>JAAWXA010000004.1:14560351-15269780 GCA_038090715.1 Florisuga fusca | reverse complement strand
GTATGGAAAGTTAGTTAATATATCACTAAATATATAAGAGAAGGAATAATGCCACATTTTGAACCGTATTTTTTCTGGAAAATTAGTATGAATAAAAACGTGTCACTTAAATGAAACAATAGGACTGAAAAATCAAAGTAACAAGAAGCCATTTTTACAACATGAATTTTAAAGAAAAAGTGCTCTTCAACAGTCAAATTATGTCGATGCCTACAGGAGCAAAAGAGAAGTGAGCACATAATGAACCTCATTCTCCCTTTAGCACTATTAATAGAGCAGTTGTAATTCAGGTAAGCTACAATATGAACACCATAAGGGAATGGTGTGGAAAATCTGTAAAAGCTTTTGTCCTGGCTGAGCATGCCCAGTGGTCACATTCAGTCTATGAGCACTGCCAATGACCAGGAGAGCTTGACAGAGAGGTGTTCAAGGGACATGCTGGAAACATGACTGTGCTGTTTACTGACATGTCATCTATCTCCTAATCTGCTTCTGTGCTACTCCTAGGACACTCCCTCGGGTCACACCTTACCCCAGTGTGCATCGTTCATAGAATCATAGAATCATAGAATCCTAGGGGTTGGAAGGGACCTCGAAAGATCATCTAGTCCAACCCCCCCTGCCAGAGCAGGGCCACCTAGAGTACATCGCACAGGAACGTGTCCAGGCAGGTTTTGAATGTCTCCAGTGAAGGAGACTCCACAAACTGTATGCTTCGCTTTTCTTTTACTACAGGTAAAGATAGAAAAAGTGGAATCATGACAATGAGCAGACACAAGATAACAAAACTTAAAGGAGGGTACTTTCAGAGCTTTATGCGTGCATATGTGTGTTCGCTTCTAAGAGCACGTGCATCAGCTAGTACTGATGTCACTAAAGGTTTGTGTGTCTCATTTGAGCAGTCACAAATATCTTGTCTTTACAGTGGTACTGTCCTTTACATCATGCTTAGTTAAATAAAAATACAAATTGAATGCAAAGTGTTTGGGTCTGTGAAGCAGGCCTGAATTTCTGTTAGTCACCAGAAGTGATTCTCAGCTCTTGAACTGCCAGATCACTTTGATTGAACTATGATTGCTAAGAAAAGGTGAATCAAGGTTGTACAGTCCCTAACCAAACAAAAGTACCATGCTTTTGTATTACACTCATTGTTCTGTGATCCTAAATTAAAGTGTTGTAAGGACCTGTGATTACTTCAATTCATTGCAATAACTGTGCTGAGAGACAAGGCCGCTATTTTAAAGAGGAGAAATATTCTGCAGTTTTTGGAAAAAGAATGATACCCAACTGACATAACTGAGGAAATGAAAGCCAATATAATATAATTTTCAGGTATAGTAATTTGTTAGGACAAGCAGTATTCATCCAAAGCATCCCATATAATTTATAATAACCCCTTGAGGGCACCTCTTTATTTTAAGGTCCTTTTAAAAGACAACAGCTTTCAGAACAACTTAAGAAGATATTTTGGTGCTGAAAATATTCAAAGGAAAGACTGCCACCTACTGAATCTTTCTGTCCCTATTCCTTGAAGTCCTGAGAACGGTTCCCACCTGTTAATCACTGGAAACTCCAAACTTTTCTTCGATAAACTTATTAATGGGACAGGATAACACCATCACCAAAAGGAAAAAAAAGAAATAGCTAGCTTATTTTTAGCCAATGGAAATGTCTACAAACAGTTCAAAATTAAATATTGGACATGTGACCTTGGTTTTTAATTTATTTCTTTTTCATAATTAAAAAATAGTTCTTCAGGATGTTGATACGTGAAGTGCTAAATATTCTTATTCTTAGTTGCATGAAGTTAAAAAAGCCTTCCAAAACCATAGCAGTTCTACAGCAACTTCAAAGACCACCTTAAGAAGTAATTAATTCAGCACTTATATTTGTTTTCTTTGCTTTAGTTTTTAAATTTAGCCCAAGTCCATTTTTCAAATAGTGGCTTGGCATATTCTTCACTTTGCATTCTGAAAAAAAAACCACTACAGTTCCAATACAAATTACTGTATCATGGGTTCGTAGCAGTAAAGACAACAGCAAGAGTACCAGAAGAATACCAGACTGGATTGGCTTTTGCCACTACATAAACAGTGTTTACCAAAGGAGATTAAAACTGCAAAATAAGTGATAGGTTTTAATGCATTAGATAATAGCCCCAATCTAGCAACTACTGCTCATTTCTCATTATTATAGATTCAGATATAGGTAATATCCAGGGCTGTTACTGGGCTGAATGAATATATCTTGACCTGCCAAATTGGGGAAACTTTCTCACAGCCTGCTGCCCTTCAAGTGCATATACTGAAATATTCAGATTTCCATGAATTATAATAATTTATTAATTCTCTAACATTAAATGAAAACACTATAAAATTCCTTGTGTTTCATTTTAAATCTCATAAAAACATTTTCAGAGAAAAGACAGGATTTGCCCCAACAAATTTTTAATGCAGGTTCTTTGTTTCCACTCCTCTTTTGATACCTCTAATATGCCTATATTTAAAAGAAGAAAATGTTTATTTTGCTGAACTGAACCAGTGCCTAGACAAGTTGGATCTAATTAAGTAATGCGAAGCACTGTCTTCAATCAAAACAAATTAAATACCTCTTTTGTTACTCCCCCTTTCTTTTGTTTGTACCATAGACATTAATAAGAAGACCACAGAGTAGGCTTCATAGCAGAGCAATAACCTGTATTACTTTTTTTCTACTTTTTTTTTCACCTTGCATTTATGCTTGTCATCAATATGTAGTTTTATTACTTAAACACAGGCTATACAAGACAATCTTTGTACAGAATAAAACTGTCATTGCATTTCAACAATAGGTCTGGTAAAACAATTTTCATATTTGTGATTATGTCAATTTTCTCTTCAAAATATGAAATGGTGTCAAGGAAAAGGCAGACAGTGTTCCCAAAGAAACCTGTGAACATGAGTAAGATGGAAGACCGGGGAGGACAACCCTTCTCTTAATTTTTAGAGTCAGTGATGGTTTAGCAGCATTTCTACTAGATACATTTACTAGAGAAGAGCTTAAAATTTAATTCAATGTGATATAATTTAATTTAAATTATCCTTTGAGTGATTACTGTGGAAAACCTAGTCCAGGTAAGTAAAACAATAAATGTATAATTTGAGGGATGTAATCTGCTAGCTAGGAACTGCTTCTGATACAGTCCAAGGAGACTCTCCTAATAATTCGTTCCTAGAAACTACTACTGCATATCCAGTGAAAGTCATTTGTTTCTTAACAGGCAATGAAATCCACATGCAGATACCACAATTCTTTCTTGTGTTTCCACAGGATTCATGGGGAGCAAGACCTTGAAAGTAACATGTAAAGGGATAATGTTCATGGAATGAAGAAACCCATCTGCACCAAAACAGTGATTTAAAAATATAGTGATATTTCACAGATACTATTTCACCTCATGGACCAATATAACCTCAATATATCTTATTATAGTTTTTATAGGCTGGGGCAGGTTTCCCTTGATTTTAGAATCCTTCTCCTCAGAGAAGCCCAGTCAATCAAAAAGCTTGAAAACATGAAAAGAAAAGGTTCTGATAAAAATGGACCTACAAGGTTTATTTGAGATTTCATTTTTTTTCATGGAATCATTTTGATTGGAATAGACATTTAAGATCACCAGGTCCAACCTAACACAGCCAAGTCTATCGCCAAACCATGTCATTAAGCACGGCATCTGCAAATCTTTAAGTACCTCCAGGGATCATGACTTGACCACTTCCCTGGGCACACTGTTCCAAATCCTGACAACACTTTCAGTGAATAAAGTTTTCCTAATATCCAGTCTAAACTTACCCTGGCACAACTCCTTTGACTTTCTACTTTATTACAGAACCACATTTATTAATACCACAGTATTAATAAAGCCCACTTTCTCCAGATTCCTGATCCAGCAGCATGTACTAAGTTGCGAAGAATCATTTTGTGAATGCTGCATTAGAAATATTCTGGAAATGTCCAGAAAATAATTTCTGTGCCTACGTAGTTTTCTCTTCTTACCATCCATCATTACTCCTTTTACAATTCTTCAAGTGCAGACCAACTGCAGACCTGTTCTGCTTATCCAGATTCAGAATCTTCCACCCAAGCACTGGGATGGACTGTGTTGACTAGATCTCTCCTGACTACACTGGAAGCATAGACTTTCAGCCTATCTAAATCTGGAGTTAATTCCTATAACTATTGTCTTTTTCTTTTGCTGGCTTGTAACATGTTTTATAATGGGGGGAGAGGGGGGAGGAAAGACAAGGAATGAAAAGGAAAGGGATCTGACCAGAAACCTCTTCAGTCATCATGAAGATCATAACACTTACTTAAAACTTTTTGTAAAAGCCAGCACATTGGTCTATATTCCCCGTACTTACAACATGCATTACGTAATCTGAATAGTCTAAAATATCACAAAGATCAAGTGTTCACTAAATTTGGCATTGAAATACTATAAATGACTTGTAGATAAAAAAATGTGGTTCCATTAATTGATAGATCCTGTATACTTCCACGTAAGTACAACAACAACTCCGTCAAAGGGCCATGAAGTTTAGAAGAAACTACCATAATAAACTCTAAACAAACAGATGATCAAGTAATGAATATTGCTCAGTCCTCATCTCACTCTTAAGTGGACTAAGCAAGGTTCACACATTATATTGCACCTAGCAAATCCTTTGTTTATGAGGCCCAAACTGGTATCAGGACATCGGCTGATAAGAGTTGGAAGGTGTTAAGAGCTGGAAAGGGCTTTAGCACAGAATACTTGGAGAGAGGGTAGTCATCTTTAGCCAGTGAAATACCAAAAGGCAGAACCAAATCAGACAGAAAGAGCACTCAAAAAAGGTATTCAGGCACTGCAAACCAAGACATATATTGCTTCCCATTCGGCAACCTACTGCCCAGCAGAGATTGCATGCCTGACTTAAATGAACATTTTTTTCTAGGACTGTAGGGAGATGCCCTCTGAATCTTAAGCCTTGCACACAGAAAAAGGTAAGAGGAAGGTAGTATTCAGAGTCTGTGGATTTAGGGGTCATAAACAGGGTAAGATATTAAAGTTGAAATATGGAAGCTGCAGTTAAAACCTGGAAGGAACTAGATTTAGATTCCATCTCTGCTTAAGCTGGAAGAGTTCTAGTTTACGTTACTCTCCTGACAGATTAATCATTTAACCACCAAACTGTTAGCAGATTCTGACCATTTTCCTCTAAAATATTCCCATATAGTTTGAAGTGTTCCGTACCTGACCCACTGGGTCTGACACTAAGTGTTTTTTAGATATAGTACAAATTTGGAAGCCCTGAGTTTCAGTGCTTGCTGTAAGCAATACTCAACTGTTGTATTCAGTGGAGATTAGATTTAGCAGGTAACACTATTGAATTATTACCCAGAATATCCTGCTATACAGGCAACCATTTAGGATATCAGTGACCAAGTTCAGCCACTTGCTCTTTTACCTGTGCAGAAGGGACATGAAATGTTCATTCCATATGTGTGCCTGAAGCACAAAATGAAGGAATTCATCATCTACCTCTCCTGAATGTTTTTGTCTGAGTAAGTCATACTCTCTCTAAGGGGCATGCTACAAGAACTGACTGAAACACAGAAGGTTCTCTCTGAACATCAGCAAGCACCTTCTTATTGTGGGGATGACAGATCCCTGCCACAGGTTTCCCAGGGAGGTTGTGGAGTCTCCCTCCTTGCCAATACACAAAAGCCATCTGAACACAGCTCCAATTTACCCCGTCTAAACATAAAAGACTGGACCCAATGACTGATGAAGGTCCCTTCCAAATGACGGGAACATAAGCTTCCAGATCTTTTGTTACTTCCCAAAGTGCCATATTACTTTCAAATGATCATCACTAGATTAATGTTTTGACAAATCTTAGTGGTAATTGTAATCATTCTTTCTTTCTTCCTTTCTTCCTTTCTTTCCTTCCTTCTTTCCTTCTTTCTCTTTCTCTCTCTTTCTCCTTTCTTTCTTTTCCTTCCTTTCTTCCTTTCTTTCCTTCCTTCCTCCTTTCCTTCTCCCTTCCTTCCTTCCTCCCTACCCTCCTTCCTTCCCTCCTTCCTTCCTTCCCTCCTTCCTTCCTTCCCTCCTTCCTTCCTTTCCCCCCTTTCTGATTGCTAAAAGGATATGGAAACTCACTGCATTGAGCACCAAATGATGCATGAAAAAGAAATGGAAATATACTTGCCCTCTGTGTGGTGCTATGCAATCACTGCTCTGCTGTTAGGCAGTGCTTCTGTCTATATATCTTCAATATTAAGCAGCAAAAAGCCAGAGCCCTATGGACTCATGTGTAGAGAAAATAACTATTCTCTTGTCTCTCACAAGCAGCCAGTCTACGCTCCAAGCAATATACAAATGTAAAACAAAGTGCCCTTCACTTTCATGGGAAGGAGAGTAAGTAGATAAATCCAAGCAATTGTTCTTATAGGTTGAAAAGGCAGAGCTACTTTCTACTTCCTGGTTATATATTCTGAAAAGTATTTTTCATGCTTGTATTTTGAATTTGGTTCCATTTTAACAAATACAAGAAACATCACACTTGCTTTTACAGCCTAAACAGGTACAAACGTATAGCGTAACCTGCAAAAAGGGAACTTTTACACGTTCCTCTGTTGTTGCATCCATCCACAGCTTTCTGACCTGTCTGATGAACATAATCTAAAAAAAGACTACGATTTATTTTTTTCTTGGAAATGCCATTAGTGTACTGACATTTACTAGTCTTGATTTTGACTGCAGTCAGTACTATATAATTATACATTATTACAGCTCTAACGACTTCTATAAATTCTGTAACAGATGTGGAAATCTAGCTTTCTCCCTGTCTTCTTTAGTTAAATGTGATGGAACCTCTTGTACTGAGAAAACTTAATTTAACGTAGAAGAGTAAGAATTATAAGTAAGAATTTAAAATTTTATGTGACACAGCAAGAATGTCCTATTGAATGGAAAAGTGAAAATTTTATTTCTCTTTATTACCTTTTCAATTCCAGACTTTGTTCACTTTTTAGCATTTAGCAGCATACTTCTAAAAACACACTCATTCTGTGTTTCTTCCTTTAGTTTCAACATGAAGTACAATATACTAGAGGTATACATTTCTCATTTACTAACTAGACCAACAGAAGAAGGAATGCATTAGTAATCTGGTGATATTCCCACACCAACTGTCTGGTCTGAAAAGCTTTTGAAAACTTTAGCAGTGGGTTTTCCAAGGACATAAAAGAATAAACACAGCCTTTAGAAGTTCAGCTATATCTCAAGTATGAAACATCTATCACATGTACTTGATAAATTAACAGTCAATTTGTTACAAACACATAAAGAAAGAAAATAATATATATGTGGGGGGAAATAACACACTTTGTAAATGTAGAGAAAGCACAGAAATAACCTCTCTGGGGTGATCCTCAGATAACTGGTGTAAGCTGTGTTCCTACAAAGAAATAAGAAATATGGTACTTTTTTCATCTCTTTCAGGAAGAAAAACCAGCAATAATCAGGTAGTATATTTTATCACGAAAGAAGAAGGTGAGGAGGAGTTCTGGCGATGTTGTTTTTTCCCAGAAATCTCTCTTAAAACAAATGCTGAAAGTTCAGTGCATTCATAAAGAATGTGTCTGTACAGCACAGCCTACATTTCTTAAGCTCTTGCCAGACATTTCTTTGAACACAGAACCAATACAATCACAGAATCATCAGGGCTGGAAAGGTCCTTCAAAATCATCAAGTCCAACCATCAGTCCTACACCGCCATAACCACTAAATCATCTCCTGAAGCACTACATCAACCCATTTTTTGAAACCCCCAGGGACAGCAACTCCACCACCTCTCTGAGCAACCTCTTACAATGCTTCCCTACTCTTTCCATGAAGAAATTTTTCCTAATATCTCATCCCCTGGCACAATTTGAACCTGTTTCCTCTTGACCTATCATTAGTCACTAGGGAGGAGAGGCCATCATCTGCCTCACTACACCCTCCTTTTAGGTAGCTGTAGAGAGTGATGAGGTTTCCCCTCAGCATCCTCTTCTCCAGGCTGAACAGCCCCAGCTCCTTCAGCCTCTCCTCATAAGACCTCTTCTCCAAACCCCTAATCAACCTAGCTGTCCTTCTCTGCACCCTCTCCAGGGCCTCAATGTCCTTCCCATACTGGAGGACCTAAAACTTCACACAGTACTCGAGGAACCCACAACAGGTTGGCTGTTTCTGGAATTTTAAGTACACTGGAAAATCCTACTGGGAGAAAAAGACAACAATGACCCACAAAGCTTCCCTTACTATGTGAAAATAAAAGCATCTGGTGGCATAGTGAGTTTCTTCTTGACTAAGTGCAGTTGATCATCTGTTCTCACTAGCACATGCACTCCAATCAATGGAAATTACTGCAGGAAGTACCTGGAGACACAGCGATAATCTGTCCACTCGAAATGTGTACTTTATTCAATAACAAGCAAATGTTAATGAGAAAATATTGGAAACCTAGCCAGCAAGTGTGTATAAAAGAAATTCAGGTTTTAAATAACTCTTAAAGCAGAAATAATTGGTACCTTCACAACTACTTCTATTGATAGAAAACTGAGAATATGAGTTTTAAATGTTTTAAAAATAAGTAAACAAATCAATGTAAAAGTAAATTAATGAAGAACATAAATCAAGTGAGACACCTTTATACCAACCACTGGAACTCTGTACAGAAAGTTGTAATTTTGGGTTTAGTTTTATCATCTCTACCAGTTTACATGTAGATCACCTTTTTCTCCATCTAGTTTAGTGGAAGTGGGTAATATCTGATTGAATTTGCAATTTAAATGTATCTCTAGTCTGAAAAGCAATGAAAATTGTGTAATGTAATTATAATCCTGCCAATTATTATACACCTTGCATACACATTCCTAAACCTGAGAGTCAAACTCTTCCTCTTCTCCACATCTCCCTAACCTATTTTGTCTTTTCCTTACTTTCCATCTTCTGTGGGTTTTGTAATAGTATCCTATCCACTAGTTTCAGTGGCCTTGAATAGAACCTTGCTGTTTTGCCTGAACTGTGTTGAATCCATAGTGCTGGTATAACAGAAAAGTAGTCAAAATTATCTCAGCAAAGTCAGCAGAAGTGACACATAAATGCAAAGGACAGGCCTGTTGTAGAAGACTCACTTTTTATACAGCAACGGCCTATGAAAAAAAAACATTACAAAAACATTCCCTGCTCAAAGAGAAGCAAACACGGTGATCTCTCAGTGCTATGGATGAAAACAGTAGCAACAGTAATTTTTTCTAGTAAATTCTCCATATCTAAGAGGTAAATTCATGAAGACAGATTTTAAGCTTGAACAACAAACACAGTTTGATCCAGCATTTAACACCAAACTGATTTGGCTTAAAGACTTCTGGAAAAGAGAAACACTACTAAAATTCCTCTGCTATCTAAGCAGCCCTACCTTACAGCAGGAGACATGAGACATCACAGTCAATAAGTAACAAGGATCAATTTGATATATTCCTGAGCATGAGCTGGGCTTACTAAGAAAAAAAAGACCTTCATTTATTTTCTGACTCTCTGATTCATCTGTATGAGGACAGAAAATGCTACTACTTGGAAGAAAAGATACAAAGGGGCAGCAGTTTTAAAGTAAAAGAGGATAAGAATGATGAGACACTGAAATAGGCTGCTCAGAGAAGATTGCAGTTGCCTCCTCCCTGCAAGTGTTGAAGGTCAGGCTGGATGGGGCTTTGAGTTGCCTGGTCTAGTTGAAGATGGCCCTGTCCACGGCAGGGGATTTGAAACCAGATGGTCTTTAAGGTCCCTTCCAACCTAAACTGTTCTATGATTCTGCAAAAAGTGAGGTTTATCAAGATCCCTTTTCACAAAATGTCTCTGCAAACACTATGTGTATACATTTTCATAACCTTTCAATTTTACTGTCTACCTATACCCACGTTTTCCTTTACATATATGCTAATGCTGTTTCAGAATATTGAGAAAGTTAAGTATGCACTTTGCCGTATCCTAGTCATAATTCTTTCAGTTAACTACATGAAAATAAGCCTTTCTGCTAAAAAAATTATTTGATCATTAGGGGTAAAAAATGTCATCCTTGCCAGGTCTCAAAATGGAGGTCTTACCTACAGTTGTAATAAAATGATTTGTGTTTATAGCTTTAAGCCCTAATGGCCACTAAGGTGACAGCTGTGGTGCAGAAAAGGATCCTCTATGATATTAATGAAGTTACAGGGATTCTACCCTTGGAGAGCTGCCTTTCTGTTACAGACTTGTGTGGTCCACTGGCTCCTCTGCACACCCAACAAGACACATCTGATACATTTATGAAGCCTTATTCATTAATTCCTTAACTCTTTTAATTCCGGTTGTAAATTGCAATTAAAGTCTGTTGTCCCCACACCAGCAGTAATATTTGCTCTGTGTAAAACAGTATCAGAGGACATTTTAACGTGTTGAAGTCGAAACTAATCATAAAATGGCAGACAGAAAAATGTTAACAAATGCTGAAATTGAAGTTTTATCTGACGGAAAATAGTACAATATTGGCAACTGATGTGTTCAGGTACAGGGAAATAACTCAAAGCTCAAAATAGCAAGCTGATTAGGAAAGTGGTGAGAAAAAAAAAAAAACCACAACAGCTAAAACCAAGCAATGCACGCGCAGCATGTATGCAAATATTAAAAGCTACACTATCTGATGGAAAATCAAGCTACAAGGTTTGTGTTTGGGGAAGGCTCATTCCCACCTTATCTAAGCATCTCCTGGAAATCACGCTGCAAGTGTTGGTTCTTAGCACTGGGAAAAGGATCTCAGTGGTTTTGCTTTCATTTGGTTTTCAAGTGGTCTGCGTAACACAGGGTATCTTCAAGAATCCACTTTACTTTCTATAATTCCTGAATGCTGGAGGAAAGTATTATCTTACAGTATTGGCCTGTAATACTCCACCTTGGATGCTTTGAAACCATTTAAATATCCAAGAATTGTAATAACAGAGAAATTTATCCTAAAATTAATAAACATTTAGGAACAGATTATTAGATGGCACGCTCTAACACTATTTATGAAGTATCTTTTAAAAACTGTATGCCTTTTTAAGAAAAGTAAGACTGGAGCCCCATGTTTTTCATGAAACACTAAATGTTTTAAATTGCTTTCTAAATATTGATCATATTCTATATGAACTTGTACTTAAAATAGAGTAAATATGTGGATTCCTGGACAGAAACACTGCTAAATAGCAGTGTAATGAAGTTGGAACCAATGAAGCATCATGATTCATTATTGTTGTGGCGCATGTTACTGTAATTTATTTGCTATAACATAGATATTTTGACCTGTTCTGCTTTTTTTTTTGCTATAAATTTTCATTGGTAACTTGGCTGTAAACATATACTGTAGAATACAAATATTAGAGATCATTAGGACCCCTTGCATTTTCCTTGTTTGAAATGAGCATGTTTGAATGTCTGAGCATCTCAATTAAAATATATTTAATTGTAATTGTAATTTAATTGTATTCTAATTTTTTAAATGACTTTTCCTATTTTCAAAAAAATCCAACAAAACCCAATAGTATTAAAAATATATAAAATATCCTCCTTCTTCAAATACTATGCATTAGTACATAAGTTTCTTCTCCACCATGACAGGCTCTATAGAAAGAGTTTGTCCTCGTCCTCAGACATCTTTCACTCTCAGTGCAACCAATTTAGGCCTAAATGAAAGAAGCTTAACTTCCAGTGAATTTCAATTAAGCCATTTTGGGAACCCAGCCTACAACTGAAAAAAAACCCCTAAAACCCAAAAAACAAACAAACAAAAAACCTGTAAAACTCTGCCATACGGTTGCACTTTTTGCAGCCCAGTTAAATCATTACGGGGAAGGAACAGCTATCTTTTTGTTTCTTCTTTTTTGGTTTTATTTTTAAATTTTTGTTACCATTGATGCAAGCTGAACTGGAGCTCACTGAATGCACAACCTGAATGTTGTACTCTTGCGGATCTGTATTGCATGAAAATAAAAAGTAACTCTCATTTAACAAATGTCATCAATTAGCCAATATCCTCAGCTACAGTACGTCAGTAACTGTTACAACACTTGGACTGCAGGTACAGCTCCCGTGAGCCATAATACTGAATTTGTTTAGGAAAGCCTTAGGTGTATAAAAGTATCAGGCCTTTTCCCTATAACCAGTTAACTGCTTGAATTACCTGAGTTACATGGGGCAGCCTGATGAACTTGGCACTGTAAGTGAAAACTCATAAAACTGACTCCAAGCCAACACAAGAAAGCCAAGCTGATATTTATATGTCAATAGTAATGATCTTCACTGTTTTTCAAAGACATGAAATTATAAGCTGCGTGTATTTACCTAATCTCTAAAGAGATGACATGTAACAGACAGTTCCCTTTGTTTTCATTACAACTCCTCTCTTATTCCAAAACCATCTTCTGTATTAAGAACAACCTCCAAGGAGTTCCTGGGACACTCCTGCTGGGGCTGGAAGAGGAGTGAGCCTGGTTTTCTTCCAGCTCGGACCACAGCAATGTTTGCCCACAGTCCTCCCCCTGTCCCACTGTCAAGTAGGGTGAAGCTTCTTCACCTCCCATTTTGCCTTCTGTTACCTGAACAGCCTCACTGTCTCTCTGGAAAGGGACACATCTACATAGAAACTGCATCAGCACACAAATGTATCTTTGATGTATGTATATCCTATGTATGTATGGCATATTGTGTTGCTATTGTATGGCTGTTAAAATCAGCATGAAGAAGTAATTACAAGTGTCCTTAAGAATTTTAATACTGAACATATAACAGGATAGCCTGAAGAAGAGGCGGCTCAGGGGAGACCTCATCGGTCTCTACAACTCCCTGAAAGGAGGGTGTATCCAGGGGGGGGTTGGTCTCTTTTCCCAGACGACTTTCAACAAGACAAGAGGACACAGTCCTAAGTTGTGCCAGGGGAGGTTTAGGTTGGATATTAGAAAGAATTTCTTTACGGAGAGGGTGATCAGGCATTGGAATGGGCTGCCCGGTGAGGTGGTGGATTCTCCGTCCCTGGAGACATTTAAAAAGAGACTGGATGTGGCACTCAGTGCCATGGTCTGGTAACCGCAGCGGTGGGTCAAGGGTTGGACTTGATGATCTCTGAGGTCCCTTCCAACCCGGCTGATTCTATGATTCTATGCAAGTGAAATGAAACTTTCTACCATGATAAGTAAATACAAAAAGAACATTCACACAGAAGTATCCTGCTCATATCTCGAAAGTCATAGAACAAAGTAGAATTTCTTAAGGGGGCAGAAGTAAAAGAAAGTAATTTTTCACATCTGTGAAGGTAACATGGATTACACAAAAACACAAAACTCTCAGATGAAGTCAAAGTAAGTATTATTCTTCATGAATGTGCAAAGGATGGTGATACACTCAGACACTATAAATGAGCACAAGAAGCAAGCCCAGGCCCTCCTTCCTATCTGAAACACTTCAGCTGCAGTTTGCATGACGGGATTGTTCCATAAAGGATAAAATCTCACACTACCATTTTGTGTAGAATAAGTGACACAGTATTTGTGTGAATAATGACACAGTATAATCTACGATTGTACTTCATACAATCACAGAATCATAAAAAAAAAAAAAAAAAGCCCACAAAATTATTAATTTGCTCCATCTTCAAACAGTAAATTTTGAAAACCTGGAAAAAAATAGGTTTTTTTCCTACCATTCAAAACTCACTTTCAATCCTAACTCATTTTAAGCTGAATTATATTTTCTCTCAATGACGTTATCTTACAGGAGACACTTCAATGAACTACAAAAAAGTTTGAGCAAATAAAATTAGGAAAACTGTCACCTTTTTGTGTCTGGAGACAAAATTTGATACAAGCTCTGCAGTTCTGCAGAAGACACCACTTATTTTTGTACACTTCTTTAAGGGTTATGTCATTTCAGTGTAAATTCTTTACACATAGAAGCAATAAAACTTGGAAAATAATATGTATCAAAACATTCTCAGCATGCTACTAGCTGTTCGAGAGCATAAACAGACAACTAATGGAAGGACCCATATATCTTCAATGTAAAAATACACTTGAAATATAAAATAAAAAAAAAAAAAAAAAAAAAAAGAAAAATTGAAAAAAAATCTGCTCCTGAATCAGATATTGCAAGTCACTCACTTTTCTTTGCAACAGTGGGAACCACCAAAGTTATCCCTATCTTTGACAAATTAAAGTGAAAGAAGCTAAAGTAACTCTGTCAAATGCCTTATCCTGTGGCAGTAAAGTAAATAAAAGAAGTTTATTCTAGCATGCTCACTATACAAATAGGTCAAGATTATGATTTTCTGAGAACTTTATTAATATCTCCATACAGCAAAATTCTTCATCTGCTTAACACATCTGCTTAACCCCAAGGAATGCCTGAAGGCTTCAGTGAAACCATTTTATGATTCAAACATGTGCTTTGCTGCATGAAAGCTGGCACACTGGGCAACCTGTAGAATCCCTCATGTTTAAAAACAACAACAAAATCCCCACTTCTGCTTAATAGTTACAATTAACCCCAGTTACAGTTAAAAATCAAAAAGAGTTGAGTAGGAATTCTTAACTAAGATATGTCTAAATTCAGCCTGTACAGCATTTTTATTTGCTTCAGGACTGTAAGCTATTAATCACTTCTTTCTAGACTGATCATTTTTGAGCATAATTAATACACCAACCTGCCTCAAGAACTGATTTATCACTGTATAGCTTTCTCTTACTGGCTATTAAATATGTAAGCATAGATTCTACATTTTTTAATGTGTGAACTAGATAAAAAAACTGTTCATGAGATCAGTTTTAATATTTTGAGAGCTAGTATGGTTTCATTTGTATAGTATACAAATTTCATATAGTTCAATATTTTTGTCAAAAACACTCTTTGGGATGTCTTACAGCAAACCCTGGGACCCTGAAAACAGTAAACAATATACCAAGACAGCGAAAAAAGGCTCGAGAACTTATGATCCAAGTAAAGGTCTTTTCAGCCAGTTTAAAAAGAGACTGGATGTGGCACTCAGTGCCATGGTCTGGTAACCGCAGCGGTGGGTCAAGGGTTGGACTTGATGATCTCTGAGGTCCCTTCCAACCCGGCTAGTTCTATGATTCTATGCAAGTGAAATGAAACTTTCTACCATGATAAGTAAATACAAAAAGAACATTCACACAGAAGTATCCTGCTCATATCTCGAAAGTCATAGAACAAAGTAGAATCTCTTAAGGGGGCAGAAGTAAAAGAAAGTAATTTTTCACACCTGTGAAGGTAACATGGATTACACAAAAACACGAAACTCTCAGATGAAGTCAAAGTAAGTATTATTCTTCATGAATGTGCAAAGGATGGTGATACACTCAGACACTATAAATGAGCACAAGAAGCAAGCCCAGGCCCTCCTTCCTATCTGAAACACTTCAGCTGCAGTTTGCATGACGGGATTGTTCCATAAAGGATAAAATCTCACACTACCATTTTGTGTAGAATAAGTGACACAGTATTTGTGTGAATAATGACACAGTATAATCTACGATTGTACTTCATACAATCACAGAATCATAGAAAGTTAAAAAAAAAGCCCACAAAATTATTAATTTACTCCATCTCCAAACAGTAAATTTTGAAAACCTGGAAAAAAATAGGTTTTTTTCCTACCATTCAAAACTCACTTTCAATCCTAACTCATTTTAAGCTGAATTATATTTTCTCTCAATGACGTTATCTTACAGGAGACACTTCAATGAACTACAAAAAAGTTTGAGCAAATAAAATTAGGAAAACTGTCACCTTTTTGTGTCTGGAGACAAAATTTGATACAAGCTCTGCAGTTCTGCAGAAGACACCACTTATTTTTGTACACTTCTTTAAGGGTTATGTCATTTCAGTGTAAATTCTTTACACATAGAAGCAATAAAACTTGGAAAATAATATGTATCAAAACATTCTCAGCATGCTACTAGCTGTTCGAGAGCATAAACAGACAACTAATGGAAGGACCCATATATCTTCAATGTAAAAATACACTTGAAATATAAAATAAAAAAAAAAAAAAAAAAAAAAAGAAAAATTGAAAAAAAATCTGCTCCTGAATCAGATATTGCAAGTCACTCACTTTTCTTTGCAACAGTGGGAACCACCAAAGTTATCCCTATCTTTGACAAATTAAAGTGAAAGAAGCTAAAGTAACTCTGTCAAATGCCTTATCCTGTGGCAGTAAAGTAAATAAAAGAAGTTTATTCTAGCATGCTCACTATACAAATAGGTCAAGATTATGATTTTCTGAGAACTTTATTAATATCTCCATACAGCAAAATTCTTCATCTGCTTAACACATCTGCTTAACCCCAAGGAATGCCTGAAGGCTTCAGTGAAACCTTTTTATGATTCAAACATGTGCTTTGCTGCATGAAAGCTGGCACACTGGGCAACCTGTAGAATCCCTCATGTTTAAAAACAACAACAAAATCCCCACTTCTGCTTAATAGTTACAATTAACCCCAGTTACAGTTAAAAATCAAAAAGAGTTGAGTAGGAATTCTTAACTAAGATATGTCTAAATTCAGCCTGTACAGCATTTTTATTTGCTTCAGGACTGTAAGCTATTAATCACTTCTTTCTAGACTGATCATTTTTGAGCATAATTAATACACCAACCTGCCTCAAGAACTGATTTATCACTGTATAGCTTTCTCTTACTGGCTATTAAATATGTAAGCATAGATTCTACATTTTTTAATGTGTGAACTAGATAAAAAAACTGTTCATGAGATCAGTTTTAATATTTTGAGAGCTAGTATGGTTTCATTTGTATAGTACACAAATTTCATATAGTTCAATATTTTTGTCAAAAACACTCTTTGGGATGTCTTACAGCAAACCCTGGGACCCTGAAAACAGTAAACAATATACCAAGACAGCGAAAAAAGGCTCGAGAACTTATGATCCAAGTAAAGGTCTTTTCAGCCAGTTTAAAAAGAGTTCAGCTCAAGCAAAATCTTCTTCAGAAACCAAACAAAATGAAATACCCAGAGAATTAGTCTTGCAGATTTTTTTAGCTCCGGGAGCTATCCCACATACGTGCAAATCTGATTTCCAGCAGGAGGCAGTACAGTGTGCAGTGCTAAACCCTCTCCTGCTCAGACAAGCTTCTGTCTGTTCCCACAGCGTGCTGGGAGCATCCCATTCCTGCTGGGTTGCACAGGAATTCAGGCTGCTCAGTACTGGGCAGAAACAGGACCCACCTTCTGGATATGGCTTTTTTGGGGAAGAGTTTTATAGTAGCTGTTTATTAATTTGTTCTGTGAGACTACAGTGGTTTGAAAGTAATGAAAAATGGGCCAGAAAAATCAAGTGTAACTGAGCAGACCACTTAACGGGAGAATCGGATGTTCCACACACACAGGGTACGAGGTGCCAAGAAACTACTATGTACTCTGGGCTCAATAGCTTTTATTAAGGCAATAATAAAGTAAGCCTTGTTAGTCTATGCAGCTGGCGAAGTCTCCTCAAGTCACTGTCTCCCAGTTTCTAATCTAACATCTCTTCCCCCAGCTTCCCTTCAGTAAAGGAATGACCGTCAACTAACCTCATTAAGACAAATGACATTTTAGAGTTAGGTAGCAAACACAGTTTAACTCAATAAATTCTTATGCACAAGATGCCATTAAATTCATGTAAATGCATCTGGACTCTGCTTACGGCATTCAATAAAGTAACCACTGTAATTAAACTAAGAAAGACAACTGTCACTGAGAAAAGCGCATATGTGACACGTGTTTACTGGAGAAAAGGCAAAAATCTAATACATGCTTTGTATTTTTACTATTAAGACATCACTTGCTATTAAGATAGCATTGACTATTGACCATGGACTTAATCTACAGACTGGTTTAGGACTCTGAATTTAAATTTGGATATGAAACGTAAAGAAATGTAAACTTATCATGTAACTGCATACAAATTTCTTTGGTCTTTGTAGATACTAGTAAGTGGTGTTACTTGAAAAAGTCAGAGATGAAAAGAAACAGATCAAATTTTGCAAGTAACGTATTAACTGCAAATATCATTTCAGCTGTACACAGTTTACAGCTGCCAAAATCTGTTCTTTGTATTGCTGTTATTCTAATATTGCAGGTCAAAACCAACAAGCAGATGCTCAGTGTCTGAGGATTTTACTAAATAACAAAAGACTACACAAACAGTGGGATATGTACTGAACTAGCCTGAGAAGAGAAGAAAAAAAAAAAACAAAAAAAAGGAAAATAATTATTTTTAATCCTTCTATGGATTAAAGGGCTGTATGACACAATGAATTTCTTAGGGAAGGTGACAAAATAATTCTATGAAATGTGTAAATTTCCTCTTCCATTTCTTATTTTTTTTTTCTTTCTTTTCTTCTCATGCCAAAGCATGATTTCAGCTGCTTTAAAACTGGGTCAAATTCAGTAACCAGTTTTTGTTTAAAAAAATTTGGTTGTCAGATTTACAAACAAGCTGAAGAAGTGGAAACCTCTTAACCTATGAGGGGAGGAGGGGGAAGCTGGAATATGCATAGATACATGTATACATGGCAGCTCTAGAAAAAACTTCAGGTTGAGCACTTTAAAAAGACTAGCCCACAAAGCAGTACTTTGTAAAGTTTTAATTTAGTTTTCTGGCAGATGTTTTTATGGGATTATGGGAACGGCAAAAGCACTTACTATTCAATATTCATTTTCATTTTTTTATTACGAAGCTAATTTCTTCCATAAAGGTAAATGTGATTCTTCATTTGATGGACTTCACTTTGTTTTACCAGCCCACACATGATACCCTTTATGCATTTACCACTGTCCCAATAAATTGCTTTCTTTTCTCTTATTCTGGTTTCGTGTCCTTTCTTTCCCCTCTCATCAGAAAAACAAAACAAAACGTGCCATATTATCAAGTAATTCATGGAAATAAGAGTGAAACAATAATCAGATCAAATCCTGTGGCATGGAACTCTTAATGTCCACACTCTCTGGAGTAAACTGCATTTCAGACCAGGTTTCATCTGGTCCTTGAAACCAGGCCGAGACTGTCCACAGAGGTGGAGGGACCCCCTAGTATTGCTGCATCCACCAAGGAGATGTGCTTCATGCACCCCAAAAGCTGCCCTGGAAAGTGAACCAACTTGCAGGCAGCAGTAACAGCTGAGGGATTGGCTTCAAGATTGTGGTACGGCTTCAAACCAAAGTGCTGAGGCAGATACAGCCCAGTGCAACAGACATAACTGAGAACTTTGCTGTGACATTCAGCTTCAGCCCATAGCAAAATTCATTCTAAGTCACCAGAAGAGCAGGTGGGTTTGGTTTTTGTTGTTTTGTTTTTCTTTGTCATTCTTCAGAGAACTTTTTTTTAATGAATTTTGAGGAAATTGTCTCTGTGTGAGAAGTGCATTAATTCTGTTCAGAATCTCCAGTACAGAAGACACAAGGTTGTACTCCACCTACAACACAACAATTAATCTTTTCTTATATACAAGAGTGGTTTAAGCTTTACTCAACTGAACAATATAAATTCTCTCTCATCTTTGCAAACTGGAAAAGCAATTTTATGAAATTACTGCCTGGGGAAACATACTAATTTCCTGTATTCTCCGTGTAGTTTGTTAATTCTAGTGATATGGAAATGTGGATGTTGTTTACCTTGAAAATATTCAAAATTATATGTAAATGCTGTGAATAAGGTAACTTTACAATTATTATACTAAATGCATGATATTAATTTCTGAAATGGAAGAAAATAAATCTAAAATAAAATTTAGTAAATCCATCTCTGGTTTTTTTCCTGTCATTTTTCTTCAAATTGTGTCTAGGGAGATTCATTTGGCAAAGCTATGTTACTACTAGCAAATGACAGAACAGTTTTACCTAAGGGGAGTGGGAAAACACTTAAGTCTGAAATATTACTCGCCTTCCCTTTCTGGAAATACTATTTCACCCCTGGCTAGATCCTCCTCATTTATGCAGTATCAGCCTTACAGCAATTGGTCCTCCCCCTGCTGCTTCCCTGGGCAATTATTGCATCTTGTGCCAGTATGAATGCATCTTTGCCTAGCTGATTAAATATACTTGAGATTACTAAGAAACGTAATTTTTTCAGTGTCCCCAGAAGTGAGGCAGAAGGACCACTGAAGGTGCTTCCAACCTAGATGTGTCTCGTTTGGATCTCCTCTGTCTGATGCAGATAGGAAAATATTGTTTCTGGATTGCTTTTTCCTACCTGTCCTTTTCCATTTTACACATTAATGAAGAAAAATGATACCATTTTTATGCAACACGGGACTTGTTCCTATACTACATCTTTAGTAATTTCTTCTTTAAAACTTTCTCATTTACTTTAATAAAGAATGTTACGTCAATATTCTCTCCACTGCACTATATATATGGATGTATATATATATATGTATATATATACCAGGACACCCTTAATGTCCTTGATTTCTCCTGCTCTCATTTTGTAGTACACTGTAATTTCTGGGGCTTTTATAACTCTAATTAATTATAGGATATTGGGAGTTACTATCTTGGAGCTTGTGACATATAAGTGTGTGGAGTTGGTGCTCTGTAGTCTTTTTAAAATTAATTCTGTGCTTTATTTTTGCAGTCAACTAGGCTCCTTGGCTGCACCAGTGCTAAATGAAATAAAGCCAGAAAGAAAGCCCAAGTGTTGCATCTGCAGATGTCCCCATTGCTTCCCTGGCCTGGCTTTTGGGTGGAGGAACAGAGGCCAACTACAGTGATGTGCAGGCAGAGTGCAGGGGGTAGCACCAGGTAGGAGGCAGTCAGGATCATGGTCCTTCTGCCCTACAGACTCCCCAGCCAACACCCCACAAGGCTGCACACATGAATATCCCTGCACATCATCCCAATACACAACACAATTCTTCCATTCACACAATAGAAACACCAGCCTGGCTGGCTACAACAATACTCTCACATCCAACACCTCCAGCTGAGGAAAAAAAGTCCTCACAAGCCCCAGTAACTACATTTTAGGCAACAGAAGCCTAAAGCTCCACAAGAGTAATCCTTTGAGACACCAGTTACAGAACATAAATATGGCTTACTCTAGCCTATTGGTCTCGGGGCCAGGGAATCGTACACAGCTATGTTGCATTCAGCAGTACAGCCATAGTCACTGCTTCAAAAAACGTGCTTGCATCTAAATCCTACAGTTTGTATCAGAAAAGCATTGGCCAGCAGGACAAGGGGAATGACTGTCCCTTTGTACCCAGCACTGGTGAGGCTGTACCTTGAGTATTGTGTTCTGTTCTGGGCTCACGCTGTAAGGACACTGAGATGTTGCAGTATGTCCAAAGGAGGGCCACAAAGCTGGTGAAGGATCTAGAGCACAGATCTTACAAGAAGCATCTGAGGGACCTGGAGTCGTTCACCCTGGAGAAAAGGAGGCTGAGGGGAGACTTTATCACTCTCTACAACTACGTGAGATGTTGTAGCAAGGTGAGGGTTGATCTCTTCTCCCAAGTAACAAGCAATAGGATGAGAGGAAATGGCCTCAAGTTGTGCTGGGGCAGGTTTAGGTTGGATTGTCAGGCACTGGAGCAGACTGCCTGGGGAAGTGGTTGAGTCACCATCTCTGGAGATATTTAAAAGATGTGGTGCTTAGAGACATGGTTTAGTGGTGGACCTGGCAGTGTCAGTTTAATGGTCAGACTTGATCTGAAGGGCCTTCTCCAGCCAACATAATTCTATGATTCTATGAATTAAAAAATATCTCATACTGCTTCCAGTCTTACTCCTATACTTAAGGGCCATTCTGTAAGTGCCTAACATAACTGGATTTTTTAATATTGGTTATAGAAATTTTATGATACAGTTAAGGCTGGGAGTTTTTAAAGTAGTTTTATTCTTGTCTCTGACAGATGCCACTGTGATGTTCCTAACTCACATTGCCTATATGTAATTTTACATCTTCAGTAAAGCTTAATTGTAAGAAGGAGTTTTTTAATAAAAATTTGATACATGAAGAGACCAGGAAGCTGATAAACATCTAATGAGATACCTGGAATACCAAACAGAGTTCTTGCCAGAAATACTCCATAAAAGCTAATTTACATTACTCCTAGATAAACTTAGCCAAAACCTGTTTTTTATATTTAAAATCATGGTGACCTTACCATCATCATCACATGACTATTCTAGAATCCCTGCTTTTGGAAGCTAATACTCTTCTTGTGCCAGGTACACTATTCTTCTATTTCTTGACTTTTTAATAATGAAGTATCTGAGTACTGCCTGTCCTAAACATATGCCATGCTAAATTTCTCTAAGTCTGAAATAAGAAAATCAGAATTTTTCTTAGCTGCATTTCTTACATTGGAAAGCCAGGTTTGATGGAATGTTTTTACAGTTGAGAGGAGGGTATTTTTTAATAGTATCTGATAACTGTAGGAACCAATGAGAAATGCAGTAGCTTGTTATGGTACATAAGTCATGCCTGCCTCACACAAGTCACTATTTTTGGTGATTTAGTGAATGTTCATATTCTGTGAGTAAAACTGACCTATTCAGTCTTACATACTTAAATACTAGTAGTTACCATGATATTCTGTAAAATACATCTATGAAGTAGCACTGAAATAGGCAATCCTTCTGGTACCAGGATGACTTTTTAAGCAGGCTTAAGCTTTGAACAATTAATGCCAATTCTCACATTGCCAGAAGAAAGACCACTGCTAGGAATGCTTGCAGATGCACAGAGAGCAATACTTTTGGCTACTGTTCAGATTCTAGGCAGATTTTCAGCATTAAATACATACTTAAGCTAGATTAGTAAAGTGTTACAGATTGGCTGGGGCAGCCAAAGCCTTCTAGTAATGCAGAATGCCTCTACATGCTGGTGTGTCAGAAAAACCATATGGAGTAAGTTCCATCTTCTAAATGACAAATCAGAATGGCATATCACTGAATAGCTACAAATTTCACATTTGTATTTTAAAAACAGGAATGGGGAGATCTACTACACACAGCACAAACACAACCTATTCTGCCATAATACAGAGGCTTCTGGTTGGTATACTCCATAAAATGATAATCAGATCACAAGTAAGTGTAAAGTTGGCTGCTAAAGGACACAAGGGGAACAGAACTTTAACTAGAACAGAAAATTTTCAGCTTGTTTACTGTGCAACCACCTATCATCTAAGAAATTATGACTACTTTCTGTATAACATCAGGAAAAAGACATGAATCAGAAAAAAAGCCATAATAACTAAAGGACCTTAAATCTGAGATGTACAGTAATTATTTTGGCCTCAAAAGCTGAACTGAAAGTAAAAGGACAAAACCAAAAGAAAAATGTTTTAAAAGAGAATAGGGACTGCATAACAATAAGGCTCTGTCCTCTGTTACTAAGGATATTTACAAAACAATTCACAACTCAGTTCATGAATCACTGAAAAATAGATCTTTAAAAACAAATGCAAAGATAACTTGTTTAAGGAGTCACTGATCTACTGAACAGATAAAAAACAATGTGGAACCAGAAACATGTATCTATAAACTCATGTGGAAGTTAATAAATGTTCCACCAGTGTCCTGTGTTACATGGAAACAGCTAGACAGAAAAAAGAAATCAAATATATCTCATATATGTATTATGTTAATTCATGCTAGAATAGAAAGCCCTAATTTAAAAAAAGATCTTACAAAAAAAAACAAACTTCACAAAGGGGCTTTGAATAACTACCTTCTTACTCAGCTTTAGTGTGCAACCACCCATCTTTCAGAAGACATCTTTCTACAAATTTCATTTAGTAACTCCTGCCTAGTTTTGGAATGGCTGTTGGAGGACAATTTATAGGTCAATGCATTTTTCAGAAGCAGACATCATGATCTACGAGCAATGCTCACAATTCAATTAATTCTTTCTGACTGCTAAGGGTAATAATGAAGATGTAGTCAATTGAGATTGTCATAAGGTGTTTCATTTGGTACCATGTGACCTTCTGGTTATAAAAAGTACAACACAAAGTCTACATTAAATATTAAATATCCTTCAAATAGATTAAAGCTTGTTTATTAGGAAGAGGTCAAGTCCAAATTCAAAGTAAGAGCCTGAATATTGCATTCAAATACTCTGCATACTGTGTAATATCAAATTATGCTTACCTCCCCTCAGTGAGAGTTTAGTTTTCTGTTTTCTAAACTTAAAATGCTGGGATTTTGCTGATGGTGGAAAGATTTAGGCCACAGTGTTATGAAAGGATAATGAAACTTTATGCAGAAATTTCTTCTTCTGTAAGTAAAATCAACTTACAGAATCACCACAATTTTGATCAAGTTAATTATTTCCATAGTCCAGTGAAAACCGGGCTCCTGATTGTTTTCTTCTTGGGTGACATCTGCAGGTACTCTGGGACTGTAGAAGCTTTGTGCTTTTCCTAACAGACAGACCTCACCCTTTGTGAGAACTGGCTGCTATGAAATTAAGCCTGAGGTGGCTTTTTATAGCCTTCCTCAATCATTTAAGCAGACTAAAAAGACAGCAAACTCCGACCTCTGTTTCTACAAATCCCTTCTCTACTGTGATGCCTGTGAAAACAAGAGAAAAAGGGGTAGCTGACTGGCTGACCGTCAACAGTGTTGCCAATATGGTTTTGTTATTATGGTTTTGTTATAAACCAGCTGTCCCTATCTAATTTCTGTCTCTTGTGAGCTGCATGGAATGGGTTCTGAGTGTGCACAACACAAGGGAAATGGAAAGCGGGCGATTATGAGCAATCTTGTATTAGGAAGAAATAATAATAATTCCTGCAACAACATTAAAATCCCTATTCCTACCCAAACCCTAACTACAGTGCCTGCCTCCTCCCACTGCAGACACTATTGCCAATTCAGATAAGGCAAGGTACAAGATTTTTTCCCACAATTTAATTATAACAGCTTTCTAAGGGTGCAGGCAGATGCACATTTTGCCTGTATAAAGTCACTGTCATGGAGTTATGTATGGAGAGGGGAAAAAAAAAAAAAAATCCATCTTGGCCTTTAAAAGCAATAACACCCGTAACTGAAATCTGCTAAACAAACATGATCTGCTCTGGTGCTGAGTGCATGTCAGTTCTCCAACCAATGGAAAACTGCTGTCAAATTCTATTTTTCAATGGAATCATTTCATCAAACTTTTGTTTTACTGGCCCTTTTGAAGCAGGACAATTTGTGGAAGGGAGCATACAAAGACTAAGAAGGTTTGTAGCTCACTTCTGAAGGTGCGTAGATGTGTCAAGGAGTGATGCCCCAAGTGGGACCTGCACAGGAGACTTATTTGCCTTCTCAGCCCCAACTGGGAGAGCAGAAGGAGCACACTTGCCCATCCCGACGGGGTGAAACAAGCAGGGGGAAAAGTGCAGAGCTTTGCACTGACCTGTCTGGGCAGCCTGTCAGTGATGGGAGTCAGGTTTCTGAGGCTTTTCAAAGGGCAATTAAAACAGTCAGAATTCCAAAAGGCTAAGAGTGAGCTAATTTATCCTAAGGAAAACATATCTGTTTATAAATATGCTTTTCATATTTAGTTAGATGATCCCTTCCTATTTCACTCTTCCCTTTCATGTGTACACGAGTTTCACAATGTGCTAATTAGAAAGTACCATCTGCATAACAAAATCCCCAGAAACAACTGCAGAGACTGTGATTATTAGCTCGCATTTCAGAGGAAGCATACAGCATGCATTAAAGCTTTACCAGAGGAAACCTATCCATCTTCTCAGATAGGAGTCTGGCTTTTGTGCTCTCCTCACACGGCAGTACTTTCCATATCTTAGTATCTCACAACCCCTCTAATGTATCTATTACCTTCGTGAGCCAGTGAGGTGAAAAGTACTATCACTCCATTCTTTTCATGGGAACTGAAGTCAGGGAACACGTCTGCACTGCCAAGTAACGTAGTCCTTGAGTCAACTCCATCATGTGGTTCCCAGACCTCTAACCCTGAACAATGGGACTTCATTGCTGGTGTCTGGAGTCAGCAAATGAGGGCAGACAGTGCATTCCATCCTGTCCCTAAGTTTTTCTATGCACATGGTCTAGGACACAAAATATCTAATACCAGTTTTATAAATGAGAAAACTATGATTCGGGGAGGGGAGAAGGGGGGAGGAGGTGTCACTTCACACAATCAAAACTAAAAAAATCCCCAAAACCTACAGTAAACAACAAGAGCAGTGGTAACAACTAAGTGTTGGTACCATCACAGCTGGATGAGAAGGGATTTGAGGCCAAATGACAAACATTGCAGTCCTGGCCAACCAGCCAGGATGAGGCATCAGGCAAGTGTTCTCCACTGCTTTGCTGTCACAGCCTTGAGCATGTTGACCCCTTCTCAGCACCCGGACAGCAGGTCCCAGAGAGCTCCTTTGGAGAAACAGCCCCTCCAGCAAAGCTCCCTCCTTCACCTGGGAGATGATGTTAAGCCAAGATTTGACAACGGTCTGGGAAGCAGGGATCTCTCCCTAGGGATGATGAATGCCACAGAAAAGATTATATGATCTACCTAAAGTCAAGTCCGAGTTCACTGACCGACACCCAGGTCTTCTCAATTTCTTAACAGCCTTTCTTTAATATCTACCCTAAAGAAGCCTTTACCATGCCTGTCAGCTGTTACACAGCCAATAAGGTAACTACTTGGCCCTCCTCAGCTACAAGATGGGGAGACAGTGCTCTGCTGACCACTGCCTGCAGCACCCACAAGCATTGCCTGCAAACCCGATGCCGACCCATCTGGAGAACCCAATGCACTCCCCATCAGGCAGGCACTGCCAGACCACAGTTGGCCTCTAGAAAGAGGCTGAACTTTGTCAAAAGCCAGACACACAATCTAATTGAAGATGTCTCGTTATTTTAACTGGTAGGTATACAACTAATTGCCCATCTGGGATATGAAATCTCAGGAGCAATGTACAACATAAACAAAACATACAGTATTTTCATATAACATAAGCCATGTGTGTACAAGGAAGTCACAATCACTGTTACTGGTTACAGCCAGAAAGCCTCATCTGAGAGAGTTAAACAAATTCCACATTGCTGAAGATGATTTGTCCATCACAGAACACAAAACACAGGATAATTTAAGGATATTTATTTCCCTATGGTTTTGTCTTCAAATAAAATCTAGTGTTCACCTAAAAGAGAGGTGTGAACAGCCAGAAAAAGTGAAGTCCCCATTTTCTCATGGAAACCAGTAAAACAGTTCTTGCTTCACCCCTGTGTTATAGACTGGTCACCTTAAAAGCTATGCACTGTGCCCATCATGTAACAGTAAAAGTGGGATAGACTTCCAGACATCAACAAACGATGCCTTCTGAAATCAGTGATTCTGTATGTTAAACACCAATAACTCTGCATGTTATAAAACTTTTAACTAAGTTCATAAACTAAATTTTATGAGACACCTAGAAGCATTTACTGCTTTGATATTGAAATCAGTAATGGTGGTCTCTTTGTATTTTAACTATTTCTGAATATCCACTGGAAAGTGATTGTTGATGGACAGCATGTTTCATTTAATTTTATTCTTTGATAAAGACTGAGAAAAACTTGGGGTCCTTTATCCTGAACTTACATTAAAAATAGGCTTCTTTTATGTCATGCCCCTTTCCTTTGTCTTTGAGGATTTTTTGTGTTGTTTCGGTTGGTTTTTTTTTAGGTATTAAAATCAAAAGTTTGTGGGTATAAAATGAATGGCATTATTTGAACAAATTCTTATTCTATTATTTTTCCTATATCCTGCAATAATACTGTGCATTCTATTCTGTTTTGGTAGAATAAATGCAAGGTACTGCTATAGGAAACTGTCTGAAGTTGGAAATTGAGTCATCCTCATTCATCACAATAAAGCAGAATATTAGAAGCTTATTTGAGAGCACTCTGCAGGGTTAAAATCACAACACCAAAACCAGTAATAAAAGCAAGCACTGTAAAACCGCAGTTCCTGCCAAACAAACAATAAATTTACTTGTTTTGTGTTTCAGGTAGCACTGATACAGCCTGACACACACTGGACTACATTATATTTACATCTATCTCCCTTTTCACATTGAGCTTTCCTTATTAGATAAACTGCAGTATGACTACACATACTGCTTTCAAGCAATGGTTTTCACAGTCTGTGTCAGTGTGGGATTAAGCACACCAAAATATGTTTTAAAATCTTGACTCCTACTGTAATCTAAACCCATCTACACAGCAAGCAACTCCTGCCAATCTATGAGAGATACTGCCCACAGCTTCCCCTGTTTTACAGAACACAGACACCCCCTGAGTTATGAATTCAGGACTAAAACAGAGCTAGTAGCCTGTCTTGCACACGTCAAGATGCTGTCATTCAGCTGCCTGGTGGCTTCTCGACTCCTTGACTTTCAGGAACTTGGAACCAGCTCATGTGGTAACACATGAGGAAGCACAGATGGAAAACACATGTAAGTCTAAACTAGGCATGCAGGCATGACTTTGTGCAGAGGGTCTTGGTCAAGTTATTATTAGTGTCCAATTCAGGGCTCTTGAATTCCATGAGTACCAACTGAAGGAGAATTTTATGTCTAACAGGGAGTTGGACCAGGCAGACAAGAGCAAGAAAAGTGAAGCTCTGGTGGTTGAACAGCCCTTAACTGTGTAAATACAAAGATTAAAATAATGGTAAAGGTTCACATACAAAAATTGACATTATAGTTGTATTTTTCAATAATAAAACCTATTATTTTATAATAAAAGACATGTATATAAATGTATACCTCAGTTTATATTTATAAATATGCACATATATATATCAGCACGACTTGAAAGATGTTTTAAAAATCCCACATATTAAAGCTGAAAGATTCATTTTGATTCGAGGCATTTGAGATGGCTGGCAAGCCCTATTTACACATTTCCTGTGTTTTCACATGTGTAAAGAAACATCAAAGGATTTTAACCAGGAAATTATATTCTACCAGCCACAAAGTATACTCTCGTGATTGCATTAGAGTGACTGTGCAATGTAACTTCTTTGCTTGCTGACAATGGGTTTTGCTATGTTAATTAAATAAGAAATGTGTCCACAATCTTTATTCATTAAAATCAATGCAATAACATCTATGTTGAAGGTTCATACTGGACTTGGTCTGGCAAGTCAAGTGAAACAGCTTCACTGGAGCTACCCAGAGCTTGGTGTTGATGTAACACAGAGCTCTGACAGGAGTTTCCGCATGAAATCGGTTTACCTTTGCTTCACTTAGTATTATTCCCCATCAGCAAACAGGAGGAGTATCTTTAGGGCAGACAAAACTGCCTTGTGGTAAGGGAAGCTACAGAGAGTCGGCGAGTCTCCAGGAGACTGGGGAAACGCTGCCGGCATCACCGCTGAGGCCCGCGGTCCAGCCACGGGCAAGAGCTGTCATCTGCAATTAGCCCAAAGGATGGCAGGGAGCAGGGCTTGCCAGGTCTAGTAATGAGACTGAAAACAAAGGACAGAGGTTTCACGGATGAAACCCAAAGCCTCTCACCTCTGGGATCATCTCCTGGTGAAATGGGAACTGTCCTGGTGCAGCTTTCCCTGAGGAAAAGCCGCTCTGCACAAAGGCAGAGCTGGGAAGCACAGAGCAGGTGATGGCCCCGCACCAACAGGCAAACACACAGCGTGAAATAAGAGAAACCTGCTGCCAAGATTTTTAAGATTCCCAAATCTAATTCACTATATACTGAGACCAACAGCAACCTTTCCATCAACCCTTGGGCACTGGATTAAGATTTGATGAGCAGAAGCAAACATGGTCACAAAGTCCAGTATCTAAATCAGAAAGATCTATTACTATGAATATTTTTGTTCTGTTAACCAGGTGGGTTACACCTGAACCCTAGCAAAAAGGGAAAACACATACTACTTTTGATTTATGCCAATCCGTATTTTATGTACAATTAGTTCAGGCAACATGGGGGAAAAAAGAAGACAAATAGTGAGATAACCTTAAATTTAAAAGACTGATTAGTATTTAGGAGACAAGAAGATGACCCAGCCACCCCCAGTAGTATGACTCACAGTACTATTTTCATATTTGTATTATTTAGCATCTAAAGACCTTAGCTGAGAGTCCTGTTCTGCTATGAACTTGCATGAAGTACCCTAAAACTATCTTCCCTGATTAATTTTCTACAGAAAGAAAATGTTTTCATTAAAGTTTTATGTCTTAAATGTCATCCTTTGATTTAATCCTCAAAAAAATCTAAATAATAAATACAAAATACAAAACAAAACAAAAGAAACAACTCATCCTCTAACCAACATGGAAATTGCCTTTTTTCTGGAGGAAAGCAAACAAATTTCCATTATTTTCAAGAGCTTGTAGAAAATTGAGTTTCCATTGAGATAGGGAGAAAAAATTTAGGTTAACTCTTCCTCTAATTCTATACCATGTATAATAAAATAGAAGTCTTAAATTATAAGTTTTTATCACAAATAGATGAAACACTTAAAAGTCAAGAAGATAGGATGCGGGTTTATCTCCCGAGTTTAGAGAAAGGAAACTAAAGCATGAATAAATACAGTAAAGTTTTACAGAGAATAAATATTGAAACTAATAAAAGGGACTGACTTCAGGACTTGGAGGTCAATACCTTCCCATTGATTCTATTAAAAATCAGCAATCCTGGAAAAGCTGCAACTGGAATTAAATGTCACTTATCTGAAATTTTGATTTTATTTGTCTTATACTGAAGTATTCAAAATTCCCTACTAAGGACTTGCTTCTCTCTCCCTATCAGGAACATTCAGAAAGGGGAAAAGTTGATAGCAATAGCATGAATCCTAAAGAGATGGCTCTCAGTTGCCCCTGTAAGCACACTTCTCTTCAGTAATTAGAGAGGGACTCAAGTTTTGTGAACCTTTGTGGGAACCCATCCTCTTTTGCTACCTACTCTGAGTACTTCTTTGTTCTAAACCCGCAATACTAATTTTAGGATGCCAAAGAAACAGAAGACACACTGCATTCACTAATATGGAAATCTTAAGCATTAAGTACTACTAAAAGCAAAAATAACCCAGAGAAAACACTTAGTAACACTTAGTAAGAAAGGTGCCTTTTATGTTAACAGCCATAAAGAGATGTACAGTATCTGTCCATTGAGCCATGTGATTGTCCTTTAATAGAATATACGCTATAAAACGCTAAAGAGGCGATAGGAAGGAGGATATCTTAATTTAACTAAAGATTAAAACATATCTATAATTTGATTAACCTGTTAAATTCATAGAAAGAACTAGCTCAGGATATACACCAATACTGCATATATTTTTAGTATTATTTTTAAAGGGTCTTATGATTTTCCAACCAAAGCAACTGAGAGCATCAGAGACCAGTGATGGCCTAACAACCTTTTAAGAATTCAGACATTCCTTTCTATGAAAAAATAAAATATGAGTGTTGCATATCTTTTAATCATGTAAATTGATGGGACTGATTAAGGCATCACTGACATAGTGGAGCTTTACTGAATTCTATTAAAGTTTACAAGATTTTATTTTTCTAATGCATTTTAACCTATTAAAGATAAGAAGCAGCATGAAGTTTTTTTCACAGAAACTGATACAAATGAGAAAATTAGATGATAAAGCTGGAGATTGTTCAAAAACCTACTGTGGGCATCTGAAGTGGGCATCTTTCCATTTCCTTCAGTATGTTTTGGATCAGGACTTTAGTAGTAAGTACTTAAACAGCCAAGCTACGTTGCTCAGTCAGCACTAACAGAGTCTTTATTACAGAGTACCACAATTTGTAAACTGAGTAAGCAGTGAAGAACCATGGTTGCAGGAAGACATTTAAATCTAGTGAGACAATAGGGCTCTGAGGAAAGTAAGTAGCAAATTTTCTGAGACATCTTTTAACAGTTTTGTAACCACAGACACACAGGTCTATTCACTACACTATAACCAGAAGTTAGCGGGTGGTCCTTGGGGTAGACCATAGCCTTTTTATCTGTTTGTTTCACAGACAAATAATCTTCTTACCTAACTGTCTATTACATGTGAAATTTTAAAGTTTTGGATTTATTCATGGACTTATACAAGCTATTCTATTCTACTAGATCTTCTTATTCACTGTACCTTGCCAACAGAGATGGTGAATTTGAATGAACTACATAAAGGAATGTATGCTTTCCTTTACTCATTTTAGATTTGTCACAATTCAACTTTATTGGTCATCAGGAAGCAAAACATGTATGAGAACCCAAAGTATCTTTCAACAGCCTTCAGTATTGTTCACTAAAGGCAGACACAGTATTTATACTGAATATGAGTCCACAGTTGGTAAAGCAAGCACTACACAAGAAATACTAAACAAAGTTTGGCTTTCCTTTTATAACACATTTATCTTTCTTCTTCTGTGTAGTGACTAAACACTCTGACCAAGCTTTTCCATAATAATGGATAAGAGGTCTTCAAAAGCATACATTGTTCTATTGGAGAGTCATACAAGAAACATTCAGAGTGGGCTTTCCAAAGTGTCACCACATGTATTTCCAAGTGCTATAGAGATGACACCACGACTGGTACTATCTGACCTGATTGGTGATCTTTGATAGTCCTTTCAAAGTGAGTTTCAGTTTTGTCATTCCAAATTAAGCTGCATTTATGGATAATTAAAAATAAATGAATATGAAACAAAGCCTCAAAACCAGCTACCATCTTATGGTGTACTTGAATTATGTTGTTTCCTCTGTTTAACATAAAAAACTAGAGACTTTCTGTTTATGGCTTGTTCTCAGTCTTTCTCTCAGTATGTATGTGAGTAAATGCATATGTGTGTAAGTAAACAAATATATATGCATGTGTAGGCATTTGTACTTGTGCATGCTTGTGTGTAAATAACTAAATATATATATATGTAAAAAGAGACATTGACAGTCAGTAAACTTGATCAATGTTGGTCTGAGCAACCCAACTTCAGCTATGGGAACCTTCAACAAAACATCTAATAGAAACTGACAGTCCTTTTCTGTTTTGTAAGCGATGTCAAACAAAACAAACTCTCTGTGCAACAATTATGCAGATCTTCTTGATAGACTGAGACCTAGACACACACAAAAATCTCCCTCATGCACACAACTTGCTGAAAAGAAATTCCATGCAGTTCCAGATACACTGCTCTGAAATGAGCAAACGTAAGATTTCCACCAAAAAAAGGGGGAAAAAAAGAATAAAAGAAAGGAAAAGAAAAAAAAAAGTTTTATTCTGGGAGGAGACAGACAGGCAGCATTGAAGAAGAGTCTGGGATGCAGGAATGGCAAGGTGCTATATGGTAACAGCTGTGCTCTGCTACTATCCTGAAATGCTGTGCACTGAACAGCACAACTTGAGAGACACAGAGCTAAAAACTGTTGCCAGAGGATCAGTGCCACACAAAAGCATCCTGGACAAAAACAGCTCTCTGCAGATGTAGTGGCTCCATCCCAAGGTTTCCATCATACCAACAGATCTTCGTGCAGGAATTATCCTTCCAGGCATATGATCCACTGAACTCAGACTCAAATCCAGTGGAGATGCACTGCCAAATGGATGAAGGCAGGAACAAATGGACATGCAGGTCCCTTACACAATTCAGGGACAGCAGTTTTCAGTCTGAGGAAACTGGTCTGGGAACTCAGGCACTGCTGGTGAAACACATTCCTAACCTCACCAGCAGAAGCTTTTTATTGTGCATTGTAATGATTCACATTACTTCATTTTCCTTTCAACAGTCTAAACTTTTGATGTGAATCTGTTTTATTGAAATCGCTACTGACAGTCCAAGCACACATTATTAAGTGGAACCTAGTAGGTGAAACTAAGATACCAAGTTTTTACGTGACAGTTGCACTAGCTTTGTAAAAGGCCGTCCTGTAAGTGTGTTGTCAGATATTTGCTGGAAATTCCAACAGTTTGTGCTTTGTCAGAGGAAAATTTGATTCATTTAAAATATCTGCCTCCTCTAAAAGTGCCAACAGGGAAAATGCTCTCACTCATGTTCCCACCATTAACTTATATTTTTATGGAGAAGCACCTCAAGTTACCTCCACTGAGAAAGCACAGTTCCATTACATGACTGGTAACACACTTGAAAATGAAAAGATGATGGCCCTCACACTTAAGAGTTTAAGAATTCCACAAAAATAAAGCAGGAGTTGGGAACTGCAATGACTTTTAAGCATCAGGGTCTCACTCGTGAAGAACAGACAAAATGAATATAGAAATGTAACCTATCTCTGAAGAGACAGAAGCTGCATCACCACTGTCTGTGTATTTATAAGCTTTTCTGCCCCTTTTTAACCCATTGTGCTAGTCTCCATCTTCTGTAGCTTTCACAATGCACTATTCACTCACTACAGCTCTGAAGACCCAGAGAACAGAAAACTTTCTACCACTAGTCATCAAATCTCCAAGTAGTACTACCCTTTGCCTGCCTGCTGTTGTATAGATTTCTATACATTGCATCAGTCCTTTCATGCATTAATCAGGTGTCTAGGTTTCTTTTCAGAAGACACACTGAGCACTTCCCAAATTGTGCCCAAAACTGAAAAAAAAAAAAAGTAAATAATATCTACTGCATTGGCAAAAATCTTTTTCCTTTCCGCCTTTCTGCTTCTTCATCCCCAATAAAAAATCTTAGTGGGTAATTGCTGCAATTGATGCTATGACCATGGAAGGACTATTATATGTCTGTGTGCTATTCTTATAAACAAGAAATTTCTAATCTCAGAAAGCAGTAGGGCTGATGTCCTTGCTCCATTTGTACAGACCTAGTTATTGAGGCATAAATAGTGTGATTTACACCACCATGAAATGACCTAGGAGGGCCTATAACACACAGGTACAGCAAGACCTAGAAAAACTGGGTTCCCAGTGTTAAAACAGAGAACCAGTACTACCTGAGTTCCTTGCCCTGGTCTTACACTGCCCTGGCAATTACCATAGGATTTTCCCTTTTTGCAGTGCCTACTGTGACTACCTTAAAGGAACATGCAAAGCATTAATACTAACACTAAAAATCCACAACCTTTTATCTTCCTCCCACCCCCAAAAATAGAGAGCTTTCTTCCAAATATGCACTAATTTTAAGCTATCCAAGTAAAATTAATTGCTGCCTTTGATATGTTGTGAAGAACATGAAAACAGTATGAAAGTGCATGAAAAATGATAGGTTAAATGATCCCTCCTGAGTCACTGTGGTCCCATCACCTCATATTTAATTACATTTTAAAATAAAACAAGCATAAACTTGAACTGATAGAGCATAAGGGCTGCTTTGGTGCTGCTGTAGATGTGCCTGTAAAAAAGATTTAAAGAAACACATGGATTACTGACCTGACAGGCCATGACGGTAATCCAAAACAGCCATTATGGTCTCTACTGTAAATTCTTCTGATTTCATGGACCCTTAACACAACGGAGGGCAGCAAGATAATGGTTTATAATAGAAATGCTGACACAACCTTATCTATAGCTGTGCAAATGGTGCTACTATAATTAAATTTTACAGCTTGAGCACCACTAGATATGTTGCTAGTTTTTAATCATATTAATCAGAGACTGGATGTTTCAATTGCCATATATTATCATGCAGTGTATACTACAAAAAGAAGAAGAATCCCAGCCACTAAATATTATGGCTGTTACGAAACACAGAAGTATATCCAAACACTTCTCTGTAACTGCAAATACACTGAATTAAAACCTCAGTTAGTTATCCATTTTTTGCTTTGTTTCCCAGTACATGGGTCTGACATAACAGCCACAGAAAGCGCTCTGAATATATTACAAGAATATCACTGAATAGTAAAAAAGCTTCATTAAGATCTGCCCTGTATATTTCAAATGTTCCTATCAGCAGTAAAACAAGTCTTCTGTCTTCAGTGATAATGACAGTCAGAAGCCTGCTCTTTCAGGAGGCAGAGATATTATTCTTCATGCACTGCTGTTTTCTTTAAAAGCCAGATTCCCAGCACTAGCAAGGAGTGGGTGGCAAAATTCTCACTGCTTTCAGTGGTCTGAGATTTGGAGCCTGGGAATGTTTTATGTAAATATTTCTCTTCACATTTTCTCTTCATTTGTCCGAGTGATTTACAGTTTTACTTCAGCAAAGAAAGTTTCCTCTCAAAGAAGCTACGTTTGGTGCAAACTGTACAGATATTGCACTGGAACTGAAACCATTAATTTTCATCAAGTGATTATTGCTAACTACAACAATGAAATTAATCTATAAATAAAACTCAATTGCTTACCACTTTCTACTACCCTAAATTGCAAATCCTACATGCTGCGTGCCAGCTTGCATGTATCGTGTATTCCTATAATATCAATCCTTACTCTTGCAGCTCCACTTTTACAACACTTCTGTAGGCAACTGTGCTTTCCTTTAAGATGGGTGGCACAGGTATGTAGTCTGCATGTCCCTAGAACTCCTCTAATGAATTAAAGGGAGTCTGCCTTTAATCGTGTGTGACAGAGCAGAGTATGCCATGGACATTTCTGAGTATTATAAGAGCTGTAGCTATGCATAGGAGTTGCCATAGTGTTATTCTGACCCCTGAAGGATGGAAACAGAGTTAACTTCATATCCTTTTTTTTTTCCAATTTACTCAGTATACTCTATGAATGTCAAACTCTAAACTACATTAGCAGGATTTATTAGTGCTTGCCCAGACTTATCCTCAAGAAATATGGAAATAGTAACAAATGAATGGTGAACCAACTTTAAAATACTGATGTTTTCAAGGAAGCAGGGGAAAAATGGTATTTCGGGCTGGTTCCATGGTAAAATTACTGTGGGTTTGAAAGTGCATTAAATCTAGTAGGTATGCAAAGATCATGTTTATCAAGAGATGTAAAACCCACTCTGCCCTCACTACTACTTAACTGAAAAGTATTTCAGTGAAATTTTGCTAGAATGAATTCAGAGTGAAGTGGGGAAGGACATAGGCCAACAATGATTAAAATCATTCATTTCAGACGAGTTAAGATTTCATCAGGCTTATATTCTTTAGAAAATGCATCCATGAGAGGTACAGGGCCTCAGCAGTGCCTTTGCAGGCTTATCCACCTTCAAGGAGTGCTCCTTCCCCCTGGTCCTCCCCAAGAGACAGGAAGAGTGATTTATGATCCTAAAATGGATATTACAGTAAAGTATATCCTGATACTGCTATTCTATCTCTGTGGACAATTCGCTAAAAAAAGTCCATCTGAGTTAAACCAATGGGACTTCTATCGCAGCTTTGCTCTTCACCTTCCCACTTCTGAGACGCCTGAAATGTGTTAATAGAGCACCTTTTAGGTTCCCTGCAAATGTAACAGAGAGATTAGGCTGTTTTATCTGGCAATACTTTTTTCTAAGGTCAGTCATGCTGTACTCTAAAATACTGGAGGAGCATTCTGCTAAAGCTGCAAGGCAGTCATTGCACACTCTGAGAGAGACAACGCTGCCTATGTTCACATATTCAGGGTGAAGAAACAGCATCAGCTCTGCCCTGAGCACTAGAAGGGGGGTCAGCAAAACTGAGTGTTTCGAGGTAGGCGATGGCAAGAGGGGAGGAGGATCAATTTTAATTTCAGTTTTCTTCCTCCTCCACTCAGCTGTTGCCATGCACTGAAGTCCCAGGTTGCTGTGTGACCTTGTGGAAGAGCTGGCAGCCGGATCTGCTCAATGGGACCATTGTGCTGCCTCCCAGGGGCTCTTCTGGAGCCCTCTCCACGGGTGTGGCTGAATTAGCAAGTAGGCAGCCTGCTCCTCGGTGAACTCCCTATCCTGGGGAAACTCCACCAGGAGCACACTGATGCAAAAGGCAGACTGCAAGAGGCAAACCCCTCGTCAGGAGCTGAGCAAGGATCTCCCCACCGCTGCTGCTCAGGTCTCCATCCCCCACCGCCAGGAGTGTTACAAAGTTAACCCAAGTGATCGATATGCTATATGGGCATTATATTGCACTATTGGCGACTGATGCCACTGATGTAATCAAGTTACATAATCACCGTCTTTGCACAAATACATCCATCTTCCTACAGATAGATCTGCATATCTTTTTCCATCCATTATGCATGAACCCACCAGCAGTACATAAGGGTATATATTTTCGCATACACTATTTAACTTTAGCATTGCAGTGCATTGCACTGCACAACGTCATCACTATCGATTCCCTCAACCTTCCCCCATCCCCTCTATCAAAACTGATTTTGCAGAGAAAGATTACCAAATGTGCATTGCTTGGATCTCTTTAAATCTTTAAAGGCTGAAGTGCTTCCCTAGCTCGCTTCTCTTCTTAAGAAGACGATCTTTTCTCTCCTTTTCCTCCCTGTCTCGCTTCACACCACAACTAACAGAGGAATTAATTCACACACAGTCACTCTGCCAGATGTATATATGTACGAAATACCAAAGATAGCATCTCTGACTGCAAATCTTCAACTCCCATACACGTGGTCTGAGGTTTCAGTAGGTAAGTTATCCAGTTAAAAAATATATTTTGTTAGAGCAGGTGGATGAGAATTTTCAGGCTAGTGACATTTACAGTATTTCTCTACTATCAAGATGATTTTTTTTTCCCTACCATCCCTCAGTTTATAATTTCCCTTGAAGTATCTGCAGGAACAGTTGTAATCTCAAATTACCAGTGGCATTTAACCCCCTTAGCACCAGAGCACTGTAGCATAACTAATAAGGATTGCCACCTTAAAAGTTTAACAACTTGAAAAGCAGGATTTCTCTACCTCCATTGCAGCTATGAAGTGCAGCAGAATGCTGCACAGAGTTGGAAACATTTGATTTCACCAGCTCTCATATTAAATAGATTCTATCACAGAGAGCCTCTTTACTATCAAAAAAAAAAAAAAAAAAAAAAAAAAAAAAAAAGGAAAAATTAAAGACTCCTTGCTTTTACAGTTCTCTCTCAAATCCAGGGGGTGCAAGAGCAGAGAGGGAGGAGGAGACTTTTTTTATGCCAAAAAAGCACTCACCAGAAGACCTACTGCAGTTATTCTACTCAGCTGCCAATACCGCCGGAACCCCTCTCATCAAGGTAATGCAGCAATCCCGAAAGTACCCATTTCAATCACACGCCACCAAGTTTAGCAATACCGGGCTTTTGCCTGGATAAAATGACCTTACCCACAGGAGTCTCCCGAAATATCCCTCCGGTGCGATCAGTCAGCGAGGCGAGTGCCGGTCACCACACTGCGCACTCGGCCGGAGAAGCCCCGTGTTTACTCCAGGGGCTGAGCTGGCCGCGAGTGCCGCGGACACGGCTCCCATCCATCCACCGGTGCCAGCTCCGCCGCGGGCGCAGGTAATTCCATACAGACTTCGGCAGCCGCCACCCCCCCCCTCCTCCCGGNCGCCGCCACCACCGCCACCTCCGTGCGTTGCCTCAGCCCGCAGGGCCGGGGCCGCGCCGCGATTGCCAGCCCGGGCAGGGGATGCGGCTGGGGCTGGGGCAGGGCCAGGGGCTGGAGCTGGAGCTAGAACTGGGGCTGGGATAGCGGCTCCGGTTGTAGCAGAAGGCTGAACGCCGGCCGCGCAACATCCGCGGGGGTCAGGCTGCTTCTCTTTTCCTGCTGTGGTTTGTGAGGTTTGTTTGGTTTGGTGATTTTTTTTTCCGACTTCCCCACCGGTTTCCGAAGCGAAGTGTTGTTTTAGGAGAGATGATACATTATCTATTCTTGGATTTTTATAAGGCAAACTGTGGGCCTCGCTGTTGCCATGGGATCTTCTTTGTGCGAACTCTCTGAACTGTGTGGGAACAGTTTTATTTCCTTCCCTTCAGATTTTTTTCCCCTTCTCCTCAGTAACTCTTCTGTAGATACGTATCAAAATGTAACTGCGTTATTGCCAATTAAGATTAACAGCAGCTGCAAGGTGCATCTAATTAGGAATGTTAATTACTTCAAGAGATAGTCATTTGCAGATGTTTATAATACTAAACAAATGTTCTATAAAACGTAACTCTGTAAAATTCTGATGCTCCCCCGCCCCCCAATAAATTTTATTGTATTCCTAAAGAAATGAACAGGGTGGCAGACACCCCCTCTTCCCTGGCACTAGCCCTGCAGCACACTCAGAGGAAGGAGTACACAGAACTGCCTGTATAGGTGGCTGGGTCGTATTCTTACAACCCATTGCGTGGGGAGGCAAGGTGTAGGAGAGGGGAATAACTGAGCAATGTGAGACAGACACATTCAGCTACACATCTCTTTCTCTCTGTGTAAATGGTGCTCTCCAAAACAGGGATAAAAAGAGGCTAGGCAATGTTCAGTTGCCACTCAATCCATCCTGGCTCCCTTGTGGGGCCACAAAGAAGAATGCAAACTGTTAGAGCTGTTAAACCCCCACTATCTTGAGGAGAGGAGAGGAAAAGGAAGAGAAAGGAAAAGGAAAATAAAAGAAAGAAGAAAAAAGAAGAGGGAAAAAAAAAAAACCAGCACATGGGAAAGTGTGTTTTTATTGCAGATCATGATAAAGGATTATCATTGGCAGAGTCACTTGGTTGCAGGAAATGTGGGAGCTGTTGCAGAATTTGTGGAGTTTGGTCACACCCTACTCCACTTCTCCTTGGGATAACCGAATGGCATTCTTCATGTTGGGTAAAAAATGGAAGAAACTAGAAATGAATGCAACAACCACTTGTCAAAGTGCATTTTTAAAACACAGAAATTAATGTGAGTGGTAAAATCCAACATCACACTATGATGATGAATGATCTGTATGCATGGGTCAGTAAAAGACATGAAAAACTTTATGAGATTCTCTTTGTAGATTCTCAATTGTAGGGCATTTTAAGTTAGCTAAATGACTCATAGTATCTACTTCAGAAAGCTGTTTTGGGTGCTTGATTTAGAAGCCCAGGTGTCCTAGCTGTTTGAGAGAGGGAAAGGGAGAGGGGCTCCCAACTTTGATTCTCAGCATTATCCTCTGGGAGAGCTGCTTTCTCACCACTGCAGAGCAATCCCACGATGCCACCACAGGCGCATCCATTCTGTGACATCAAGAGTCTTGGTTTTGCTCAGACAAAACTGGGAGTGCTCAAGGGTGTTTGTGCAATGCAATGGGGAGAGAGTAGGAAGAGAGGAACTTGGGGTTAACACGTCATCTAGGCACTCGACGCATTTGCCTTCAGTTCCTGAGGATTTAAAGATTTCTGTTCCAGTGATAGGCAAGCCATTTAATCTGTCTGTGCTTTTGTTTCTTCTCTGTATGATGTGAGTTAACACTGTTCTTATTCACAAGGGTACAGTGAAGATAAAAAGGCATTAACGTTTGTAAGGTGTTCATATGCTGTGGTCATGGGAGCTATGTAAGTTCCCAGAGAGGCTGATTAAGAGTCTGGCAGGAGAAAGGGAAAATGAAAAAGCTAAAAGATGTGAACAAAATACAATGTTTTTGCTAAAATGGCTGAAATCAGACTAATAACACAGAAAAACTGTAGACCATTCAAATGAGCAGAATACAAACCACCTACATTCTTGGGTTAAGGAAACTGGATTTAGTTCATTTCTCAGTTACTGAATTGGTATGAATAGCAGCAATGCAGTTGCATGGACACAAGTAAAAGAGATTCTAGAATTATTTTTTTCTCATCCATATACTGAATCTCTATTTGGCTTTCTCCTCCTATTAGTAAGTACGGTACACGTCCTCATCATGACTTGGGTGTTTTCAAGATATTTCACCAAAGAGAGAAACAAAATCTTATGTTTTCTAAATATTGTTTTAATCCCATGGCATTCAGTAGTTGCTGAATGAGTTGATGTGAATGAGTAGTGTACCTTGAACCTGCGTCATGACCCTTGAAGTACAGAAGAGGCACAAACTGCATCCTCATCTATACTTCAGTAAGTGACTTTAAAAGGATTATCCCATTTAATGTGTATTATGGAAAGTGAATCTGTGCAGCCAAAGTAAACTTCCTTTTCTGAAAGTAATACATATTTAAAACAAAAGGGCTGACAGAGTGTACGGCTCTGAAGAGTGCTAACACCACACAAGATGCTCTTGTTTAGCAAATTCAATCTGCTTGAACGGGTAGTACTTAAGAGAAAATACCACTTCCTAGCTGCATGGTGGCCTTCAAAATTTACTCAAAACGGGTCCTCATACACACTTTGTTGGCAAGTCTGTACAGAGTCCAAAAGACTGGTGGGGCATGATTTCTCACTACCTACTTGTGGGCTTCAGGTATTAAAAAATGTTTCCACTTTTTAACAAGTGCACTTTTTAACAAAAAAGTGTTTTACCTTTTTATCAAGAGTGTTTCCCACTTTTTAACAAATACAGTGGGAGAAACAGGCTGAGTAACACAAAACACCAGCATGTTCTCTTGCATGGCGTGCATGTATAATAGAACCATGACTTGACACATATGGAAAACAAGCACAGTTGTTTTTTGATGAAAAAATTGAAATTAAAATTTCCAAAATATGCCACTAAAACACTCCTCCTTTAACACTTTTAAACTTCAAATGCTGCTCATGTTAAAGTCTGCAATCTGAACCCTGTAAACTGCAGATTCAATCGAGTTACTGTATACTTTCCGTAAAGCAAAAAGGTCAGCATTTTATCTGTCTGTCTTTTATTTTCTTTGCTCCTTTTCAAAACAGAATTGCATTGGTCTTGTTACAAAATAGCTTCTCTTTTTGCCCTCTTTTGGCATGACTCAGTAGTCTGGAATGCTTCAGAGAGAACAAGGTTATTTCTGAAGACTGCTATCTGGTTAAGTTCTCTGATTCTCCTTGAATTCTTGTGTATTTTTTTATTTTTTTAATTTACATATCTTGCATGTCATATACATACATATGACATTTTATTTGTCATGTGCTTTAAATATTGTACATTATATATTAGATTTTATTAACTCCAGGCAAGAGTGTTCAGGAGAGCAGATATTTTAAAAATAATAATCCCTAATTCCATGTCATGTGAAAATTTCAAAAGCAATTTCCTTCACAGAGGATTCTGACTCTAAAGTGTGCATAACTGGTCAGGAAATAATACTCATCTCACAACTAAGATATTAAATCACAACATTTCTCATTGATAGTCTTAACTGCAAATTATATTTTTCATTTCCTGAACTACATATACCTTTCCATGAGTACAAACACTCTGTAGTCACTGAGCTGTGTTGTCCCAGATGCTCCAGTTATACCATGTGGGTTGTTTGGTGGGTTTGTTTTGTTATTGGTACCATTTTTGTGTGACTAATCCAGCATCTCTGTGCAGAGCCTGTCAGACAGCTCAGGCTTCTTGATATATTAGCAGGCCAGGGTCTTTTTGTCTCTATCAGCAGCGGGGACAAACCTTCCTTTGTCAGGTGTAGGTGGCCTCAATAAAGCACCAGGACACCTATGGATGGCAAGTGACATTACATAAAAGCTAAGCAGTTACTCCTTGAGTGGGAGGATACTTTCATTCACAGAACCATTCCTTCAAAACATGCATTTCTTTGATTCTTGATGCTTAAAGAAGATGTAGTTAGGTATATATAAAATCATCTTGTTTGTCCTGCAACTTACTGCTTTAACCTAGTTTAGCAAAAGATAACGTCAAGATAATTAAGTGCTCATCTTTTGAATGGTTTTAATTTTGTAGAATAAATGGTTACTTGTTCCTCTAGTCTCTCATTACAGTATCTCAAATGAAGATAGTAGCCATCTGTAAGCTACTTAAAACATATACCTCATTGATTTAATTAAATAGTACTCTATTGCAAGATGAGAAATCTAAAATTATGAGGTGCATTCATGCATTAAAAAGATTTGTATGTTTCATTTCAGAGTTGCTGCTTTTTTTTTCTTTTTCTTTTTTTTTTTTTTTTTCCTATAGACTATAGACCTAACAGAAGACAGTAATAAGGGTTTATTTTCCTTTGAGGATTTGTTTACTTTTAAAATATTCAGCATTATAAATCTCATCCAGTTCCTATAAAGTCAATAGAAAGGCTCCTACTATTTCAGTAGCAGCTACATCTGGTCTTACACTACTCTTGTCCAGTCAAGAAACATCAATTGGAGCTTTTAAATATAAACATTATTTGGAAAAGTGTTGCGTAAGAATGAAGAACTTGCATTATCAGAGTCATCCCCCTTGGCCTGTGATGTATGCCCAGCAGCAGCAGGCAGGACTGAAAGACAGTGGGGGAGAAGGATAGCAAAACTGATACTAGCATAATATGCCTCCTGACTCGTGACAACCCTCAGTTCAGGTATCTTCATATTTTTTCACAAGAAAAAGCTAGTCACAGACATGGGAAGTGTTAGAAATTAGATGTGTGTGTATACATAGTGTTACACACTATGTTATCTGTTATTTTTAAATACATGTTATACTTACAAACTACTGTTACACTCAGTTTAATAAATGTTTTTTATGCTGTCCAGGACATTTCTCAAAACCTGCCCATTGTCACTCAGAGGCAGTTTTTGAACTGTTCACGTGACTGAGGTCCAGATGCTCATCACATAGTTAATGTGTACATAATGTGCAGTTTCTTTCTTTGACTGCGGTGACTTGTGCTGAAGCTCTCACTCAGCAATAAAATGACTCCTGAGCTCTCAGAGCAGAGAGACCAACCAAAACATGAAGTTGTGCAGGTCAGTGCCATGGTGGGACTGCCAAAAGCAAGGTGGTAAGGTGTTCACTTGGGTGCAGCTGCCTATGAGTGACTTCCCTAAGAAGTACAGTTACTTCCATCCTGAAGTACATAAGGTAATAATCTTTCATACATCAAAGAGTTTGATTGACAAAAACACAGTCAAACCCAGAAGCTGCCTGTGTAGATGTAAAACACTTTGACAGAAGCAGACTGAAGTTTAGCTGGTTTAATGTTCCTGAGTAAAAATATGCTTTGGAAAGTTATGAAGCAGAATAAGACATCCATAAAAATCAAAGCTGTGTGAATTACCTACCTCACAGAGCTCATGGATCAATTACAATAAAGCTATACATGTCAAAATTGTTTAACGTAAGAAATGTTTGTTATTCAGTGTTGCTCATTTTCTGTCTGACTTGTACACATGCACATGTAGGCATACTGAGGCAGTTGATTTTCTGCTTACCGATGCACTCTATTTAGCACCTGCAAAGATTCATCCCAGCTATTACTGTAAATTATTAGAATTTATCTGCAATCAATATATTTTGCAGCTTTGTTATACCATTTGGATGTCATAGGGAAATCTGGACTTCAGGGAGGTGTGGGCTGAACATGCAGGACTAATTATGTGAGGGCAAGACAGGTACAATGCAAACAGTGGAAAAAAAGGAGGGGAAAATTAAGGTCTTTATTAAATGTATGACAGATCTTGCTTAAAATACCTGGACAGGAAAAATGCACTAGTACAGCTATACTATGGACTACCTGTCTATGAAGGTGACAATGCCTGGAAGGGAGATTAGAAAGATTATGAAAGAAAAAAAAATCTCAGAACAGCAGGTAGTGATGCAAAACCTCGGTTACTTTATGCAGACAGATAAGTTTTATGGTGGAGCACAACATGATGATCATACTTTAGGACATAATTAATCGTCACTCTTTGGAACAACTAAGCAGAATACTCAAAAAAAGAGAAGCAGTTCTTCTGTTTTGAAGCAGATGACCCAGTTCAAGAGCCAATTATTTAAGTGGCATTGTATAATGATCAGTGTAAAATATTCATATTCCAGGAGCAAATCTCCCCAGATCCCTCCAAAAAGATATCAGAACAGCATCACCTTCTCCTACTGAAGTGTTGCTTTATTGTGAAGAGGGAGAATACCTAAAACCATGGAAGTTAGTGAAAATGAAGTTAAAACACCCAAGAGGGTAAAAGTGCTAGTTGGTGCAAAGCAGCCTGTTTGAAGTAATCATGTTAAAGAAATAAAACACAGCTACCAGGTAAGAATTCCTGCACTGATTTCCTCATTTTCACAGGTCTAAGTAAGCAGATATGCATGCAACAGGAAGAAGACCAAGAGATCCTGAAAAAGCCAGAAATTCAGGCTGATTTTCATGCTATATGTCAGACACTGTTTAAAGATATTGAGCTATATCGGGTATAGTAGTCAGTACAAAATTGCATGAGTTGCGCATTTACATCTTTGGGTTTTTTTTCAATCAGTTTATTCCTGTTCCTCAACCTGTAACCTTACTAGCAGAGCTGCTAGCATTGCAGGAAGATTAAGCTGTTCGTAGGGCAGAAACCTTCCTAGCGTTCCCTCAGGTTTGGAGTGACTCAAAAATGCATTTGTGGATGATGGAAATGTGGAAGGGCCCCTGTGCTATCAAGGGTGTTAAAGAAAACTGATTTTAATGTGGCTGCAGGGGGGCTTGTGTTGCTGTTTGAATCTTGATCTTCAAGTCTACAGAAAAACATGAGAGCCTTGGTGGGACAGTTTTGTACGTTACTGAAATGCTATGTGACTACAGGACAAATTTGCAGCATGAACAAATATGAGGCTTCACACAGCTTAATAAGGACTCCAGCTTTTCACAAAAAAATGGTTTTTCATCAATCTTTAAACAATTTTGTTCAACTTCTGCTATCCATGTTCTGAAATTCAGATTTCCCAGATCCAACATTTTTCTAATTCTGTCTTTATTTCTTATGTTAAATATTCTCTTGAAACAAGAATCAGCTTAAAGAAAAGCTACAATTTTAGTATGATTGTTCCAGAAGATCTGTGACAGCACAGAAAGCAAGCTGCAGACAATGACAGTGAAAAATGGAGGATAAGCAGTTACCAAGATTTACAAGAACCCTTCTGTATAACATTGTTCTGTGCACGTGGAAAAAACATAACTTCCATTCCAGTGTGTAGTTTTGCCTCGCTTTATCTTAAAAATGCCAGTTTGTTTCAAAGACCAGCATTCTTTCTTAGAGGGGCCAACAAGCTGTTCCTTGCGAGAGGAACAGTGACAGCATAGCATTTCCTGAAAGAAGAGAAATGACTGTCAATGTGAAGAAGAAAGGGTTTTTTTCATCAGTGGAGATAGATGAATCAGAACAAGAAAGAAGACTAAAGGCAGAGAAGAGTGGCAGGATCTGAAATGAAGGCAATGTGATCTGAATGTTTATGAAGAGGCATTGACAAGATGAAAGATCTCTCTCTTGTCACGCTCTCACTCTCTCATTTCCAGTGTGTAAAATCTGTTCTGTTGACAAACTCTTGCACTCTTTTTATATAGCAAAACTGGAACACACTGGATTCACAATCAGTGCTGGTGGTGCAGCCCATGTGACAGATACTTGCCAAGGGTAGGGGCTTAGAAGCTGCCTTCTGTCTTCCCCTACTTTTAGAGAGCCTTCAGTCCGTGGAAATGGACTTTATCAAGAGTTGAGAAATCTTCTCTGAGTAATTCAGGCAGGTTACAAAGTAGGGAGGTCTATGAGGCTGTGTGCTGACAGGGTAATATACCGTATAGTTAAATGCATCAGGAATTTTACTAGCATGTAATTAAAATTTATAAATAATGTAATATAGTTCTTCAGTGGATGTCAGCACTCAGAGGAAATCCTGTTTTGGAAGAAAACCCAAACAAGTAGACATTTCACGTTTGAAAAGAAAAGGCTGACAAAATTTAAACAAACATAAAACACCTTTGTGCCAGGTGCATCAAGAGCTGCTAAAGTTCTTGCTTCAATGTATGATGCTAAGTAGGGAAAATTGTGACTTTAAAGCCATTGAGCCATTGGCTTTGATGGCAGTTCCTTTCAAAGAATCGGCATCTTCAGATGAGCGTAGCTGTTCCTCAGAACAGTGTATTCTCCCAGTACAGATTTTTTCTCAGTGTAGGTCCAAATATAGTGATGTGTATCACTATTCCTATTAGAGGGACTTAAGTGGGTTGTAGTGAAGTACACAATGTACATGCCACAAAATTGTATAGTGAGATAAAAAAAATATTTTCTAAACTTTGCATTCTATCTGACTGTCCTGGTTTGGGCCAGGATAAAAGTGATTTTCTGGTTTGTACTTTTGCTTTCAGCTAAGTTTCCTGTAAGTAGTTGCACTTGCTGAAATTAACAGCAAGTTTCTCAGACAGTGTCTGCTTCTGGGACTGATAACACTGGATGTTTATAGTTACTGCTAGAGACTGGTGTGCAGAGCCAAGGACACTGCTCAGCTCTGAGGAACATTTTACCCTGCAGAAGGAGTAAAGAGGTCCCACCTGAACCCCTCCTCGGGGGAGGCCCAAGACAAGATAGGTGCCAGAACTGACCAAACAGAGTATTCCATCCCATACACGTCATACTCATTATAAATTTGAGGGATCACGAGGGTCAGACACTTTTCCTGCCCCTTCTTCCTGCCCTTCCTTTGCCTGTTCCCTGTTTGCTTCAGCATCCTGGGAGGATTCCATCCGTTCCTGTGCCTGTGGTCCTGATCCGTGCCAGCCTGAATCTGTGTGTTCCTGCCTCCAGCTCCTGACTGCTCCTGACCCCAGGGTCCAGCCTGGACTTTCCCAGGGCTGCCCTGCAGCCTCCGTGGTGATGTGAGAGTTATTGGGGAAAAGGAGGGAGGAACGTGGTATCAATTTTTCCTGTATATTTGTATATATTTAGTAATTTTTCCTATTTATCATTCCTGTTTCATTAAAGTTGTGTAGTTTAGTTTCCAACCCATAAGTCTCTTTCCCTTATTCTCTCTCCTTTCCTTATCAGGGAGGAGAGGGGAATTAATAGAAAACATCTGTTATTCGGTTTAATTGCCGTGCCAGTGTTAAACTGTGACACTGACTTAGCACCATTTTAATTCTTCTACGGTATAATGCCTTTTTCTAGTACATCTGAAGTTTTTTAGTTTCTCCCCCCTCTGTAATATATCTACCAGGAAACTGTTATTTCTCTGGCATAAATCACAAAAGTCAAGGAAACCAAGGTGCTATTTCAAATCCTGCACTGTTCCATAAAAGGCAGGCTCATTTTTGTGGCTAGTTTGCCCAGCTAAGAAGTAAATAGTAAAAATGAAATTACGCATTTAGGTGCATGATCTATAGGAGTCATGAGGTTTAGTTAGTTAACACTTGTGTAGCTTGTCAAAAAGGTAAAGTACATTTTATATTTTTTGCATATTTAACAGTGAGGTGTAGGGAAAACAGCTCGGAAGTTTTCAAAGGAACTTATGGTAGGCTTCCCTGAAATTCAGTAGCTCTTGGATGCAATCAAGTCTGATACTGAGATGCCTGAATCCAAACTATTAAATTGGCTTTAATTAGCAAACTTGTTACCTTGTACATCCATGTATAAACTGTTACTCAGCATTGGGAAAATAAAAAATAAAAAAAATAAAAATAATAATAATAAAAAAAAAAAAGTTTGTTTAAATATGCCTAAGCACCATTTCAAAAAATAAATATGGCTGCAGTGGATGCAAAATTCTTAGGACAACCCAAATAAAATAGATAGCTTGTAGGCAGTAGAGTGAAGCATCAGACTTCTGGGCAGTATAAATGGCTCTACCCTCACTTCCTCCTTCGTCATGTTAGAGCCTTGGAAATCCAGGTTTGCTGCTGATAGTGACCGTGTGATAATGTGGTTGTGTGAATGTGCTTTGAGTCTGTGCCCCTCCTCTTTTGGGGAATAAAATTAAAAATTTTGTGTTCCACTGAGAAGCATAGATTTGATTTAGCAGAAACTATAACTGCTTATCTTCACCTCCATTTCCTTTCACTTAAGATCAATGTGTTACAGTACTCTTGGTGAAGCCTCTTGTCCAAGTCACATCTTAATCTAAGTACACCTGTGCTGAGCAAAAGGCATGATCTACAAAATAAGTTGTTAATTTTAATGTAAGCTTTAGTCTATTAGGATGATTAGGAAATTCTAGTCTTTGTTATTAACTGTGATTTGAACACAGGGAAAAAGTAGAGAAAAAAAAACAAAAAAAAAAAGCCTGAAAACCCAACCCAGTTGCTTTGATTTAATGTCAATTCACATTTTCAGTCCTGAAATGGATATATGTCAGGTGGAAGGACATATTCAAATAGTAGTGTTAGAAGGCAAAATGTCATCAAATTTGCTCTTGTTATGTCTTCTATATCAAGCCATGATATGGACAGTTAAAATTGTTACCAGGCTGAGAACTCTTAGAAGAATACTTAGTAGCGATATCTCATATACAAGAAAAAAAAAAAGAAAAAAAGAAAAAAAAATCATAAATCACATGAATTACATGTAACTGCACTTAGTATTAGGATTTGGTACAAAAAGCAGTTAACTAGTAAGTCATTCTCACAGGACATGGAGATTTGGATTTCATGTGTCAGTGAACATTTCATATATTATCAATAATTTTGCTATCTCTGGTTAGTCCATTCACACTGTCTTGCATAAATTTTTGTATTGTGTAGTAGGCATCTCTTCTTGCTGATACATAAAGGTGCAATGGATAAGGACTTAGTGTTAATGATAAACTGAAGGACTATAGACTGAGACTTGTTTTCAGGTCATTTGTTCTCTATCTGTTTCATTCCCCTGCAGTTCTTCCCCACAGTGTCTCATCTCACGTATTTATTTGGTGTGCTTTGACACTACATTAAAAATAAATGAGATAAATGACCCAGATGTTACTGCTAGGCTGATCTGAATCTTTGACTTATGTTTGACCACATCTCAGTGAATTTTTAAAAGAGAAATACTTGTATATAAAATCTAAAAACAAACATAAAAACAGCAACAACCAAACCAAACCAAACCAAACCAAAACCTAACTCCTCCACAACTCAAAATCTTGTTTAATGCTATACCAGCAATGACGGAAAAAATTCCAGATATTTACACAAGGGTTTGTAGTGAATTGCAAATATATATATATTTAAATAAATTATAAGGTAGTTTCTTAAAAGTTAAATGTTCTTAAGCTAGTCTTCACTTTTAAATGGAGAAACGACTATCATTAATGACAGCGAAAATATTAAACGTCTTTGTCAGAGGCTCAAAAACTGTATAGTTTCTTGAATTGGTTTTACAAAATTTGTCAACATTAATACTGGGAATACTTTGCAATGTGTTGTAACAAATTAAAACAATTCTGCCACGGCAATTTGCAATTTCAACTCTGGTAATTAGGGCAGAATTAATCTTCTATAATTTTAGGCACTCAGAGGGTTGTCATTGTCCTGCGCTCATCATCCAGTCTATCTTTGTAGGCACTGGGGAGAAATAGGAGTTTTTAAAATGACCCAGCTTATTCTAGTGTAGACATCTTAAGTGAATCTCATCATTGAAAGACCTAGTTCACTCTCTCAACTAGACAGGGAAATGGATTAAAAGCTTGGAAATAGAAGGTATATGACAGATGTTTAAGTCTATGTGAGGTTATTCCCGTTAATATGTAGAGAGGATGTAAAATAATAAGGTGAACTTATAAATTTAGAAAGTAAGGCATTACACACACACAAAAAAAGGATTTTCCAAATTGTTCAGGGTGCCCAAAAAGTTTTTTTTTACATAACATTATGTTATCAAGCCTTTTGAGTCAGAAATTGAAGCCAGGGTATCCCTGAACCAGTGCTTCCACACACAATCTGATCAAAATAGAACTGCCACTTTATATGACCAACTACCACCTATTCATGCAGTTGTAGCTCTGCCTCTGGGGCATGACCCTAAACTCTGGTGATGTCTTTTGTCTAAGCAATGACTTCTTATTCCATCACTTTTTCTCATTTACTCTGTCTCATGGGCAATGCATCTGAAATACCTCAGAGACGAAAGCCAAGGCTGTAGCAAGAAATATTAGTAAAATTTAAGGAGACTGTTGAAAAAAAAAATTAAGAATTATCCTCTGTTTATGCCCTTTCACACAATATATTGTTCTATTGAATTGCAAAGGGTTGCTAATAAAACTATTCATTTGCAGAAATACCTTATTTTCTCCCTAAAACACAGAAAAAGATAAACATCAGTTATTGGCTTTATGATGCCTCATAATAGCATCCTTACACTGACATTAAACTTCTGCAAAACACCAACTCGAGCTGATACCCTGAAATCTCTGAATACTTGAAGAGTACATAAGAAATAGTGACTAATGGCCATCAGGTCTAAAAATACACCTAAAAGCCCTTTTTTAATTTCATCCCCCAAAAGATCTCTTCCTCTACCTTCTGATTACATTTGACATGATCTCTTATAGGACAAACCTAAATATTTATTTTAAAAAGCAGCAGAAAATAAAGATTATAGGACTCCTTTGTAAGGAGTCTTGTAGTTGAAGCATGTTCCAGCATATACTATGCTTTGTCAGTGGGCATCACTGGAACACATGGAAGCATTTTAATTTATTTTCGTGTTTACTGTGTCTCCAAATGGGAAACAATTGAAGTCAGTCTCTTTTCATGAACAAGCTGTTTGATGCACTTGCCCTGATTTCTTTTCTTTTAATTAGCTGCAGCCAGGGAATGTCATTAATTCTGCCCTCAGTTGCTGTACTGAAATTCCATTCACAGGAACTCCCTTAATGGGTTGTTTACATGGAACATGCAAGTAAATTAAGACAAACCAGCTTAAGATATCTAATTTAAATTACATTTATGCTAAAACACATTGTATGGATAGTTAACATCAGAAAGCAAGCATTAATTATCACGTACTTCTGGTTTTGTATGGGATTATTCCCTAGGAATTCTAACTTGTTTCCTTCAAATTTACAATTTAAGTTACTTTACCTTTTACCAATGATTCTAAACATTTATCTAAATTATGTCAGAGTTGATAGAAAATAGACATAAAGATTTAGAAAAACTTGGGCATCTTTTATATCTGTCTACTTCTCAAATCATTGTCAAATAATCAACAGCCATTACTTTTCATCTTGGTGATGTCACTTTGGCTAGTTTAATTTAATTACTGTTAATACATTTTAATTTCTTTCTTTCTTTTAAGTGGCAAGCTGCTGCAGTCTACAATAGGACAAGAGAACAAAGCTGAAAAGTTTCAGCAATAAGGAATAGTTATCCAGTCATTTTTTTCTTTTCCTTCTTTTCCACACTGAACTTGTATTTGCCCTCAGAATATTTATCCATCTTCAGAGGTGATCAATGCTTGTTGTTACTATGCAATATTAAGAGTGTTATAGGCTGATAGGAATCTGCATATATAAAAAAGGTATGATACTGGAGATTATATTTCCATATGATATAATACTGGTATTTCATGGTATCTATGGCTATTGTTTTGTTGGGAAGATATTAGCAATCTTGGAAGCTGTCTTACTACTTGAGATTACTAATTTTGACACTTCTCACTAATTTTTCCTTTCAGCCATATTTGTAGATGTTCTCAGTGGTAATTGTAAGATAAAAGTATGGCACTTTTTAGAGGGGATACCACGTGTCCCTAAGAGCCAAGAAAAAATACAGTCCCGATTTAAAAAATTTCCCAAAATTTTCCTCCTGACCAAAAGAACATGACATAGCACTAATAAATTCTTAACTAGGCTCTACTCTGTCAATAAACTTCCAGGTTAATGGATACTGGAGAAAAAAGACATCAAATCTAAGGCTCTAACTCACTTGTTGTGTCAAGAAGTGGTTGAAAGAACTTAAAATAGCTTTGAATTGAAATAAATCTCCTTTTCTCTTCCAAGTGCACTTTTTTCTGTCTTGTGGCTACAACTATTTGTCCAGTAATTTATTTTTTGAAGCTTGATTACAGTTTTCCTGTAGAAGTAGCAAGTTTAGACTAAGTCAGAGGCACTTTTATCCAACAGGAGAAGGCAGAGAAAAAAGATATTTTTAAAAAATTAATATATGCTTATCATCAGGAGCAGAGGTCTAGAAAGCAAAAAATTAATTAAGAGAAATTAAGGAGATTCCTAGTTCACATTTGAAATGTTTATGTCAGGTCTTCCCCTTTCATTTGAACTCTGAATACACACATACAAAACAACACACACTTCTGTTAATTTAATTTGATGTTTTCACTCAATTAGTGATGAAAAGGGGTGGAATATTTCTTTGTGGATGAAGCCAATAGAAAAAAACGGGTGAATTAAGACTATAAAATAGTCTATCAAAGTTGTCTATCAAAGTGTTCAAATCTTCTACCACCTGCCCCAAAAGCAAGTTAAACTGGAGAAGTACAAGACCATATTTCAGAAAATGGTTTCTAAGGTGTTTTTCCAAATTATTCAAGACTGAAGTTACATGACAATTGAGACAAAGGAACAACAATTTTGCAGTTTACTCTTCCCCATGAGTTGTATTTAGAGCAGAAATATTTGTATCCATTCCCTTCTCAGGTTGCTGAACTTTCCAAATTCTCTGGTATCTAAATTTCCAGTACACTCTGGGTGTACTGGGTGTCCCAAGAGTGCTGTCATTTTCCATTCATATCCTTAAGGACACGTGGTAAGTACTGTCTGCACATATTCTGCCCTTATATTTCTTTCAAAATCACTGTGTGGTTCAGAAACTCCAAGTGCATGCAGGATGTGCAGTACTCCAAGACAACCACGGTGAGTATTGAATCTATTTCTGACAATACTGAATCTATTAAAAAGTGCTGAACAATTTTTCAGTTTCTTCTCCATACTGAGGGAGAATTTAGGACTTCAGTTATGGAAACAGCACCCTTGACTGACTGAGGAGAGTTTACTATCTTGCTTTGGGATAAAGAGCTCTGGGAAAATAGGAAGCCACTCTTCATCCAATGCCAGAGGAAAAAGAAGTGTGAGACTGCTTAAGGTGTGAACATGAGATATGTTATAATGTCCTCATCAGGGAGTCCAGCATACAACCTGTGGTCATACACCAGTCCCCCTGAGTGGGTGAGCAAGAAGTGGGTCTTTTAGAAGAGAGGGGAGACAAACAGTGCCTCTGGCTGTCTTGGCCCATCTACAGCCTGCAGAATGCCTGCTCTACGGTTCAAGCTGCCGTTCCTGACCACCTCTCACCCTGCAGAAAACAGAGCAGAAGACACTATTGATAACACTGTGTCTTCACCCACAATAATAATTACAGGCTCTGCCCTGCCAAACTTATAGGGAGTCTTGCAGCCTCACATCTCTGTCCTTTTGAGATTTCCCAAGTGACAGGTTGTCCCAGGAAGGCTGTTGTGATGATAATGACGAGCAAATGCTTTCTGTATAGGGGAAGACATGGCCCAGTTATGGACCTAAAGTGGAGGACAACCTAAGTGCTTGCAGGATTTCCTGGTGGAGCCATGAAGTCTTTCGGATTCAGAATTGCCCTGTGGATGTGTGATGTTGAAGCTAGTGAAAAGTTCCAGACTGAGGTAACAACTACTGTCTTTGGGAATGTCTTCACTCCTGTGATCAGCTCTCTGTATTTAAAATGGAGCTGAAATTTGTCAAGAGACCTCTTATGAATGGGAAAGAGGGTAGGGGGTGACACCGGTATCCTTGCTTGTACGCCCCAGAGAATGAAAAAAAATTGATGATGTCAGTGTAGAACCAAGAATTCCTTGTTTCAGCTAAACTTTGAGTTGGCAATCTCTGTTTACAAGAAAAAAATTCAGCCAAGGCATTATCACTCTCCAGAAAGCACAGTGTAACTCAGGCTTTCTTGGCCCAGCTAGGCAGTCATGCCTGACCTAGATCAGTGGGAACACTGAATACAGAATGGGTTTTCTCATTTTTATAAAATTTAAAATAAGCTACATTTTGAAAAGCATTTGTTAAAAGGCATTGTACTGCATCTGAATGGCTGAGAAGTGAAGGCCTTTTAACCCTTTTTCTCCTCATCTTTCCCTTGGATTTGGTAGCTAAAACCACACAACAAAGCAAAGTTATAAAACATCCTTCAGCTTTTCTGTGAAGCAGCAGGGTTGCAAAAAATTCATGCTCAATCCATCTTCAAATAATCCTCAGTAGAGCAGTTTTATTATCACCCATCCCTGAGGACAAGGTAGCTGAGAGTAAGATAACTACATAGTAGCTCTCCCTCCCTCAAGGTGTCTTGAGAAATTTCTCACTCAAGAACTAGGCCTGTGGAACCAGGGCATCAAGACAAAATTCATGGCTTCATTTAGCTTCATGCTATGGATCTTCCTAGCCCCAGGATTTGTTCCTCAGTTGTTTAAATTAACATAGCATTAAAATATGACAGGATTATGTTCTATGGCTTCATTAACACTTTCCTTTGGTGCAATGGAAGACAAGGAGTGCTTGAACATTCAACTACCCAAGGCATGTATTAACGTGACTGTCACCCCCTTCAATGATTCAGTATGTAAAATATGACTCCTATTGAATACAGCTTTGCAATTTGCATGCAATTTTTCAAATATACTGTAAAGTATTTGTCTTTTCCTTCCACAAGTAGTTCTCAGTTTTGTCATGGGGAAGAAGCACTTTTCTCTTCAAAGCTACTATTAGATAGTAATATTTTCCTTATACATGCACCCAACCCTTCTGTCATAATTTTCTTGCCTAACTCCCTTCACTTTAGGAAAGCAAACTTCAGGATTTTATTTTTTTTTGTCCCTTGATGCCTTTGCCTGGCTGCTCCACACAACAGCCTCTCAAAGGCAGGCTGATGCTTTCAAGTTTGTTTGTAGTCAGAGAGCTAAATGGAAAGCTGATCACTAATCCCCTATTCAGCCTTTAAATTCAAACAACTCCATATTTGTGTTTGTAAATACAAACAACTGTGAAATCATCTAGCCATTTCTGAATCTCTATTACACCTACAGGCGGTGGAGGATGCAAAAATTTGGAAGCAAAAGATGCTGGGCTGTAACCTCTACTTACCTACAGATCATTAGGTGGCACTCTTCCCTCTGTTTAGCACCAAAACTAGCAGGGCAGAAAATGCAGCCTGCTGTTGGAGCTGCCATTGCTTAAAAAATACTAAGAAACAAATAGAGATTATTAAAATATGTAGTGTGGTGATGCAGACCCCCCATTCACTGAGCCACGTTGCAACATCAGCACCAGCCAACATTGTTCTTGCTTTAGTTACAAGGGCAGTGGGCCCAAAATTGTTCTTGTTTCAAAAGCAAATGAAATGGGGCTGAGACAATCAGGTGATTTCTTACCTTGTCTGCTGGAGCAGTGAGTTGAAATAATTGGGTGCCTTCTAGTTCCAGTGCATATGCAGCAACTTGGGGTGTTCAGTCACTCCTTAAATATACCCAGGTCTCCCCTCCTGCCATGATCACACAACTGCAAGTTGCCAAAGATGACCTAATTTGAATTGTGGCAATCAAAGGAAAAATACTGAACAAAGTCAATCATATTGTGACCCTACAAGTATTAGTCCTGAAAGGGAGGACCTTTGGAGCTCTTCAGGATCACATCAAGCTGCTACCCCATTCCTCACAAAGTAAGCTGGTGGGAAAAAACAAGTAGCCAGCTACTTCTCATATATACATTCCTGTGGGTGAACCTGTGGTGTATTTCATTGCAACTTATTTTTTGTAGTTCAAGGATCTTAAGGTACTAAAATTTAACATCCTCACATAGCTTAACCTCTATATCTCTGTGTGTGCATGCACAATATAGTTTGGAAACTTTGTTAGAGATTTTGTTGACTCTCTGTATTGGTTATAAGAATTGTTGATGACTACTGTTAAAAAAATATCATCCAATTTTGTGATTTGTTATAAAAGTACCAATCAACCTGGATTTACTGTTATTTCACACCAGATCCATCACTATGTGTTAAAGCACTACACTGAAATCTCCTCAACTAAAACCCTTAGTTGTATACTGTTGACAAGGTCTGAGGCTAGGAGTGGATCTAGCTGCACTAGCTGCACCTGGACTCCTCTCTGAGCAGGAGTTCAGAAAGTATGAGGGTCCATTCTGAACCTCATGGTTCAACAGGAATATCTTCTTTATTCTCTTCCCTCATATCTGTGCATATCACTCTAAGTCATTCTTGACTCAATCTCCCCAGTCCCAGGGTAAATCATTCCCCCTTATCCCTGTGTAAGTCTCTCCACTGCAATTCTAACCCCTACACATCCACATAGTAAGTAATAGAGTGAACCTTGCCATCAAATTCTGTGAGGTCACACTGTCATAAAACTGTATTAAAATCACCTTTTTGTGATATATTTGTTGGTGATTCTTTAAGTGAGCTTAAGACACATCTGTGACATACAGTCATTAAAGGTGTCCAACCATTTTGAAAAGAAAAAGGTCATTTGGCACAGTATCTTGACCACATTCAATTAGAAAGTTTCTTTATGCCTGGACATACCATTTTGGTCTCAACTTTTGTGGATACTATCGCAGGTGATCATGTAAAACACAAATGAACACACATAATAAATGAAATGTGAACCTGAATGGCTGTAAATTAAAACCCAAGCACCAATTGTTACATATGCCTACAAGATTCATGTTCAATGTATATTGTTGCAAACAGGCAAAAGTCCCCACAAACAAACAAACAAACAGAAAGAGATTCTTCCTAAAATCCCAAAGACATTTGAAATTCAAAAGAGTTAAATATATTTCAGAGAACAGTTTAACACCCTTGTGTATGCTTTTCGCTCCACACAAAACACGCATCTGTAAACACAGAGCAAATAGATTAGTGTAAGTCATATTTTTCCCTCAGTAAAGCATATTTTAAAGTCTAAGCAATGCATGAATCTATCTTCTTCTAGTCCTTAGGAGATAAGATGGATTACCCCTATTTTTTTAAGTATTTTGCCAGTGATCAATAAGATTGTTTGTAGCAAGGCCAGGAGCTGATCAGGCCCATGTTCAGGTCTCTCCTTTACTTATCTGTTATTCCCCGTAACACAGAAGTCTGCAGTGCCCTCTCTAAGATGTTATCCAAGTAGAACTTGATAACTGCTTGGACTCTAGGTCTAAGTCTGACCCTCTGGGTATTTGCTGAGATGTGTTATCCAAGACTGAGAAGCTGTTTTTTGCTGTAAAAGCTGTCATTTAGCGCTGTGTCTTAAATCTAAAACTTATAAATGGAAGATGGGAAGTAATGATTTTGTTGGAATAAATCTTTTCCTGCACCATTACCTGTGACTGCAAAAGGCATGAGACCTTGAGCCTTATGGTGAATTTTAGTCTTATGTGTCTGTGAAAAAGTTTTTCAGCAATGTTGTCTTCCATAACACTATGTTTGCATCTGGAAAAGTGCATGACAGATAGCATCATACTTTGGTGTTCCTTTGGGTTCACCTTCACATTTTTAAACTTGTGGGACTGTAAATGACACTAAAGGGTGTATGGGTTGAGAACTGTCGTCTGATGCAAACAAGGTACCCACAATCTCTCTTTACAACACAGACAGAAAGCTATAAGTTAAGCTTCACAGAGGGAAATTGAGTAGGACAACAAAAATTCATTGGGGCCTCTTGTATGAGTAACTAAAAAGTCAACAGACATCCTGAGTTGGTGATCTTTTTGCACTTGGTTTCCCTTGTTCAACATTATTACTAGTAATACAAATGCATTCAGAAGCATAATGTCTTTGATAAAATTTATTTCTTGGTCTGCTTTTGGATTTTTTAATTCCACCATGAATATTTTTTATTTTAAAATCACACCCATCCACTTCAGTTTTTTGCATGGATTAAAAAAAAAAACTGTGTGATTGTAAGTTTGAGCCAAATGTAGAACTTAAAGATTCCTAGCTTTTATTATATGCTGAAAATTCTTAGCCACTTCTCTCTACATTTCAAAATAATGAAAGTGTGAACCTACCCTTTTGCTATCAACAGGTGTTCATTTTGCAAACAGCTGCTTCAGTTAAAATCTTTAACACCATCCATATGCTTATCATTTTCAGCTGTGATGGTAGAAGGATCACATGAGTAATCTGCAACCTAATTCAAATTAAGTCAGCCTGCTAAATTTATATCCCCAAAAGCTAATTTGACTAGTTTACTTCAATTCACTTGAATGACTCACAAAAGATTGTATGCTACCAAAGGTATAGAGGGATAACCTCCTATAGTGCATGTTTAAAAATAGAAGCAATATCTCTAATCAGGTCTGTATCTTCAATAAGATACTTATCTCACAAATTATTTAACCTTTGCTATTATTTATCTGACTGCAAATGGGGTAAATAAAAGCTTATCTTTCCTGAAAACTGAAGTTTTTACTTCAAGGATAAGGTATTAAGTAAATGTTAAGCAATGGGAATACACCACTTTAATACTTGTGAAGTTTTAAGAGCAGACCTCTGTTTAGCTTCTAATTCATTATTCCATAAAATGCTTAATGCTTTTATTTTGTTTTTAATGGGGAAATGTCATCAGTGCTAAGATTGCAACTAATATAAGTAAGCCTTTGTATAACCGTGAAAATTCAGCAACAACATAAAACAGTATGCAGAAAATATTTTTTTCTGAATAGTTAAGTTAATTAGAATTAAAATGTCTGTTTATCACTACAGCTAGATATTCAGGTTGCACAATGCAATGTTGAGAACAGATGCATGATCAAACATCACACTTGTGTTCCTCTTTTAGATTCAGCACCACAGATTCTTGTTTTTCAGGACATACCAGCAGTTTTAGTGGGGTTCCTTGTGTAAGAAATGGGAGGGGTTTTTTTTGCTACTAGAAAAACAAAACAGTGTTGGGGAAGAAGCTGGGCTGGGGACAAACCATCAAGCTTTTTTATGTGTGGTATATATTTAGCTTTTTTAAATTATATAGTAAAATGCATTTCTCTATTTCTGCACAGCCTTTTCATAAAGACACTCGAAATTGTGTTCTAAATTCTAAATTAGACTTTGGGATACTTTGAATATTTCCTATAATGTGACTGGAGTTACTATATCCATGTTGTTTGATGTATGGACACAAAGGCTTTTCCCCCATTCTCATTAGAAAGGAAAAAAACAAACATGGAAGGCATTCAGCAATAGTCACAAAGAGAGATTTTTTACTAAAAATATTATTAACTAGGTACTAAAGATAAAAAATATTGTCTTCATGGACATATATTTTTACATGAAGAGGCCTTTGGTTTGAATAAGTACACAAGCTTATCCCCTCCTTTTGAAAACAATGAAGAAAAAAATAAAAGGGGAGAGAAAACAAACAAAAAAACCCCCTAAACCACAAACAAAATCAAAGGACAGAAAAGAAAAGATGTAAAGAAAAAAGTAATGCCTTCCTGTCATGTTGTCTTTTCTCTTAACTGATATGTTATGATCCTTGCTTTTTGCCATGCATTAGTTCTGAGTATGATAAAAAGCATTCTAAAGCTTACAGTAAGAGAAAAATCTGGATATTATTTTGTGAATATAAGATAAATATTTTGTAGCACACAGGTAATTAAACCTTGCCCTAACTGACCTGCCTTTTTAATTAGTACACTTAACCACATTTAGCAGAAGAACTGTAGCACAAAGTATCCTGACTAGCAATATATCATTTAGACACTCCAGTGCTTTTATTGACTTTAAAACAGCACTAGTTTAATTCTGAAAAAAAGTACTTATGTGGTTCTTTATTCATCAGATTGTTTCTCCAAGAGTAGTTTGACCTCTCACTCTCTCACAATTCCCATAAACATTTATATCGCTAACATTCAAAATAGCCTTTCAAATATTCATGGTTAAAGTACACCACAAAAGGAAAGAATTGACTGCCTTTGGGTGACTGAATAGTTACAAAACATGCCTGTCAATTTATGAAATTTATACGTTGGCTAAAATTATTTGCTGGGAGTAGAGGCTGTAGAAAGTCAGAAGGAGAGTCTAAAGGAGACATTTGCAACTTTGGGTATTAAGTATCAGTCTTCACAAGTGGCCTTTATCATTGTTCTTTAAATTAAAGTTGAGAGAGAAAAAAATGAAATAGTTATAGAAATAGAGAAAAAAAAAATATTGATTGCTTATTTATACATTTAAACTGGAAAAAATAAGGAGGAAATGTGATATATTTACATTTACTAGAAATGCAATATTACTTCCCACCTGACCATCCATGGTCTAGACCAAATGCAAGAGCATTTGGCTTCCAGCTCAAAGTTAATTTTTACTTCTGCACTTTTTGTTTGTGTCCAGGCATGAAAGAGCAAAAGAAGAGGAATATAATTCAATCCGTATATACAGTTTAACAGAGGAATGTGACAAATCTGCTTTTCTAAAAATTTTCTTGGAGCAATTTCCAGATCTGTTATCATATACCACTTCTGTTATCTTGGGCAGCCCTCAATACCTCCATGTTTAAAGAATAAAATGCCAGAATGTCTTATTACACAGCATCATTTCTTAAAGCAATCACAGTAAATTATGATATCATACAGTGATAAAAATATATAATAAATATATAGGAAATCTTGTTCTGGGCTGTACATATAGCAAACAGAAATTGTCCAGTTTCATCAACTTTAATTGAGCTATACGAATTTTTATCAGAAAATTTTTATCCTATTGGAAAAATTTCTGGTCTAATGCATTAATAATGTGTTTGTAGTATCAACTTCTGTTGAAAAACAGGAGAAAGAAAAGAAGCCCAGCAAAAGATAAAAAAATGAAATGGCTTCTACACTCCATCTCACTGTAAAATATTGCTTGTTTTTCAATCTGCAAGTCATGTTATATAAATATCCAACAATGCTTGGCATCTAATATCAGTGTCTGTTTGTAGTTCTCATCCCAAGACACTTATTGACTTAGTAAACTGAAACTAAACTAAGAATGTGAATTGTTGTCATGCAAAATGCGAACTCTTGCAGTTAGTGGATGGCTACCAATGAAACTGCTCTGTTGCTTGGCTAAATGCATTTTGGAACAGTTCCATTTTTTTTATGTTGAGGTTGTTTTTTTTTTAAAGGAAAAATATTATTGCAGAAGTTTTTTAATACACAGCTATTAAAATTTTATATCTGTTTAGTATATAAACAGGTTTTTCATGCATACTTATGAATGTGCGAGTGCTTTTTTTCTGACCCTTTCACTCCCAAATATCTTCCTGATTTGCCCAATTCACTGGAAGTCTGCTTTGGACAAAGAAAGTTTGCTTTAAGACCATGTCTAACTAACCACTTTAGTCTAACTGGTAGATTTATTTAATTTTAGACCATCAGTTCACAAACCAGGTACTTAAAATTTATTTCTGAGTTCTAAAACTCATATATGCTACTTTATTGGCTGTTTTACTGAATGTGTATTTCCTCTGTCTTTAGAAGCAATTTAAGGTTATTGGTTTGGACTTCAGTATTCAGAAATTAATGTAGATTACTCTATCAGCTATTTAGTCCCACTCTGATAAAGGAAATAATGACACTCAAGCGGATTTTTAATAGGCATTGTTATTGCAGAAAGCTTTCATGGCATTCTCAAGAGGAGAAAGGAATGAAAAAAAAGAAAGAAAATAAACTCTTTCTTAGCCATTTCTTATTGTCAGGACTTCAGTAGGAACTGAAAATCTATTTCCAGTGAGTCCAAACTTACTTTTATATGGAATCCTTTATCTGCGGGAGAAAAGTCCTTGAGAGTGAAGGAGAATATAATACTTAAAACATTTCTTTAAAGTATTCTCCTCCATGTTATGTGGAGGTGACTGAAAGTTATCTGAATGAACTCATAAGTTTAAGTGATGCTATATTTTTTTACCATTAGGTAGAAAACTATATTATTAATTCCTAAATGTCTTCATAAAACCAACTGTTGTGACTGTATGTAAATATACATCAAGCAGTTCAGATCATATCTGAATTTATCACCAATGATGAGAAAAATAAAATTTGACTGTTGATTTGATGGAATATAGTAATTTTAAAAATTTAAAGAAAAGGTGCTATAACACACTCAGAAGAGCTAAGAACGGCATTGTGGCTTAAAGATATCCTACAAGTAGATTAATCAACACCTGTTAAAGATTTCTTAACACAAATTTTCTGTTTGCAAATTTAAGATTCTTAGGTGTTTCCCTCCAAACTGGAATATGTGTATTTATATTGGAAATATCTTACATAATTATTGACTTGATTATATAAATTACAGAATCTTATAATAGAAATTTGCTCTTTAAACTTGCTAAGTTTGGTTATTTGCCTATTCATATTATTTACCTATTGATACAGGTTTTTGTTTAACATACTGTATATGTGGCATAAGTTTTAGCCAGAGCGTTTATACATTTTTCCTAAACTAGAAGAAGAAAAGATCAGTGAAAAAGAAAAAAAAAAAGAAAGAATTTATAAAAGCTGATTTCACTGTTTGCATAAATACATTTGGATATAATTTTTGGAGGGTTGTATTTTGTAGGCTGTTTAGCATAATTGAAATCGTACAGTTTTAATATTTTTTAAAATGCTAAAACCAAGCGTATTCCATTTACCTTCACAACAGCATATTGAAAAATTCTGACAGTGACAGGAACAACAATGAAACTACATTTTAAAAAAGGCAGAAAAAGCACTGGAAACATGAATGATGAACAAACTAATTTATCTTGTTAATTCCCAGCACACTAGACAATCTGAAATAACTGTTTTAAGAGGAGAGACAAATAAGTCTGGGGATAGAGATTAAGTCAGTAAGTGACTTGATTGCTGTAGTCAGAAAAAGCTAGTGAATAGGAAGAAGAGTGAGAATTAACCCAAGGCCAAGTAATGCTAATATAATGTCCTTTCAAAACAGTCTTGTGATTGAAATTGAACATGTATTAGTAAATTGTGATAATGACTGGGAAAGGTGACAAATGCTTTTTTTGATCCATGCCATAATGACTGTATCAGGATGCTATTGCTAATATCAGTATGTCTGTTTGAATGCATTGTTACTGCAATGTATCGCTGCTATGAAAGCTTCATGCCAAAATTACAAATAGTTTGATTGAAACAAATAATTTCAAGTATAACACACTGATCTATTGAAACATCACATCCTCTCTAACTATTTCAGGATATGTTAATAGCCAGAGACTGCTGTGTCTCTGCTGAACTGTATACACAGGCATATAACAATGACAACCAAATATATTATGCATTTTCTAGAGGGAAAGAGGGGTATGCAGGCCTTTGCCACTGGAATTGGCTAACTTCCAGATCAAATGCAATTTGAGAATGACATTTATTCCATTTTGTGTGATCACTTCTTTAGATCTTAAATTGAGCTGATTTACTAAAGATAAACTGTCTTATTTCATCAAGAAAATTTCCAAATCCAGGTTTTTTCATCCTCTCATAGGGCAGTCTATTTATTCCACTGCTTCTTTCACCCACCTTTGTATGACTTACTCAGCAAAGGAGTAAGTCACTTGTGGAAAGATGCAGACATTCAAAATTAATATCTTTCAGACAAGAGACCTGACTTAATAATACCAAGCATTAAGTTTCTTGCTAATGTTGAATCTTCAGACTTATAATGAAGCCTAAGTTGTCATGTAGATGCAAGTACAACAACCAAAAACCACAGAGATTTCTTCCTCTAGGTAAAAAAAAAACAAACCAACACAAAACCCCACATAAACCATGGTTTAATTTTGTTTCATGTTCTATGGGGCCAAAAGTCTTGGGTAAGCAATTTTTAATCTAATTTATATGCAAATAAGTAAGCAATCTGTGCCTTGATTTCCTAAACTAAGAAATAGTTTAAACTATATTCATTCTAAATGTCATTAACCTAAGCACCTTTGCAATATTGAAATATGGTTTTGATGTTTAGCTTCTACAATAATACTGGAAGCAGCAGATAAAAATATTGCTCTACACTGCAAAAATGCACAGGCTCATATTTTGAAGCCCAGGAAATCTGCAGAATTATAGAATTTTTTTGATTGGAAGGGACCATAAAGATCATCTAGTTCCAAATCCCTGCCATGGGAAGGGACACGTCTCATGAGACCAAGTAGCTCAAAGCCCCATCCAACCTGGCCTTGAACACTTCCAGGGACCAAAACCTCCCTGGGCAACCTGTTCCAGTGTCTCATCACCCTCAGAGTAAAGAATTTCTGTGAGGAAAATTCTGTTAGGTAGATTCTTGCCTAAACAATAGTTACCAAAAACAGAAGATGAAGACAAATTTTGCCAACAGTGCACCAGGCTCTTTGCCTTCATGATAGTTATCCTGCTCCAAAGCATAAATTCTGTTCCACAAAAAGAAATTTTATTTTTCAGTATGAATTCTGGCACTTTTGGGTGTTTTTGTTTCCCTTAAGAGTATATGTTTTAATAACCCTATATTTATTGCCTTTTAAAGGGCTTTCACTTGGTGGGAACATGAGACAAAGCTTACTGTTTAAGTCCTCACTAAGAGATCTATTTGACCCATTATAGTCCTGTTTACTTAGATCTTGGAGAAGGTCTGAATCTTAGGACTATTTTCTTTCCCAGAGGTGTCCCCTGAATCACCATGCTGCAGTTATACTTGCAGGTTGTTTCTCCTCCTTTTCCTACCAGCTTTACTTAACAAATCCATGACTAGAAGCAACTTTTACAAATGGCAGTCATAAGTGCACATCCCTTTCCTTAATGCTGTGTTTTGACCTCTTGTTATCTGGACAGTTTCAAAAAAGTGTGTAAACCTTATCACGCTGTGTTCCTCTCATAGCAGATAAACTGGATCACCTTGGGCTGATTATGTATGTATCACATGATCCCTTTTTAATGTGTTTGCGTTTAGGTTTCTGGGCAAGGAATACAGACAAATTGCTACTCTGCTTATTTTTTGTATGGTATTTAAAAATAATTGTGAATGGTATTTAAACATAAAAGTAAAATCTGCCTTCCAAGAAGATGTCCCAGATGTAGCCCAACACTACAACATGGTCATGTTGGGCTAGTTTGAATTATGGTTTGGGCTTTGTATGGTCTGGGCTAGTTTGAATGATCACTGAAGTCCCTGGATGCATTCTAGACCATAGTTGAGCAAGCCAGTGAAACTGGACCAATTTTATTTTAAGAAAACTTCTTCTTCTGACCCAACAAAGGCATTGTGTGGTCTCTAGGTCTTTTTAGAAAGCAGACATTTTTACTGAAATATTTGCATTTAGCTGTTGTTTCTGAAATATCATTCTCGCAAGTTTTTTCCATCCTAAGGTCTGAAGTAAGAAAACCTTTTCATTGGACTAATAAAAAGAATTGTCCTAATTATAAGTAAAATCTTATTTTAGTTACTACATCAGAAAACTAATTTTTGAAGCCCTTATGATACCTACTTTCGAGCAGGTAATTTCTGAAAAGAATTTGGCTGTGTTCCTATTCATTAAAATGCTGAACTTGTAAGCCATTAAACAATTAGTTGGACTGCAGGTAGAGTAAGAATATTTCTCCATTATTGGAGATAATTCTTGAATGCCAGCTCAAAAGGAATTAAATGGGCTGGTAGTGTACCTGTTACAGACAGTGATAAAATGTCTTTCAGTCTTTTGCTTAACACAGTTAAAATTTAAACAGCTGATTTGGCTAAGCCTATTTAAAGCAATAACATCTTTTTTATAGGTAAAACACTACTTCATTCCACATGAGCAATCAACTGTTTCACTGATTGTGGAGAATGCCAATTAGTATTAAAAATCAGCTAGAAATAGTTTGCATGTCTTGAAAATACAGCACTGAGTCTAACATTTACAATTTGTTTCTTTTCAAGTGTTCATTTGAATAGATATTAAAAGTTATTTTTTATGTAAAATCCTAATGGATGTGCACAGAAGTGATACACATAGGGTCCTCATGCAATATTCCCTTTCCAAATATCAACAACTTATGCAGCAACTGGCAAAAATGGGAAAATGTTCAGTCCCTCAAGTGTTAACATTGCTATGTCTAGATAAGAAAATCCAGGAATAAATATAGCGATTCTGTGGGCTGTTCTTTATAATATCATAGAATGGTTAGGGTTGGAAGAGACTTTAAAGATCATAAAGACCCAACTCCCTGGCACAGGCAGGGACACCTCCCACTAGACCAGGTTGCACAAGGCACCATCCAACCTGGCCTTAAACACCTCCAGAGAGGGGAAAATCAACAACCTCCCTAGGCAGCCTATTCCAGTATCTTAGTACCCTCATGGTGAATTTTTTTTTCTGATGTCTGACCTAAATGTCTTCCAGTTTAAAATGATTACTCCTTGTCCTGTCAGTACCCTCCCTGGTGAAAAGTCCCTCCCCAGCTTTCCTGTAGCCCCTTCAGGTACTGGAAGGTTCTATAAGGTCTCCACAGAGCCTTCTCTTCTCTGGGCTGAACAGCCCCCATCCTCTCAGCCTGCCTTGGTAGCAGAGGAGCTCCAGCCCTCTCATCATCTCTGTGGCCCTTCTCTGGACTCTCTCCAACAGGTCTGTATCTTTCCTGTGCTGGGGGCTCCAAATCTGTAGGCAGTGTTCCAGGTGGGGTCTCACAAGAGGAGAGCAGAGGGGCAGAGTCACCTCCCTGGCCCTGGCTGGCCGTGCTTCTTTTGATGAGGCCCAGGATGTGGTTGGCTTTCTGGGCTGTGAGTGCACACTGGCAGCTCATATCAAGCTTCTCATTAACTAGCACCCCCATGTCCTTTTCCTTAGGGCTGCTCTCTATCCACTCACCCCCCAAGCCTGTATTTGTGCCTGGGGTTGCACCAACCCAGGCACAGGACCTTGCACTTGGCCATGTTGAACTTCACCAGGTTGACGTGGGACTGTCAAGGTCCATGTGCATGGTCTGCCTTCCCTCTAAGGTGTCAACTACACCACAAAGCTAGGTATTGTGAGCAGACTTGCTGAGGATACACTCTATCTCACTGTCCATGTCTTCAACAAAGATGTTAACAGCACTGGTCCCAGTACTGACCCCTGAAGAACACCACTCCTCACTTGCCTCTACTTGGATACTGAACCACTGACCACAACACTCTGTGTGTGTCCATCCAACCAATTACTTATCCACCAAGTAGTCCATCTGTCAAATCCATGTCTTGTCAGTTTTGGAGACCAGGATGTTGCGTGGGACAGTGTCAAATGCCTTCCACAAATCCAGGAAGGTGCCATCACGTGCTCTGCCACTATCTACCATCTATGTAGCCTTGTCGTAGAAGGCCACCAAATTGGTCAGGCATGTCATTATAGCTAGCTACATGCTAAAACATTGATTTATAATTCCAAAATCATTCCCTGTAATCACCAACCTCCTTGGTATTTTATCTCAAGCCACATTATTCATATTTTTATGACTCAGTTTATGAGGTGCTATAGTTCAATTGTTTACTATGCACCTTTCATTTAAAAAAAAATACATTTCTCCAATATTTGACAGACATAGATGCAAAGAAGGCTCAGAATATTAACGTATGAATTCACTTTAAACTGTAATTTATACCTGGGTCTTATGAAGCTAAAGGAAGCGGCAGGGGTAGAAAACCCTCTCATGATAGCTTCGGGAGTCATGGCTCTTGAAAATTAAATGCTTAGGTATGCCACGGATTTCTATCAAAAGGGCAATACTGAGTATAGTTAGTGTGCTGGATTTCAGAAATGAACATCAGGCTCAGCTTAGGTCTCAAAAATGTTAATGGAAAACTTTCACTGTATTTCAGGAGGAGATGTATAGGGCCCGTGCTGCTAATTTCATTTAGCCTTGAGCAATGTCAGCCTGAAAGTTATCCCTGGGCACTGCAGAGATCCATTGCATAGCTCTAGGAGTTCAAAGACATGGATGCACACATTCTTATGCAGTTTGACACACATGAATTTATGATTTGTCTCATACAGAAAACAGTTTATCTGTAGGCCTTAGAGATTTGTATTCTTCACTATTCAGGGTTATAACCACTGGCAGGGAAATTTACTCCTTTTGTCTTTGGCATTTGTCACCTCTTGGTCACTGTTTTACCTCCGTTTTAATCTCTGATCCAGTGATTTTTAACTGCTCTTTATGCTTCTGACTTTGTCCAGGTGTCAATTTTTGTGACTAGGTAATGAAAGCTCAGCAGCCAGCTTTTATGAAAATGACTATTTTCTCTCATATGCATTCTAATATCCTGTATCAAAGCAGACTTTCATTTCAGCACTGCAGTAAGATTCACTTATCTTATTTCATTCCATCTCCAGAAGTGAAGGAAGTATCTCACACAACCTTCTGACAAACAAAGCCATTTAAACAAAGTTCAGCATACACACCTATAAGCAGTGCTTGCTTCTTAAGAAAATCCAAGCTAGTACTCAACGAGGGTAAATCATACAAAGTCTTTGTTACTGACCAGGTATTAATCATATGGAAGTTCAGATGAAGAGGGGAAAAAAATATCTCAAATTAGTTATGATTTTAAAAGCTTAATCTTAAAACTATAGGTAAAAATCTGAATAAACCTCAGAAGAAGAAATAAGAGAAGGAACCCCCCCACAAAGGTGCTACATCAAAGGAAATACCTCTTCAAAAATTATGTGATTAAGTCTTATTTTACTCTAATCTGTACCCTTGTCACTCAGTGTATAATTTTTATCATCTGATTTAACCTGCTGTGAACTGGGGAAAAAATCAGGTCCATCTGTCAGCACAAAATGGTTTTGATTGAGGATTAAAAGATTTATTCAAATTGAAAAAAAAAAAAAGTATAAAATTAGAGAAAAATGTTTCCGTCCCCTGTGCCCCTTACACCACTAGCAGTTCTGCCATTAATGTATGAAATAAAGTGTTTCCTTTCTCTAACAGCTACTGAAAAAGGTAGGGCTCTCCCAGTTTTAGTAGACTTATTATCCAGCAGATTCTTATTTCACAGCAGCCAGAAGAAAAAAAACGATCACTACTTTTTCTTCAGAGGCTAAAGCACTCATCTTGGGTAATTTTCCTCTTAGAGATGAAAAAATTCAGGCAAATCCTAATGTTTGTAGTACTCTAAAGAGGGGATCAAATGAAGCTAAACTGCTAGGTAAACAGACATTTTCTGCTTTTTCTGGTGGTGTTAGAGGAACAGATGGAAGAATCCTTTTGAACTGGACTTTGAAAGGGCTGCAGAGGGAAAACTAATTTCGTAAATCCAAAATGAATTGTGAATTAACTAGACTGGAACATCTCTGAAGACTGAATCATGTTTCCAGTATCACGCAAAACTGAAGTGTCTGGTAATTTCGAAGGAAACTTAAATGTTTCAGGATGAACTGCTCTGGGTTGCTTTCTCCCTTGAAGTAGGGAGTGTCACATGCCGAGTGTCACACTGACCCCTGCTGGTGTCACAGATGGTGTATTTCTGTTCTCCAGGTGCAAAGTATCTGTAAACTCAACATAACTCGAGGATACACACTTCTGCAAAGGCTTCTGCACTGTGAAAACAAGGGATTTCTTCTGGCAAGCAAATTCAGTCCTTTTGCAAGAAAAATTAATTGTTTTGGGCAATCTGTTTTCACCTTATGAGGGGTTAATTTGGTATTTTGAGTTGTTCTGCTTTGCCTCAGTGGAGCTTGAATTAAGTTCATCATTTAAAGGGAGGAAGACTCTGTGTCCCCTGAGCTCAGGAGGAAGACTGTGGCTGACCAGTACTGAAAAGATGCGATCATCTACACTTAACCATACTCCAGTCTTCATGTCTATGCCCCTCCTTGAAAGGAAAAAGAATGAGGTTCCCTTTTCCATATTTGCTTTTTCAGTTCGTGATTGGCTTCCTCATTTTTGTAAAGCACAGTGGGATCTCCTGGTGAATAATCAACCTAAATAAGACTGTATGAATAAGTCTAGTTGCCTGAGATACTGATGAAGTTCACATTTTGTCAAAACCACAACCAAAAATGTCTTCCGGATGACTAAACAAATGATAAAAGTACATACTAGGATTCAAAAAAATTCCATTGCAGTAGGCAGTGGTTGCTACATGCCAACAAAAAGCATTACTGTGTTCAGATAGGATAAAGGAAGCCTAGATTCTCTATTAATTTTTGCTTAATTATTCATGTGTGTTTTCCTAATGAGCAGGAGTAACCTCAAACTGCTATGTAAAATAATATGGCACCACAGAGCTCACCGTTGCTACTGTTTTGTACAGCTTAGAAGTGTTTATTGAAAAGATGCTCTTTCTGTTGTCAACATGTCTAATATAATAGTGTAATTAAACTAGGACTTCAAGAGAGCAAATTTCTCATCTCAGTATAATTTTTCATCTTGGTCTTCTTGACCCATTGAAACCAAATTTACTAATAGACTCCAGGGGAGCATAGTAACTTGATTTTAATAACAGAAGGCTGCAAATTAGTTTATATATGTATAGCTATATGCTTATGCATAAATACATGCATACATACATGGATCTTGAACTTCCAAGCCAATGTGATGCTTGAACACATCTTTAATTATATACAGATTACATTAAAAAGATCATGACAGAGTCATGGTGTTTTATCCTTAAATTCTGCATTCACTTTGCAAAACTTGTTGTGACTACCATGCCAGTCAAGTCCTTATTCCTATACCAGAGACAGCTGCTTTGTGAAAGCCCATAGGTTCTTTGAAGAACCACACGGAGTTAATCCTAGCTAGAAATGAACATCTTTTTTTCTTCTTTTATGATTCTCTATTTGTGCCATTGATTTTGTTGGTGCTAAAAGCTATGTTTACTAATAATGCCAGAGCAGCAGCTCCATTAGAGGCTCTGTGTAAAAGAGTGTGTTTCACACCAACTATTATTCCTTTTTGTTTTCATCACCTGAGGTAGCGGCTGAGGCTTGAGAACACTCCTCACTATGGACAGTTACTTGAAAGAAACTCCTCATACCTGTCGAGCTTCAAAGTTGAAGTGATCTTCAACTGTTTTTGACTTCTGACAAGAATTCTAGGGATTAATCTGAAGCCTTTCAAGTGCAATAGGCTGTATCTGGTGACTCTTACTGAACAACCTTTTGACATTTATCTTGGTTCGTTTCAGATTCTCAATACAGTGCAGTAGCAGAGAAAAGGATCCTTTTAGCAGCTTTTATTTAGGATACATAGCCTCTTAAGAGTGAACTTGGCAGCAGGCATCTAATGTAAAATCAAAGAATCATAGAATCAATTGACTTTAGCTACACTCAGAGTAACTGAAGTCTTTAAAAATTTGTACTTCACATTGAATCAGGGATGATTCCAGCCAAGAAAATTTGATCTGTAGTGGTCCTGTACTTACTATTGAAGCAAGCCTCTAAACCTTGCTTCTTGTTGGTTTACAAAGTACATAGATTGACATCTTTGGGGGTAATCACTCCTTTAACACTTAGATTGGAAAAAACCCCAAACAAACAAAAAAAACCTAGTTTACTTTTGGTAATAAATACAGGTTTTTTAAAGTTATGCAACATACATACACAAAACCAGAGCAACTGTGCTGGTACCATTTGATAAATTAATAAGTAAAGCAAACACAGGGTGAACTGAACATGTGAATGTGTACACACACATGACTGAAAAGGGATGTCAGTAACTGTTCAGAATATTTTTTTCCTGCTAACATATTGGTGCAAAAAAAAGGAATTTACTTCTAGGATAGGCTGTCACAACTTAGAAGTAGTTCTGAGTAAGGACAAGTCAGTTGCTTCCAGTGCTGTCCATGAAGCTGTGAAGGTTAAAGCAGCTGAAAACCTCCCCCTTGTATGGATGAACACTTCAAGTATATAAAGGTAAAGTTAGTGCTCTAATGCTAGCAAGTTCAAAGGAATATTGCAAGAAAAGGACAGTTATCATATGGCTTGACACTGCACTGTCAGCTCTTCCTTGTCCCTGATATTTGATGGTGATATTGCTGATGTTTTCTTAGTGACTTTCAGCTGCTCCCTATATTAAAGAAGCAGGCAATGATTCTATTGCCTTTGTTTCTCAAATTACTTTGAGTTACATCAGGAAACTACAGAGGAAAATAGTACTCAATAAGAGCCACCAAAGCAGTATAGAATGTCATTAGCGCTGTAGTCTGTGACTTTCAGGTTGCACTTAAAAAGTGCTTAAAGGCCACAATTTTCTTTTGTGAATCTGCTATCAGCTACACTCTAAAAGTTCCCAGTTTTTGAGTCCACTGACAAGGCCTGAGCCATGTAAATGAGTGTCCTGGTTTGAGCCAGGATAGAAGCAGAAAGGAAAACTGCAAACTCAGTGCTTTTCCTTTACATGTCTATACAACACATCTTAAAAAAAATTTAAAAAATAAAAAAAAATACAAGAATCTCCTTTAATTCTCAATGAAATTAAAATTGGAGTCTTTAAAAAGCCTTTGTTTTATCTTATCTAATGAAAAAGCCCTTTGGTTTTCTATCATCACACAAAACATGTCTTAAATCACTGCCCTTACACACTATTACAGTGTTCTTGTTCTTTGTTACAGTGGACAGAGCAAAGCATAGAATCATAGAATCATAGAATAATTTGGGTTAGAAGGGCCTTTAAAGGTCATCTAGTCCAACCTCCCTGCAATAAGCAGGGATATCTTCAATTAGATCAGGTTGCTCAGAGCCCCATCCAACCCGACCTTGAATGTTTCCTGGGAGGGGCACCTACCACCTCTCTGGGCAAGCCCTTCCAGTGTTTCACCACCCTCACTGTAAAAAAATTCAGTGAAGGTCTCTTTGCAGTACCATGAGAAGTGAATTGGACTGTGGAATGCAGGACAGCAGGAAAATCTTAATGGGATATTCGAAAGCGATTGTTTGAGGGAAGGAACAAGGTAGGTAAGAGAGGAACAAATATGAGAAGAAAAGGAGATTAAAAGAAGCTGGTGATATGCAGACATGTTGTTGCTCAGCATGTTTACCTGACTGATTTTTGCACTTCAGCACAGTTCATTCTCCTCGCCTCGCCTCTCCTCTCCTCGCCTCGCCTCTCCTCTCCTCTCCTCGCCTCTCCTCGCCTCTCGCCTCGCCTCTCGCCTCGCCTCACCTTGCCTTGCCTCTCTTCCCCTCTATGAGCACTGATGAATATCAACCCAGCTTAGCAGAGGGTGGGAAGGTGAGTGCCAGTTCTGAAAAGAGGCGTGGGGCTGAGTGGGCAGGAGGTGGGGTCCAGGCTGGCATCTGGTGACATCTGGCTCTAGGGCCAGCACCTGGGTATACTGTGTGCTCAAGACCAGAGTGTCATGTGTGCATGTGTTTGGCATCCTTGATTCAACATGAAGCAGAAAGCTTCAAAGGCTTCAGTTACTCTCAGTCTAACAATTAAATTCAATCAATTTATATTAGATGTAAGTTGCCAAGTTCACTATTAAGAGCCTATGTGTCTTCCAAACAAAAGTTGCTTAAAAGGCACTTTTTCTCTCTGCTATTGTACTTTTGAGACTCTTAGATGAACCATCAGTCATGGATGGGAAAAAAAAAATTCCCCTGTGTACTGGAGTCCACTGGGCCTGGATACTTTTAGCAGTAATGAGCCCATGCAATTCCTCCAAGAGTAGTGTCTGGGAAAACTGAACCAACTGATTTTCTTATGATTCACACTATTACCAAGTATCTTTGTATTTATCTTTTTTTAAAAATAAAGAGTCCAATAACATCTTGAAAGACCAGGTTTCAGCTATAGGTGCTCCCATGGGGGAGGAGGAGCTATGGGGGATATAGAGGCTGTAAGCTAAGGGAACTGTAGGTGCTACAGGGCACTATAGGAGGTTATAGGGGATATAGGGTTAGGGGAGCTCTGGGATGCTATGGGTCACTATAGGGCACTATGGGGATTATATGTTAGGGGAGCTGCAGGGGCTATAGGGTCTATATGGTTCACAAGAGCTATGGTTACTATATGGGACTACAAGTGGTTACAGACCCAAAACTCTAGTGCTCAGACTATAAAAGGCATCTATGTATACACACACACACACACACACACACACACACACACAAAATAAAATTAAAAAAAATCAAATTGACTAAAATACCTAGCCTAGATGACTGAGAGAACTTCAATCATTAGTTTTGTTTTAATTGCTTAAATATTCCACTTAACTTCTTTTACCCTTGCCTTCAGGCTTCCAGCTGATATAACCAAAATGCCATCAGTGTAATTATTCTGATTGAGGCACTGATTCAGCAATGTCCTCGAATATACTGCAAAAATTAAGTAAAGGTTAAACTGCACTGAGGGAGAACCTGTATTTGTGAATCACAAAGAAAATATTATTCTTATAATGGTTTATGTACATATTTGCACTTTGGATGCACTTCAGCTTGCCTCCAGCAAAGCATCATCAGATGGAGTGTTTATCCTTTATGTAGTTAAATCTGGGATATTATTCACAGAGCAGTGATAACTGTTTGTTATGTGAAAAGTTATTGAATTTTATCTGAAAGATTATTAGGCACTATAGTTAACACATCTGAGACAGTTGTCAGCTGCCAGGTCTATTGTCTTACCTCACTGAACTTAGACACCTTGTCAGCATTTTGTAACACTCATTTTATGTTTATATTTTAAATGGATGCTTTGCAGTTCTTATAACTTAAAAAAATACTGTAATGTAATGAAAGGTAAAATTTAGGAGAGCATACAGGGCTTTCAACTATGAGCCTGATAAGAATACTCACTTTTGTACTGTATCAGAGATTTGAATTTTTATGTGCAAGTCAGAGATTCCACTGAAGTTATTGAGACTGAGTGTGCTTAAAGATGTGGCACTAAGTACTTCCCCAAGGAAATATTCCCCAAAGATCTTTCAGTGAAAAGGTAGGACAACTCTCCAAAACATAAAATAGTACAATTGTGTCATGTCCTTTTCTGAACTGAGGATGTTAACTGCAATGCTCTCGCTCTCTTTCTCTCCACCTGCATAGGTATACACACATCTGATGTATACACACACATACACCCAAAAGGCCATTTAAAAAAACCCATCAGACCATTATTAAATGCAGCCAGATAATATCTCTGCTTCTGCTTCTGCAATATACTTACATTCCTATACTTTAAGTATAGACTTTGTCCCTAGTCAAACTGTATGATCTGTAACTTTACAAGAAGTTAACAAATATACACAGCTTGAAGTACAAATCAATATAAAGAACATCTGACACACTGATTACAAGATAAAATATCATCATTAAGAGGTGGGAGACCTGCATAGGAGGTGAATGATTAAAACCAAAAGACAAAACAGTTTCAATTAATTTCCCAAAATGAGCAGAAGTCAGTAGAGGTGGACATTTAATGGAAACAATCAGTACCCTAGAGATTAGACTTAATTAAATGTTTTTTATTCAATATTTTGTCCTAGGGGGCAGGAGGAAAAAGATATTGCTTCCTATTAGACTTCAAATTATTTCAAGGCATCTAATCTGTGGTAACAGAATTTCTCAGTTTGTGATAATGATATGGCCTTGCCCTTTTGCAATTACCATGGTTTTTCAAACACGATGAATATTGCCATTCACACTAATACAATGTTTCAGAAAAGGAAAACAAAAATAGAAAAATCAAACTTTCTGGAGTATTTAATAGCATAAACTCTGGATTAAGCAATAAGCCCTATTCAAAGCTATTTGATGTCATTACAAACAGTTAACTAGTGCAGATGCTGTAATGAACACCCAGGACACTTACCCAAGGCAGTTCTTAGCTGATGTTATATAGGAGTGCTAAAAGTCTGACAAAAATAATAAAAAAAAAATAGCAGGATCCATCTGTAGTAAGGCACCTCCTAAGAGAGTTATGGTCACAGTTTGTATTGTCACATTCCACTCTTAATTTTAACACTCTGCTATTCAGAGCAGAGTGGAAACACCCAGATTCCTCTTGCTTAAAAGCAACATAATTTCAAGAGCAGATCAAAGTTAGGTTATTTATTCTCCTGTCCTTTCTCATTTAATGCAGTGTGACTGTTTACAGAGAAGCATCAGGATGGAAACATAAATGTCACAATGTAGAAATAAAACAAAAACTAAAGTGAAAAGTTAACTTTTCCTCTGAAAGTGTAAAAATGACACATGTGTAAATCAATAAATTTTAGAAATGAAGGCTTTCACACAATATTGCTAAACTGCTAAACTGGAATGAAACAGGCACTGCCAGAGTGTTTTTAAAATGGTGCTCTATTTTCTACCTGATTTTTAATGCAGAAATAAGTAGCTCAAATTTTGTCTTGCTTCATTTTCTTCACAGAAAATAAAGGAATTTAGTTTCTCCAGATACAGCCTGTGCAGCTATCTTTCTCTATCAGAAGAAAAAATGACAGGTTTTGTTGCTTACCAACCCACTTTCCTGTAAGATAACTTTTGCTCCTTGCTTACGATTGTAACATGTTTCATTTGAAACAGATTGTTATAGTTAAATATTTTTATAGTTATCCATCTGTGACATTAATATTCATTGCTCTGTGGTACTGATGTAATATGGTAATGAAGATGTAACACAATTTTATTTGACAGAAACTGACACAAGTTAATGGCATAGTTCAAAGCAGATCTTCAAGGATGCTGGAAGTGAACACTAGGTATGGCACCAGGTTGTGTTTAGATTAAGAAGTATAATTCTTAGCTTAACTGAGAAATTACCAATTAAAATTAGAGCTCTAGTTTCTGCAAATGCAACTAGACATGACTATTCTTCAACAATTGCAACATTTTTCTTTCAGTTGCTCGTTTTGTTTTTTACAATTTCCGTATCTACAATCACTTTAACAATTTGATTACATTTCAAGGTTAGCTATTTTAGTTTTGTTCTCTTAAATATATAAACAATCTGAATTCTGACCACATACTCTTCCTACAAATTTATGTATACCTAATATTGAATATTGGATTTTTTTTTCCTTTGTTTCTTGTGGACCAGGGACTCACAATGACCCTTCCATAACATGTTATTCTATTGCTATATTAGGGATGATGCCAATTCTATGACTTTTACCAAAATATTGATAACATCCAAATTTCTTGTATGCAAATATATTTCTGACATCATTGTTATCAGCTGGATTCAGAAAATGCTTCATGTCTCTAACACCATCCTTTCTGTCATTCAGACCTTTACGTAACAGTTTTACCTCAAGTTTTATTTTGACCTGTGCATCTAAGTCATCTTCCAGTAGTTTTGATCCACCTGCCAAAAGATTTACAAGATTCAAGCTTTCTTTTTTATGCAAATACTTTTCCCACTAAGTATTAGAACTTTTTTTCAGGAAGTGTTTCTGGTATCACACACTCTATTGGCCTTACTTGTCTTCATGCAGATTTTTTTGTAAGATACTGAAAAGGCCACTCATCTTCACAAGGAACCTGTTGAACATTTATTTCTCTCTTCTGCCAGCAGACATTGCTTCTGAAACTGCAGTTCCCATGACAGCTTTAGTAGATGTGTCTAGTATTGGTCTGTATTCAGTCGAGATTGAATTTTACCTGAATTTCACAGGCAGTCAGAAACTCTTGGTATCATTTTTCTTACATATTGAGTGTCCATTGCAACCCAAATAGCAGCCCAGAGTTGCAATATTCTTCAGGACTGACATGTGCCACATCAGTCATTGCCAAGTGCCAGATGTGACTGCCCTGTCACTTGCCTTGCTTTACTACAACTCTGACACTTAGCATTTGCATCTAAAGATGGTTGAAAAGACAAGAATGTATTTTGCTTTTAATGACTAGTAAGACACATGAGCCTAAAGAAAGGAGAGCAGTTCTACCTTTGCTTTTGTTTTTCTGTTCAGCTGAGTCCTCTAGTTCTGTCTTTTTAAAAAAAACCACAAAAACAAACAAACAAGCAAAAAACAGAAACAAAAAAACACCAAGCCTCTGTGTATAATGATAAAAAAATTACCCTACTGTACACCTTTCCCTGGAGATAACGTTAGTACTATAGAGGCCTCTTTAAAGACAGGAGAAGGACTGGAAGATTTATATGTACTCCTGTATTATTTCTATAAACACAGCACTGTCCTGGCAGCATTATGCTCTTGTCTCTTTGAGTCAGCTGAAAAAGAAACCTCCACATCTGGAGAAGCTGGATTCCTTCCTAGCAGAAGGCACCAGGCAGGTGTGTGTCTCTGGGGCTATCTGAAAGGGCATCACTTTCTGGCATCCGGGCACTTCATAGAGAATGCAAGACACAGGCAGTGGTGCAGAGTGGAAATACCCACCCCTGAGGCATATGCAAGGGCAAAAAAATTGCTGAAGTGTCTTCAGAACAAATTTGAGCATGTTCCAAACAACTGCTGGTGCCAAATCTGCTTCAGTTCATGCAACCCAAAGGGGCTGTGAACTCACCCCTGCAGCACACGCAGGTTCCTCTGCCCTGAGAAGCTGCTGGTGTAAGCTAAAGCACACACCATCACACTATCAGATAGATGGCATGCATGACTGGAACACTGATGGTACAGGTGTTTTGATGAGAAAAGTCAAGTTCTAATATGATGCTATGAATACTTTTGCCCTGAAAGATAACCTCCCTGTTGCACCTAAGAGTATGACCCCAGATCCTTTGTTGCTACTGGAAAGAGTTTAAAAATCATCAGTGAGCTTCATTTCTTGTATTTTTTAAAGGTTCATACACATTTTTGACCCCCAAAATATTTCTCAAGTTGAAGTTAATGGTTGAGCTGAAGACAATATTTGCCTCGTAATTCAAAATGACCTTTGAATCATCTCATCCTGTCCTCCAGCTTTTTCTGTACATGTGAATGTTAAAGGTTATAACTTGTTTTTTGAACTTAATGCATGAAGAATTTTCTGATGTTTACTTTGTAAAACACAGAATTCCTAAATTATACATCACTATTTCACAGCTATTTACATGGTAATTGGCATTGTATAATGCATGAAAAATCAGCTCCCTGAGCTGAAATCTAGTTTTCAGTATGGTTCTGACGTATTTTATTATTAAAATGATTTTAAAATGCCCTTTGTGTATTTATGCAAGATTTCTTTTTTTTTTTCACACAGGCAATCTGAGCTTCTGACACTGCAATGGTACCTATGGCTTTGTGGCACACTGCATGATTTTTTTTTTCTCCTCAACCTCATCTTTCCTCATGGTGGCACTTAATCCAGCACAACAAAGCAGACACTGATCAAAAGTTAAGCACTGCATAACAGAGGATGTTGCTTTTGCCACAGGCCTTTATTTTTCTGCCCAAGAACTGAATAGAGATCTATATAATGCCTCACTTTACCAAGAATATCACAGCTTCTGAACATTGGCTACAGTGCATGGGTAATCTACTTTTTTCTGTATTAGTATTTAAAAGGTAAAGTGCTCTGGCAGATATAATATCAAGCTTCTGCAATGTTTTTTTCATAAATTAAAACTATTCAACTGCTATAAATAAAGTAAGTGCCAAATATTCTTGGTATCTTTCTTTTTCCACAGTTAAAAAGCATATCTTGTCAAGAAAATTAATCAGTTTGTTTTCCTAGGGTTCTGTCTTAACATGAAAATGAGCGTGGCTGACATCTTTTCTGGACAGATATATACCAGTAAGGAAAAGGAAGCTGAGAAATTTATTTGATTTAGAGGAAGTGTGTTCTCAGATTTTTTCTTATACTTCAGTCTCCATTGATGAAAAAATTCTAACGAAGATGGTATTGGCATGTTGGATGGTGAGAGATCCAGTATTTCTATGCCTTGCCCTGCTACTGCTCACCATCCTGGGGCAAAGAGGCAATTGCCCCTTGTACAACAGCCCTTCTGAGTATAAAGATCTCTTAAGTGGAGCAGCCTTACTATTCTTCATTTGGAAAATATTTTGAATTACATTTTTGGACAGGTCTGAGATTTCAGACTCAGGACAGAATTGTCTGCAAGCAGCATGCGTCAGACTTCTATTGGTTTTATTTGTGTAATTATTGATGATCTCTGAGGTCCCTTCCAACCCAGCTAATTCTATGATTCTATTTATTTGTACTTTCTTACCACTGGCTTCAAATCCCATCTCAAGTTACTGAGAAGTAAGAGTTGAACCAAAAGTTTGTAATCCTGATAAAAGCTGTTGGATTTTCATCAGCCTGATGTATTGGTCCTCAGGGGCTGAATCTTTGTATGTTTGCTTACATCAGTAAGCAGTTCCTCTGGCTCCATACCCAGGCATGAGCTTTGTTTTTCTAATCCATTTATAAAAATAAGACTCTATTGCTGATTCCTCAGGCCTTTGTGGAGCATATTGATTTGCTTTCCCCAGCTCAGTTTAGTTAATGTTTACATAAATTCTCTTCAGCGATTCCAGACATGAGGATATTCTGGACTCATAGTTTAGGAACAGGTGTGCAGCCTAAGAAGAATCTTCAAATATAATTACTTTTCTAGCTTTGAGAGTTGTAGCAGACTTTTCATCCAAATCATTGGCTGGAGATGTACCACAAAACAAATTTATCCTTCCAAGCTTCTGAGCCCAAGTGACATAAACTGGCATATAACCACAACACATAGCATTCAACTTTTAAGTCAGGGCCCAGTGTGCTGCCCCGTGGCCTAGTATATACGTAATTTGTGTGAGCAGTATTTTTGGTTCAGAGTACCTACAACAGAGTGAGGACAATGTTTCAGCTTAGGAGAATGATAAAACAATAGGAATGATAAAACATTCAACTTTTAAGTCAGGGCCTAGTGTGCTGTCCCGTGGCCTTAGTATATATGTAATTTGTGTGAGCAGCATTTTTCGTCCAGAGTACCTACAACAGAGTGAGGACAATGTTTCAGCTTAGGAGAATGATAAAACAATAGGAAGGGTATGTAGTGGTGTGCTAAGATACTGGGGTGCTGTTTGAAGACACCATAGAGCAAAGGGAGGCAAATCTGCTGCACACTTGTCCACTATACCTTGTAAGAACTGACATCCCAGCCACTGTCCTCTACTGGTGCACCAGCTTCTGTGAACCATGTCCAGGCAGTGCCCTGCTGAGAGTTGTTTTCTTAAATGACTCTTGTGCTTTGTAAATGTATTATTAATTAAGCTGTAGGGATGATCAGCCCCACAGCACTCACCTTGCTCCTATTTTAAAGGTAACCACTGAGCATGTAACCTGTCTCTGTACTGCAGCACCTTCCTTCAAAGGTAGCTGGCTTCTCAGGCACCTATGCATGTGTGCCACTGCTCATCCTGGAATCCCAGCCTTCATCATGCCCTCCTGATAGGAAGTTACAGCCTCTGCATCCCCAGAGGAAGGGTAGAATTCCTTTATATGGACATCAGGGTGCAAAGAGAGAAGGCAAGATGCTAGACTCCCTCCCTGACATGGAAGTGAACACAGCCATGATATGCCCCTAGAACCAACAACTCAAATCCACATCCAAGCCCAGAAGTGCAGACGCTGCCACAATTAATCAGCATGAACTTGTGTAGATTTCTTCCTTGCCCAAAGCTTCCTGTCTTACTCTGTCATCCCCTTGGGTTTATGTTCTACCATGCACATAATTCTTTATTCTTTGCTTTACTTTTGTGCATTTTCTAGTGCTGTTTCCTTTCCCTGTAGAGAAACCAGAGGAATATCATCTCTTAGATTAAGCTGAGTCATTACTCCAAGGTGTTTCTACTGAATAATGTTGTATTATTCTTTGTCTGAAAGATAAATGACACACCTGTGACACATAAAGACTGACAATGCTCTGAGATCTTCCATGTTGTAGCACTATCTATAACATCAGCAAGTCTCTATAAGCTGCTAATAGACAAGTTATGCAAAGCATTCAAGTCTCAAAAATCATGACAATTATTTCTCCACAGGTTGTACTGTGAGCTTAGTACAAATACAAATGCTACAAGGTACTACAGAATTCTCGGCAAGATGTGCCACTTAGTTAACTTTCTCTAACCAAGTATGAAGTCAAAACACCATAACTTTTAACTTTTAAACCCATTCCTATGTCTAGGTATGTTTTTCCATATTCCATTCATGTTTTTCCATATCACTGTTTAGTCATAACACCACATGAGGATGGTTCAGTGTCTCTCCCTGCCTCTGAAACCACCAGTTCACACACCACCAGCATGGGACTCTTCTCAGGAGCTCAGGGACACATCCTTGTGGGTGACTCCTTCTTGGCATCTTGGCTCATCTCAGATGAACTGACATCATTGCTTAACTGCCAAGGAATACTTCTTTCAAAAAGGAAACCTTCCAGCAGGAATTATTTACTATGTTGGTGAACCTATCAATTTCTCCATCATTTCATTGCACCAAAGTCAGTGTAACTGAACACCAGCACAACTGTTGAGCAGGAAATTACACAGGAACATTTTGTCTTTTCTCATCACAAGGTGTGCTTTCTTCTCCAGAACAGGATCAGTCTTTGTTGCTTTGGGAATTTTTTAATATGAATAATATTTCTAGACTGACTGAGGACACTCTTTGTTTCCTAAGTCCCAGGATGACTGTCATTCTTTGCAAACTTAACCCTCTGAGGTATCTCTCTAAGATAAAAATTATATTAATGTAATTTAAGAAAATCTAAAGGTGTGAAAACGGTCTTTATAATGTTTACTGATGACTAGCAAAAAAATATTTTCTGTAGTTCTGTAGTTTTCTTTCCTTATCAGACACAAAAAAAATTTCCCCTGAAATAATTATCCATAAAAGACTCTTCTCTACTGTGAAAATAGAAGAGCAGCAACAGCAGCAGCTGCAGCATGAATTCTGGAAAAAAAAAAAAAGTACAGGATATTCTCCAACTTGTATTCTTGGAAGTAGAGTCCCCTTTTTCTTAATATCTTGGTGGCAGAGAAGAGAAACGGGATATTTCGTTGGGAAATCCTAACCTTTTTTGTATTTTTGCTTGATTGTCTCACACTTACATGCTAAATTAAACTTTGTATAATTATTAAACTAGAAACTATGTTTGAACAGCTTTATGTCCAATCAAATCAGTTCCCAATGTGTGACATATTTGGCTGAAAAAGGACATTTAGATTTACATCTATTTATTTACAGCAATCTATAATGTTCTTAGACTTTAAGTTAAAGTTTTCTGATAAACAAAGAATCTAGAAGTAGTGAGTCTGGTCTATCCTAATGAAAAGCTGCAACTTTAAACTCTGGCTATCATGGGTACTACTGGTAAATTCATTGCCCAATACTTATATCCTGTAGTCAGCAAATCCTTGTTTAAATCTTTAATGTGGCTGAGAGTCCAGATAATGTGAGGCAGCAATAGACTGAGCAATTAAGTAAGTGAATCTTATTAAAATTTTCTCTGACTGGAAATTAAATGCCAAGTGAGTGAATGGAAAAGTATGATGAAGAGAACTCAGAAGAAAAACTATAGAAAAAAATTGGCTATATCTATACTTCTTATCTCTAGTACATTTCCTAGTGTAGCATTTAAAGTATTACTATCATTGTTTCGGAAAACATTTAAATAAAACAAAAAAATCCAGGCACACCCACAGAAAGCTGGTGAAGACAGCAGTGAAAAGGTACAGTGCCTCAGACCTTTGAAGACTTCTATGCATGAGGATTTTATGAGAAGCAATTAAGATTTGTTTTCTAATTTGGAGCATCTATATGTGAAAAATATTTCTGAACTTGTGGTTTTCTGGTTTTCACAGAATCACAGAATAGTCATGGTTGGAAAGGACCGCTGAGATCACTGAGTCCATCCATACACACACAAAACACCCTACCACAAAACAATCCTGAACAAACACAACCACCACACACACTCCACCAAATAATACTCACAAAACCAAACCAAACCAAAAATAACAAACAAAAAAACCCCCAAACAAACAGAGCCCTACAATCGTGACCACTAGAGTATGTCCTGAAGTGCCTCATCCACACGTTTCTTGAATACTTCCAGGGATGTTGACTCAACCACCTCCCTGGGCAGGCTTTCCCAGTGCCTGATCACTCTTTCAGTGAAGAAATTCTTCCCAATATCTAACCTAAACCTCCCCTGCTGCAACTTCAGACTATTTCCTCTGGTCCTGTCATTATTCACTTGGGAGAAGAGGCCAACACCCACTTCCCTACGACCTCCTTTCAGGTAGTTGTAGAGGGCAATGAGGTCTCTCCTCCAAACTAAACATGCCCAGTTCCCTCACCTTCTCCTCCTAAGACTTGTTCTCTAGTCCTCCCACCAGCTTTGTTACTCTCCTCTGGACAAGTTCCAGCACCTCAATGTCCTTTTTTAATGAGGGGCCCAGAACTGAACACATTACTCGAGGTGTGGCTTCATCTCTGCCGAGTAGAGAGGCATGATCACTTCTCTTCTCCTCCTGGTCTCACTATTCCTGATACATAGTTTTGATATTTTGATATTTTTCAGGGGGAAAAAAGAAAAACAGCAGACGTTACAGCCATTTGAAAAAGACTGCACCTTCCAAAGATCAAGAATTTTTAGAGTACAAACAGATTCCCTAAATGTTAGGCTTCTAAATCATGTATGCTAGACTACATTTTTAGCTGCCATATTCCATATTTCAAGTTGTCTTCAGATTCTTTCATGCTGTGTCTTCAAATTCACTGTATAATTATTCTTTATTCTCTTTGTTCATGTTTTCATGATTGCAAAATATTTATTAGGAGTATTTTTTCTTTGATTTTCAAATGTCAACCATGCTCCATGACTACATGAGTATAGACACCAAACTGGAAAAAGCGGATACTACAGAAGAGCCATCATACAGGAACACATTTACAAGCTGGAAGAAGATCTTCAAGTCAAGCAAATATATCACATGTAGCAAAAAGAAATGTGAAGTTCTGCACACAGTATGGAATAGCCTCAAGCAGCATTACTTTCTGGAGGAATAGGGTCTGGGATGTAGATCTGTTGGTAAATTTCTGGAGAACTGGTGGAGAGGAAGCTGAACAAGTCAGCTGTGTGCCCTTGCAGCCCCAAAAGCAAACTGTATGTTTGGCTCCATTCATTGGTAAGAATATATCCAGAATATGAAGAGGTATGATAATTAGACCCTCCAGTTAGGTGCACCCTCAGTTTGAGAGACAGAAAATTTGCAAAGGTCACAACAGAGGACCTTCAAGACAGCTGGAGAAGTAGACACATGCAGAAAGGCTGAAAAAATTGGAACTATTAAGCCTAAAGCAAAGAAACTCAGTGAGACCTAATCACACCTTTCCAATACCAGAGGGGCTGCTTCCTTCACAAGGATGCACGGGATAAGAGACTATGGCCACAGGGAGAAATTCCATCTGGATACATGAAATAAAATCCTTGTGAAGAACATAATTAAACGTGAAGAAGTTACTCAGAGAACAGGTGGGATGTCCTGTTTCAGCATTAAAGACATCCTTCACTGGAAATTTTTGTGCTTGGCTTTCCAGGGCCACAGATAATCTGATCTAAGATCACACTTCAAGCAAAAAATGAAACCAGGTGCTCTCCAGGTATTCCCACTGTCCTGGGCTGTCTCTGGCACAGAAGTGGGGGGTTGAAGAATCCTCTTGGGCCTTTAATCAGAGGAGATATCAAATAATCAGGATCAATGAATTTTTAAAATGCTTTAAAACTTTTGCGGTCTCAATCACAAAGGCCTTGCCTGAGGCACCAGTCCTGGAAAAAAAATAAAATTAAAAAAAATATGTTGTTTACTGGCAGCACAGTTTAAAGGTAATTTTGTCTTGTCATTGAGATAAAGTAATTGCTTGCACTTTCCCTGGTTAAAAAAAGGTTCAGTAACATTTTTGCCTGGCTTGGTTTTTTGATTCTGTGCTAATTATTTGGCAATGGCAACAGGACCATATCCCAGATTTGTACAGTATGTAAAGCATTTTTTGTCCAAAAGAAAATATATCAAAGGTGTATCATTAGTTGGATTATAATTTTTTTTCTTTATCACAATTATTGAACCAGAATATTTGCATGAGAGCTTGAGGCCCCAGCTATTCTGGATGTAGCTGATTCTTTGCTCAATTTCATCATCTCTCTGTAAATCTAAATGTGATTAGTTTTAAATCTAGTGTTTCCACAGAGGAAATATATGTAATTTAGGGAGAAATAAAAAAGAAGTTTTAAAATCATATCAAAATCTCTCTCATTTTGCAAGACTCTCTTCCCATCCATTTGTTCTTTGCAATGTTAATATTTTTGAAAGGTTTTTCCACATCAAGATTTTTCATAGACTTTTTTTTTTTTTTTTTTACCATTCATTTTACTTTTCACCTTTTATTCCAAGGGGGAAAAAATAGAGGAAAAAATGAAGAAAATTGAGGAAATAAAAACTTGGAGAAATAAAAAAATGGAGAAAAAAGAGAAACAGCAAAGAAAGTAAAAAACCCATGAGCATCAAAAATGTGGAAACCCTTGTTTTTTCCACTCTTATGTTGGAGGAAACAATTTTAAAAGAACTGCAATAAGTAAAAAAGTGAAAAGAAGGGATCTTTCCTTCTTAACACCTGGATAATGGCATAGAGTGAACTCTAGAGATTTGCAGATGACACCAAACTGCTGTCATGTGGCAGGAGGAATAGTGGATATCCTCAAGGACAGGGTTGCTGCTCAGAGAAAACTGAGAAAGTCTGAGGCATGGGACTGCAAGCACCTTATGCAGTTCAACAAGGACAAATACTGAGTCCTGACCCTGGGAAGGAAGAACCTCCTGGCAGCTACAGGCTGGGGGATGAAGGGCTCGGGAGCAATTCTGTAGAAAATGCTCTGGGGTCCTGTCCAGCACCAAGCAGGACACGAGCCAGCAGCAACATCTCCCTTCAGACCTCACCTGGAGTGTTGCCTCCAGTTGGATCTCCCAGCAGACAAGAGACTTGGAGAAACCAAGGCAGGCCAGGAGAACACCCAGGGTGGTCAGGGTGGGAGCAGTGGCCTTATGAGAAGGGAAGGGATGTTGGGCTTGCTGCAGTGCCCCAGCAGCCACTTGCCCCTACTCAAGGGGAAGCTGCTGATTCCAGGGACCTCAGATTTTCTCAGGAGGATGGGGGACAGTGGGCAGGAAACCCAGTAGATTCAAACTGGTCCAAGTGGTCAAGAAGTGAAGAAGGGATGTTGTGCAGTCACCATCCTTGGAGATCTTACAAATAAAAGCCCTGAGTAGCTTGGTCTGGTCTCATTGATGATTATGATGTGAACACAAGGTTGGACTATAGACCTCAGGAGGTCTCTTTCCATCTGAGTTATAAAATTACAGAATAATATGCAAAAAAAGGAGGCAGATTAAAACAGAAAAAAAGAGAAGAGCAATGAGTTTAAGACATACTTATGTGCTCATATGCCTCCACTCCACAAAGGAAACAGAAATTAGTTTCTGCTTTAAAGAAACCAACAAACCTTTATATTCTAATAAAAACGGAGCAAAATTTTCCATCACAATATTGTGTTTTAAATTAAAACTACTCCTAGGGCAAAAAAGGGTTTCTGTTCAGTTCCAGTTTCTAAGTGTTTACTGAAACCATTGAAAAACTTTCTGGACCTTTGTCTCAAAATCAGACAAATCACACACAGTGAGCTAACCATGAATAATCTGAAAGAGGATCAGACCTCTACAAGCTGGTGTCTCTGCATGGTCTGCCTGTGGATAAGATTCTGCTTTTCCTAAAACTTCAAGTGGCTTCTTTGAGCATTTTTACTGCAACACAGGCATTTATACCAAACAAAATGCTGTACTTCTGAATCTTTTGTGCAAGTAGTTTTATTTGAAAATCCCAGTAAGCTAATATTTTTAGTGAAGTGGAACAAGTCCTAGCTCTCCAAAGTAAAAATACTGAATCTGCCAGTGGCTGTTCTTTTCATCTTGTTTCTTCTTTTTTTGAATAGTAACATTCAGCTGACCAGTGGAAATTTCTAGCATTTAAAATTACTTTATTGATTTCATAGATTTTCCACAGCTGGAAAATGTTTGAAAAAATTAAAAAATGAATAAAGAAAATGTTCTCACTTTTGAGTGAAACCACTCAGCTGATTCCAAGCAAAGTGCATCAGGCATTGGAAAGTTAGACAGATGGCACTGAAATGATATCTTGATGATTACTTCTCACAACTTTTTTTAGATATTTCAAGATATATTTTTTAACAGAGTATGATTTTTATGGAAACCTCCCCTACTGAGTCATTTGCAAGCAAATTATTTAATTCTTACCAGAACAGTGTGGTGCTTCTAAGACAATTACCTGAATATGTGAAACTTTTTTCAGTTTATGAAAGGATTACCCAAACTTCAACAGACATATGAACTTCTTCTTCTTTCATATGAAAATGTCTTCCAAGCGTATTTCCCATTTTATGCCATTTGGAAACAAGACTCTTCCAAAATCACTACATATAGTCAAAGAGAAAATGAGAAAATTAATTTCCCAGTGGAATTCTTTAGATAAATGATTTCATATTGTTACAATTTATCATACAAAGCCATATTATCAAATTGCACAGGATGATGTGAAATGACACTAGATTTCCTTTAGTAGGGGCCAATTTTTGATTGACTGAAAGGTGTCCTGAGACTTCTTGTAAACTCATGTATCCTCTTCTAAGTCTTATGATTTGCACTTTGTCTCTGCAAAAATCCATAACAAAAACCTTGAAATAAATATCTAATTTTTCATAAACACAGAATTTAAAGACATTTTTCCACTTCTGTCATTTGAGCTAGGGAGGAATTTATGTGAATGTATAGAATAGAATATTGGTGTGTTTTAGCATCACGTGTCATATTTGATCTGTAGGTACACATATATCTTTGCAAAAATATATATGGGACAATGGCAGGGCATCCAATCTGATGGATTGTTACTTTTTGTATTCATAAGTCAGTATGAAAAACCCAAAACTTTTAGGGAGAAAGTAGTATACCATAGTAAATCCAAAAAATAGCACTGTATCAACTATTAGGAAGAAAATTAACACTTTCCCAGATGAAACCAAGACAACTTTCAGAAAACAACTGGGAAAAGCATAGTTCACGACTGTCTCTTCAGTTAGTTTTGCCATTTAGCCAAAATGAAAGCTTGCAGGACGAGCAGCAATACCTTGCTGCAATTTGGCCAGTATGAGTTGCATGAGGAGAGTGAACCAGGACATCCTAGACTGCCAAAGATGCTGCAGAGACATTTGTGGAGCCCTGAATGCCTCAGCTGTAATTGAAACCTGCACTGGTTTTATTTTGTCCCTGACATTTCTGAGGTAGGTGGATTACAGTTATTTAAATAAACAATGCGAGAATTCTAAGTTATACACCTGACTTGCCATCTTATCCTGTGTTCTGAACAGATAAGTCCAGGGAAATTTCACTGCAGAAGGAGGCCAAATGCAGCTGCAGGATGGACTAATTCATACTGCCCAGTGGGCCCTTTAGGTTGGTGGTAGGATAACCACATAAACCTCTCAATCTGTCCATGTAATTTTTTTTCTGATCCTAGTGGTAACTCAAGCATCACATTATAATCACTTCTGAGAATCCTTGTGGTTTTCTCCATATCAAGAACTGAGCAGTGAAGCAGCAATCACACTTCACTGGAAGGCACAGATTTTTAAAAGACTTCTTCAGGTCTTCAAAGTACAGTGTAATGAGTCACCAGTTTCTTTCCAGCACACATCAAACATCATCCAGAACTCATTTCCATATACATTGCTAAACTGAGAGGCTTTCCATCACTTTCCTAAGAGAACATTTCACTGTCTTAAAGGTTTTGTTGTTAAGAAGATTATTTTCACCATGTTTAGTTTGAATTTACCACTGCATCTTACCCTTAAATCCTAGCTCCATTTGCTCCACCTAATTTGTTCAAAAAAATATGACTGTCCTTTTCTCTCTTTGGATTTTCAGGGCTGTAGGAAGTATAACTTGAGGACTCACACACTTACCTGTAGGATTTTCTAATTTAACTAGAATCAGCCCCACCTGTGAACCTCACTATAGTTTAAGATGTACCACTGTGTCTTAGATTTGTTACGATAGTGAGGCCATTCTTCTCAAGCTCATCTCTGCTTCATTCTAGAAACCCCCCTGCTAATAACAATGGGAAAGTCTCCATCATCAAAGGAAAAGACAGACCCACTATCACAGAATCACTGAATGGCTCAGGTTGCAAGGGACCTTTAAAAGTCATCTAATTCCATGCCCCCTGCTACGGGCAGGGACACCTCCTAATAGTCCAGACTCCTCAAAGCCCCACGCAGCCTGGTCCTGAACATTCACAGGGTGGGGAACATTCACAACTTCCCTGGGCAACCTCTTCCAGTGTCTCATAATCCTCATTGTGAATAATTTTTTCCTTTATTCACACTCTTATACCTTTATACCTACCCTCTTTTCTGTTAAAATCATTACCCTTTGTCCTGTCATTACAGGTACGGGTAAAAAGTCTTTCTGCAACTTTCTTATAAACCCTTTTTATATATTGAAAGGTCACTTTCAATTTTTTGCTCCAGGCTGAACAACACAACTTTTACACCCTTTCTTCACAGGAGAGGTGTCCCAGACCACTGATAACTTTTGTGGCCCTCCTCTGGACTCCCCCATATTCATGATTTTCTTGTACTGGGAAGACCAGAGCTGAATGCAGCATACCAGATGGAGTCTCTGGAGAGCAGTGCCTGGAGAGGCAAATCACCTCTCCTGATCTGTTTGCTGTACTTATTACACAGATCAGGGTAAGATCAGCTTTCTGGGCTGCATGCACACTCTCCTGGCTCATATCCAGTTTTTCATCTACCAGTATCTCCAAGTCCTCCTCTTCATGGCTGCTCTCAATATATTCATCCCCTGGTCTGTACTGATAGGGATATTCGGGATTGCCCCAATACAGAAGCAGGACCTTGTTGAACTTTATGAGGTCCACATGGGGAAAGTCTCCACTCTTATCTCTCAAGGTCTGCTCTGAAAGTTAGTCTTTCACCTTCCTGACACTCTCCTCTTTCACTTCTTATATTTTCCAGGTTAAGTAGGTAGTTTATGTCTTTATTCTATATACTAATAGTTATAGCACCTGAAGAATGAAGCCTGAGGCTGAAATGGAGAAAAAGCACCAAGAATGAAGGACATAAACAGTGGTGTCCCTTTAACAGACTTTGAATGTATGTCCAAATCTGTTTGTACATTTGCAGTGGTTAAAGAAGAAAGGAATGAGTTTATGAGGCAATATGTGCTGATTAAAGTGAAAGATACACAACTACTTAGTGTGTTTTCCTTTAGTAACAACTTTTCTCAGGAAACCACATTTTTCATTCATTTGCATCATGGTATCCAGATTCTAAACATATTCCTGGGGTCTAAATCTAATAATATTTTGATGTTTTTAAATGTATTACTAGTAGTGTACATTAGAAGTATTGGAGCCACCATACCCCACAAGAGTAAAGGACAAATGATTCTGCAGTATAAACATCACAAGAATGTCAAACTTAGTGCCTCAATAAGCAAAATACTACTGTACATATCAGATTTGTCCAGATAGTGAAAGCCAAATCTGAAGCCACAAGGGACTGGCTGAAATACCAGATGATATTTGCTTCACCTATTTGCCATACATATATACACTGTGTAATTTCATTTTTTTTCTGAAAGATCCGCTAGCTTTACTCTCAGCAGGAATCAGGACGCTCCTAGATTTTCCTTGAAAACAGCTGGATCTCCCACCATGCTTTGTGTAGCATTAGATTTCCATTCACTACGATATTTCTATAACATCACTAAACGTGCAAGATGTTCTGGACATGAAGTTTTTTGATTTTCCACTTGACCGGACTTGAGAAATGCAGCTAGTGGGACGAGGAAGGCAGAATCCAAAGGCCGTGGTAGGGAGCTGGACTACTGTGGCCTTGCAGAGAGTTCCAGAGCTGCTACATTCAGCCTGTGACCAGGAAGGTCATCAGCATCCTGGCAGTACATCACCAGCAGGATGAAGGAGGTGATCCTTCTGTCTACTCAGCCCTAGTGAGTTCTGCATTCAGTGCTGGGCTCCTCAGTATGAGACATGGAGAGTTCCAACCCTTTAAGACACTCAAAACCTGACAGAGCAGGTCCTGAGCAACCTGTTCTGACTCAACCTGCTCTGAGCAGGTGGTTGGAGCAGACCATCTCCAAAGGTGCCTTCCTGCCTCAACTATTCCAGGAGCTGTTAAAACATTTGTTTAAAATATGCGGAAAAACTTTGGCTTTTATATATGGGTATCATTCTATACAAGCGAAACCTCTGTGTCATACAATATATGAGATATATTCTGTTAGGAAAATATTAGGTTAACACATGACCAAGCAAGATTTTGAAATAAATTAATTTTTTCTCCATTTTTATGGAGAAACATACAACCTTTTCTTACAGTTTCTGCCTCTAAGTTCCAGATGCACTGATAAGAGATAATACTATATTTTTTTTTTTTAAACAGCAAATGCCCTTGGGTAGAGTGCCAGAAGATAAAAATAAAACAAAGCATTAAAACTTGTAGTAAAAAGTTGATCAATTTATTAACTGCATTTAAGAAAAGAAGCAGAATTATTAGAAGGCTACCAAATTTTGCAGAAAAAAAAAAGCTGCACTTACAAAATACTTTACCTTTTTCACAGACAGATAGGATTTTATGGCATCGATATTCATGAAACATCATGCATCTTTCAATTATTATATTTCCAAATGACATTTTATCATCTCTCTATATCTTCATATGTTCTTTCTGATTTTCAGTGTAGGTAATATCCATAAAAACTCTGAAGAATGCTATTTTTTCATGTAAAAGAAAGCACTAACTTGTCAGTCCCATCCAATTTTTTTATGCAAAGAAGCAAACTTTCAAATCACACTATTATGGCCAGATTAGAGCTCTAAGTTGATGGACTATAGCCCAGTCACTAAAAATCTATGGTAAAACAATCATTCGTTGCACATGCCGCAGTTTCATTGCTTCTCTACTATTCACATTAATTTAATCAAAATCTAAGAGCTACTTTGTTGGCACTATCAAAGAAAGTAAAAAACAGCCAAAGGAAGTTACGATACAAATGGTATGTGATACTAGAGGATAATCTACTTAACTTGGTCTCACCTTGAAAATAAATGTGGGAAAGCGAAGATGCAATTTACATACTTTTCTTCATACATTAAATAAATGGCTGCTGTGTCACTTAATATGTATTAATTACAAATTTACAACAAAGTCAATCAAAAGTGACTCAAGAGATAGCTGTCTATCAGGGCCATGGACATATTTCCCATAGCACACTAGCTCTCTCTTTTTTGTTCTTCAGTATATTGCATTTTTTTCATCTACTTATTGCCTCCATTGCAATATTGTGACTTCTGTTGTCCAGTTCTGGGCCCCTCAGTTTAAGAAGGATGTAGAGGTCCTGGAACAGGTCCAAAGGAGGGCAACCAGGCTGGTGAAGGGACTCGAGCACAGGCCCTATGAGGAGAGGCTGAGGGAGCTGGGGCTGTTCAGCCTGAAGAAGAGGAGGCTCAGGGGAGACCTCATTGCCGTCTACAACTACCTGAAAGGAGGCTGTAGCGAGGTGGGAGCTGGACTCTTTTCACAGACGACCTTCAACAAGACAAGAGGACACAGTCTTAAGTTGTGCCAGGGGAGGTTTAGGTTAGATATTAGAAAGAATTTCTTCACGGAGAGGGTGATCAGGCATTGGAATGGGCTGCCCGGTGAGGTGGTGGATTCTCCGTCCCTGGAGACATTTAAAAAAAGACTGGATGTGGCACTCAGTGCCATGGTCTAGCAACTGCTCCGGTGGGTCAAGGGTTGGACTAGATGATCTCTGAGGTCCCTTCCAACCCGGCTAATTCTATGATTCTATGACTTTTTTTACAGAGAACTCCTAGGAATCTGTTCATATGACAAAAAGTTGTTAAGAATTCATTGTATTTACTCCAGATGTACTTTAATTTTAGCAGCAGACTCCCTCAACTTAATCAAGGAAAATTTTTTTCCAAAACAGGTCTGTAGAATTGGTCTCCTGAAGATTCTTCAGTGTTCCCTAGATTTGCCACTGATACTGTTAAAGGGCTAGTCATGGGACATGAATATAGAGGTGTACATGGATTTCTGGGAACTTCCATGGTTGTCACACAGCGTTTGTTAAGGAGATCTTGGAAAGGTGGCAGGAGAGTAGAGTCAGGGCACGTGTTGTGCTGAGTCACTTAAGACTTAGATATAAAAGGCAGGTCAACAGTGTTGAGAAGTCAGTAGGATCCGAGGACACTAGCACGAAAATTAATAAATATTTAATATTTGTGCCTTCATGGCAGTGTGCTACTTCTCCCCTTAGTAAGAGAGAAATATTTTCTGTGCCATAGGGGAACACTCCAGGTGTGGTACGACATGTCAGCTATTTCAGAAGACTCCTGTGATCCCTGTGAAGAAATTATGCCCTCTCTCACTGTCTCCCTCTCCCTTTTCCATTGTGCTTGCTTTCAAAAGGAATTGTATTGCTTTACTGAATATGAAAGAGTAATTTTAAAGAATGTTTCCCCATATGTCAGGTGAAGGACTAGATGACCTAGTAAGGGCTTCCTATTTCTCTTCTTGGAGGGAAAAATATATTTTCCTCAGTTTCTTCTTTAAAAAGGCATCAAAATTCTTTATTGTCAGTGTTGAACACATTTATTTAATGTGTTTTTCTATTTTTTTACAGATTTTATGTATATGTAAATAGCTAGACTTTCACTACTTCTTTTTCTGTAGTAATGAACACAAGTGAATCACTTTTATAAATTCAACTTGCTATTCTGGGTTTTTTTTTGGTTTTGGTTTTGGTTTTTTTTTCTGTTTCTCAATTTGATTTCATATAGTACAATGACAGACAAATACTAAAGATGAAAACAAGTCACGTAATGCTGTAAGCTTCCCTTACTCTTTAGCAGTACACTCCTGTCTTGAAGGTTTAGGGAAGATGAGAAATTATGTATGATAAAAATCTCTTGTGTAAGCTCTTCATATTAGCTGTGCTCTGTGAATTCACGTCTGAGGCTGCATCTCCAGTGGTATACACAGAAGGATTCAGCTTCCTGCAGCCAATATTGAGCTCATCATATCTTTTTCAATGAGCCTGGAAAAAATCCCCAGTTATACATATGCCTGCTTTTCTAAACCATTCAGAGGGTCAGGCTGGCTCCATATATCCCTTGAGAATTAACTGCTCTCACTCTTTCTCTCCCTCTTCCTGCTGAAACAGCTGCCTGTGATTTCTATTTGTCATCTGGCAAAAGGAAGCTGAAATACCTCTGTGACACTTATTCACAGACACACAGTTTGTAAAAAGTACCATGTTATCATCTGCTTTCCACTGAGCACCTAGGATGAGATTTGCCAAACTACGGAAGTATCTAGGTCATGCTGTAATTAACCATTGTCGGGGTTACAAATAGCTGCCCCCAAACTCTTCAGATTATGCTGGTCACTATTTAGATTAGCACTGAAACTGCTGTGTAAATATTGCAGGATTTTAATTTATTAAAATTAAGAGAGAAGAGCAAGAGATACAGAAAAAGGGAAAGCACATATCTGATAAGAAGTGACACTCATGACAGATAAAACATTTTGATGGTCACAGAGCATAAGCAGTTCCGAGATAAACTCTTGCCTTTCAAAAGCAAAGCTCTAGTTTTTGATATGCCTAATGTTAAAGTGAACAAAGTTTTCACAGGGACTTAATTTTCTTGACAACAAGCTCTGTTACACTTTCTATAATCTCATGTTCACAGGATACAGTGAATGCAGAACTTTTTTTGTGACTTACTACCTTATGGGTGAGGACCATAACCCACAAAAAATTACAATGAACAGTATCTTTCTGACATAGGCTCACTGAATGAGATAAAATCCCTGTTTCAAGAGCCTGAACTGGGTCTAAAAATTGTGTGTGATAAATAAGTTGGAGATGGATAAATTGAGAAAGAATTGAAGGATGCATGTATGGTGGTCAGAGTGAACAATGCATGGAAGGGAAGTGCCCTTGAAGTGGATGATGATGAAGCAGCTTACGCAAGTGACAAGCTTGCATAGCTGATCATTATTAGATTCTGTTCTGTCTGGTATGTTAGTATAAATCTATAATAAAGGTAATAATATGTTGTCCTAAGGGAAGTTATCTCTGAAATAAATATTAAGCTGTTTCTAACTTAGGTGCAGGTTGTTATTCAACTCAAAAACATTGCACTGAGTTCAGTTCTCACTGGACAGAGAAATGATCGTAATTTTGCTCCCTGACTCATGCTATGGGAAAGGCTTGTGAGTGGCACAAATACTGATAGCACTAAACCCAATACTAAACAGTCACTGAACTTCAGTCAACTACTTTTTAAACTGCGTATTTTTAAGCCTTTAAAAATTACTAGCTAGAAAGGAAACAATAACAAAAGAGACTACTTACTGTTTATTAATACAGTTAATAAACTGTATTAATCTGGACTAGGCACTTGATCTTCAGCTGTTGTACAGCCTTGATTCTGTCAGCTGAAAATCTAGGTTTATTAACATTTAAATCCATGTCTAGTATTTTAATTTTTTTACTCTTATGTTCTTTTGACTGAATGATGAACACTGTGGATATTTTTGTTGTATCAAAAATGTAAAAGAGAAAAACTGTTTAAAGCAAGTGTCTCAAAAATTACTATTTGCTATGCAATAAGATTGAAAAATGCCACATTAAAAACCACTTCATAAGTATAATCTATTTTCCATACATGACTAATGTATACTGTCAGGATTTTGATTTGTGCACAGAATCAGGTATGTTGCTCTGATTTATGTATGCTGCATATAAAATATTTAAAAATTTTATACTGATTTGTGACTCTATAAATCTCCTGGTAGACTTACAGTTTAGTTTCCTGATTTATACACACAAGATTTCATGCTATGTATGGATTATAATGTTAAAATTCTAATTGAATAGTGTAGCTAGTCTAAGGAGTATTAGTACAATAAAATACGTAATAGTTAAGAGGTTAGGATGAAAGCAATTAATGATTTCTGCAGACTACACCTCTGACCCAACTTTAGCTGGTGTAAATCAAAATAACTTCTACCCTTTAGGAACTCTCTTTGGCTCACAGTGTTTATGAATCTTGCTCTTTAGTATATTCAAATATAATTAGAAGCATTACATTTAGAATGGTTTAATGAAAGAATATGTTATACCATAGAAATATCTTTTCTTTTTTTTTTTTATCTCAACTCTTTATGATCTCCATTCGCTAGTCATCAAAGAAAATATATGTAGCAGAGAGGTGCTGTTACAGATGTTCTCATGAATGTTTTGGTACATTAGCATATACTTCATTTCAGATAAATGAGATGTTTTGATATTCATCAACTTTTAAAAAAATCATAATACAATTCAAGGTTGTAATTCACTGTTATGCTCAGTTTGCCCATGAGTTCAACTACTATTTGCTAATCTTTCCTACATTATGTAATACAGTATGACATTATAAACTGTCACTTTTTGTTTTAAATAGGCAATACAAGTTAGTAAAAAAACAAACAAACAAACATGAAATCATCCTTCTGTTCAAGGAGAGATAATACAAGAGTTCAGGGTGGAACACTAGTAAGAATATTTCCCAAAAAGCAACTTTTAACAAATCCATTTCACAGCCTGAGAGCCTAAATAGCTGAGTGTGTGATGGACAGTTGTGAAGTCCTCCAGGCTAGAAGGACTGTTCTCTCTCTAGAATAATGTGCTAAAAGATTGATGTAGAAGCAAAGTATCTCTCATTCCCAGGCAACTATATCTTACATAAAACACTCAAGGAAACTGAGTTATATTCCTGACCCATAAAGTCATATGACCTCAACTTTCTCCTTCTTTTTGTGTATTGTATGTTTGGAGTACTATTAATGTCTAAACACCAATCTTACACAACAGGATTTTTGCATATATAATCAGTTTCTTTATAACTGAAAATACTTCTCTTTATTCACAACAAGGGCCTTACTCAAAAAAATAAAGAAGAGTGTAATTTTCCTATGTATACCACTGAATGGATTCATAGTGGGAAAAATGTGATTCAACAAATTAGCCCTTTAGAGAAAAGCAAAGCTTAACTTGTCCTATCTCAGCTAATTTCCACACTTGAACGAAAAAGGAAAAAAAAGTGGCTACAAAAAGTTCTTTAACTCCTATTTTCCATCATGCTGTATTTAGTGCTAAGGATCTTCTTCCTGGTCTCATGTAAACTTCCTAGATTTTTATACATTCTTGTATTTTCTGTAGGCAGCTGAAATGCTTTGTCTGTTTCTGTCCCATGGGACAGACCATCTGGCAGGGATATCCCTAATTCTTATGCTCCTTGATGCATAGATAGATGCTTCTGCTATGGGAGTCACAGTCTTCCTACAATGACCAAGTGTGACAGTTCCTCTCCTTCTTCATGAGTGGAAGTGGCAGTGACAGAAAAACTTCATCAACCTTTCACTAGCGTGGCTGCAGATGTACAACACGCTCAGCTGAAAGCCTGACATCATGAAATCTTGTCTGTTAGACAAAACTTCAGGTCCTAGCAAAAGAATTTTTGAAGATAAAAAGTAAGTAGCCCCAAAATGTGAGTTTCTCTCGTCCAGGTTTAGTTAACGGTTATAATTATAGCAAGGATATACAATATGGTTGATTATTGATCTTTTAAGTGTTAAATATTTGCTGTAAACAGTCCATCAGTGTTGTGAAAGAGGGTCTTTATTAAGGGTGCACCTGTGAGTGAAAATACAGCAGGGGGAGGGTAGTGATATGTTGTGCCAACTACCTTGCATTTTTCCACTGAGCAGTCTTCTAATTCCCTTCTCCTTTACAGATTTGAATGTCTCCTGCATCAAATTCAGAGCTCTATGTTAAACTACAGGAACATAGACGTGACAGCCATGAATTGTATAGTAATAGTGGTTTGTTTAGAAGCTTGGGGACCAGCATGTCACAACAGAGATTTCATGACATCTTTTTAGGCATTTTCATGTGTGATTTTGGGACCAGTGATTCTGCCATTATCAAAAATGGCATTATCAAAAGCCTTAACTACATGAAGCCAACAAAACACCAAACCCAACCATATGACAACAAATACATGGGTTTCAAACTGTTCCTTTTTAAACATGAGCTGATAATGTAAATAATTACTTGAGAAGAAATATGATTTATGGGAAATTTATATCCATAATAAAGAAGAAGTAGACTAACAGTAGAGAATGTAATACGCATGCCCTGCCCATGTTTTGTAGATTTAATCATGCATAAATGGACACATAATTGCTACCTGAGACCTAAGAACAGATGATCCTGAGATTTCTGTGCAGGATAATTTTAAAAAGTCTACACTATTTTTCTGTGTTAGAGCTAATTTTAAGCAGGTCGTCCTAAGAACTCTGCTTCAGGAAAGCCAATTGTAAAAGCTTCAGCAACCTGGTCATGCACCACTGAACGAGCTCATCATGTACGTGTCTCACCTGAATCCTTTAATATCTGCAGGTGCTTGAGCCACTCCCACCAATCGTTCAGAGACAGTGATGGATAATGTGATTGCAGGCACTGGTCATACCCAGTCAGCATCCAAAGCAAGACTCTGGGAGAAGAGTGGGAATAGACTAAATGAGGACTGGATAGTAAAGAATTTTGACAGGAAGAAAGTCGTGTATTTGGCTGTGAAAGTGAATAAAACCCAGAAGAGTTTCCAGAAAAGGATAAACTGAAGGATAAGGGCTGGATGCACAAATGGATACTAATAGGCTGGGGAAGAAAAAGAAAATAAAATCAATTATTTCTTAATTTTCAAACTGCTTCATGGATTTGATGAATAGAAGGTTCAACTTTTAAATACTATTCCAAAGTAAGTGGGTAACCCTTGTCATATTTCAGATCTGTCATGGAAAAACCTTTAAAAAACCCATATATGTGTTGAAGTCGTATAACTCGCATTTCTTCTGTGTTTAGTAATTATCAAGGTTTATAATACTGTCCTACTAATCACATTTAGACACAAAACCGAACTTTCTTGAGAAAAAATTTCTTGGATTAGGATTAATAAGAAACTATATTGTCACTGAATTTTGGGGGTTTATTTGATTTTTTTCTTCTTGGTAAATTTTGAAGAATTCCTTTTGCAAAACTCCAAATCTAAGTGCAACCAGATACTTTTACCTATTTTTACGGATGTATGTATATGTGAGCATTTGGGGGTCGTGTGTCTGCATACAGCTAAAAGTCAGCACCAATGAAGAAAGCAATTAAAGTATTTTCTTTCTGGATTCTTCTATACAGAATAATTCAGGATACTTAAGCTAACAGGCTAAATAAATAACAAGTGAATTCTTAAACTGCAGAAAATCACTGAGTAAAATACATTAGGAAAATTAACAGGGTTTAATTCAATGTGTTTTATAAAGCCCAAATCAAGCCATGTCAAGGTAAGTCATTACAATTGTCTAAGGACTGTCCAATCAGGGGTTCAACTCAGAAGCAATGCTGTTCCAGCTACATAAGCAAGTTCACTTGGGATGCTGATGGATCATTTTTAAGAGCACTGGAATCCCAGACTCACCTAGATTTCCCTTTTAAAACAAGGGGATTGTATGTATGCAGGCTTACAGATTAAGCTAAGAAGAATGAAATGCATTTACAACTGCAGCATTCTAAAGAAATTCAAGCAGGGAGAATTTTTGTCTAAATAAAGGAAGAACTGAAAAGCCCTTCTTCTGGTTTAAGAATTAATTACACATTTGATGCAGGTTTAACACAGCCCAAACAATGCTTAAAAAAAGGAATTAGCTGACTTGGTAAAAAGATCTAGAAGATATAAAATCAAAACCTTTGTATTTGCTGTTTCTTCTTCTCAGAGATATTAGTGACCACTAGTAGATAGGCCTCCATAACTCTTCTGATAGATTGATGCTTTCACATCAGACTGGGCAGTCAAAAGTCCCTGGGTGCAATGCAGGTATACATTTATTTATTTATATTATTATTTAAGCTTAAAATGAAAGCATGAGCAACAGCTCTCTGCCAAAGCTCCTCACTGCTGCTGCTGGTGCTGCTGCTGGTGCACTGGGGGGAGGTGAGAGCCCAGGCCTGGGCTCAGCTGGTCATGGGTCACCCTGTACAGCCAGGGACACCCTCATGTCCCCCGAATGTTCTTCCTGAGGAGGTTCTGAGGCCCTGGGAGCTCTGTCCTGCTGAGGGGAGGGTTGTTACTTCACAGGTTGCAGAGTCTGGAGAGCCTGGGACATGAGAGCGTGGCATGGCTGTAGGGGAAGGGTGCCCCTGCAGGGCTGTAGAGACTGTGACATCGCAGGGGACACATCACAGAGGGGTGACACGTCACAGGGGGGTGACACGTTACAGAGGGGTGACAACAGAACTGCCACAGGCAGTGCTGCCTCAGTGTCTCTCGGGACAGCGGTGAGGAAGGCAGGCTTGGAGAAGGCTGTGCTAGACACCTGGGAGAGGGTCATCAACCTTCTTCTGGCTGTCTCCCAGATCTGCAAACCTCTCTGCCACCCATTCCCAGTGGGGCCTGTGGGTGTCTGGGCCCCATTCGCAATCTCCCTTCCACCCAGCCCCATCTCCTGTTCTTCGTCTGGGCCATGGCTGAAGGAATCTTCCGCATCCTGACCATCCTGGGCCTCTTCCAGTTAACGCTGAGGGTGGGTGACAAGCCAGATGTAGTCACCCAAGACCTCCTGCAGCAGCATGAGGAGCGGCAAAGACAGGAGATGACTCAGTTGCTGGAGGAGATGGAGAAGAGGAGCCAGGAGCAGGAGGACGAGCTCCCCCAGCAAGGCATGCTCCATGCTGCCTTCCAGCACTGGTGGCTTTGGGCTTCTGCTGAAATCCTGCTCGTGCTTTTAGAGCTCCATTGGCTGTGCGTGCAGGTGAGCAGCAGCCAGCAGGTGAACCCCAGCAGAGTGGAGCAGGAAAGAAGGAATCATGCCCAGGAGCACAAGCCAGGCCTTTATGCCACTGGGTGAGGTCTCTGCCTGAGGAGGGGACCTCTGCTGCATCTCCCAAGAAGCGCTTCCTCATGGGGCTGCATGCAGCCACGGGAGGGGCAGCACCAACAAAGACCTGAGCAACCTGAGACCACGCTTTGGGCGCTCTTCCACCAGAGCTGGGCACTGTGGGGAGCTGCTGGAGAGAGGCTCCTGCATCCATGAGAACCACCTGCCAGAACCACCGGCATGTCACGCTTCCCACTCCACCGTGTGAGAAGCTGAGCAGAAGCCAGGCCCCTGCTTCCTCTGCACCTGCTCACAGTTGTGCTGCTCCTCCTGCCAGGAGATGCAGGAGGGGTTTACCCTATGTAAATATACCTGTACGTTTGCTTGTTGTAATACATCCTGTGTCTGTGAGTCTTTGGGCAAGAGGTCACTGGGGAACATCACCCCCAGCTCCATCTCCCCTCTGTAACGAGGAGATGCAGTTTGTCCTCTAATTTATGTTTGCATTGGTTGCACTTATGATGAAGAGGTTACTTACTTCGATCAAATTCATAGGATGCTTTGAGTAGAAAGGGACCTTAATGGTCATCTCGCTATGTCTTATGTGGTATACAAACAATAGCCTAACTTAGTACACTTCAATACTACTTGTGCATGAAGAAATATCTGAATACTTCATAAAGTAAACCGGTGTCACGGCTTAGCAGTTTGGGTGGGCCAAAAACCAGTGGCCGGAACTACCCCCTCCACCCTCCCAAAGGGAAGATAAAAGGGGAATAAAGACTGGAGACTTAAAGCTGTAAATTACAAAAATTTGAAACGGACTTAATAGAACAGGGTAAAGGCAATAACGTGGCATAAAGAACAAGAACAACAAAAAATATACAAATACATATACACCTCGATCTCGATGGCAACAGGGATAGGTGCCTGAGGGCCCCTTGCGGCAGGGCCGACTTAGGAAATGGCTCCAAGGCTCTTCCCAGCGCCGATGGATGTGGATTCTGAAGAGCAGGGAGGGAGCTGGGGGCACAGGAGCACAGGGGAGCAGCAGGGAAAGGAAAAGCGGGAGAAAGAGAGGAGGCGCTCCCGGGATGCCTGAGCTGCACAGAGTATTGGCAGGAAATGGGAGGGAACAGACCCCTCTGTGTTCCGCCCCTCTCAAGATCTGAAAGTCCTCCCTCTTCAGTTCTTTCTGCTCATGCTATGAAAATTGTGCAACTCTGTTTTGTTTGTGGTTTGGTTTTTTTTTTTTGGGTTTTAAGAGAACTCATGTTATTTCAGTATAGGAATTTTTCGGGGAGTATGCATTTGTTTATAATTTCAGGATATTTTTCAGTAATATGCTTCCTGATTTTGATCACATACTAAAACCAAAAACAAAACAAAAAATATTTTCCAGAATACTTGCCTCTGAAGAAAGTGAAAAAAAAAAAAGACATAAAATCTATGGTCATTTTAGGATGTAGGCTTTAGAAATGCTCTAAATGGGCCAAAACCACAAAAATTAGTTCTCATTGTCTGAAATATGTTTTCATAGTGTTTTTTGTTTTACCAGCTAACATTACTGACTATATGTTATCAATTTATACTTCTGTTACTAGGTGATAGGCATAAAGCATTCTGCATAACGTCACAATACAAAATTCTGATATCTGTTTTGCATTGAGAAGTGTAGCTATTAGAATTCATTTTAATCTGATTTTTTCTTCGTAAGTATGTATCTAAAGTACGCGTATATTTTTACATGCATATGTACTATTACATAATAGTGCTTTGTTAGCAAAAGAACTTCCAAAATCTATTCTAAATTGACATGTATTTTATGACCTTTGAATATAAATTATAAATTAAAAATATAAAATATAAATTTCAGATAACCACTCAGATATAAGCTTTTTCATTACTTGCGTTATTTTTATAATTAAGAATATCAGTCACATTTACTGATTGGCTTTTCTCTTCTTTCTTAAATAAGTTTTCAGTCAGATGTCACATGATGGCCATATTCTGACATCCCTGAGCTTTTTCCTCTTTACACTGATTCGTTCTGCCTCATTCCTTTTCTCCTGATGGTTATTAGAACAATTTCTGATTATGGTTCATGATACATGGACATGTTTTCTCAGTAGAAATTTACACTGATTAACAGGTAAGCTAAGAACTTGCAACTATAAATGTGTACGTACAAGAAGCAGATTTTAAGGTAAAATCAAGTGATGGAAATTAAAGTAATGAAACAGAAGCAAACTGGATGACTAAGGTCACAGAAGGAAACCTAACATCAGGAATTTTGGATACTCTCAGACTAGTGTCCCAACCACAAAAGGACTCTGATTTTACTTAGTTCACTTGAAACAGTTGTTATTGTATAAACTCTGTTCTGTTTGACAACTAGGGCTATTTGCAATGGTGAATTTATCCATTGGTCTTATGAGATTTATCCATTGGTCACTGTGATAAAACAATTTACCATAACATTTTCCAACAGTCATCAAAGCACTAGAACAGTTCACAGTCCTCTCAGTCTGTTTTAGAATCAATGCAAATAATTTGCAGACAATTAAGAGAGTGAAACTTCAGAATGCTAGTTTTACTCTGTTCTTAGTACTTGAAAGGCTGTAAAAACTTTTCCCGTTAGTTTTTGTCTAACTCTTCATACAAGCTGTCTTTTACAAGGGGTCTAATTTGACTCCATTCTGTAAACCACATAGAATGATCTGAAAAGGTATTCTCAAAAAAGTCTGACATTGCTTGAATTGCACATACATATATGTTGAGTAAGCTGATAAAATTCCATTTTCTCAGTGACAGTCTGGAACACAAATGACTCTTTGAATGTTTCAACTGCTGAGATTTCTAGATTATTTATTGCTTTCCATATAAAAGAAGAAAATCCTTAAGAAATTTTCAGAGTCAAAGATCCCCTATTTCTTTCTGAGCTTGATTTAATGCAAATTTATTTTTTTCTTCTAAATACAGATTATTTTGTGCAGTCTTACTTGGCACTTACCATAATACCTGATGGTTGTGGGTGTTTTCTCAGATTTCTCATCGTTATTATTGTAGTTATATATACTGACTTTATTTGTTCTGACATAATGTTGTGGAGGACTTCCTGCTGTTTCTAACTGTTCATCTTTCTTAGGCTGTCACATCCACAATTCTGGATAAAATTTCAGGTTTTACCAACACTTCTGGTGTCTTTGCAACCTTTCTTGTCTTGAGAACAGTCAATTGAGTGAGTCATGTTAAGAGTCTTACTAGTTTTTTATTGTGGGGCATGAAGTTACTTTTCAATGAGAAACAATGCAAAGCTGAACTGTAAATGTTATTTATGTAGATTCTCTTACCTGTTCTCTCTGTTTTTCATTTCTATGAGGATGCAGAATAGCTATAAAGCTTTGTATCTAGCCCTTTGAGAATGCCTTTGACTGATGAAATCTCTAATGGCACATAATCAACACATCATATTCTAGCTTTGAATCATTGCTGGGAGAAAAGTGGCATGATAATGCTTCTATTTTTGCCTTGTATACACAAAGAAATTCTTCCTTAGGTAGTAATTTGGAATAGCTGTGAATAGGATGTTCTTGTGCACTTAGTGAAACAGAAAATATTTATTTTTATCATTGTACATATTATTATATGCATTTTGTATTTATTTTCCATGCTGAAGCAATTGAGCAAACAATACATATGCATAATTTTATGAAGGCAAATATCAGTAAAGGACTGTCAGTCATCATTATCCCAATGTGCTCTTGCTCCACAGGCCCCTGGCTGCTGCTCTTGAAAACTCAGAACCAAAAAGGCCTTTACTTTAGCTAGACCTATATGATCTTCACTAGTATTCACGTAGCCAACTCAGTGAAATACAGGCTGATGACTAGGTGCAGAGCTGACTCTATTGTCAGGCTTGAGGTTTCTTCTCATGAGTAGTCTGATGTCCAGCTGGCAGCCACCTCATAAACCAGTACTGCATCTAATACTGTTTATTAACAGCCTCTATGGTAGAATGGTATGCATCCTCAGCCAGCTCACAGCTGGTATCAAAGCAGGGGAAGTGTTTTATTGCTATTCAAAGTGACCTGTACAAGAAGGTAAAAAAACCCATCAAGCTGGACAAAAACTTGTGAAGATTAACAAAGGTAAATGCAAAGTTAAAATCTTGGGGCAAATTAATCCCATTGAGTAGTACAAACCAGGGCAGACTGACTAGGAAACATCTTTGGCAAAAAAGACCAGGTAGGCATCAAAGCTGGTCATGTGCTAGCAGTGTGACCCTGTACCAACAAGAGGGCCAACAACCTGAGCTGTACCAGGAGAACTGTAGTCAGTATTTCCAGGGGGATTATTATTTACCTTTATTTAACATCTATGAAAAATGAATCATATGAGCTAGTAAATTTTAGAAATGTCTCCTTGATCCCAGAAAGAAAAAGACATCTGTGCATCAGAAGTTCTAAACTAATGGGCAGAGAAAAACTACTTGTCAAAAAGCAGTAGGAGACATTCTTCAATGGCACACATGGTCTTATGCTGAAGGAGAATAGGTTTAGAATAGATCTTAGCAAGACGTTCCTCAGTATGAGGGTGGTGAGATTGCCCACAGAAGCTGTGGATGCCCACTTGCTGGAGATGTTCAAGGCCAAGTAGGATGAGGCTTTGAGCAGCCTTGTCTAGTTGAGAGGCATCCCTGCCCATGGCAGGGAGGCTGGAGTAGATGATCTCTAAGGTCCCTTCCAACCTAAGCCATTCTATGATAAACAACTGGTATTTTTGCTAATATATTACATAAACTGTTACATGACACAGAAGTTAACTAAGAAGTGCTTCAATATGCTGAAATTTTTCCTTCATGCAAAACAAGGCAAAGCCCAGTTCCAGGAATGAATATCATTTAGACAGAAAGTTGAAGGTCTATTTCAAAAAATTAAAAATACTGCCTTTCCAAATATAGACTCATATGCACAGAACAAAGCAAGAAATTTTAAATTTACATGAAACAGAAATTCTAAGAAACATCACAGTTCTAATTTCAAATAAAATAGTGAAAAATCATAGCACCATAGAATCATATAATGGTTTGCATTGGAAGGGATCTTAAAGATCATCTAGTTCCTACTCCTGCACTTCAAAGGGAGAAGCTATCCACAGCTTCTTTGGGCAACCTGTTCCGAGGTCTCACCACCCTCACACTAAGGAATTCTTCCCTAATGTTTACCTTAAATCTACTCTCTTCCACTTTAATACCATTCTTTCTTTATGCTGTCACTACCTGCCCTTGTAAAAAGTCCCTCTCTAGCTTTCTTGTAGTCCTTCTTCAAGTACTGGAAGGTTGCTATGAGGCCCCCCCAGACAGAGCCTTCTCTTCTCTAAGCTGAACACTCAAAATTCTCTCAGCTTCTTTTCATAGGAGATGTGCTCCAGCCTTCTGATTATCTTCATATTCCTCCTCTGGTCTGGCTCCAGCACATTGATGTCCTTCTTGTGTTGGGAGCTCCAGAACTGGACACAGAACTCTGGATGGAGTGTGTCACAAGAGTGGAGTGCAGCTGGCATTCTGGAATGGAAGCACACATTGCTGACTCCTGTATTGCTTCTCATCAGCCAACACCCCATGCCTTTTTCCTCAGGGCTGTTCTCAATCCATTTTCTGCCCCACCTGTATTTGTGCTTGGGATTGCCCTGACCCAGGTGCAAGACCTTGCACTTGGCCCTGTTGAATTTCATGAAGTTGGCATGGGCTTCTTCTCAAGCCTGTATAGGTCCCTCTGGATGGCCTCTCTTCCGTCCAGTTTATTGACCACACCACACAGCAAATTCAAGATGTTAAACCCTCAAGAGGGTGCTCTCAGGATATTAAACAGCATAGTACAGACCCTTGAGGAAAGCCACCCATCACTGGATCACCCATCATTTAGACACTGAGCTATTGACTGTTACTCCTTGAGTGTGACCATCCCGGCAATTCCTTATCCACTGAGTGGTCCATGCATTGAATCCATATCTTTCCAATTTAGAGACCAGGATATCATGCGGAACAATGATGAATACTTTATGCAAGTCCAGGCAGGTGACATCAGCTTCGTTCCGCTTGTCCAACAATGCTGTGACCCCATCAAAAAAAAAAAAAATGTGAGGCATGATTTGTCCTTGGTGAAGCCATGCTGGCTTTCACCAACCACCTCCATGTGCTTTAGCAGGGCCTTCAGGAGGATCTGCTCCATGATCTTGCCTGGCACAGAGGTGAGACTGACGGGCCTGTAGTTCCCTAGGTCTTCCTTTTTTCTCTTTTTGAAAATGGGTGTTGTATTTCCCCTTTTCCAGTCAGTGGGCACTTCACCAAACTGACATGACTTTTCAAATATGACAGAAAGCAGCTTTGCCACTTATCCACCAGTTCCCTCAGGAGCTGTCAGATTCCATTTAGATGGTTTCAAACCTGCTCTTTTCCTACAGTGGGTGGATCTTCCTTTTCCCAGTCCTTACCTTTGCCTTCTGCAACTTGGTTGGTGTGGCCAGAGCCAGAGTGACTGAGGCAAAAAACCTGCTGAGTACCTCAGGCTTCTCCATATTCCATGTGACCAGGTCTCTTGTTTCCTCTATTTTCCCTGGTCTTCCTTTTGTTACTGCCATACTTATAGAAGCTTTTTGGTTGTTTTTGTTTTTTTTTTTCTTACCCTTGATGTCCTGGACAGAATTTAATTATGAGCTTTTGCTTTCCTAAGCTGATTCTTGAATGCTTGGACAACTTCTTTGTACTTCCCCCAGACTACCTGTTCTTGTTTCTATCCTCTGTAGACTTCCTTTTTACATCTAAGTGTGCCCCGTAGGTCCTCGTTCATTCATGCAGATGCCCTGGCATTTTTGTCTGCCTTCTTCTTTGCTGGGGCACATCACTTCTGGGCTTGGAGGAGGTGGGCCTTGAAGCAGACTAAAGAGTCTAAATTACCTGAACAAGATATTTGGACTATTTTGCACCTTTGCTATGAAGAATGGTCTTTTAAGATTTTTAAAATCCAGTAGTATTACAAGACAGATGGAAAAAAGTTAATAAAAGGAAATTATAGAAAGAATTTTCTGAAAATATAAATTTGTTATTCAGTTAGTGCAACTGTATGTCTTGCAAAGAAAAGACCTAAGAATGGACAATCTTCTCTTCTGTATAAGGATTCTACTATGATTTTAATCAAAGAAGAGACAAACTGTACAATTGTACTACAATTTTCAATAGCATGCCTTCTTAGAAGACATTCCTGTCATAAAATATGGGGTGATTGTTTTCCTTCATATAACTGTAATTGTAATCAATCAGTTGATAAATTGAAGGAAAAAGATGGTATTAATTTGGTAGTTATTCAGAGCATTGTGACATATGGTATAAATGTTGCCATAAAAAAGGCTTGTATTTCAGCTGTGTATTTAACCCACAAATTCATCTAGCACAGTGCAGATTGTGGAGATTTACATATTAGTGAGCTGACCAGAGTTTCATCCTGATGCCCTTAAGGTACTAATTGCTGAGGTCAGAGCTACCCAAAGCAGCTTTGTATGCTGATAGTATCAACTTCACAGCAAGTCAAGACTGTATTAGTTGTTTACTATACACAGTGTATTTATTATTTTAGTAAAAAAAAAAAAAATCCCATTACCAAAGCTTGTATTTTCTCATCCTCTGACTTTCACTCCCACAAGCATGCATATTTACTGAAAGTAAGTTTTATATGTAAACTTTTCTTTCACATTTACCCCTTGATAGTGATGGAGCAAGGGTTTGGATTTAGCACTTCTATGATTTTCTGAATCATTCCCATGTGCAGGGCAAAGACCCTCGCCATCTGTACTATTCCTGATAACTTATGCAGGAAATACAAATACTTGTCTCTTATTTCCATCAAGGGTATATTTTTTAAATATGGGCCATTTCTCTTGTAGGCCCTAATTCATCAAAACACTGACTCTGTACTTCACAACCAACTATTCTTCATCAAACTGAATGATTTGATGAGAGTTTTCTCAATTTCTTTTGAAAAGGTTGTTTCTAGGAATGAGACCAGCTAGATCATCTGTGCAATAAATATTTTCTAGTCCCTACCTGGAGGATTCTTCTTATGAGTAACAGACCATTAGCTTGGTCTACTTTCGTGGTTTTTATGGACCACTGTATTAGTACTGGCCACAGAAAGGAAAATTTTGTAACTGAGGCTCACCAACAAGTACATATGCTGAAATTTCAACATTAGGTACAATGCCAGTGCTTCTAACCTTTTCCATCCTGAGATTAAGGAAATACCAAGTTTGTGACTAGCCTTAGATACTAAATGTTACTAAGAGGTTTACAAAATAATCTACTTATCCCTAAACACACTTTTATAAAATGCAAGACTGGTTAAACATTGCCAGACAGTGAATGTGTCCTGTTCTTTCTTCTGCACAAGAGAAGTGAAATGCACATGTAGTTATCATAAGAGATAAAAAACCCCAGGGAAAATATGAACTTGTACAGTCAAAAATTCCTATATTTTCCAGTCATGTCAAAGGCATAATAGGAAACACAGACAATATATTTTTTCTCAGTGTTTTGTTTACACTAGAAAAATTGCATCTAAAAGCTAGTCTTGTCTTGTTGGCCTCAGAATTAAATTTTAATCCCACAGGAACTGGAATCTTATAAATAAATAACTAACAGATACCCATTCGTAGGATTTACTTTGCTTCACATATCTGTGTCTAAACCTAAATCCCCAAATGTAGATCTTCTCATTGCACTTCACTGTGGGTACAATAAATGAGTATCCTATGACTATATCACATTGGTATAGGTTTTGTTTTCTTAATGTGGAAGGTTAGTGATGTGCTAAATACTTAGTGGTTTATAGAGTTTGTTAAAAAAAAAAAGGTATGAAAATGCTGTACTGAGTGAGTTGGGACATTTCCTCATCCCTGTTACTCCTCTACTTGTTAGGGGTTGATGATAGCCCTGCTGCAGCTCCCCACCTGCAGGTCAAGTCAGTGGAGAAGCTCAGTACATCTTCCTGATAGACACACACACAAAGACATGTAGGCAGCACATTTTACACAGGCTGCTGCAAATCACAATCATCACCAGTGACCTCATCCCATTCTCCTTTCTGGCTGAATAAAGATGGAAGTCTTCCTTCCCTGAGATGAAGGTCTGTCAGTGGGAATAAATTCACATATATGTCCAGAGTGGATCCCCTCTGCAGCTGGGCTCAGAGGTGTCATCTGTCTAGGGGCTGCCCTGGTACCTTGTCCTGCTCAGATGCTTGCCCCACAGACACACACATGCAGACTAAGCACTGATCCCACTGCAGCTGGCCTTCATCATTTAGTCCACCAGTTAGCACTCTTTGGAGCATCTCATCTCCAGTAATCTCATGCACAGACAAATGGGTCTCTCATCTGTCCCTGCTGCCCCTCTGGTCTCTTCAACAGATGGCATGTGACACCCCTGCTCCTATAGTCTCTCCAATAGATGACATGGACTCTCTGGTCCGTGGCAGCCACCTACTCCTGTTGTCTAAGGCATACCCTCAGCTGGCAGCCTCACAGGCTGCTTGACCTACTCTTCAGGCAGTCCAACATGATGCCCACTGGGGGAGGTATGGCACTCACATCCTCACACACTCCAGATGTGGCCCACAGGCACACAGACCCTGTGAACTTGTGACCCACTCTGGTTGCTGTTTAATGAGAAGAAAGGGCAGACTCCATTGATCAGGCATGGACAGACAAGCAGAGTAACCAGTCCCTGCTTACACATGACTAGCTGCTTTTATGCCTCTATCCTGCTGTTTTCTTATACTTGTTCCTTTCCCAATTAATCTAAATGCCAAAGGGACTTTTTAACCTTCCCCTGGCCCCATAGCGACTGCTGGTCACTTCCCTGTTACATCCCAGGCAGAGGAGAGGCTGAGGTAGAGTCTCCCCCTGCCCAGGTGTTTCTGCCCTCCATCACATTTATGGTGATGAACTTTGTATCACATAACCTAACAGCCCTATCCATAGTAATTTAGAGTTAATCAAGGCATTTGAGAAGACAGAAATACTATGTTCCAAAGCACAGGGGAGACTGAAGTGTTGCACAGAAGGTACCAGGACACTGAAGGAAGTCATGAGATGAGACACACTTGGGTTATTTCAATTGGTGATCTGCACGGATCGGGCCTGTGCTGCTTACAAAGACAAAGCATCCCAACATGGCCTACAGCAAAACTGTTCTTCAAATCCAAAAGTTTTATTCTCACGTTGAGAAAGGAAGTAAAATGCCCAAGACATGGGAAGGAAGATTTCCTGTTATACCCTAGAACATGAATTCACCATGTTTCGTGGTCTACAGGGAGCACCTCAAAAGTCAATGCATTACATATGAGAAATGTAAAAACAAAATAAGTAGATATACTAAAGCCAAAGGTGCTGGTGGTGAACCAATAAATATTCCGGTGCTGCGATGCAACATGTATGTGTATCCTGAAAATATTTATTTATAAAAACTAATTATCTTGCAATCCTAATTTTTATAACTAACAGATACCCCAATAACTTAGAACTGGAATCCCAATTACCATCACTGAGAAGATAATAAACCTTTTTTTCAGGACTGATTCATCTAATTGCAATACCCAGAGACTTTTATGCATTTGTTGGCAAGGCTAATTTTTTTTCTTATTAGATAGAATTTTCACAGAGATAAAGTAATATTCAAATTTTCTATCAATTAGTCTAAATAGACTAATTTTCTTACATTTGACACCCCAAAATTTACTTCCCTAGCCCTTCAGTCGTTATTTTCAATCTTTCCTGGATGATTTTAAGAATTTCCATAGACTTTAACAGCAAATGACACATAGTTGTGCAGATCTCCAATTAAAAAATATAATTGGATAAACAACCAGACCATGCCATACATGTCTAATAATACCACTGTCATTTTATTAGCTAAATTTTTTGTGTTACTGACATTTTTGAGATGGAGACACAGGTCTATAAAACATATGCTTCTCATGTCTGTATATGGCAAGTTTTAAAAGAACCTTGAGTTACCTGATCAGAGTACATCAAAAGACTTTTAATATGAAGGTACCACCACTCCTCCCCCCAAATCAGATCTCTCTGAAAATTTACTTTCTGTGAAATACGGCCTTTAAGAGTCCAGAGATTGTTACTGGATTTCAAATTTCAATGCTTTATTGTTTTGACTGTATATAAATTGTCACTAATTCCTATCATCCTAAATATTTTACATATTGGCAATATTGTTTTGTTATAAAAAATAGAAGAACTGGCACAACCATTTAAGAGCTAATTTCTAAATCTGAATAGAGAACAGATGTTTGATGCTTTTCTAAGTGTCTGCTAGGGTACTTCCATCCTATATTTTCTGAACTTCCTATTTAACTCATACTCTAATCCATGAGGGATGTAGCCTCACCCTTGTATTTTCATCCAAATACAAAACAGAGTGAGATGTTTTTGTTTTACTACTTTAATTTTTATGATCTACGATTTGCCAGTGGTTTAGTACAGATGGGTTTTGGAAAGAGAGCGACCACAGGGGTGGTGCCTGTGAGAAGCTGCAGGAAGCTCCCCCGATTTGCAATTAACAAAGGTGGATGCACGTCTGCGAGTGACACATTAAAGAAAATGAAACTGCAAAAAGACCTGGAGGTAGAGGAGAGGGGAAGGTGAGAACAACGCCGGATATACCAAGGGCAGTGAGGAAGGAGGGAGAAGGTCCCCGAGCAGAGGTGCCCTGCAGCCCGTGGTGAGATGGCGGCTGTGCCCCTGCAGCCCATGGAGGAGCGCGGTGGGTCAGTCCCTGAAGGACCGCGGTGGGGCAGACGTGGATCTGCAGCCCATGAAGGATCATGGTGGGCAGACATGGAGCTGCAGCCGGTGCAGGATCATGGAGAGGGTCAGATGTAGATCTGCAGCCGTGAAGGACCCCGTGTGAGAGGAGGTGACTGCTCCCGCAGCAGCCGTGACTCTGTGTGCAGCCCAGGCGGGAGCAGTCTGTGCCTGAGGGACTGCACCTGTGGGAGGGACTCATGTCCCAGGGGTTCCTGAAGGACTCTCCCGGGAGAGGGACCCCGCCTTGGAGCGGGGGAAGAATGTGAGGAGTCCTCCCCCTGAGGAGGAAGGAGCGGCAGAAACAGCGTGTGGGGAACTGACCCTAAACCCCCCCTGCCCCTCCCTGTGCCCTGAGGGGGAGGCAGCAAGGAAGGGATCCGGGACCGGGGAGAAGGCAGGGGGGCGTGGGGAGGGTATGGTATTCAGATCTGGATGCATTTTCTCTTTTTCAATTTTTTTTTTTTTTTTTTTTTTTTTTTTTTTTTTTTTTTTTTTTTTGTCCACAAGTTGAACCTGACTGGTTTTGCCCCGTAATTGGGGAATTCAAACATCCCTGCCCTTGCCTCGATTAACAACCCTTTAGGTGGGTTTTCTCCTCCCTATTACACAGTGGGGGGGGGGGGGNNNNGGGGGGGGGGGGGTGTGAGTGAGCAGAGGCCTGGTTGGTACCTGCTGGGTCTAAACCACAACAAAGGCCAAATCTCTGTTTGATTTTATTCCCTCTAAAAATGCTTTCTTGCTCTCTTTATCTCTGTTAGGCACTGTCTTTCTTCTGCTTGTTTTTTGCTCTTCTTTCTCAGGAACTGTTACTTACTTTTACTTACTTTGTTGGCATCTGATGAGTAATGATGAATTATTTTCAGCTTTTGCTTCTCTAAATTTTGTGTCCCTATTTGGTTATTCCAACAATTGTTAAAATTGCCTGTTTAAAGTTAAAAAAAATATATAGTCAGGGAGCGTAATAAGCTATGAATGCCAAGTCATTAGGACTAAACCACAGCCATCAGGCCTTTTGGAATGTTCAGTTTTCACTCCTTGCATGCCTTCTCCAATACAGAGCTTGTTATTTCTTTGATCAGCTGTAGAACACCCCTACATCTCTTCTGAGGTCTGCAGCTGCTTTTGAAATAAGGATTTTTTTGTGTGTTTTCACTCTGTCCATAGGTTTTTGGTTAGTTGGTTTGCTGGTTCTTGTCCGGTTTTGTTGTTTTTATTGTTTTAAATTTGCTTCAGTGTCTCACCTTGGTAGGCAAAAGTTTCACACTAGAATTATCACTTTTTTCCTTCATTCAGGCTACTGAAATAGTGTTGACCAAACTACAGATAGCAAATTAAAGGTCTCCAGCAGCTAAGATTAAAACATAGGTTAGACCCTACACCAGAATTTGTATACTTTGAAATGTCGTGTTTGTTTATAGATAAAAATGTAACTGCAGACAATAAATACAAAGAGAGTCTCATTCATTTCAAGTCATATATACTAAGGCTCAAAAAAAATGGTGTCCTTCTCTTGCATCCTTGCTATGTTTAGCTAATATGGCTTGCAAGTAAACTTTTAGATGTAAATGCAGTACATATCTATGTGAAACTAATTTCACCTGCACTGGAAAGATAATGTATATACTGTAGGTGGTTAGTATTATTAGCAGTAGCCAGCAATGACCAGTTATAAAGCAGAGCAAAACAAGCCTGTCCTGGAATAGTGCTTGTTATGCCTGGTTTCCAGTCATGAAATCTTCCTATTAGCACATGGTAAACACTGATTATAATCCATAATAACTACTGAAAATGTTTAGGTAATGGCAGTCAATGGTTATTCAATATTCCAGTGTGCTTTCTGAGCTTGTTTGCTTTTCTGCTAGTCTTCTTAGTGCAAGAATGCATTGAGAACAACCCTGAGGAGAAGGATGTGGTTGTGATGGTTGTGAAGAAAGTCAACTTGAGCCAGCAATGTGGGCTCACAGGCCAGAAAGCCAACCGTATCCTGGGATGCATCAAAAGAATCACAGCCAGCAGGTCAAGGGAGGTGATTCTCCCCATCTATTCCACTCTCATGAGACCCGATCTGGAATACTGTATTTATCCCACAAGATAAAGTGGACTCTCTAGAGAAAGAAAGGTCCGAAGGAAGCACTGAGATGATCAGAGGGTTGGAGCATCTTTCCTATTTGGACAGGCTGCAAGGTTTGGGGTGGTTCAGCCTGGAGAAGAGAAGGGTCCAGGGAGACCTTATGGTGGCCCTCCAGGCCTGAAGAGGCCCTTCTGGAAAGCTGGGGAGGGACTTTTTACAAGGACATACAGCAACAGGGCAAGAGAGAATGGTTTCAAACTGGTCCAAGGTACATTTAGGTTAGATACGAGGAAGAAATTCTTCAGTATGAGGGTGCTGAGATACTGGAATAGGTTACACAAGGGAAGTTGGGGATGCCCCACCCCTATTAAAAGGCAGGTTGGGTGGAGCTTTGAGCAACATGGTTTATTGGAAGACGTCTCTGCCCATGGCAGGGTGTTGGAATTAGATGATCTTTAAAGTCCCTTCCAACCCGAACCATTCTATGAGTGTATGAAGTTCTGTCCTTTCTGAGTTCAAGATGTATCAAGTGCTTGTTAATAAACTGCATTTGCTCTTGCAAACATATAGTATTTTAAATAGTGATTTTTCTCTAGGTTTGGAGATACTGCTTGAATAAAACCTAAAAATCTGATGTCTTTTCAACACTATTTGGAATCTTACGAGCCTGCTTAGTTGTGTGGAAAAGTCAATGTCAATCTCTGGTAGCTTCAAGAATTCATGTAGGAAGTGCCAAGATGTTTATCAAATGAATTAGTAAATAGCATATCAAAGATTCACTGGCATTTCATCCTAAATGAAGTTTTCATTTATTTTCGGTTGGCTTTCCAGAATAGTTTGTTCATCAAGAATTTAAAGTTTTCAGTTACTTCTTTACAACTATGTCTGGACTAACTTTTCTGTAAAACCATAAAACTGTCATTAAAAAAGAAAAAATTATATCGAAAAAGTTATATAAAATATAGACACATTTCTCTGAGTAGCCAGACATATCTGATTTATTTTTTAACCAGATATCAGTTTCTTTTTAGGTCTCCCATATAAAGTCCATTAGATTCCTCTTTTTTTTTTTTTTTTTTTTTCCCTGAAATACTTTGTGAAGAAAAATTTGATCATTAATCTGTGTACACCCAGAGAAAAGGAAGGCTCATTCCTGCATTAACAACAACCTCATTTCCAAAGAGGATTACTCTCATATGCAAAGATCAATGAAAGTATTATTAAATCTTCCAGCCCTTTTGCTTTCATGTGTAAGGCTGATACTGCCAATTATTTTAAAGATGTCTAACTAATTTTAGTGGAATATTTTTGGCATGAAGTAGAAGAACGTTGAATATTTTATATCAGGCTGGTCTCAGAAGGAGTTCTAAACTATTTAATACCTTATAAGATGTCACTGTGCGAAAAGGAATCATTTTAGGAACAATCCATCTCACCACCAATTTTGTCAACTATTTGGACATTTTAATTTTTTTCCTAACAAATGCTTTCCCTTCTTCCTCTTTGATAAAACAATGAATCAATTGACCCGAGGTTACTAATATTTCCATACTTATTCTAATTCTGGAACATTTGAATAGTCTAATTTATCTCTTACCTCAGGCATTAGATTATTTTTTTCTACTGTGTGAAAAGAAGTAGTCATGTCTAAAATACTTGAGCAAATGCTACGAAATGCTTACGACAGCAGAAATTACTTGGCTTGCTTTGTACATTAGTCAGATTGACCAGCATGCTACGTTAGTTACTTAAAACTTGTAATTTTCCAGTAAGTAGTTTCATTATCATGTCTATCTAGTTTTAGTAATGAAAAAACATTGGGAAAGGGAAATTCAGGCTCCAATATATTACAAAAATGTGGGTCATTTTTACTTTCAAAACACCAATTATTTCATCCTGACTGCAAAGGATGATCGTGATGCAATTCTACTCAAGTTGTGAGAAAATGAGTCCTACTGTGAACAAAGATGGGTTACCCTGAGCTAGTGAGGCAAGGAGTGGACATACAGAAAATCAGAGGACAGCATAGGTAGGATTCATCCAACCTGTAGGATTCATCTGTACAGATTTCGAGTTCTGCATCAAAGCTACTCCTTTGATTGATTTTACTTTCCATGGAGACTTCAAGGGGCTGATTCATCTGTTGTTTGCCCCTCTTAAGCTGGTGTCTGTTCCACTGTAGGTATGTTCATTCCTCTCTCTCATTAATTGCAAAGAGAATTAAGACAACAATCTCAAATGCACATTAAAGTGAAACTAAACAGATCTTAAATTACCAGTTCTAAATGTCTACTCCTGCATAGCCTGTAGAAATATGTCAACCGCCTTACTTTGCTCTTTGCATACCTGATAATATATCAGGAGCCTTTACCACATTTTTCTTCTTTTACCTTCTTCTAAGTAGAATCTGCTTTCTGTACTTTTCAAGAGAATTCCCCATATTTCCGTATCATGGGTGCTACTGAGCAAGCCAAATTAAACTTTTAAATTATTGTTTCACTTGTTAGATACTCTGAATAAAGATGTGCTGTGAAGGCAATTTTACAAATGTCAGTGAAATATAATAAAAAAATAGCACTTGAATAAGATAAACCAAGAGAAGTAGCTTTACTGAAATCCATCAAAAAATACAGAGTAGTCCATAAAGACACAATTTTAAAATTACACTTTGCAAATACCCACATCTCAAATGATGGGGGAAGGGAGGAAACAAGTGAGCAAACAACATCCAGCTTGATAACACATATAAATGATAACAAATCCAAACCAATACAAGCCCTATGGATGTTGTCAGTTATATTTCCATTACTTTTCCCTTATTATATGCTGCCATTCCCTACCATTTATCTACTGTGTCATGTCCTCCCTTGCAAAATACCTACCATTGTCTGTAAAAATGGTAGTCATTTCCCACAGGGAAGTAAGCATTTTCACCATGTCAGTACTTCATTTGAAATAAACATTTTCCAGGGGCTGTATGTACTGAGACAACTGTCCAGATTCATAATTGCACACAATGTCAGTGGCACACTGCTTGAGTAGATATGTTCTTAATCAAATTTTAGAATAATTCTAATTTATGAGAAGAAAGAGGAGACCAGTTTGCCAACTGAGAATAGGTGCAGTGGTGAGCTGGTGACATCCATCTTGACTTACAGCATATATCCTACAAAAGAAATTTGGGGAGGTTTTTTTGTTAGGAGAATCTCTGCTGGAGGAGAAACAAGAAGTTAATGAATCAACTGAGTATTACTAAATAAACACAACAAAATGACACTGTGTTCCATCAATGTTATTCTTAATATTTAAACACTTGGGTTGTGAATTTTCATTATTATCTGCAACATAATGATTCTCCCCTTCAACTAAAGAGTGAAACATATTGAAAGAAAAATTCTGATCATGCTTATGGACTTTTTATAGAACACTTTGTGTTGGAAGGGACCTGAAAGATCATCTGGTTCCAACTCCCCTGCCATGGACCGGGGCACTCCCTCTAGACCAGGTTGGTCAAAGCCCCATCCAACCTGGCCTTCAACACTTCCAGGGAGGGGGGCAGCCACAACTTCTCTGGGCAACCTCTTCTGGAAGGCTTTCTTCCAGATGTTTAATCTAAATTCCTTTCCTGTTTTGAAACCATTCTCCCTTGTCCTATCACTACACGACCATAGTTAATTATTTCTCCTTTAAGACATACTATTGTTCCAAATTTAGTAAGTTAGCTTAATTAATAATTTAATTCATGGTGTCAGGAAGGAACCTCTCAATTCCATTGATTGGCCCTATCCACCAGCTCTTCTTACAGCAACAAAATGTTTCCATGGAGAGCTGCAGATTAAGACAAAATAACTTGCTCTAGTGAGTATTCAGTTAGTCTTTAAATATATCTTCCAAGAGATGAAATTTGATCTACTTGCTTACAAAATAAATTACGCTGTTAATGGGATTTGAAGTGGGGTTTATATCTATATATATTTCTGGTATTATGTTTGCTGTAATGATTGATACAGATTTAATTTTTATAAATTTTTAAATTGTGTTTCTTTACTCTTTTCTTGTCCAGAAAAAAAAAGTAAGGCCATGTCTCTCTTGTACTGTGGAACCAAAGCTGGACCCAGGAATCCAGATGTGTCTCATCAGTGCTGAGCAGGAAGGAAGGAAGGGTCATCTCTCTTCAAAGAAAATGTCATCATTTTTAAAAAAAGCTCTCAAGAGGACCTATTTACCTGGAGAACCTTTGATCCAAGATATCGTTTGCCTTATCAGAAAAATGCCTTACCAGTTCTTTTAAGCAGAACTCTTCCACTGCTGTTATGTAAGCAATACAAAACTTACCAGAAAATTGGAACACTTTGTAAAGCTTTATAATATGAGTCAAAACTTGAAGGAGATTAGAGTTTAGAACAAAGGAATTCTCTCTTTTTTCAGAGAGAAAGTGATGAAGTTAAGATCGCTGGTTGACATAAACAACACATACTTTCCAGATACATGAAGAAGGAAGCATTAAAACATTCAGAGAAATGTTTCCTGTTGTACATCACTTAATTTCCCAAGTAATTTGGTTTGGAACCATTTACAAGTTATAATTTATTTCCTTTCTCTATCATATGTTACTAACAAGATTACTAACATACGGTATTCAGAATAAAGAAGTACAGAAATACTTAAATACTCACAGCAGAATCTGGATTCTAGGCTAATTTTGCTCTATTGTCTTAGATTTAGGAAGGGTATAGTGCAGAGGCACAGGATCTTCTGCACAGCCACAGTGCTATGCCTGGGCTGTAGCCTTTCCTTGAGCAGTGGGTATGTTGCAAGAGAATGTTGCCTACATGGTATTACATATAAAAACAATATGTAAAAAAAAAATAAAGAGCTGCTTTGTAGGTTTTTTTAAAACCTAATGCACATCCATGGCTCACCTCTCATAAAAGCATATACACAATATAAGATTTCTTATATATAAGCTGAAGTATTAGTGATACAGTGCAGTGAACAACTGACCAAGCTATCTGATGACATGCATAGTAAAATATTATTTTCCTGTAACGGGCTGCATTAGTGTAAATTGAGATTGAAAGCTTCTAAGCAGGAGTCTTGATTCTATTCACTCAAACATACAAATGGTTTTGGAAAATTTTACTGCATTTATCACAAGCTTGTCATAAGTCTGTAAGTGTAGTAAGAGCTGTGGTCATTGGTAGTTACCACAAATCAAAATTGTTAGCATGCCCGTACGGTGCACTAACAACTAGTTTTCTTTTTCTGGGGGATTATATAAAGGGAATTTTTTTTTGTGGTCATTAAAAGAATGGCATTTGTTGCACAGAAGATCAGTTTATGATCTTCAAAAGCATCCTGTTTACATTTAACAGAACCACCCATGTTAAGAACGCATACATAGAGCTTACAGTGAAAGTAGTATGCCTTAAAAACTATTGTTTATCTGTACAGTGCTCCCTTGCTTTGGTCATCCCAATCAGAACTGACTGAAAGCTAAGCAGTCTGGTGCTTAGTTAATGCTCATATACAGGACACTACCTAGAAATGTAAAGCACTGTGAACACAGACATAAGGAACTGTGGGGAAAAAAAAAGAAAGAAGTAACAACAAAACCAAAACAAAACAAAAAGCCCAAACAGACAAACCAAGCAAGCAACCAACCAACCAAAAAAAAAAACCAAAAACCAAAACCCCAACCAAAAATCTCCAAATGCCTCAAATGACATAAAAACCAAATGAACAAACAAACAAAACCTCAAAATGCCCCTTTTAGCAATGTAAATGGGATCAGAAGGACTGATGAGAAAAACGGTGAGGGAAACTATTTTTCCTTGTCAGGAGAAAAGGAAGTTTTGGGCAAGGATTTAGCTACTTTGTGCTACATGTTTTTCTGTTTCATGGATCTTGGGCCGTTCTTTCTGTTTTTCAGTGCTTCAGTTCCTGCCAAATATGTATCACACTCTGCCTACAGTTGTTTAGTTTCTTTATCAAGACTGTGAAATCCATGAGGCAGGAAAACTTACTATTTTAAATATAATACATAGATGTGGCTCCTGTGGTGTATTGCATAAAGTTCTTCAGAGTACTCTTTCATTTTTTTACAGAGTTTACACACTATCTAGAAGTAGAGCTGTTGTTTACGTAGCCTGAAAAGTCTGCATATTTATTTTATGAATGCATATCTCTGTCTGTTAAGCAGCCCAGCTCAGCTGTGCCCTACCCCATTAGCACTGGGTGAATGTTGGCAGAATAAATAGGAAAGGCTCCAGGAACTTCCGTTGGTGCAGAGCCACTTCTGTGCTTCATGCAGGATGTGTGCAGATATCTGCAATGCATTTGCATGGATTTGGAGAAACCAAGATTAATTTTTCTCCTAGCTGGATAGCTGAAACTAACTTGGTATTTTAATTTGGTTGTCATTTGGATTTGTTCTCCTTTGTTTCATTCTTAAGTGATTAAAGAAAAAATAGTTCAAAAGCAGTGGAATTCTGTCTGCCATTTAGTGCATAGTATGGAGCTCTTCTGCTCAGTAGCAGTCATACAGTGAAGACTTAAGTTTTCCTTAATACTGAAAAACTGGAAGTGGTTATATAGTTCTCTGCATGCTAGACTGTCTGTTCCCATCACAGATACCCTCAAAAACATTGCTAATCTTTTTCCTGCAGGAAAGGACCACACACAGTTCTTCACCAGAGATTTTTAAAAACCATGTTTTTAATAGTGCTACTTAAATCTATTATTCCATATATAAAATTAACTTTTTTTATAATTTCCTATATGTCTCTTAAATATGTCTGTTTCTTATCTATACTGATTTTGGCTAGAATTCAATGAGAGATGAAAGTTTCAATTCAACTAAGAAATCTTGGTAAGTCCATATTCATCAAAGGCATGCAGAGAGGTACTGGGAGCCAGTGCTTAGGCTTAGCAGAGAAATAAATTAAGATAACTGTATTTGTTTCCATTGTTCAAGTTTCTACTCTAGAGCTCAGAATGTTCAGAACAGGTCGTCTGTTGCCAGTTGCAAATATGCTGCTACAAACCTGCATCAGTCAGTGCAGAACACAAAGAAATCAATATCCTGGAAAAGAAGTAATCTGTTTTGTTTAAAAAAAGCCTGAAAAAGCCATAGGTGTGTACTTGCAGGAGCTTTTACTAGCATTCTATAACTTCATATTTGAAGAGTGTCTCCATACTGTGTTTATTGATTTCTATTGAAAAAATGAGAAAACATTTCTTCCCTGATTTCCCTCCTCCTCTCTCTTCCCCACCCCAGAACTGAGTGTGCTCTCCAGAGGAAAACAAAAGCATTTACATTAGGAAATACTAGTGCAATTACTCTAGATTACATTTTTCAGTGAGTTTTGGAAAAACAAACCTGGATACTAGCAAAAATGAATAACTGAAGTGGTTTTATATATATATATATATATTTAATTTGAAAGAGTTTCTCCAAATATCTACTTCTGCAAAAGCTCTTCAACCATATTACTGAAAAGGAGAACAAAAACAGCATGCTGCTGCGATGTGGAAAGGGAATTGGCCACCACTGTGATTTTATGTGTATGGGACATAGAAAACTATGATTAGATTCAGTTTGAAGGTAGACATCCAGTCTTTAAACGCCCAAGCTATTTACATGCAGCTAGTAGAGTACCTAGGAGATAATGGATATTTCACATGTTTCTGGCATATGGAAACAAGAGGGGAGAATCAAAGGCATGCAGAGAGGTACTGGAAGCCAGTGCTTAGGCTTAGCAGAGAAAAAAAACCTCAAGATAACTATATTTGCTTCCATGCAGGAGTAGGAATTAGATATCTGGTGCCATTTTACACATCTCTTATTTCAGCCACCACCAGAGCAGGGTGCAGGTGTTAACACAATTTTTAATTCAAGATCAGGGTTGGATTCCCAAGGGTATTTCAGATGGCATTAAATGTCTCTCTTTGTGCAGGAGTCTTCATGTCCCCTTGGTCCTGTTAAGTCCAGTGGCACTATTGCTGATGCAGTAAACAGGTTACTCTATAGTGTCCAGCTGACCAAACCCAGCTGTCTACTTTAGGATTAATCAAACCATGCTCAGGCTACAAAGTTATAAAGTAGCTCTTCACTGGTGTTAAGGAGAGTTCAGACATGTGGAGGCACATAGGAGTTTACCAACTTTATATACACTTTTAAAATGGTGACATGGTTTATAAGTAATCATGACAATAATAGCAATAACAGTAAAAAAGAACCTGAGTTAGTAGGGTAATGATCGGAGCTGTATTGGTTACAAAGAATGGAGAAGAAAGTGCTCTTGCAGCAGCAGCACTTTAACAGTGCTTCGGAGCAAAAGCTCATTGCTAGTGAGCTTTATTCCATCCCAGAGTTTAGGACTCAACTGAAGACACAAGTCTTAATATTAGACTGACACAATAAACACAATAAAGAGCAAGGATTTGAGAGGAGACAGCATATAAAGCAAGAACAGCAAGACTTTGTGACAATGGAGACTTATAATGTGAAGCAACTGAGTAATTTATAACTGCTGAGCAATGGCTGGTGACTCCCACAGAAGTGGGAGAAAACTGACAAAACAGATTTGATTTTGATGTCTATGTTCTTGAAATTCTAGAGGAATATATGACATTTTTCAGAATAAATAAATTATTGCTACCATTCTCTCTGCTGTCTAGTGCTCCCATACCATGCTTACCTATGACTTTTTCCTACTCCCTCTATTAAAAGTATCATGTACTAAATTAAACTTTAAAAGTTGGTCTTATACCCTCTTTGCTGTATATTGACTCTGCCTATGATTTCACATGCTTTCCTAAGCACTTATTCAATACCTTTGTCCCTGTTCTGTATAATTGCCAACATTTAAAATGATATATTATTAATTTTTCCCCCAAATGGAAGAACACATCCCCTGACATATCCACAAATCTCAAAATATTTGGACATCAGGTGCCTGGACTTAAAGATACGAAAGTGCTAAAAACAAGAAAAAAACTAGTTTTGTGAAAAAGAACAATACAGAAAATTTTGGAACACTAACTTTAAAACTCTAGTACTATTGCTATTATTTTATTTTCACATAACTATTGTTCAATAGAATAAAATAGATTACAAGAGTATTTTTCTCCATGAATGTCCTGGTTTGGGCCAGGATAAAGGTGATTTTCTGGTTTGTACTTTTGCTTTCAGCTAAGTTTCTTGTAAGTAGTTGCACTTGCTGAAATTAACAGCAAGTTTCTCAGACAGTGTCTGCTTCTAGGACTGATAACACTGGATGTTTATAGTTACTTCTAGAGATTGGTATGCTGAATCCTATAAAGATCCCCACCTGGATCTGTGTCCAGTTCTGGAGTCCTGAACGTAAGAAAACTGTAGAAATCCTTGAGTGTGTCCACGGGAGAGACACAAAAATGATCAGAGGACTGGAGCACCTCCCCTGTGCAGATAGGCTGAGGAAGTGGGGCTTGCTCATCCTGGAGACAGTGACCTTATAGAGGCTTTCCAGTACCTGAGGAGGCCTACAAGAAAGCTGGGGGAGGGCTTTTTGCATGGCTGTGAAGCGAGAAGACAAGGGTTTAAAACTTGAAGAGGGGAGATTTAGAATCACAGAATCATCTGGGTTGGAAAGGACCTCTGAGATCATCAAGTCCAACCCTTAATCCACTATCACTGTGGTTACCAGACCATGGCACTGAGTGCCACATCCAGTCTCTTCTTGAAAACCTCCAGGGATGGAGAATCCACCACCTCCCTGGGCAGCCAATTCCAATGCCTGATCACCCTCTCTGTAAAGAATTTCTTCCTAACATCCAACCTAAACCTCCCCTGGCAGAGCTTAAGTCCATACTCTCTTGTCTTACTGGTAGCTACTTGGGAGAAGAGACCAACCCCTGCCCCAGCACCAGCCTCCTTTCAGGAAGTTGTAGAGAGTGGTAAGGTCTCCCCTGAGCCTCCAACAGGAGGTTAGACATTAGGAAGAAAATCTTTCCTATGAGGATGGTGAGATGCTGAAACATATTGTCCTAGGAAGTGTAGAGGCAATCAGGTAAGGACAATCAGGTGTTGCCAGTCACGAGGAGGAAGGCCTGAGCTCCTGTTAAGCCCACCTGTGCCCAATTAGGGTTGGCCCCAACTGCACATGAGCAGAGCTGGGGGACCAATAAAACGTGAGCTTCCAAACCCATGGGGAGCTCACTCTGGAGCTGCCAGAGAAGAGGTTAGTGGAGTCTGGAGTGTTAGCGCTGAGGTAGACTAACTGGATCTAAGGCAACTCTCTGAGTACTGTTCTTACACCTTGGCAAGAACACCTATTGGAACTCAAAACACTGTGGTCCAGGAAAGGATTGTCTGCAATGGGGAAGTTGTGGCTGCCTCCTCCCTGGAAGCGTTCAAGGCCAGGTTGGACGGGGCCTTGAGCAACATGATCTAGTGGGGAGGTGTCCCTGCCCATGGCAGAGGGGTTGGAACTAGATGACCTTTACCGCCCCTTCCAACCCAGACCGTTCTATGATTCTATGAAAATTGTGGAGATCAGATTTTGACAGTGGAAACAAAGCTTCCTTTTTATTTTGTAGCAGTATGTGTGACATACAAACATTTTCTTTCTTTTTTTTGTTTTTTTCTTCACAGTCATATTTATGCTCTAAGTAAATAAATAAGCATCTAGACCCTGCACAGATGCTTTTTTTTTTTTTCCCCAGAAAATACATGTATAATAACCCACTGATGTTCTTCAGCTTAGTTGTATACCCTAACCATTGTCAGTACAAGTAGACTTTTCCCTTTTCTCTAGAGACAAACTACTGATATAAAGAACCAGAGTCACACTATGGAACTGGCTTTTCACCAAACTATTTTAGCACAGAGAACATTTTTTTTTCAATAAATCCTTAAATAGATGGAGATAGTACTACAGAATGTCTCTTGGAATCTACCTTATTACCCTGTGCTTGACTATGATGTTCTGCTGGCACAAGATGTATGTTTGGCTTCTGTAGGTACTTCATCTTAACAGTTTTAATAAAAATATGAAAAAATATATATTGGAAAAAAAAAAATCAAACAACCAACACAGTCAATGGTTATAAATAATGGATTTTTCCTCCAGTGTGTTAAAGGTATGCAAACAGTTCTGGCCTAAAATATGATATTTAGTTTTAGTATCTCAGTGCACTTGAGGGAATTTGCTACTTACATATATTAGCAGCATGAGACTGGATATGATGACTACATTTCCATGTGTGTTTCCACCAAAGAAGAATCTCAGCTGCTTGTCAGAAGTCTCTCAAAGTACTCAGTGCAATAGACATAATGGAGTGTCAAAACTGCAACCATCTTTTATCTTTCAAGACTTATATCTTATACATATCTTTTAGATGCCATATATACACATATATTTCCAGTGAAATTTACAACTCTTCACTCATTGGAGAATGTGATACCTAGTGCAGCATTTTTTGAGTAGACAATTTCTATGGAAAAATATCAAGGTGCATTTCAACGAAGTACCCTGATAAAGTGCATATACATGAGCGACACTACACTGTATACCATAAGCTATAAGTTCACAGCCAGGGGCAGGGATGATTTGTCACTGCCACCTTCCTGCCAGTGTCTTAGTGCTGGGAAGTGGCAGCACAGTGCATGTAGGAGTGCTGAGCAAGAGCCATCTGCCCATTGGATGTTAGAAGCGATGACGGTGAAGGTGTTGACAGGAAGATGATGGCTGGAAATAATACCAGACCCCTAAGTTAGAAGTAAACAGCCTGCACCTTTATAAACTGACAGAAGAGATTTAAAAAAAAAAAATTAAAAAACAGTAAAATCGTAAAACGTAATGGTACTGATAGGAAAAAACCCCAAAAGCTGTATGTAAAACTTATAACACAATTATATCCATCTCATTATTTAGATAAATTTAGTTGAAGAGAATTAAAGAACATATACTAAGCAGTATAATCGGAATAAAGCTCTACACATTTTTATATTCATACTGCTGCCATAGAAATGCTATGGTGATGTGTCTACATCCACAGCTAAATTCTATTCAGATTAAAGAATGCTCCAATCAGCTGGTAATTATATGAATATATTTTTACAAATAGAAAATAACTTTTCATGTGATGATGTAAAGGTTGTTACTTTCCTTACTTCTAATGATTTCATTAAGTCTTTACAGCTTACACATTAGAGCTTTAGGCTAATTAAAACTTTTCTATACAAGTCATCATTACATGGTTTGAGTGTTATCTTTGAATTCATCAGATGAATTGCTTGAATTTACTTTGGGCAGAATGGTACCTATTGAGGAAAACTATTTTCAGTTAGGCAATGATCTGTTAACAGCAATGTTTGGAATAAATATGTTCTATCAGCATTTACAAAGGCACCCTGCTAGGTAGCAAGCAAAAGAGTACATTTCACTGTGCAGTCTCATTTCTTTGCCCTAAAAATAGCTTCTTTCTTCCTCTTTCAAATTCAAGAATTTTGAATATCTTGAAGGAAGAGTGTTGCATTTGTTTTGCCTCTAAGTACAGCTGTAAGACTTTCAAGGGATGACATTTTGAAAACAAAATGTGTTGGTCTATCTTAGAGAAAAAAACACTTTTGAAAATGAGTATTTGGCAATACATATTTTGGGACATACAGATTTTGATGGGTTTGGAAATACGGTTTTCTATATGTGTAGAAGTTTACAAATAAGAACAGCATAGTTTTTTATTATAAACTTGGTAGGTATTTGTAAATGCACTCAAACTCTGCACCATCACAGAAGAGATCCTTGGTTCTTTCAGGTGATGAAAGGTTTGACACAGATGCATGCTTGGAAACATTAGTGGAAAGACAGTTCAGAGGCTTATAAACTTGAGATAAGAGATTAAAATATTGTACTGCATTGTTTACATTGTTATATTTAAAAGTAACTCGATACGTAAATATTAGTAAAACTGACTGAGAGTCACAAAGCCTGAGGAGATAAAGACAGGCTTGTGTCAGCTTCTGTTCAAACTTTTAATGAGTTGGGCTTTGTCATTCTTGTTTCCAAATAAACGTATGGTAAAATATTTTTTCCTACATCCTTGACTCCGGCACAAATTATTTAAATCAAATAAATAAATGTCTAGGAAAAAAAAAAGTTAAACAGAGGTAAAGAATGTTTTTAATTTAATGTTTTTTCTAACACTTCACAGTATAATCTTATAAAATAGCTGAAGATTTTTAAATAGCAAAGTACCAATACAAATGATACTGAAATCCTGTAAAACTCATGGTCTATATTTTTAATTTTAAAAATGTCACATTATTTGATAAGATGATCGTAAGTGATCACCATAGGCCATCACCATAGGTGTTACATTTACAGAGGTCTGCAATACAGTGCATTTCCTGTGTATATTTTCTTATATCTAAATAGGAAATAGGGAGCAAAGCTAACACTGAACTTTCAACCTCATTTCAACAATCTTTCAGATACGAGTATGTGAATATTAGTCTTGTGACTATATTATTTTTTATCTTTATGTTAGTTCATTTTGTTGGAGTTAAAAATTATTTCACATTGTCTCCAGATTTTGAGTGAATAATGCCTATTATTGCCTGTCATCCTCTCAGTGAATGTACAAATTAAAATTATATAGCCTTTGGAAAACAAAACAGCTGCTTTTGTGAGAATCTCTATTGACTGCTGATTGATCCTCATTTGAATTTCAATTATACTGGATTTCTTGGATTACTAGTTAGGATACTCCTAAAATAAAGGATTCATTACCAAAGTTACATGCAAAATGGATAGCTCATACTTTTTAAAGGACATAATTAACATGCAAAATAAACTAGCACAATGACACTATATAAATGAACTGTGTAGTTGTTCTAAGGATCGGGGCAGATGTAAAGTGTTAAAAAGTGTATGACATGATATAAAATGTTGGGAAATTTTGATTGTGGTATTTCTGGACACTAATGCATATGTAGGAGAAGAAAACAGATGCTAGAGAACATGTAAGTCACTGAATGGGAAGTTTTCCTGAAATACTTGCATTAGTATGTATAGAGGCAGAAAATATAAATACAGTTAAAACTTAAAAGCAGTGAATAAGGCAATGATTTTGGAATAAATACAGTCTATCGTGCAAATACATATTTTCTTTAAATCACAATTAAACTATGTTGCTTAAGAGTGAAATAAAAAGAATAACCCCCACCCCAAAAGCTGTTTCCACAGACTTAAGCTCAAGACAAGATATAACCTTACAAGAACGCAAGAATGCAAAGAGCTCCATGTTACCTCTGTGTAAGTGAAATCAGCAACCTCTGCCTTCAACGATCATGACTTAAAAGTGAATAAAATCCTGGGAATGAACAGCAAAAAATGGTGAAAGTTTCCTACAAACGTGACATGTAACAGAAGATAACCAGACTAAAGACCAGCTACAAACAGGCATTAGAAAAACAGGGTAACAAAAGGTGGTGAATGGCAAACCAAAAAGCAATGCCCTCTTTGAACCAGAGTAGAGGGAGGACCAGCAGTGGATAAAAACTGGTATTGATGAGACACAGCATTCTAACTGCGACTGGCCTGGGAGTATTGTGTGGGAGCAGTTCCTCTCTTTCTATCTGTGCTTTGATTGCATTCCTGTATGTTTGATTGTCATATCTCCTTCCTTCCTCTCTGCTGTTTTCTTTATGTTTATTTTGCTTTGGTTCAGTTTTTTACTGAATCCATATGACAGTCCATTCTTTTTCACATGCCTTGAAATAAGTCCATTCTGATTCTCAAGACTGAAATCTGCTAGTGACAAGCTATTGATCATTTGTGATTTGTGTTTGTAGCCTTGAGGTCTGCTATGTCCCAGTACTTTCAAGGCCTCTGATATCAATCTGTTTATAGTCTTGGAGGGTCCTGCTGCAGTATTCAGTGGATAAAAATGATGAAGAAATATCGTTGAAATGTGGGTGCTATGTGAAAATTTAGACTCAAAAAAGAGAAATGCTAGATAAATTAACTGGCTAGAATAATGGCATACTAAGAAAAATCACAAAAGCTGTAAGAGAAGAAAACACTCAGAAAACTTAAGCTATTCTCATGAAGATTGATGCCAGAAGTATTTAAAATGCACTTATACTTAAATTATCTCACCTTAAAACAAATTATTGGAATATATAAATAGATGAGGTAGTGTCAATCAATGTAGAAGGCCTGGATCCAGGTATAATTAGTGAAAAGCTAACCTGAAAAATTACCATCAACCATTTGGCATACGTGTAGGGCTAAAGAAATCAAAAGTGGGGAAAAAAATCTGATATGTTAACATCTCAAAAATAATGTTCTTATAAAGATGAAGAAAATACAATGAGTACTGAAAAGGATGAAAATCTTATGAGATAAATACTTGTGCTGAAAAACGTCATAGGCCATAGGACAAAACCAAAATGAAATAACTTTCTGTTAATAACTCTGCAAGACCTTAGTAGCGTCACATTTGAAAGCTTTTCGTAACAGATGTCAGTGTTCAGTAACTATCTCAGATGAAACGTTAATAAAAAGAGTTGTCAAACAATTTAATAACATAATAATGTGTAAAACTTCCAGAAGCAAATGGAAGTGATTCTATTCACATAGAATTCTAAGGAAAATGAAAATGGAAATGCTGAGCTGTGAACTATAGTATGTAATTTATCCCTTAATATGTCCTTTGTATCAAAGGAGTTGAAAATGGAAAATGCAATACATATTTTTTAGAAGGACTTTAGAGAACTGTAAAATGGAAATTCTGTATCTTCACTCAGCAAACTGTTGAACCTATGTTTAAAGAACAAATGAGTAACTATGATGTAGTAGGAAGTCAACAGAAGTTCTGTAGTGATGTCTCACAAATACAGTGTAAATCTCTGAAAAGAAGCTGATAAAGTTGACAGTGTTTTACATATGTACTTGGTTTTGCACACACTTTTGAGAAAGCCCCTCTGTAAAATAGTATATTTTATGGGACAAGCAAAAAAAATATCTTCCTGTAACTATTAATAGATGTTTAAAGAAGAACGAAAGTGGTTGGAAAGGGTCATGTCTTTCACCTTTACTGAGAGATCCATGAAAACTGATGCTGCTGAACATATTCCTAACATCTGGGAAAAGGTATGATGGTTACTAAGTTTGTTGACATAATGTTTTTCAAAGAAGTAGGAACTATAATTCACTATGAAAGGTTATGAAAGATATTGCAATAGTAATTCAGTTGGAAATGAAATACCTAAAGTAGTTAAAAGAAATATGAAACCAGGACCTACAGTAGCTACTGACATTCGGGGAAGTTTTGAGCATTGTTCTTAGATTTGCATAATATCAGAGCACTGCTCAAAAATCAATAGGAAAGGAAGAAACAAAACCCACCATTGTATGTATCGTTCTATAAACCCACGCAGTTTTTCTCAAGGCAATACTCATTTTTTTCTGTATCAGGAAGGATATAGAAGAGATAGGCACAGTACACAAAAGAAGAACAAGTCAGAAAAAGGTTTTGAAAGAGAAGAGAAGTGAAAAAAAGACAAGACCTCTCCGGTTTAGGAAATAAAGTGCTATTGCAGAGTAAAGTTTTATATAAAATAATGAAAGCCAGTGAAAAAGTCATCAGAATGTAATATGCAGTAATACATAGAAGGACAGTGACATTTCCCCATTCCTTACCTAAACCTCTATTCCATGCAGCTTTAAATGAACTTTGAGTACAATTTAATGTGGCAGTTGTTGTGTACATCTGACAAGATGAAGGTACCACTGGATTTGAGACTGCTTTATTGTTTCAAAAAAAGTTCCTAGTGATAGTTCCATATATTTTTTAGTTTTCCCAGTTAAGTCTCTCTGACCTGAAGAATGATGTCTTTTGGAGCAATGATCTGACTGTACTGTGTGAGCACATACATGTGTTCTTCCCCTAAGGCAATCATTATTCTACCCTCAGTGTGGTGAAATTGATTGCCTTAGGTTTTTTTTTTTTTTTTTTTTTTTTTTTTTTTTCTTTTGGAATAGAAAGATTAGTAAGCAACATGAAGGGAAAAAAGCTAACAGAACTTTAATATAAACCCCATGTGAACTTTCTATCCAGACAATAAACAGACTGAATTATTAACAAAAAGTGATGTTAGATAATGGGAATTATCTCCTTTGCTTAGTTGTTACACATACAAATTAAGAAGATACAAAGCTATTAAAGATGATAAGAAGACCTCTTTTTTTGCCAGTTTAGAAAAAAAGAAAATCCTTCATTTCGTGTTGCTTGTCCCTCCAGGTTTAACATTTGTGGAACAGAAAGATATTTTTTCTTTGATGTATAAATAAAACTAAGCTGATTGCTGTAAAATATTTAAAACTTATTTTATTTTGTGATATAAACTAATTACATCACAGTACTTCTAAAAGTGTTGTGAACTGAACTGTGATGATGAATTCTCTCTACCCTCTACGTTATCTTATAAAAAATCCTTCAGTTTTTAATTATTTCTTATTTCCACAGGTCTGAATATAAGAATGGAAGAAAAAAATATTAAATTTTTAAATCTAAAGTGGGGCAAAGGGCAAATGTTCAAACATTTTTTTGCTCTAGTTTCCACATGTTGTAGTTGAGATCCTCCCAGCTCTGCTGGGGAGTCATGTATTTGGTTCAGAATTAGCTACCTCATGATTTTTAAAATGATGTATTTTTAAAATAAGAGCTTTTTGCAGGACCTCTGAATGAATCATTTGGAAGCCACTTAGAATAAGTGAGGAATAGCTGAGTAAGATTTGCAATTTAGCCTGAAATGACTCATCAGAGAGGAAGTTAGGAAGATCATACATAGCACATTTAGAAGTTCCAGAATGTTGCTGTATTAAACTGAGACAGCACCCACAATCCAGAGATTATCACCTCTGTGAATTACAGTACTAATTCACTTCTACGCATAGCTGAAATATTCATGTGCAAACTTTAAACAGTCTTTAAACACTTTATGTTTCCAGGTTTTTTGTGGTAGAAGTAGATATACAATTCTAATCATGATAAAGAAATCCGCTCCATGTATATGCCAGGCACTTGTATATATATAAACTCGTCTGTCTGAACTGTTCCCAAGCAATGACAAAATCCCAGTAATTCTTTGTATGTATATCACATTGATAGGATCACATTCAATCTCTGCTGAAATCAGGGACATTTTCTCTTGGGTTCTTGAAAATTGTAAAAATCTTCCATATTATTTTTGGCTTTCTAAAGATGTATTGTTAAACAAAACAATTCTTGGCATACATCATCATGAAGATATATTCAATTATTTGTATATCTTGATGTTTGATTCATTTGTGTGTAATTTCTACTTGAACTAGAAATTTGATATTTGAAATCTAATTTGATTTGATTTGATATTTGAAATCTAATAACTAGATTATTATTCAGTAATAATCACTGAATAATTATTATGGCACAATGCCCAGTTAGTTTATTATTACAGGGTACTGCTTATATTATAGATCGAGGACCGAATCAGAATTTTTTGTCTTTACTAGACTGAAAGCTATTATGTTAACATAAGTTCTTATCAAACCAGAATTATCTTGCATAATAGCATATTCAGAATACATAGGCTTCTTTCCTGTTGCCTAACTTTTGTCATATGCACATTTTGTTTCTGTACCAAGTTAGTTATCCTCAGTTCTTTAACCTGTCTTAGTGATGCATTTAAACACTGAACAGTTGCCCTGCAAAACAGAAACAATTTAGTACTATAAAATATGCATTCTGTATGCAATTACATGTTTACGTGGATAAGCTATGAATATATATGAACTGCAAGGTTTATTCAGAATAATGCACTTCAGAGATAAAAACCATATATAGACAGATAGTTAACCTTGACTTTAATAAAAGAAACTTAAATATATAGACTTCATTTTGAAATAATATGCTTTCTATAAATTTTCTATGAATGATGTAAGCTTCATTTACCTGTTGGGTCAGCTTTGTCTAGTTATTGGGGCAGATAGATTGGGAAGTAAGGATTGTTTTGTTGCACCATTATCTGTAAATTCTAAGCTTTTTGCATGTATGGCATGGTGAAAAATCACAGGAGTCATCAGCCCGATCTCCTTGGCTACAATCTTACCTCACAACACATTTGGATTGATCTGGTTATTGGTGATGCAATCTAAAGCATCATCATCACTGTTTCTTCACCTCCATATTCACTCAAGACAGAGAGGTAACCTGCAAACACCATGGTTTGCCAGAGAGAGACAGCATGGGGAAAACATACGAGGAGTAAGCTAAGGGCTGTGGAAATGCTGTAGGTAAGGAGATTTTGCAGGGTGAGGAGTTATGAGTTAAAAAAAGAGCAAACAAATAATGTGTCTGAAGCTCCTAAATTACCATCAGTGTATATTTCCTTTGCTCCTTTACTAGAAATACCACTTGAGTAGATCTCAACCATATTAAGGGAACTTACAAGTCACAGGCTGATTTCAGTCTTGTAAAGACATTTCAGAGAACACCCATGGCTACAGCCTGGCATACGTGAAATATACCACAATTGACATAGGCTTGTGTACTCTCCAAATAAGCTTTCATCTAGCTCTTTCCTTTTAGTTGTAAAATTTTTTTTTTTACTTCTGTTGGATCAAGTATCAGAAAGATTTTCATTGGCCTTTAGGTACAGAAACTGGATAGTATTAATTACAAAGAACTGTGGTCTGAGGGAAGGTGCAGATATTCAGCTAATGGGTTTCTGCTGTATCTTAAATCTAAGTCTGAGCATTCAGTAAGGTCGGACAGCCATGTGGTTGTAGTTAGCAGCAGTGTAAGTGCAGGTGCATCTCTGCTTTTGGGCTCCAGGTCAAATTCACTCTCATTGTGTTAGAACTGTAAAAAGAGCACAATGCTTTATAAAAGTATCTAATATAAGATTCCAGCAAATCTAAATGTTAGTGTTTTCCTTCTTTTTGTATCTCTGCAATACATAAGAAGTTGTTAGACTCCCATTATAGATTTCCCAAAAGCCCATGTGAAACTGCTCTGTATGGTTTAATAGATTTAATGTTTTAACAACAGAGAGAAACCTATAACTCAGAAATGTGACTGGATACTGAAGCTCAGGTAATTAGATTCTGTCTGATATTTTGTTGTGAAAAAAATTTAGTTTTCTGGCAAAATACCGATAAAACCTGGACTGTAGTTACAAAGCTATGAAAAAGGAGAGAAGAGGGTCCTTTGGAGCGAACAAAGGTCATTACCATTAAAAATGTGATGTGCATAATGCAGCATGACTTTCAAAACTGCATCAGGGGAGGTTTAGACTGGACATGAGGAAGCATTTCCTTACCAAGAGGGTTGTCAAACACTGGAACAGACTTCCTAGAGTGGTGGTCAATGCCCCAAGCTTGTCAGTGCCCTTACCAACATGCTTTAACTGTTGGTCAGCCCTCAAGTGGTCCAGCAGCTGGACCAGATTATCAGTGCAGGTATCTTTCAGCTGGAATAGTCTATTCTGTTCTATCCCATTCTGTGCTATTCTGTATTAAATTTACAAAATTACAAAGTTTCTAAGTAAAATCATGGGGAAAAAAATTTCTGTATTTTGGGATTGTTATGAAATCATACTGTTTGGCTGAGTTGTTCAAGGCATGATGAGAGAAAACATCGAAGAAATAATGGAGGAAATGCTGAATTTGCTAAAGGAATATGATAGAAATATCTCTGATGCTTTTCATTCACTGTCTTTATTTTCTATCTGAAGAAAACTTTATCATTCTTCCACTGGGTGTAAATGAGTTTTATCTTCTACAGATGAATTGACAACTTTTTATGTACCTAAGTACATCTAACAGCTAAAGATTTCCAGGTTGAATTTTAGCATGTTGACAATTCACCATTACCGAGAAGTAAATTATTTTCTTGTACATCTCAGCGTATGAGCCACTTTACAACCCTATTTCAAATTAAATTGAAAGCTTTTATACAACAGCTATTGACATTAGCTTCATAGGATCTCAGCACTCTGTGAATGTTTGCATGCACAACCATATAATTAATTGTCTTGCCACAGCTTTTGTTCATAAAGATGGAACAAGAAGAAAAATATTAAGGAAGATGATTGATTCAAAATTAAGTGTTTTGTTTATTTCTGTTAATTTCATAGTATGATTTTTGGTAGAATCACAGTATGATAGAATGGCTAGCATTGGAAGTGACCTTAAAGCTAATCCAGTTCTAAGCCCCCTACATAGAGTTGGTATGTTATGTTGATATAATATTCTCAACTGTTAAAATAGCTAAAGTATGCTCAAGTTTATTCTTTAGTCATCAGCTAAGTGAAAATCTGCAATATATATTAAAAAAACACAAAACCCCCAAACCTATAAAGGGCACAATTGCAATGGAAAAGGTGAAAACCTGCGTATTTCCATATCCAGATAATCTAGGAAGAGGACAGCATATATATATATAAACATAGAAAAAAAAATATATAGATAAAGTCAATAGTGAGCACCTGAGAAAAATTGAAAAAAACCACCCCAGAAATCTCAATGTGGATCAAGGAAAGAAGGATTCCTTCCTTCTCCAGAGGAAACAAATCAAGAATTTGAAAAACAGGTTTAATAGTTTTTGAATGTAATGCAGGTCAGTCAAGAACTATTTAGAGTGTAACACAGTGGAACTGTTCCAAATATAACTCATCTTCAGGCATCCTTTTAACTTATATGCACTGTTTTCCGTGATTTAGAAATATTTTCTAATAAATATTTCATTCCTTGCTTTCACCGATGTGAATATTCCACTACTTGAATGCTTAAAATCTCCTTATCTGATGCTGAAATAATTTTTTATGTCCTTGGTAAAATAAGGTAAAATACATTTTCTTTTGCAAATGGGTATCCAGATAGCATCATATATATCCCTTCTACGGATGTTTGGTTAGGCTTAAATGAAGCATTACCAATGCTGTGATACCAGTGAAACAAAATTAGGTTTTTCTGTGTTTTTTTTCTGAAAACAAGAATGTTTTAATGAGCACTACAAATGTAGTCATAAAATTTAAATGAATAACCAAGACTCTGAAAATTTATTAATGGATGAAATCAATAGTATTGATAAGACATGTGGAATGAAAAAATATGTGAAAAAATATGCAGCATGTGTTCTTCTCAGGAGGGAAAGAACATGCACACATTAAATGCATCAAAAGGCAGACAATGCTTGTACCATTCAGGCAGAATAACTGTGTTTATATCAGCCATTAAGAAAAATCCTGTTGTGCTTCAGTGAAAGAGCACTTGCAGAAAAAAGGTAGCTACAATCAAAATGAACTTCAAAAAGCATTTCCAAAGCTTGAGGAAAATTACCTGATTATATCATCTACTAATATCTCATATGCTGTCTGATATTAGTACATTTTCCCCTCTGATTGCCTAAAATCAATTGAGATTACTTCTGAATATTTTTCTTGGGCAGCTAATCATCTAAAATAATAGACAAGACAATAAATGGACCTCACACTCAGTTCCACATATAACTCAGCTAGCGTAAGGAATAAAATTAAAATGTCTAAGGCTAAGGCTAAAGAAAACTGTATCCATAATCTCACAGGAACTTTGAGGAGATCAGTGACTTGATTTTACTCTCCTACTATGTGCACGCCAGTTAACTCTTGTAGAATTATCCCTAACTTGCCTAATGACAAAAATCAGGTCTTTGATCAAAATTTATACTATTTTCTTCAGTATTAGAACTGATCTAAATAAAAATACATTCACAGTTAGTTAATTTTTTCTGCTAGTTAAAGTTTTGACAGATACTTCAGAGGAATGCGATAAATGAATGGTTTGGGATACATGAGACTGAAAAGCACAAGTTTTTTGGTTTTAGTCTAACACAGATTGTTCACCTGTTTCCACTTCCCACTTTGATATCCTATTTCCACCCTTCACTGTCTATAAAACATATTTTTGCTAAATGGCATGGTTTGCATCTATACAGCAACAGCAAGCAATGGAACAACAAGAAGAAAAACACATCTTGAAAATGTATCAGCTCACTTCCAAAATTTACTCTTGATGTTGGCAGCTAGACATATCATTGAGCATTAATCAGCTTTGAATTTGGGAGGCAATTTGCAATTTAACGTATTTGTATTTTAATATGCCACAGAGAAAAGGGTAGGTATAATGTCTGTTACCTAGAATGCTCTGAATGCTTTTTATGGTCTTGGAACTTATATGGAAAGCTTTCATTTAGATTGTAATTTAGAAAAAATCACAAACCTTACACCTTGACTTTTTAAATGCCCAAGAATATTAGCAGTAAACAAGTCATTTGAATAGTTTTCCGATATTTACTTTTTAAAAGCATGAAATGAATTAAAGAGATAAAATATATTAGAGTTGCAGCAGTAAATACTGGTCTAGATTATTCACCTGTGTGGAAAATTTCCCAGTATTTTTCCAAGGCAAGACTCAAACTTGATTTCTTCTATGAAGAAAAATGGATACATTTTGTTACAATAAGCAAACATAATATGAGAAGAAAAACAAGGAGATTGGTATCTTTGTTACCTTTTCACACATACTGTAATTATTTCCATATGTACCAATTGCCACAAGACACTAAAATACACATTACTATGATTTGTAACCCTGATATTTTCAGTATTTTCACAGTATGTGCAAATGTAACCTTCTACACAAGGTCTTCCTTGACTTGAGGTCGTCTTAAGCAGGTCAGAGTTTACACAAAACCAAACCTTATCACAGTATCTATCTACTGAGTTCATATCCAGTTCTGAAAGTAGAATAATGTACTCATGGAGGGTGAAACTTGACAGAATATTGTAAAGAAATGAAAGTATGCTACTATGGACTGTATCTATTAGGAAACAAACAAACAAAAACCCACAAAACCCCCCAGTATTCATCTGGAGATCAAATATGGACATCAAACCCAGGAAGAATCTAAGCTTTTTTATCTGCCCCCTCCCTCTATCACTTATGCTTCTAAATCTGCTCACATTTTAAGAAGCATATAAAATTTAGTGTACTTTTTTGTTACCTAGGGTTATGTCTGTTATTAAGGTAGTCCCTAAACCTGACATAAATACCAAGCAAAATAAAACGAACATCTGCACATTTATCTTCACTATTCATTCTGCATTAAATCTCAAAATAGTCCTTACTAAATCATGTAAACACCACTTTTTATTATTATTATCAAAAGATCCAATCTTTTCATGTAACTAACAGCAAAAAAAAAAGTTGTCTTCTCTCTCTTGTTAGAAGTGGAGAAATAAGAATAATCAAGTTTCTGTCTGACATATTTGCCAGCAGCAGAATTATTAAACCATGCAAACAATGGCCTAAGATTACTTGTCTGCATTGCAGCCAAGGGCAGCATTTGGAAAGGTTACACACAGAATCATGGGGTAGTGTAAGCACTAAAATTATCTTTCTTATTATATTGAATAATGTAGAAGGATATAATGAGATTCTAATTTACAAACTTAAATTTGAAATGGAAATATTTAGGAGAAAAATTCTAATTTGTGTGAAAGAAAAAGGAAGGCAACAGATTCACCAACTCAAGTTGGTTTTTCTCAGATCACAAAAATCACTGGGAATTCAATAGAGAAATTTCTTCTGTGAATAGTAACAGGAACTAACTGTTGTAACCAGTACAAAGAAACATAAAACACAAGAATAGAGAGGAAAATAAATATGGATCTTGAACCAAGGCAAAGCAAAATAAAACCCAGATGCTTGTGGCAAGTAATTCTGAGCCACTTAACACATACCAGGTTTTTCTGAGCTCATTTCCTACTACTTCTCAGCTGCAACAATGAATATCACTGAAAATTTTGGCAGAAGTGGTAAGATATTAGCAGGAAAGAATTCAGACAAACTAATGTATAAGTAATGTATTTATTGAACCTTATACCCTTTTTATTTATCTAGAAGATTCTGTGAATGGTAAAGTGGCAAACAGCTGTGGCCAGAGGTGATACAAAATTCTTCAAGGTTCAGATGTGATAATAATTGATTGTCTTGTAGTTAATCCTTTTCAGATGTGTAACTTTTGCCCAAGTCTCCAGTGTAAACTCTCAAAGCCTCACTTCCCCATGGGGAAAATGGGAGAAGACAACTATGTTTCTCCAGCTTTGTCTGGGTTGTGTTTTAGAGGTCATATTCTAGCTTTTGCACAAGGCCAGACAGAAGGGTAAGCAATAGTTTTACTAATAACAGTCATAATCCCTTCTGTTACTCTGAACTGAAAAAGTGTTCTCTCTCTCAGACAATTACCTGATGTAGATTAGGTCTTCAGACAGAGTGTCAGGGCATTCATTGGATATATTTTTTTTTTTGCCTGCTCTTCCCTTTCTTGCCTTGTCAGTAAATGGTTTCTTTCTCTCTCGCTTTAGTCTGTGGTGCAGCTGGCAAGTGACAGAAAAATACGATGTTTTCCAACTCTTACCTTTCTAAATAGGTACATTTAGAGGACTAAACTGTCACCTTCAGACTGAGAATTCAATCTGATGTTACTATGCATTTATGTAGTGCTTAGTCCCAGGAGACAGATCTCAATAAGCTCTCTAAAGTGCCTTGTATAATGAATAAGAAATCAAGATTATAATTGTCAAGGGATTCTTATCTATTAGAAAACCATGTTCCTGAATACTGATTTATTTTATGAGATGACTTGAATTTCCTGTTTCTGCAAAATTATTTCTTGTTTGGTTTTCTTTTGCTTTTTGTATTTCTCCTCAAAACGTAACACTGAAATATAACTCAAAACTTTAAAAAAGGTTTTATTTATATCTCTTTAGTCATGGGCTATTGGGAGATTGGAGAAAATGACAAAACATTTTGTCTGAGTCATGTCTCAGAATCATACCCCATTTTCCTTTGATCCTCCTTTCTTAAAGGCTTTAGCTTCAGAGTGAGAGAAGGAAGAAACAGAAAAACAATCAAAAGTTCAAAAGCTGTTGTCAAACGTGGTAACCATCACTCTCTGGTCACCATCTGTAAAAATACAGCAAGTGAACAGTAAAAGACAAAGCATGCTGATTGGGCTGGTTTCCCATTACTGACAAGAATATTGTTGATATATGGGCTTCTTTAGAAACTCTTTATGCAGATTTAACTCCTAAACATTATTTTATTTCTATTTGATTTTACTTTTTTCTTACTATACTTGTTTCATGACAATGAAATAGGACCAATAAAAAGGAAAAAAAAGAAAAAAAAAAGGAAACACAAGCTGTACATCTAGATATCATTCTCATTGTAAAGTCAGGCATGACTACATTTTAGGTCCACATATCACCTACACAAAATTTTTATGCATATTGTAAACCTTCTATCCAGGGCTATTTCCTGACCAGTAGCTCTTCTTTCCTCTTAAATCCACGCACCAACCCAAAAGGAGTACAAAATATAATGATGCAAAATAAAGTTAAATGCAAAGTTAGGATGTGTAGTTCCTAGGATCAAGTGAAAATTAATTTTTATTCTGTTAGTTGAAAAATAAATAGAACCATGTAAATATATTCTATTGTTTATTAATAAATTATTATCATATAATTACACTGAGTTGCTAGTGAGCCATACAGGTAGATGACTTTAAAAGTGTATAAAAATATGAGAAATAACACCCTCATGAAAGTCAAAATACCAAATAGTCCTTATGTGTCAGCAGAGAACTGCCATCAGCCAAGTCTACAAAAAAAAGACTTCCAATAAAAGAAGAAAAAAAAAAAAAAGATGGACTTACAGTGAATCAATGAGACCTATATAATACTTTTTTTAGGACCATGTTCCTTCGTGCCACTTAAACACTGTATGCTCCAGGAAAGGTTCCCTACTCTGTTGAATTTACTGAAAATTAATGCAAAACACAATTTGTCAGGAAAAAACTAAACAAAAAGAGCTTCCCATATGAAATAGTAAAACATATATTTACTTTCACAGCATGGATTGAGGAAGATAATTTTGAATGAATTTGAATGAACTAAATCTTTCAACACAAAACTAGAGAAATCTAAAATAGATGTAATTACATGGCCGTATGTGGTTGGATCATTTCTTTTAATTCTAATGATTATAGGTCTTTGTTTGACATTTCTCAGTGGGTATAACCACAGTTGCCTTAAAAAAACAAATATAATTAGAGTAGTACAGATCACCTAGTACAGATTGCCTGAGCCCCCATTATTCAAAATGCACTGTTAAGCAGCTTATTTAGGAACTCTGAGAAAAAATGTCTGGACCTAGGAGCAAGACTGATGGAAGAATTAAGGAGAGGAGGACAATGGGGGAAGATTTGAATGGAATAACTTTTTTCTATTACCTAGGCTTATATAATATGTGAAGAAGAGCCAAAACCTAATTAAAATTAATACTTATATGCATGTGCATGCATGTCCTTGACTATGCACAGAAATTTTTGTTTAAGCACATAAAAAGATAAAAGTACGTATATGTACATATTCATACCCATACATTTGTATATATATGCATAAAAACAAAACAAAAACCAGAGAATGGTACAAAAGGAATTTTCACGCTACTTGGGAGAAAAATATAAGTTTCCCTAATTTGGAGTGAACAGGAAATTTGAGCGGTTATCCAGAACCCATGAAATTCCAAACAGCATGCTACAGTGTCCTGAATAAATTATAGAAAGGAAACAGAGAGACATTTTGGGTCTGAAGTATATATTTTGTTTGTCCATGTCAACCTTCTCATCTTCGTCTGACTGTACCATAAAGGATGTGTTGACAATCAAATGCTGATTCATTTCCTCTTTTGCAGCCATCACTAAAATTACAGGGGTTACAAAACTGACAAGCATTGTCTTTTAAGGAACTTCCAATTACTGGTAGGTCCAACAGATGCACAACTGCTGAAAAAAACCTAGAAGACTAAATTACATGTGTGTCTGAATAAATCATTAATTTTCCAGCTATTTTTTCTGTGAACCACTTTTTCTGCTTCGACACACTTAATTTTTTAAAACGATGACATATCAACATGTGAAGAAAAAAACACGATATTTTTTATTTACTTAAAAAGGTACTCATTAGAATGAAAAAATGACAAGCTGTGCAATAAAATGCTGTTCTAACAAAATATCAGACTGATTAAAAATACCAGAGGAACAGAACATTGTTTCATAAGGCCCTCTTTTCCATGTGGTTTGTTAGTGTGGGAGAAAATCCTTGTAATTCTTTGCACTGCTCCCACACATACACCTACACATATCATCACTTGACTTTCAAACTAACAATAGAAGTGTTAGTAGAGCTATCACCATCTGCAGAATGAACTGTGCATTTTTAAGGCTGCAACAGTCTCAGACATTATCAGCAGCATTCATCTAGATGGAAAGTAATACCCTCTTGCACAGGAAGAATCATTTAAGGGTCAGTTAATATGTTTCTCCATTAAATATGGAGAAAGTCCCTCCACATTAATGAATTAATGAGATTATTTTTTTTTCAGTTTCTGTGGTTTAATAGGGAAAAAGACCATCCACCTAGAACTGCAGAGCTCTTTGTACTCACAAAGGTAGACTTTTGCTCAGTATTTTAATGGCCTTGGAGAAAACCTTGCAATAATCCACCAGTAATTATTGCAAATAAAGCTGTACAGGGACTGCAGCTTCAGTTCAGTAAAGGATTCCTGTATTTGTTAACTATTTTTTCCCTTATTAGGAATTCTGACCAATTCTGCCTGCTGTCCACAAAAATTAAGTCTGTGATATTCATACTTTTCTCTAAATGTCTGTGTTCTCTGGTTAATTTGAAGAGTAAATTAAGGCTTCTCATGTTTGAGTTCTCTAACCTTATGTAAAATTTTTATTGCAGAAGGACAAAAGCTTTACAGTTCAGATTTCAAGACTACTAATGTGGTAATGTAGGCTGCTTTTTTCCTTGCTGTATTGAAACCATCAAGAAATCCTCAGAGGAAATAAATATTGTCAAAATATTGAAGTCATGGAGGAAAGGAACACTCGGAAGTTCAGGAGAATGATTATACAGGAAAAATACCAAGAAACAGGGCACAGAATAACAGAGCTGGAAACATAAACTCAGTTCCAGAATGCTAAAGGTCCCCAAAAGAGCAGCATCAGGACTGAAGACAGAATGACTGAATCTTAAAACAGACAGGAGGGACAGGCTTGGATCTAGATGATCTGGTATGTGTTCTACCTTCTTCCTCTGCCAACTACTGCTTTTGTCAATCAAGGTAGATAATTTGGGGATGGACAAACTTGAAAAATATCACTTCAGTTTCTTTTCATTGACCTGAGATATCAGTCTGTTTAAGCTATTTCTGGAAGAAAAAGAAGTCTGAGACAGCTGTTTTTAATAGTAGTGGGTAAAACATTAGTCCATACTCCTCAATATGGATCAGCAGTAATTTTGAGAAAAACCTGAAGAGTTTCACAGATACATCATTCAACTTCAAGATTAATCTTCAGGGACACCACAGATTTTTCCTAATAGATTTGCTTTTGCCTAGCATGGAATATAAGGGTTCTCTGGTGCAGGGAATGTATCCAATTAGGGACATTAGTGTACGAGTGTTATCCTAGTTATTTACATATAAAAGTGATGCAAATATCTGAGCTTATTCTGTCTGGATCAAAAATGGATTTGATTTGAAAATTTTACAGCAGAAAACAGCAATGCATAATTATTTGGGCAGTGAACACTAGCACAGGCATGTGATTTCTGGCCTAGAACAATATATGCCTATCTGCCACTGGAACTGTAGCACAAAGCATTCCCATGTACTTCATTTGCAGACAAGCAGTGCAGGATGATGGATGTGCCTGTCAGGATTACTTGAATTTAACTGAATGAATAAAAAAGAGTGAAATCCTCCAATTTCTAATCACGCTTCACCAAACATCTTTGAGGATGTGTGTGTTATAATTTGTCAAATCAGAAGTTCTTCCATACAAACTGAAAAGCAAAACTTTTTGTGTTTGGAGAATATTAAGGTGAAAAAATACAGAGTTCACGACTTCCTCAGCTTAGAGACAGGTGAGAAAACATTTTCAAGAAATTCAGTTTGACCTCTGCCCATTTATTTTTCCCTTCCCTTCCCTTCCCTTCCCTTCCCTTCCCTTCCCTTCCCTTCCCTTCCCTTCCNTGGGGGAAAGGGGGGAGGAACGTGGGATCAATCTTTTCCTGTATATTTGTATATTTGTATATATTTAGTAATTTTTCCTATTTATCAGTCCTGTTTCATTAAAGTTGTGTAGTTTAGTTTCCAACCCATAAGCCTCTTTCTCTTATTCTCTCTCCTTTCCTTATCAGGGAGGAGAGGGGGATTAATATAAAAATCTGTTTTTCGGTTTAATTGCCGGGCCAGTGTCAAACCGTGACATCATCATATTTTAATTTTTTTTTTTATAGGTTCATCTTCTTGCTTTCCTTAAGACAACAAAATAAATTGCAGTGATTTCATCATTGCTGCAATCAGTGAGCACTAGCTGGTTTCTTGCTACAAGGTTTCAGGACATTTCTTTGTGTCCTTTAATAAACCTATTATTACTATAGCTGCACACATGCAAACACACACACAAAATTTAATTAAAACAGAAAGATGCCTGTTCCATATGTTAATACTGGAAAATAGACTATGATTCCAAAGAACATATTCTTCTTCTGTGTCAGCCTTTGAAGTTTATGTTTTCATTATCTCTCTTCTGAAGAGTTATGGATGTGTCATCAGTGTAGCAGCTGCTTTTTGAATGATAATGCTGATATGATAGGCTGAATTACTGTTCTGTTCTCCTTTAGTGAGGCTGATACAGAAGAAGAATATGTTCTTTGGAATCATAGTCTATTTTCCAGTATTAACATATGGAACAGGCATCTTTCTGTTTTAATTAAATTTTGTGTGTGTGTTTGCATGTGTGCAGCTATAGTAATAATAGGTTTATTAAAGGACACAAAGAAATGTCCTGAAACCTTGTAGCAAGAAACCAGCTAGTGCTCACTGATTGCAGCAATGATGAAATCACTGCAATTTATTTTGTTGTCTTAAGGAAAGCAAGAAGATGAACCTATAAAAAAAAAAAATTAAAATATGATGAAAATATGCAAGAAAGACTAATAGTAATAGGACCTAAATAATTAATTATTTTTATAAAAGAAATGAAGCAAAGACATCTTCATAGCTAACTAAAATACTCCTTAAACCAAGGACCAGATATCTCTAGATATGATCAGATATTCATCCAAATAGTTATTATTTGTTGTTGTTTTCAAGTAACATCAATAAAAACTGTCTGCAAGCTCCTAGTACAACAGTAAATTTATAAGGGAACTGAATGTTTCCCACAGCACCTAGAATATAGTATATCATATGTTGAACCACTTCCACCTGTGTTTAACATATTGGTAGTCTCATGGTCTGGAAGTTCCAAAGAACTCAGTTTTAGTCTGTCTTTTGCCATCACTGAGATAAACACCATAGAAAATGGAGAGAATGATTCTTAAAACAAAGTGCTAAGGGACATCACTGTGACCTTTGATGAACTATATATAATTCTCTGCTTAAAATAAAACCCCTATTTTTGTTTTTCTCTTATGGTACAATAGGATAATTTTCTGCTTCCCATTGCAAGATGAACATAATTCNATGGCTTTTTTTGATTCTTTCCTTCCCTTCCCTTCCCTTTTTTTCTTGCATACTTGTTTTTCTGTATCATTTGTACTAAAGAATGAAAACACTTCACTGTGTCCTTACGCATTCCTTACCAAGAACAAAAACTCTGTAATGTATGTGAAGCGCTTAGAGAGATGCGTGTATAGAAACTTACACTGCCCTGAAAGATCTTTTTTTCACAAGTGGCATTACTTTAAAAATAGTATGTTTCATTTGGCTGCTTACAGTGTGGTGAATTTGATAAAGTAGGCGTACAAGTGATATCAAGGTTATCTTGAGTTCAGCAGTCTGATATTCCTCTTTCTGTTGACCTCCCTCTTCACTGTAACACCATTTTTCCTTTAGATCCATTATTGTTTAGGTTTCCAGAAGTCAGACGATTGATAAGTGAGTAATTATGATATTGTAATACATATATAAATACATACATACCTACTTATATATGGGCGTGTTTTATAGAATTCAAGTGTGAAATCATTCAGTCTTAAAGTTAAATAGCCGTAACACACAACCCCCTCTGTATTTCTCTTATTTACTACTCATTCTCAGTTCTGTTTACACCAACTCTTGTCATGAGTAAATAAATTTCTTTCTTTTCAGGCCGAGGACTGGTTTTATCCACCAAATAAAATAATTTTGAAAGAAAAAAGTTTTTCATTTTTTGTGTGAAATTAACTGAATTCAGACAAACTAGACAAACTAAAAGATTTCTTTTAAAGGCATTAAAAATGTCCCCATGTCTAATGTCCCCATCTTTTTTTGAAGTATGGAAAAAGATTTTTAGTCAAAAATGAGAATGCTAAAAGGCTTACTAAATGATAGCTATGTGCACTCTCACCTGAAATCATTGTGGGTTTATTTCTTCATTTTACTATATTCTTTTTATGTTGCAATACCTCCCCTATCTTTGGGTGGATCTGAACTGAAAATTTTTTCAGTTTCCTCAATGAACCAAAAAAAAAAAAAAAAAAAAGTTTGCTGTTGTTCTTTTAGTATCTTGGGAAAGTGTTTGGGCTACTATGTAAAAATAAAAGAACCTGCTTAATTTGAAACATTTTCCCTATGTTGTAAAAGCAAACAGGTCATTTTTTTCCTTATAAATATGGAAGATTTGGACTGTTGACTATGGGGATTCCATGGTTTGTGTGTTCCAGAACCTCAGCTCAGTACCCAGAGGAAGGTGGTGTAATGTAGTTACCAGTTTCTCATTATATGTATGTGACTGAAAGTTAGGAAGGAGAGCAATAAATCTCATGTTGAACAGGCCTTAAGGAAAACAAGTTCTGAAGAGTTATGTTGACTGGAGAAAGATGCTGACATGCCACGTTTGGCAAGATTCACATTACAAGGGTTTGAGATATTGTACCTTGTCATACCTTATTCTTTTTTATCTCCAACAGTGATTGTCCCAGTAATATTTTCACTGTCAGGTTGACTTTCTCTGGGTGTCTTGGAGCAATATTCCAGCAAGGGACCTCAGGCTGAAGCTATCTAGAACACAGTTAGCTTCTGCCACTACAAAGACAGACACACTGGTTACCAGTCATCTCTGAGCTGCCAGTGGTTACTTCCTGAGACCCCTATTTGCCGTACTTATAGGTGAGGTCTGTCTGTTGTTACTACAGTCACTGTTTTAAGAGGATTTTTCTATTGATAGTCTCTTAGGATAGTGCTCAACAAACACTTTTTACAGCCATTCTCTGCCTCTTAATCTCATTGCTTTTACTTTTTCTATGATATGATTGACTTTTGCTAGCTGCATACTGTGCAATAAGCCACCACCTTCTCCCTGCAGGTCAGTAGCTTCAACAAGAAGTTGGAACTAAGAAAATGTGTCTGTTGTTATGGACAGAAAGATGAATTTTTCATTAAGGAGAACCTTGGAAGACCTATATTCAATAACAAAATCATTAACAACTATCATAATTGGATTAAACTTTGTGTCAGTAGTATTGTTCCTCAGTCAGAGTAATGAAAATATACTGGGTTAAGATGTGTCAGTTTCTATTTAAATCCTTACACTTTTTAAAGTCATAAAAATATCTTAAAAATTAACATTAACATTTCTTTATGTGTAGATTATGCTTTTGCTACAGAAAATGGAAAGTACCAAAGTAAGAGATTTGTTTGCGTGATAAAAACTAGTACTTGCTCTGAAAGACCATAAATATTTCAGTATTAAAGTATTAAAAAATTTCTCCTGTGCTGAAGTAAGCACCTGGTGAGAACAAATTTTAACTAAAATGTTTATTGGTATATATATAAAATGATAGTCTTAAATAATTTGAAGAACAAATATCGGACCATATTATTTGTTAAATCTTTGTCACTTGCCAAACCAGAGTTTAGATTGCTGAAACATAGATTGGAAGTTTACTGAAGAAATAAAAAAATATCTAAATATAAATCAACATTATGAATTCATTTGAATTAAACTTCCCTATAAAAATCAACTACTTCAACTGTAAAGTTAAGTACTGCCATGTATTAAAACATAGAAGAAAATTCATATTTCTTACTGGAAATAAAAGGTCATTGACTATGATGGGTGTGAAATATTGTTCATTTGATCATTCTACCCACATTCAGATACTTTGCTTAACAGTGAACGACACACTGAGAACTGTTTTAAATAATTTACTATCTATAGAGTGTAATGAATTAGTATACAAAAATGTGCTCTGGATCCATGCAGTAAATGAGTTGTGGTTGTTCTCTTTTGTTTTGTTTTGTTTTTCTAAATTGCTTCTGACGTTTAATGGCATAAATGCCACTGAAAACTTAAGTATCATCCTAGTCAGCATCATTACTAGACATAGTCATGCAGAAAATCTGTGGATCTTCAGGTAATCTGAGGAGGAAGGGTTTATCTGGGTTTCATCTCTGGCTTTCATCTCCACGTGGAAAGATAAATTTAGGTATCATTAATGTAGGTGTCTGCAAGTGGGTACAGTCTTTATGCCTCTGTTATAATTAGTGAAGAGGTCCTCAATTTTCTGAAGATGCCCTTGGTGCCTAGCTATTCAGGAATTCACTGGTAGGTAGCTCAATATTTTTTTCTGGAATCCAGTGACAAATATGATTAGATCTCCTCTGGGACTAAGAAGAAGCTAAATATGCAGGAGCACATATTATCACTTCCATACAGAAAACTAAATTCAGGGTGCAAAATCTTGGTAGAATTGACCAGTGATTGGGAAACTAGGAGAAAATTATTGTACTACCAGCAGCCCCAGCTATTAAAACCCAACAAACAAACCAGCTAACCAACCAAAAAACTTCCTATCGAATATATAATGACTCTTTATGTCAATAAAATGGAAATTGTTCCAGTGCCAGAGTAAGTATTCTGGATATACATTCATTATCTTTCGCTACCTTGTTCAGTCCAAGGCAGTGTAGCCATGAGTTCATTGTTTTCTCATCTTCAAATTACATATTGAAAATGGACAGTTTTAAGCAAAGCCATTGTTATCTAAAACAGAATGCTGAACAAGTTGAACAAAAAACCAGATTCATTCTGTTTGAAAAATGCAACATGACAGTCATACAAGATGTTGACTTGCATAATGAGAAGTAGGTTTAAAGAGAAATATCAGGATTTGGAGATGAAATCACTACTGAATTAATTCAACATCACTGAATACTGTATGTCCTTTGTAACTGACTAAGCACTGTATTTGCAGAATAAATGGCACTTATTGTATAAATCCTCATCAGAAAAGGATGGTTGTTCTACTAGTTAAATGAATTATTTTTTTCAGTGTTTGCTCAGACTTTATTAATAAATCTTTTTGGGAACTGAAGAAACAGAGATCTCCTGTTTTCCTAGGATTTTCATAAAAATATTCCCTTGTATTTCTTTATTTTATTTGATTTCATTTACTTTCACCTAATTTTTATTTTTATTTATTTATTTTCATGAAACAGGAGGAACTGCTGTCAGCAGCATTTGCTTTTAGTCTGGCATATTTAAACAGACTTGTTTTTCATTTCTTGTCTGAGCGAATATGAATCTCAGTTGCTTAGAGAACACAATCTTGTGTGCAAGTTGTTTCTTTATTGGAAGACAGCTATAAACCTATGTATACTAGACCTTAATTTTTAAATACTGTTGTTTTGGGGTTTTTTTAATCCATGGTTAAGCTAAAATAAGTAAGAGCAATAAGAAAAAGGCTTCAACAAAGCCATACTCTCTACTGCCTGATTATTTGGTTCCTAAGCTCCTTAAGAACACATACACAAAATGAATTTATTATTTACTGGTTCTACATTAAACAATGTTGATTCTTCATCTCCTCATGGTTTTACATTGTTCTCTAAACTGCCAGAGGTAGCAAGTTACAAAAAATATCCACAAGATTTAGTGACTGCACACTGGGGAAAAAAATATAAAGTTCATTATCTGTACTGGGTAACCAGATATACAGAAATTACTACTGTTTTCTACAAAATAATTTAATCTAATGAAGTATGTTAGTGGAAGTTATCACAGTACTGGAAAAGCCTCTGTTATCCTATCAAACTGTTGTTACTGTAATCCTGGTGATTTTGTTTTGCTCCCATAACACTTCACTATAGAAAAGGAAATGTGATTGATTCAACTACATTAGTAATTTGGAAAGCAGGGGTAAGAAGTAAGGAAGATTAATCAGTTTGGAAAAATGGCTTTGCTCTTTAAAGTTTTGAATATTGGAAAACACTCATGAATGTTTCTCTTTTTTTCAAACCAGGTTTACAAATAAAATTTGTGAACTACATTTGATTAAAAAAAAAACCTTGCAATTTCATAGAAAGAGTATATGTAAAGTAGCATGTGAAAATACACAAATAGAACTGTTTTAAGGATTTAAACATGCATATTTGCCTTAGAAACTTAATAGTTGTAAAGAACTTAAGAATTCTGTGATAAATTTCTGCAAAATTGTTTTGCCGTCATTAATAAAACTCATGCCAATGTCCTGAGCCTGACCTATTTTATTCTGACTGATAAATAAATAGAGCTGTTCTGAAAATTGTGTACTAGTGAAAGTGACTAAATTAATAAGTCAGTTTATACTATGGATTTTTTTTTTTAATTAAATGATGAAGGAGAGGAAGACACTGGGAAATTCTAGCGTTCTATTTATTTCAGATCTTGTATGCTTGTCTTGAAATAAGCAATACAATTCTGTTTTTCTAAAGCTGAATATTGGTGAAAACAAAACTTTCAAAAAACATTTTTGAGCACTTTTAAATTAAGATATTCAAACTCTTATTGAAAACTGATTTGATAACTTTCCCCCAATATTTTTGCGATATGCACATACCTAGTTTCCCAAGATCCAGTGACAAAACAGGGAAAGAAATGCAACATAACAAACAGTTCTTTCCTTCCTTCAATTACCTGCATCTGTATATAGATCTGCATTTAGAAGAGAAAATGTGAGTGGGTGTTAAGGCTTGCAGACAGTGGGGTGTGGATCGATGCAGAGTGGTTGGATAGCTGGAAATGGCTGGCAACTATTATACCTCACCCTCCAGTCCAGACTGAAACAATTTTATTTTTTCTACAAACTTAGTGTTAAAATGGTATAATATACCCTTTGTTGTATAATTACCTTAATAAGGGAATGTAGCATATCTGAAGACACAGAGACTGTAAACAGCAGTAATGACCTTAAAGACAATGGTCAAATGACTGCATCTCTCTTAATGCAATCTTCTCTGCTAGGGTTACCTGGACACAGACTTTATAAGACTCTTTTGGGAGATGTAATTCTGTTCTTCTGTTCTTCTTAATGCCTAAAAATAGCTTAACTGAATTGAGGGGTTTTGTTTTCTCCTCTGCCAAGGGGACTTCAAATAAATTGGCTACTTCTTACAAGACCTGCAAACATTAAATCATTTTCAGAAAGAACATGAAAGCTGATGTATAATGGCTCTGAATTACTGTTCCGTTTAAAATTGTAATTAAATATTTAAGCATACACAAACCAAATTTAAGCAGTCAATGGACTTACTAAGCATTGTAACTGTGTTATGTGGCTTTTCTGAAATTCCTTTGCAGTCCTATAGTAAACCCTATTTTGAAAGAGCAATAAAATGCAATATGTTCAGCATTCAGCCTCCAGTTCAACACACAGATGAACAGAGACACTACCTCATCGGTTAGGTTAGAGATGTTTTATGCACACCTGCATTCTCTGCGTAGCAGACAGAGATGGAAGTACCCAGTCAGTTCTACATAGTGTTGATTGTGCTTCACATGAGAGAAAAAAAAAAGAGAGAGCACACGAGTACTTTTTAAGATATCTCAACTGTATGCCAGCATAAAATGCAAAGAAATAAAATACCACAATGCAATGAAACTTTAGACCAGGAGTAAAGGGGAATGATGTGTTCTCTCAAGAGATACTTCTGATGAATTAGCTAACTTCTGACTGATACCAATCTGTGAAACATACTGTTGGTACAATAATTTTTATTAGAAAGCAATCAAGCAATGTGGCAAAACTTCTGTTCTTCTCTTCTTGCAGGTGAGATACAAGGACAAGGTAAAAGCAAGGTTCCCAATAAAAAATTTTTAAAAAACAAAGTTTCCATATGATGATCTTATTCTGTCCTCTTTTTATTCTGCTACTGGTCCTTCTCTGACATTTGCAGATGAAACTTCCATCTCATCCCATCCTCAAGCCAACTTATAAATCAACAGTTATAAAGGAAGCAATTCATGTTTAATTCAACCTAAATTTTATTGAATTTATTTAAATAAGGCTGAAGACATGCAGGAAATATGCAAAACAATTTTCATGAGTACTCACAGCTATTACTTTCAGCTGTTGGCTGAAAGATACTGGGGCATTTGGCACTGTGAGATTTACTGGCACAAAGTAATTCACTTTGTCCCAGTTTTTGGTTGTATATTAGTATGAAAGAGATTCCTAATTGCCCCTGAAAGTCTCAGTCTGGAAATGTTTGAGTCTTCTGATGGGCATATGCCCCATTTGTATAATTTAATTTTTACCTCTCAAGTTTATGTATTCTGCATACTAGACATAAATAATACTATTTTAATAGAATAGCTCAAAGTATGCTAGACATAAGTTTTGAAACAGAAATTTATGGGAGAATAGCTCCTTATGATAAAGTGGTATAACTCCAGCTGACACAGGTTATTCTTCATCTCCCCTCTTAATGATACAACTTTATGTTTTCTTTCAACCATCTTTGAGATATGGGATGATATCCTTTGACTGATAAATAATTCAAGATTAAAAGAAATAGCTAGTGCGAAGAACAAATACTGGGATCACAAAACTCTATGTATTTTGAAGAACTGCCTTCCTAGGAGAGAATTAGGAAGCAGTTCAGTTATTCTTTCTTGTTTTCACTAAGCAGGTTTTGTAGATCAACTGTAATTTTCAGAAATCCAATCCACCTCTCTACTGCTTTTCATTCCTGAGTTTGTGGGAGACAGAGTCACCCTTACATTTTCCCTTGAATATTTGAATGGGCAGTCAGTGTGACTGTCCCCTTACTAAAGTGATGTAATTCTCCACAGGTGGTAGCAGAAAAGAAGAGCAGATTGCTCCTTGAGATCATTTACTTACATCAACTCTGAGGTACAACTCGGGGCCAAGTTAGTAACTTTTTTTCAGTTACTGCTCCTGCTGCTGCTTCAAAGAAACAACTGGTATTTCTTCCAGTTACACTTTTTTTTCTTTGTTCATTGTGAGGAACACCTGCTACTTTGGCACTTTCCCAGTTATCTATCCCAAAAATTTAAAAGTAGCTTTTTGTTTGCCTGTTTGTTTTTTCCAGTAGTAGACACCACTGAATGTTTCTGTATAGAGAACATCAAGCATAAAAATTTATTGGGGTTTTGGTTTTGTTTGGTTTTGGTTTTGTTTTCTTTCTTATAGGGTTTATTTGTTTTTTAGAAGAAAAGCAGAACACAACATTTCAGGAAAAAATGTTTGAGGTAAAAAAAAGTAAATTGGAGTGAAGCAGAACAACATTACAAGAAGGGAAGAGAAATACCCAGAAGAATGATGAAATAACAGGAACTCCACCAAGGTGTGTTTAGCTAACCAACACAAATGCACATGATTATATGCCAAATTTCAGACAGCTATAGTCTCTGGTTTTCATCCTTTTTGTGCAAAGGATGGCTTACTTTAGACAATAGAATAAAAAAACATGGCAATCCAAAACAATTAATGATCTAATCCTATGTCACTCATCGTTCAAAGAGAATTACTAAGTAAATTATATGTCAGAAATGGACAGAAGATGAAAATTTTGTTTTCTTTCACTGTTTCAAGAAAGTGTTGCTTTGCTGCTATTTATTTTTCTTTGAACAACCTCCCCCTCCCAGCATTTAAATGTTTTCATAAATTGGAAAAGATTTGAAGTGTATACCTTCAGAATGAAAGAAATCCACTGTTTTCACTCATACCTCTCTGGAAAAGTGACACAGGCATTTTGCTTTGGGCCTCAGACACTTTCTATCTAAAACCTTGCTGAATATCATTGAAAGCTCAATATTTTAGTCTCAGCCTATCTTGATGAAAAGGTATTTAATAAAAAATTTTCTTGTCTATGCTAGTAATTAACTTCTCTTCTACTGAGAAGAAAACCTCATTCTCTGAGAGGTGAGGCAGTCTGAGAATGGTTTATTCATGTTTCCCTCAACTCAGAAAAACACAAAAACCATTGTAACTGGATTAAATGCAGCCTCAGAAAATGCCCAGATTACTGCAAGGTACAAGGGGAGTCTAACTCCCTTTACAGTCATCTTTCTGTAAAATACTTCCAAGTCTGCAATTTCTGTATGAATAAAGTGCCATTACAGTAAAATACAGCTCTACTCATTTATGATAACAAAATTTTTACATTCTTATGGATAACAAACTGCTGCAGGTGTCATTCTACAAAAAAAAGTAAAAACTGTTACTTTTACAATTTAAGAAGAGTGAATTTAGCACTAGAAGATATATTGTCCAGGCTTTGTCTGAGATGTTGTGAATGATTTACACAAAAGGACTGAATAATTTGTGCTCAGTGGTATAATGAACTTAGCATTAGTGTTTTTAAAAATAAAGAAATGTCATTTTTTTGTCATTGACTAGTGGCTGCAGATACATTTTCATAAACACGTGGAGAAAAAAAAATGTATTTATGGAAGTGTCAGAATGGTAATTCAGAAAAAAAATCAGCCAAACAGAAACCAAACAAAACCAAACCAAGAGAAATGCCCACATAAACAATCAGAACAGAATATTTCAGGAATTCTGCTAGTGTAAAAACATGTTTTAATTACAGCTAGAGGAGAGGAACTAATTTCTTCCAGCAATATCAACACTCTTCTTGCATTTTTTTATTTTTTTCTGGGAAACATTGTTGCTTAACAACAAAGGTGATTACAGAACTGGAGTGAGCATGGGGAATGATTTTTACAGTTGCTCTGTTTACTCAAAGATACAAATTTCTGATAAAGGCAAAGAAAGTATGTGACTAGCATTATGCCACTGCATTACCAGCACATGGCAACAACTAAAACTTATGTGTAACTTCGTATGTTCTTTAAAAAGTTACGGTTGTTGTTCCCTTGAAGTTAGGCTGGTGGTGTGGTTTAACCCCACCTGACACCTAAGCACTGCACAGCTGCACTCCCTGCCCCCAAAGAGAATTGGGGAAAAAAAAAAAGTAAAACTCATGGGTTGAGATAAAGATGGTTTAGTAAGGCTGAAAAGGAAAAGGCAATAATACAAATGAAAATAACAAAAGATGATACAAAACAAGTGATGCAGTTTCTCACCACCTGCTAACAGATGCTCAGCCCATCCCCAAGCAGCAATTACCACCCTGCTGCCAACTCATCCCAGTTTATATGCTGAGTTTCTATGCATAACATCATATGGTATGGAATGGTATGACGTAACATCATATGGTATGAACTTTTTGGCCAGTTTGGGTCAGCCATCCTGGCTTTGCCCTCTCCCAGCTTCTTATGCACCTCCAGCCTTCTCTCTGGCAAGACAGGAGAAGCTGAAGAGTGCTTGACTTGGTGCTTAGCAACAACTTACAACATCAGTGTGTTATCAACATTCTTCTCATATTAAATCCAAAACACAGCACTACACCAGCTATTAAGAAGAAAATTAACTCTATCCCAGCTGGAACCCTGACAGCTGGTTCATTAAGAATGTGCTTGCCTGTTTTACTTCTGACCTGTCAATGAGGGAAATTAGTGCCAACCCATACAACTGTAGTTGAAGAACAAAATCATTTGTGCTAATAACTTGACATCCGTGTCATCAGAGTTTTAAAGGCTATTTACTACAGCGTTCCCCAGCCTGGTTTTGATATATATGAGTGAAATTGCTCTAGGTATGTTTCTGGGGAACCTCTGATTTACTTGGATCTAAAGAAAATCTAGATAGTGCACTCTGAGATGTGTGCTAAAATATGATGAATGGAAAAAACAAGCAGTTTGCTTCAAATAGGACACTTGGTACAAGATAAAACACTAATATATATGAAGATAAAATACTAATATATATTCACCTACATTAATATTTTCAACATTTTCAGCTCTTATTAAAAACATCTAGTTTCAGAAATCTTGACTAAATTTGTAGCAATGGCTTTCCAAAATATCACCCATAAACCAGATCAGTTTGTTGTAGTCATAGCCACATGGAAGTTACAAATATGACTCTCTCAGTCTTCCTTCAGGGTAGAATTCACACATAAGGGAATTAAATTTGTAATAATCCCAAACTAAGGAATTTCACATAATAAGCCATCTCATGGTCTCACTCACATCTTCAGCCATTATGGAATTTGCACTCTAGTTAAATAAATATTCACAACTGAAACTGAATCCCAAAGTTTGTTTAGCCCTTACTCAAGCAACTCTAAAAGGCAAAGGATCAGAAAAAAAATGTTTCTGTTTTCATGATAGTTCTTTTCAGTTGCTACATTTTTACTGTCACTGACACTAACAATGCCCCTTGGATTTCTGTGGTCTAGTAAGGATGAATCATAACAACAGGAGTTAAATAATTAAAAGAATATTATTTAAACAAATGCTAGTAGTCTGCAAGATTTGTGTATGAATAATATAATAGCTTTTGGTACCTTATGGATGCAGGATAATTATCAGATAGATCTTGTGAGAAAATATGTTTCACACCATTCTCTGTGACTATTAGGGGAAAAACTCTTCAGAAAAGAAAACCACTCTGCCATCCTGAGCACTCATTCCCTGTAACTGTGTGCATTCATTCTTGCTTGGGGAAGAGGTGCATGAAGCTGATTTTAGAAATGTTTCACTTAACACTGTTGGTTTGCCAAAGATAAAATGCTCACAAAACTAGGTCTGTATGATGTTTCTTATGGATTTTTCATTGCTGGAATAGGATATCTGGTCAAACCTGTAATGAATGAACAGGAATTCCAAGGCAGATGATAGCTCAGAAAGGGTCAGATCACTCCATTATGAGAGCTTAATTCGAGTCCTTGCTTTTTCTAATAAGGAGGATTGACTTATCTTCACTTACTGTGATGTCTTTTTTCTATTGTTGTTCATTGACTTTACATTGCCCCAACCTCAGGGGCTTTGAGGTGAACCAGATATATCCGTCAATATTCCAGCATCTTTCATGACTTGATAATTCAAACCCCTCAGTTTTGAATTATTGATACTCTCTTGGCCACCTGCTTCTCCGATTTCATCTCATAACAAAATCACTGTAAATAGTAATTTTTTTTGGAGATGTGCTACCACTTGCTGGCATAAATGGTCCTCACAAAATCGCAGCTACTGTGAGGTGCAGACCTTTAAAAGTGGAAGTTTTCCCTCATCCTATGTCTGCCACTGATCCAGACAGTTTTTTTCTCCCTAAAGCAAATGCACATATTTTTCATTCTGTGGCTACAATCCCGGTCTAGTTTTGCAGTGATCAGATTTTGTATAGGAGGACATCACTTGGCATTGGGGTTAATGGTCACATTTGTTATTGTGAGAACACATATGAGAGAGGAGTAGCAAACAAATATTTGCATTAGTCTTTCCTCAAAATGTGAATCTTTAAGCTACCATTCCCCCTATTATCGGACAAAGGGTAAAATCATACTTATTTTTCAGGTACTCTGTTTTTACTGAGATCCACTTCTAGACATTTTACTTGTGCTATGCTGCATACTTCATATACTGTTCAGTTCTTGTTTACACAGAATTTTGTTGCAGGGAATGGGGAGGAGGTGTGTAGAAAACAAGCAGTAGATACATTTGGAAGAAGTTAATATAGCAACAAAAAGAACAAATTTTCAAGTTTTATATGCAGAATGATTGAAGATCCATTAAACAAGCAATCAGCCTCCTCCCTCTGAATACCAGGAAGAAATATGCTGAATGAGTCACACTATTTTGCACAATGAGATAATACAACCTGTTAGAATATGGTTTAAATTTTTTATTTTAAAATTACATTTCAGTATGAAAAAAAAAACAACAATCCATGAATTCTAAAGTTTAGAAAGCAAATCTGGGTCTATATTTTCAAATGACAGGTTGTGTACTATGTGCTAAGACTTTCTAAATTCATATGTTAGTTTGTGGAACTGCAAAATGCTGATTAAAATGAACTTCAGATCAGTGAATTTTTTATATACAGACAGAAGTAAATGTATAAGATGAGGAGGGTGATGTGATCAGCCATAAAGTTGGCCTGCTTAGAATGGTTAAATTAAGAAGAAAATCTCTGCTGAAGAATACTGACAAAGAAGTTACCTGCCAGCCTAGAATCTGTAAGACCAGGGCTAGGCCTGAAAATTGCTGCCAGCCTCTTTGAAATACAGCTGGGATACCTAGAAATCAGAGACATCCTCAGATAACATTGATAAGTGCTAAACCAAGAATCTGTAATAGCAACTTACCTGAAAAAGTGAAAAACAAATGGAGAAATAAAACAGGTCTGAAAGAACAGACAACATCATCATTACAGGTGCAAAATCAAAATTAACAGCATCTATTAGTTGTTCAGAGTCGTGATGTCCTATGCCCACTTATTTCTTGATGACAAGAATTTCTTTTTTACCCAGAATAGAGACTCTCTGTGAGAACTTCACATACTGCATGGACTTTTCCTTTCCTAAACAAACTGTACTCTCTGAATGAGCTTTCTATGAGATCTTGGAGTCTCACTGGCCCTGCCCTGATGACACCAGGCTCAGTGACAGGGATAAAGTGAGACTTTTCCTTCTGTCTCAGTGGTCGCCCTTTGGGCCCTCTTTTGGGGCTGGTTCAGTTTGTCCTTCTGGCTCTAGGATGGTTGGGTTCACCTGTGGTATTGCTTTGTTCTCCCCTCTGGGATGGTTTGGCCTGTTCTGAAATCTCTGCAATGCACTTGATGCTTGGTGCTATATATCCATATAAGTAAAGTGTCATAAATACATCCTCTGTTATTTTGTTGATAAGTTTGCTTCAGCAAAGTTAAGTTTGTAGTAACCTGCAACATAACGTACTGGTTTTGCTGTTATAATTAAGTCTGTACTTTCTTGATTTTGCTGTTATTCATTGTTGTTACGATACTGATTGATACATTAATGATTAATGACAGCAATTTATGGTATCTTGACATAGATCAGGATAACAGATAAACTTACTAGTGGTGATTTTGTGGTAGTTTACTTGCCAGGGCATTATGGATTATATAAGCATACATACACACACACACACACTTTTATATTTTCCTGTGATTGATATTTCACGAATTGGAATGTAAGGAGATATCAAACCATATAATCCAGGAGTTATTTTTATTACAAACCTAAAACTTGAGAAAACTCAATAAAAGGAGGATGCCTTTGAAATGCTCAATCAACTAAAGTAATTTTAGAGACAAATACGGAATCCAAGTTGGCTGTAATAACAATCATATAAGTTTGCTTTATCTGTTTTGCAAGTGACAAAATAAAGGATAGTAATTTCCCAATTCAGAGAAGGCTTAAAGCTTTCATAATATTCCAAATAAAATCTCAATATGTAACCAAGGAGACATTTACTTGCATGGAACAAAACTAGAAAAAAGCATTCCTGTTATTTTTTTAAAACTTAAGGTGTCAGTTTTTATGTGCAAAAATATGAACACAAGCTATTACTTGGTAGAGAAATTGTCATGAGGGGTGATGGCTGACCTACCACTCAGTGAAGTCACTGGTATATTTCCACCTGTGTAATGGATTTTAGATTTCACTGTGTGACAACATGGTGTCCTGTGGAAATAACTTCTGCAATAATACCTTCTGTAAATACCATTTTAAAAATACTTTTATTCACTATCATTACTTGGTGCCATTTTAATTTCTCAGAACTCACTTCTTGATTAGGACCAATCCAAAATGGAAGCAGATTTTTTCTTCTCTCCAGCTTTTTGCACATATTTATGAATTATCAGTTTTCTAATGCCTAGAGGCATAAGTAAGTGTCCTGTCTTCTGGCTTCAGCCATCTGGTCACCTTAGGAGGCAAAATAGAACTTTTACACATTGGCTCAAACACGACCATGTTAAATGAGACATACTACCCTGAGCAAGATAATTGACTCCTAAAAAATTTTAAATTTAGTTTCATTCTAAAATTGGTAAATGCAACACAGTATTAATAATAATTTATCTAAGTAGTTTTGGCTTTGTGAACAGACTTCATAAGCACACATGAGAAGTACTTCAGCAGCAAGAGACTGTAACTAGTCAGGCAGCACATGAAGGTCAGATTGGACAGGATTCTGAGCAACCTGATCTAGTTAAAAATGTCCCTGCTCACTGCAGGAGGGTTTATTGCAGAAAGGAAAGTTCAGCATGGTTATGATTACCAGTGATTTATTAATGATGTTAGATGGATCAAAGGACTGAATTTAACAGCAATTAATCTTTAACCGATTTACGAGTGATTTGATAGAATAGATTATAATTAAAATAGTGGCTTATTTACAGGCTCAAGGATGACAAGATTGACACTAACTTATTATAAGGTATCCTAAATCAAAGAATGTATGGATATATGTCCATATGTATTAACACAAATAGACAAAAATATTTAGATCCAGTAAACTCTCCCTCTCTCTCTCTATATATATATATACAACCACACTGGGGAAGGCAAATAGGTATGTTCAAACACATAGATAGGTAAAGAGGTGAATGAAAAGAATCCTAGTGTGGAGTTAAAATTTTCCTCTTTTCTAGTTTAGAGTAAATACAATACATCAGCATTCCTCAGCAGGTCATAACTGAGACTCAAGAAGAATGACTTGCCCCGACCTTCCTTTGGCTTGGTCAGCAGAAAGTCCTTGAGGAGCTGACACCTGAGAAATGCCCCAGCTCAGGGGAGATGCTGGTCACAGCCCAATGAGAGCCAGGAAAGCTCACTTGAAACTGCTGTCTATAGAGTCCAAGATATTTGGTTTTTGTCAAGTACTTTTCTATTTCAGCCCTACAGAGATGGTGAAATATTCTGGTTTTTTTTCCACCAGTTGCACAGGCCCAGAATATTGCCAGATTTGGAAATGCTGGTATCATCTCTTTTTAGACATAGCCCTGATACAGAAAGGACATGACCCACGTAAAGATTGTGTTGTCAGGAGGTAATGGCTTATTATTACCACTCCAAAGTGATAGCAAAGGAAGTAGACAGTCACATCAAGCGGGTGCCTTAATGCTTTGATCTCCTGCTTTTCACAATCCACACTCATTCCACTTTGGCTTGTGGCCCAGAGATGGAAGGAATCACACCCAGCAACAAGTGTCTTAAAAGTAAAGGGTGAAGGTGGGGCGAGGGGACACAGAGGGACACTGCATCATCATAGTGTTGGATTAGACTACTTTTAAAGCTCCCTTCTAACCTAAACCATTCTATGAATCGAATATTGTGTGTGATTATAAAATATGCATTATGATAGAACAAAGAGAGGAAGTGTCAGAGAGGGAACATGACATTTGTTTTCAAAGTATGCAAATCTTTTTGCAAAATGTCACTTTGAAATAGAAATAGAAAGTAAACAACAACTAACCTGTTATATGATCCATATTAAGAGAAAAACAGTTTCAAATTCAATGTGTAATTGTTCTATGACAGAACCAAAACTGTTTTAAATGTCCATTATATTTTAAACCTTTCAGCCTAAATTCTTCAGTAGTCAAAGCTTGTGTTTGCTAGTTTGCTAATTTGTCCTTCTACTCTTGATTTTGAATTGATTTTCTTTATTCCATAAAATCGATCAGTAACAGTGAATACTATATCTTTCAAAAGTGAGGCCACTGGAGAGATTTTAATTTACTGAATCAGCCACAAGGAAATGTAGATTTCAGGTCTCTCATTGTTCTATTTTTCGTAAAGCATAACAGAATTTAAAAGTCTGGGAAAGCTATAAGGAATAATAAATTGTTGTAAGGGGGGAAATGTTTTCTTCTTTAGTAAAATGTATATGGTTTATTGCTTGTCTTTTTTTTTTTTTTCTTCAGAGCAAGTAAATTAAGCAGTATTAAATTATTCTACCAATCATTACAAAGAACATGTATGCAAGTGACCTGCAACAGCAAATAAAAGGGAGTATTTCAACCTTACCTAATGGGAAATGGCTGAAGACAAAAAACAAGGAGATTTTGTATCTGATAAGTATTTAGCCTTTAGACAAAAAATTCTTCATTTCATCTTTCTTCTCTGACTTTCTCTTTTTCTTCTTATCTTAGAAATAAGTATATTTCTCAATGGTTTGTCTTCCCCTGACAATACATGGCAGGACCAAAGACAACATAAACTGTCAGAGGTGAAGAGTGTCAAACTTTTGCAAAAAAGGAAACAAACAAACAAACATTTCAATTGTCAGACGTCATTGGTTAAGCATATGGGCTTTCACTTCTTGGAAGTATTGCTTGAAAGTACTGCTAAAAATAAATGTCTCATTTTTGCTGAGGTCAGCTTGCAGAATTAAAACAAAGTAGCAAATGAAAGTTTTCATTAACATTATCCTGGATCTCAGTTTTAACTAATACCAGACCTCTTTCTGTATCTCTGTCCAAAGAGGAAAAATTTTATCTTTTTCATTTTTTACCTTCAGAAAAAAAAAAATAGTTAACATGCTTTAAAATAAGAATAATAAAAAATTATTTAAAAGCCATTCTACAAAAAATGATTACTTTGTGAAATATTTTGTATCAAACTTAATCACCATCTTCTAATATATGAGACAGTCAGATGCTGTGGTAGTTATTGCCACGGAGATAACTATACAACAGTGAAACAATTGGGCACAGAGAGGAAAAGTAGATAGAAGAGACATAGACAAACAAAGAAAAATAAAAGGGGTTATATATTTTTATACACAACCATAGAGCTTTTCCATATTCTAAAATATTTCTGCGACAACAACACAGGCAGGAATTGGTGGAGGAAAGTCTATTTCTTCATCATTTGGTAATTCTGTAATGGTAACATTAATAGCATTTCCATATATATAAGGAAAATAGGAATATATAAGGTTTTTCTGGGGTCCGGGTGTATCAGAGATAAAAGAAAGCCTTTAGCAATGAAAAAATTTTCAGAGACTGGGAGGTCCTCTTCAGATTCCCCTTTTCCATCTCAAGTAAACAGAATCACTTGCTTTTAATGTCTATAGCACTCTAATTGGTCTTGTTGCTTGAATACATAACCACAAGCCCTGTACTTCAATGAATGTACAGCTTTTTTCTTTTTGATCATTCATAGCTACATCTTCCAGTTCCTGAAAGGATGCACAAACTGTGCTCCAAAGCTCATCACAACAGCAAGTACTGGCACACATTGCAGTTCTGTTGCAATCCGAAGGAGGAATGCTATTGGAACAGACAGAAAAAGCAGGTTATCACTATCCAAGCTGTAAAACCATAAGGGTATATTCTACATGGGAACAACCATGGAAATGTGCCATAGGGTAACAGTTCTTGGTTGTTTCTCAGGGGGCAATTAAAAATAACAGCTAATTGTTTAACATAAGCACTACAAAACCAAAATTGCCTGCTGTACCTTCTTCTGTTTTATCTTGAACAGAAGACTACAGAAGGCGATTATTCTAAAATAATGGAGTTGTTTCAACACTGCCAGCTCTAATCACTTTTTTAACTCTATGAGCTTCCATGGAACTCAAACACAAGTCAATATATATTCTTGCCCTTACAGGAAAAGAGTGAGCTAATACTGTTATGGATCTTATGTCAAATGATGTGCATGTCTTGTGAGGTATAATGGCTTAAAAGAGGTAAACGAATGTTGTATAAGTTCAAGTTGGTAGAAGAAACTGAATTCTGTCAAACGTTTCAGTCACTGCCATTTAACTCAGCTCTACAGAATAGCCACCCATGGATTCAACACTTCTTGTTTTCCTCAAAACAAGAGTTTTGGTTTATTTTTTCAGATTAGTGCATTTCACCAAAAAATGCTACTCTGTTTTTAAAGGAATTTGCCATTAACAGTGAATTCCGATCAGTTTCCTTACTTACAAAAGTTTCCTATTCCCCCCGCTCATGGAGAATCCATCTTTGTAGAGCACTCTTAGAAGTATTGTTAATAACATGGTTTTCACCCATTCTTTCAAAAAAGCTGGGGGGTTTTTTGTTTCTTTTTCTCATGCACTAAAGTTGTTACTTAGTTTCTCAACTTTTCTTGCTGTTGTTTATTGTGAATTTTGTTCATATACCCTATTGCTCGTGGTTATGAAGTCCAACTCAAAGTTTACTCTGTCCCCCAGTTTTTAGTATGACAAAAAAAAAAACAAAAAACCCCAACAAAAAACCAACAAAAACCCCAGATTTGCACAAATGTGTAGAATAGATAGTCCACAGACTGTACAGGACTCCAATTTCATTGTCTAGTAGAAATAAATGTCCAAGTCAGGGACATCCCAAAGCTAGAAAGAACTTTGAAGACTGGAAATGAACAAGACCTAAAGGACCTGCTCTCACCTCCTCTCCTCTGCAGGTTTTTGGTTTCTTTGTTTTTTGGTTTTGGTTTTGGGTTTTGTTTGTTGTTTTTTTTTCCAGTTTTGTTTTCCTTTTCTTAAATATGTTACTCACAGAGGCACATTCAGCTTCCCTTGTCTGCCTGGCCTTGGCTAGAGACAGGGCCAGAAATGGAGCTGGAAGAGCTTCCATCAGCTTCTCACAGCAGCCACCCCTGTGATCCCTCTGCTTCCAAAACACCACTGCACTCACCCAAGACACTTTGTTAGAAAACAAGGTTTTGAAGCCTTCATCAAGCCTGAAAGAAAGCAAAAGAAGAAAAAAATAAAAAGGAATAAAATTAATGAGGTTTGCTCTTTATGATAGAACAATTTTGCGAAATCTCTGCTTGGGCACCTTGCCGCCTCCTTCTTTGCTGATCCTGGTGTCTTTGCTCTGGCATTGCTCTTACTTCCTCCTCTCCTCTTCTCTGCAGGTGATTTTCGATATTTTTCGCAGTTTTGTTTTCCCTTTCTTGAATACATTACTCTCAGAGGTGCATCCAGCTTCCCATATCTTCTCAGCCTTGGGCAGAGCCAGGGCCAGGATAGGAACCAGAAGAACTTCCAACAGCTTCTTGCAGGAGTCACCCTTGTGGCCCTCCAGCTTCCAAAACACCACTGAAGTAACCCAATCTAGGAAATCTAGGAAAATTACATTAAAATATCTGCATAAATTTGAATGTTACAAAATTTTTATTAAGACTGTTTTAATGCAAATAATTGTGCACATTTCGTACAGGTTTTGTTGAGTTAATTCTATACTAATGACACAGATATTAAGTGAAAATGGCTATTTCTAGAATAAATTACTTTTCTACCAATATATTAATATTCATTTAAGAAGTTACAATTGCAATATATGATAGTATTGTGTGAGAGACATCCATGGATAAACCAGTTCATGAAGAACTAAAGATGAAATGGGAGCTTTTTATTGGGAGAAAAAAGTATAAGAAACTTGGTCTTCTGAAGTTTAACTACATAGCTTTGCACTTTAAAATGTTAGTAGGCAAACAATTTGCAGCTGAAGGCAAACATTAATCCAAGTTGCCCTGTATGTGTATGGGGAAATAAAAACGCTTGTACAAAAAGCTGCAGAAAGGCAAATGCATGCTTCTTAAAACAGATCTATAAATATTCCGCTGACTCAATTTATGCAGCATGGTGGAAAATGTACATTTATTTCAACAGAGTAAAGATAAAATTAAACCATTTTATAAGAGTAAAAAATCTGGCTAAATGAGTCAAAAGAAGATACTAAAAAGAAGAATATCTTCAAAAGAAGATACTAAAAAATACATCATTTATTAAGCCACAGGATCTTCAATTTTGGGGCATTGAATTTAAAAGTTGGAAAGTATTTTCTATTTAGAGTATATCTAAATAAATCTACAGTATCATATTACTATTTTAGAAGATCTTTTTTGCTGGAACCCACTTTAGTTCTGCTGATACATATATAGTCTGCTGCAACTGTTACACAAGCAAATGTATTAAACATCATGTCAACTACATACATACAGAAATAAAAGTACTAAAACTAACATTGTGAAGAAAGAAAAAATTTCCAGACTTTATCACACTTTAAAATAAATCAGCAACAAACACACATAAAAAAGTATAAAAATACAGACAACCAAGTTCTAAATAAATGATAAATGCTGTATTGCAATTAACTCTGCCAGAATATGGGAAACACCTCTATAAAAAGAATGAATATTTTTTCAAAAATAATATATGTGTGGCATCTGGTAGTACAAAGGACTGAAGAAATATATAGAACAGGCTTTTCAGATGTCATGGCAATGTGGGCAAATGGAATTTCTTACTCACAGCTAGTGAAACTGCCAACTTGTTGCAAACTTCACTGATGAATATCACAGGCCATGAATCTCATGACCTTGTCCATATGCTCTCCAAAACTGCTTCCTTGTGCTGGAGCACTCAGTTATGTCCACATTACAAGAGGCTTTCCCACTGCCCTAGCTATAAACAACATCACCACCACCAAAACAGGATGTGTAGAAAATATGCCACTGCTAAGTTCAAGCCTTACTTCATGGAAGTTTGTGACAGTGCTAAGGAGTCTGTCTTGCACACCCTCTTCTTCATTTATGCCTTTGGATCTGACATTCAGTCCTTCAAAAAGGGCCCCATACAACAACGTCCTTGGAAAACCTTACAAGGTTGAGAAAATATGAAGAAGGAAAATCAGGACTCCAAAGAAGAAAGTAAATTAGCAAGCAGGAGGTGTTCACTCTTTTTTTTGCCTTGTTTATGGTCTTCCTCTACTGGCTGCGATTAGTGTTGCCATCGTACAACGCAATACCTTTCAGTTCTTCAGCTTCTTAAAAGTATATTTGCTGAGTAGCTGAGTGCTGCTGTCTGTCACCCAGCTTAGACCTGATATATTTTTACAATTCATGTCATGCCTCAAGGCCTCTAGTTTCTTTTGACCAAGGTGAAATGAGCAACAGCCTACAACTAATTCAGTAGATAGAAAGCCATACAAGGTCAAGAGTCAGAGCTAGAACTGGCTCAGGAACAGCAGCATACTTGTTTCTGGTATCTTACTGCAGCCTTGGAAAGTGTGATCAGTGCCTGCTGAAATTCAGACTCAGAAGACATTTACAGGCTTATGAAACAATGGTTTAGACTCAGTAAATCCTCTTTAAATCCATCAATACATTATATACAGGAGCAAGCCTGTAATTATTTTTGTTTTAAATGGTTTTATAGGCTGTATTCTACTGGGACCTTGTATTTTGTCAGTCAGTAGAGGCCATTTGTTCTTTCCAGTACTGGCTAAAATGTCTTTGGGATTGATGGTTGCTTCAAAAGTACAGTGTTTATGTTTGAGGACAATATTCTACAAAATGACATAAAAATTGGGGATTAGAAGTGTCTAATTATTATTATTATTTGCATCAATGTTGATAATGTTTTGTCCTATCACCAGGCAGTACTCAGCCTTGTTATCCCCATAAGTAGATCACTTCCATCCTCAGTTGCTGCAGCTGAATTTGAATTGCAGCTGAATTAATTGGTTGCCTCATACGAAAGTCAGAGGAAGAATCTCAGTGTTAGGAGCTGCCAAATCTGGTAGCCTGACAGCGTTCAGTCTGCTGTGGATCCATAACCCAAAATGTGAATGAGGTCCCCCCAGCTGCCCATGTGGCTCTGTATGTTCAGGGATCAGATGCAAAACCTAACATCTGGGAGACTGTTGTTCTCAAAATAGATATACAGAACTAGGACAGATGTCAGCAGAATGACCACAACAAGCTGTGCAGAAAAGGACCCCTGACCACTCCCAAAATAAAGTTGCTTGCAGTGTTACTGTGATGTCTATGGGGGGACAACTCTATATGACAATGTTCTTATAAACAATGTGCTTTTATTTTTCGTATCTGTGTCTTCATTCAATTCCACAGATCTCCATCAACCCCCTCTCCCACATCCTCTTTTCTCTGTGTAACACATTTTTTTACTGTCTTCCACCTTCTTTGCAGATAGAGGGCCTTCTCTCTTTCCATCATGCTGATGGAAACCTCCCCACCATGGTGTGTGTGACATTCCATTCCCAAAATAATTTTCCTGTGTCTTGGGTGGATCTCCTTTATACAACACTTCGTTAGACAAGACGTACTGGGCTTTGCAAATATCTCCATTCATCTTTACACTAAGTCAGTGTGCCTATTTCTTTTCCAGATGCTGCAAGTTCTGGTTTTGGCTTTGTGGAGAAATGAGAGAGGCTACAGACTAGTAGTACTCAGGTTACAATAAAATTATTAACTGTTTTTTATTTTTTCCAAGACAATTTACCTTTGTACTACCTATCTCTATTACTTCCTGGATTTTTATTATGAGTCTTACTAGCAGACCATGCCCAGCATCTCGGGAATCTGATTTCAGGGTATCAGCATCCATGACAGAGAATGGGAGATAAGGGAGTTCTGTGGTGGGGAAAAAAAACCCCAAATATTGACCTCAGGTATCCTGTGGAGCTCCAAAAGCAGCAAGCGCTCTTTTTCCTGATCCACCACTGCAGGGTTAATATCTCTACTGAAATTGCTCAGGCAAATGTTTTTAGGCATTGTATGTGACCTTTTTCAGTCAGAACTTCAGTTATTGACAAAACTGTCACTAAAAGTCTGTGAGACTACCTCCTGTAAGTTAAAAGGACACACAGGGGCTTCAGAATCCTGAGCCATACAGTCAAGGAAGGATGTGGCAGAATATACGCTGACAGACTCAGACATTTCAGGTAACATACAGAATGTTCCTTATTCAGCCTATATTTGAGATCTTCAGCAGGTTTTCCCTGCTGGTGATACTAGTGTCAAAACTCCCAAATCAAGGGAGTATGGATAGTTAGTTCTTGATTCACTAGGCACATTAAAACAATTAGACAAATACATAGCTTCGATAAGAATAGTTGTAACTATGATTAAGAACTGAGCCCCACATATGAGAAATTTAAGCAGCTGCCTGGTTTGAGAAAGTGTGACTATTTTTTTCTTTCTTTTTTTATAGATTGTTTTACATAGAAATGTTCTCACCTAAGCTAGTTCTTGATTCATGTTGCCGTATTTGAAGTGGCAAAATATTAACTTCTGCAGTCTTTAAATCTAGATATATTTGTGGTTTATGTAATTGGGGGTTACTGTGGAAATAAGGGAAATAGGGTTTTTTTGACCCAAGTCACAGCACAAATGTGCAATATTTGGGTGATGGAGGTGACAAAGCTTATGGAGGTGGTCCAGAAATACTGTGAATGCCTTAGCAGCAATATCCAATGGTGTTTGGAGAAACTTGATGCTCATGAAATTTCTGAGACCATGAAACGAGATACTCATGTGAAAGATATGATTAATAAAGGTCACTTTTTCCTCAGTCTATGATTTGTATTTAATCTAATTTTGAAAATACGCTGATAGATGTTTTAGATTGATAAGCATTTGTTATTCGCAGGTAGTGCAGAACTCTTAAGCCATGTAACAAGGTGCCAACAAACAGGTGCAAGATCTTTTATTTTCAGTCGTTTATTTTCAGTGCCTTGTCAGTCCTCAGCATTTCATTTGGCAGCAGCAGTCTGCAGACTTGTAGTCTGGATTAGCCTTGGCACATGTTGTCTCCTGCTGAGTGTCATGCTTGTGGATGGAATGGGAACAGGCATAGAAGCAAAGCACACAAGTTCATATAAAACTATATTTCAATAGCCTACTGAATATCAAGCCATTTTTTTCAAATGACAAATGATATAAAAATTTAGGGGAGATGGTAACTCTAAACAAATGCTTGATGAATATGCAGTAAAGAAAATCTTGAACAAATTATTTTATATATTGATATGATTTTCAAGAAAAAACCCTTTCTTGGTTCAGACAAACATTGAAAATGCCAGATGCCAAAAATCAGATCAAGCTTTGAAGAAAAATTTTCATAAGCATGATTAGTGTAGAGCTGTTAGCCACATGCATGCAACTATAATCTCAAAAATGTAAGTGCTCAGAGGGAACCTCCTGTGGATGGAATGGGAACCTCCTGTGTTTCAGTTTGTGCCTATCACCTGTGTCCTGTCAATAGGCACCAAGAGCTTGCCTCCATCCTCTGTTCACCCTTCTTCAGGTATTTGTAAACATTTACAGGATACTCCTCTAAAGACTTCTCTTCTTGGAGCTGAACAGTCCCATATCTTTCAACCTTTTATCATAGGAGATGATCTCTTTCTTGTACTGAGGAGCCCAGACCTGTAAGTTGTTGCAGCACGAGTGCTCAGTGGAGTGCAAGAATCAGCACCCTCCACCTGCTAGCAATATTTTGCCTAACGAATCCCAGGGTAATATTAGGCTTCCTTGTCACAGAGGCACATCAGTGGCTCATGATCACCTTGTTGTTCACCAGGACCTCACAGGACTCTTGAGCAAAACTGCTTTACAGATTGTTGGCCTCCAGCGTATACTGGTACATGGGGTATTTTTTGCCTCTTTTACTTTATACCATAGTACTCTTTCAAGCAGAACTTTGGAGAAGCCAAAGTCTGCTCTGCTTAAACCCAGAGTTATCATCTTGCTTTTTATTGTAATCCCTCCTTTCATGATCCAAAACTCCAACATCTAATGGCCACAGCATCCAAGTGTACCTTTAGCCTTCATGTCCCAGATGAGTATTTCCTTGTTGATGTGTATGCAGCCCAGCACAGTATATCTCCTTGTTGGTTTCACTATCATTTGGATAAGAAAGCTGTCATCAGTGCTCTCCAGGAACATCCTGGAGAGGAGATTATTTTCTGCTTTGTTTTCCAGCAGATACTGAGGTAATTATTGTCCCCCATGAGTACCAGAGACTATAATTGTGAGGCTACTTTCATTGGTCTCTAAAAGACTCATCTGCATGTGGCTACTGGTCAGGCATTCTGTAGCAGACACAACTACAATATCACTCATAAGGTTTTGCTCTTTAATCTTCATCCATAAGCTCTCAGTTGGCTCATCACTCATCCAGAGGCAGAGGTCTATCCATGCCAGGTGTTCACTCACCTAAAGAGCACTCTACCTTCTCATCCTCCCCACCCATCCTTCCTAAAGGTCTTGTATCACTCCATTGCAGCACTCCAGTAATGTAAGCTGTCCCAACAAGTCTCCATGATCCAAACAAGGTCATGGACCTACAACTGTGCATAGATCAGTAGTTCCACAGGTTTATTGCCCATGCTGTGTGCATTAGTGTACCGGTGCTTCACAGAAGCCAAAGGTGCCCCAACACTGATTTCATTTAAAAGTTCTGTTGTTTTTTTTTCATAATGATGTCTTGTAGGCATTTCCTTTACTTACTTTGTTGGTGCTTGTGATTACCTTGTTTACGCCCTGTTTTGTTTATTTGGTACACCCTTTTGTGCCCATCATCATTCTTTTCTTGTCAGTCCTGCCCTTCAGTCCCTTAAAGGGCTGCTGCTGATTCACTTTATCCCTTTTTGTTCCTAGCTTAAAGCTCTCCTTACCAGTTCCATCATCCCGGTGGCAAACATACTTGTGAACTGCTTAGTGAGGTGCATCCCATCTATCCCAAGCAGACGCTGATTCTTAAATAGGAACTAGTGTCATAGAAGCTGAACCCTTATGCTCAACGTCAGCTCTGCAAGCAGTTGTTGTCATCCAGTATCATCCCCTTCCTCTTTGCATCCTTTGTCCCTAAGGGTGCACCAGCAGAAAGGATTGACACCACCACCTGGGCCTCCAGAATTCTATAGTTACTATTTATACTCTCCAGCTCAGTCCTTTCCTGCTCACAGAGAAGAACATCAGGGATAAATATAGGGTTGGACACACTTCAGCAGTCTCTCCAAAACATCCTGGATCCAGACACACGTAGGCAGCAAACTTCTTTACACAACAGGTCAGACTGGCAGATGTGTCTCTCTGTGCCTTGCAACACATCTTCTATTTTATTTTTCCAAGTTGCAGAGCTATAGTTCAAATATTGTCTGAGTAGTCTAACTTCTCACTGCATCATATTGTTACACCATGCATGTTTGACATGCATGGTTTGACAGATAAAATAAATTTGTGTCATTAATTTGTGCTTCTGGATATTGGGATGGCTGATGATGAAACAAATAGCCATGTAAAGCTTTGGATAAAACCAGACAGATCTGCTATTCAGAAAAGCAAGCCTTGTTTGCTATGCTTGCATGCATAGTCCTATTCCCAGAAATCAACAAAACACACTAATTTTAGTCAAGACTACTTAAAATGTATTATGATTGTAATGTGGCATTTTCGGCAAATGTTTCAGCAATGGCAAAATATTTGATTATTCTTGATCAGAACTGTAATATTCAGGTTTTGACAAAAGGTTCTGTTTAGGTCAGTGACTTGTGTGTAAATGGTAAAACAGTTTGCAGGCAATGGCAGGTATTGATAATGTTTGGCAGTGTAGTGGATTTACTTATTTGTGGTTTGTACATACAATTTTTGATTACTAAATACATTGTCTATAACTACTGTAGCTTGTAGCGACACTAAAACTTAGGTAACATATCATTCCCAAAGAATGTCTTTTGTTTGAGACTGGATAGAAGAGAATACAACTGGACTTTCAATTTCCCCTTTTTACTTCTTTGGAGTAAACTTCCTCTTTTTACTCCTTTGGAGGGGTTTTGTCATGTACAACATGATCAATAAATTAATCATACTACTACACATCTCAGTACTTCCTAATTCTTCAGAGTACTATATTCAGTAAATCAATTCAAGTGACTAATTAAAACCAGAAATATGTGGGTTTATTTGTTGCTTTGTTAAAGTTAAAACCAAATATAGCTAAGATAAATGGAACAAAATTGTTGTCTGTTTACTGTTGTTATTCATTCTTTCCATGGAAAAATGTTTTTTCTATATGACAACTGAGAAATAGGAGAATGTTATGTTAAAATGTCATGTTAAAATCCCTACTAAAATAAAATGTGTTGAAAAGATTAGGTTTGTATTACTTCATCTGAGTCAAGAAGTGTAGTTTTGCATCAATGGCAGTATCTGAAGCAGGAAGAACTTATTTTGTATGTCTGTATCAGATCTGAGTATGAACTTGAACACACTTGAATACAGTGAGAATATACTTATGGTAATTAAACCCACATTTAACACTACCTGAGGAAAACCCTATGAGAAAAAGTGGTGTGGAAGATTTCTATAGTCAGAAAAGTGTTAGATTAAGGATTTTTACACTGAGTTCTGGACTCAGTACTTTTACACTCAAGATACATTGAATCATAAATTCAAGATACATTGAATCAAACACAAATAATCACAACTCTAAACCAGCTTATAGTTTGATTTATGTTCTCTGCTCTTTTTGTTCTCTTTCAATGATATATCATAAGTTTCTTTAAAAAAGACACAGAAAGTCCAAAACATTTGGAATATTTTAAATTGCATTTGCAGCTTTTGAAAGATTTGTTGACATGACTATTCTTGGTGAAACAACCTTGCTTCTTTTTTCATAGAGAGGATAATGCTTTTTACCGAACTTTTATTTCTGAAAAAAAATTTAAGAGATATTTCTTTTTTTTCTACACTAATACCTGATTTCCTGTCTTAGGTCAGCTTTGGTGGTGGTGTGGAAACACCTTGCATATCTCAGAGGCCTGTCTAATCTACAATTGCTCATTTTGCCCTGACATTTATACAGCAAGATCTACTTGGGGTTAATACAGTTAGATAAGTCTGGGCAGTGTTCCAGAAGGCACCGTTTTGCTTTATGATGAGGCAAACCTCACTCAACGTAATTCTAGAAATATCCATCCTTGGCTGGATGGTGTATTTATGGTTCTTCAATGTTATTTTGTTTTTGTGAATTCCATTAGTATTTGTAACACCAGTCGCAACTTATTTATTTCAGTCAACAGCATCAAGTCATTTGTCAGGCCTTCTGTGTTCTCAGACTTTATGAAATAAATCAATACAAAGTAAGGAATATTATTATATTTTTCCAGAACATGCTTCTACACTGTATTCTGGCAGAAGTTCTTTTCAAATCAAATCAGCATTTACCCAGGGAAACTGTATTTTGATTCTGTGTACTTCTGAAAATTTTGCATTCCCAGAGTTTAATGAAGAGTTGTGCAAGCTTTTTCCCTTTGGTCATGATCACATGCTACACCTGTCAGCCACTAAAGAATAATAAATCTTTCTAGGACTTGCAGTTTCTCATGAAAGAAAGACTGGGTTTATAGAACTCCGTCCAAGACCACAAAAAAAGGAAAATTCAGCATCTCTGTAGTAGTACTGCCATTCAGAGACATTACAGCTCTTAAGCAAGAGAGACATTTGGATATAGACCACTGCATGCCAATCAGCAGCTGTACAGAAAGTCACAATTTCACTTATACGTAGGTTATAAAAGTATATAAAGCCAAGTAACGATATTTGTATTCTCATCAGCTCCAATACTGACTCTCTTTTGGGGTGTCATTGAACTTCTGCTTTACTTCAGTCAAAAAAAGTAGTCAGTTTTAACAACTCATATTATACGACTCATGAAGACTCACAAGTTCATACTTGTAGTATTTGAAGATATGAATTTTAGATAAATACTTTCTTATTTAATATGGACAGACTAGTTTTGTTATAACTCAAATAATGTAGCTAATAGAGACACCTCTTTTTTCAGTCCTCTCCAGAAGTGTCTGCTTTAATCTGATAAGCATGCTTGTAAGTTCTGTAGCTACAACACAGAAATATGTTGATAATGTGCCTTGTACTTCAAGCAGAACCTGCATATAACTTCTCAAAAGTATGCAGACCAAACCACATTTCAACTTCTAGTTATAAACTTTTGTTTAATTAGTTTTCACAACATCTCTAGATGTTTGCTGACATCTGTCCAATGCTTCTCTCTGACTTTCACATACCATCCTTATTGGGGATTTTATTAAATATCTCAGATCATCTGGGGTTAAAAATCAGGTGAACATTTCAATTTTCACTGGATTTATTGTGACATCCTTTAAAGATATGTAATCGCAGATCTCCACTTTATTTTTTGAAAGAAAAATAACTTCACATAATAACCATGCCATTAAATTTGAAGGATTAACCAAAGCAATTGTTAGCTTCATCTGTAAACAGCCATTATACACTTGATACAAGCATTAGAAAACTACTGCACTCACACTGACACAGTGTCTGAATGAATTTCTAAACCAACAGAAATTAGTATCTTAGGCACTCAAACTGTATACAAAACACAGTATGCCTAGTGCAAGAACCCACTTCTGCTAAGTGAGCATTAGATAAGTACTTGGTGCTGAGTTTGAAGTGGATCTGTCTTAGGATGGAAGACAATACATGATACAATATATAAACTGTGATATTTCATGAACATAATTGTTGATGGAGGACCTTGAGGTGTTAGCACAGGTATGTATGAACTTGATTCCATAGTAGAAGTTTTTAGATAAAACAGGCAGTTAAGAATCACAATTATTCAGATACCTTGAAAATCCTTGCTGATTCAGTCATCAGAATATTGGATACAACTCTTTGAAAGCAAATAGGTTCCAACTTCACAAACAATGCAGCAATCATTAGAAACACCCTCTTAGAGAGCATCCTCTAGACCAGTGGGCAAAAAAATGTCTTCAGTCCCGGGTTTATGGTTTCTAAGGTAAATAAATGGGTTAGTATTAGAAGAGTCTTGAAGTCAAAGAGAGTTTTTCTCTCAATGAAAGTTAAGGGGAAATATTAAGAATGTATGCAAGCTATAGATTGTTTTACAGAAAAAAATATGTATGTATTTATGTATGCACTCTCTATGATTCATGACTAAGTAAGCATTTTGATTCAAGGGGTTAATGTCCTTCATATGATATTCAGAAGGAAAATCAATAAGGTGTTGTAACTGTGATGGCTACAAAAATGGAATATCCCAATATGAAAACATTATGTGCGTTGAGAGAGGGTAAATAGATGCTTTACTCTTTTAAATTCATTAATAAGTAATTTTCAGTTTCAAAAAAGGTGCTAAATGTCATCCTAAGCATCATCAGCCATACACAGTTTCCAGTCTCAGCATAAAAAATGATGTAAATGTGTTGAGTAAGACATATTATGTAGCTTGCCATTCTTGACTGAAGACTCTTCAGGTATAACCATAGACACATTTACTTCCAGTCATGAAAAGTTTCTCTACAGTGCAAAACCAATCAATACAATAAAAAAAAACCAGGGGAAAATTCCAACATTCATAGTGTTTTGCAACGATATGATAAAAATAATTAATTAATTGTCAGCAGCATATAGTTTATTAAATTATATTGACACATGAGTGGGATTTCAGAATTTAGATTTTTGGTTGGATCATCAGTGTACTCAGTAAATATTAATTAATATAGGATGGATGAAGACAGACCTAATTTGGTGATATCCAAAGATGCAACTAAAAAATAATTCTTGAAGGCCTTATATTTTCTGCTGTTTCCTTCTGAGCGTTGGGATGCTGTTCCTTTGGGGTTCGTTTTATCTCAGTTTTTAACTACTCTAATTGCCCAATTAGTTGCTCCAATGCAAAGATAAAGCTGCTCTTGACATTCACTATTAATCTTCCTATTAGTATAAAGTATCATAATTTGGAAATTCTTACATTGAATTCCTGGATCTCTCATGTAAGTGTATCTCTGCCTGGTCTTTTTCTTTACACATGAGTTGAAATTTCTTTAGGTCCCTAGTGACATCAAGGTCATCTGCCATTATTTTCTGCATACAGTCCTTAATGTTTTTATATCAAAAAAATAATAGAATCATAGAATGTTAGGGATTGGAAGGGAAATCTAGAGATCATTTAGTCCAGTTAACTGTTAACATGATCATTGACATTGTAATTCATGTTATGTTGCTTACCAATTTCTTTTTATAAGAATAAGAAGGTCTTCCTGACCCCAAGGAAAACAAATTATTGTCTAAATTAATTTTTCTTACATAAACAGATATATTTTAGTATTTGTGTATCCCCACAATCTTAATTTATGTGTGTCTCAGAAGACAAAAAAAAGAACATCCTTAAAAAGAAGTATTGGCCTTTATCAATTAATATTTTTAATTCTACTGATTTATCAAACCAATGAAATAAAGAAATTTTGATGTAACAATTTTCCTCTGGACACTATTGCTGAAATCTAGAAGTGGGATAATACCTGGTATATAACTCAAAATCTTATACAAACCCATAATTCCTGCTGGAAACTCAACATTTTTTAACATTCATTATTTTCTTTGTGTTTTTTTTTGATGGTAACTGCAGCAGGCACTTAAATACGTAAAACCAACAGAGTCTCAAGTAGAACTAAAGGCAATCCTTAAAGCAAAGAACCCAAGATGGACATTTCATTCTGTGTACAGGGACTGCAGAACAGTTACTTTGAATCAAGCTTAATCAAGTGTTTTATTAGTCAAATTGCTCCAGGACAATTCACAGAGTAAACAATTGCAATTTGAAATTCTGTGGTTTATTTTGTGATCTATTCCCAGTCCTGAACTAAGTCAGATGGGAACTGTGGAAAGAAAGAGAAAAATAGAAGCTGAACAGAAATATAAAAGGATAAAAATCAGTTTTTTACAACTACTAGATAATGTAAAATGATGACACAATAGGAGTGATAATTACTGTTGCAGGATTAGACTAAGAATATAATAGACAAATTTGAGGATGATCAGCTTGAACTTAAGAAAAAAGAAAAAAAGAAATTTTTTATAATTAATGAAAAGCGAGGTAATTTTTTCCTCTTGGCTAATTAATTTATAAGCATTTATCAAAAGTTAATTAAATTATATGTCCATATATTGGAATATACTTAAAATAAATCCATTTTTTTAAAAAAACAAAAAGCAGACCAACAAAACACAAAGCAACCCAAACTACCAAATGACAAAGGTCTGAAATTCAAAATTAAAACTAAAATGAGACAAACTTCCATTATGAGTCACAAAACCTGCTGGAAGCAGCTACATTTTCCATAAAAGATTTAATTATTAAAAAATTATATCTTCTGTCCAGGCTACCACCAGATTTTTGCAGCTGATTCTATTTGATGCTGTCAGTGGTGACATTACAAAAATACTGATACAGAGAAAGACATAATTAAGATAATTTAAGAATAAGAAATATAATAAGAATAAGAAATATAATATTATAATAAGAAATATAACTTAGATCAAACACCTAGTGGAGGCTCAAGTAAATCTCCAAGAAAAGGAAATTTTTACAAATGATCTTAAAACAGAATATTAATTATTTTTCCTTGTTAATTATGCCTAAAGGTTTAGAAAATTTTGTGAGTGGATGTGGTTTTAATTGAAATTGGTTGAATTTTAACTCATCTAAACTGGTTTTGGATATGTCTGAAAGGCAACCAGCCTTTATTAGTTAACCCTTGTGCAAGATAACTGATATTAAACACTGCTCAGGTTCGCAAGCATAATTCAATTATGCTTGATAAAGTGATAAAGGATGAAGAAAAGGCTGAGGTAATTAATGTTTTCTTTGCCTGTGTCTTTAGTAGTAGGACCAGTTGCTCACTTATTACCCAGCCCCCTGAGCTGAAGACAGGGATAGGGAGCAGACTGGATCCCCCATCATCCAAGAGGAAATGGTTTGTGACCTGGTACACCACTTATGTCTGCATGAAATTCACTCAAAAGTACCAAAAGAGCTGGCAAAGTGCTCATTAAGTCACTTTCCATCATCTATCAGCAGTGTTGGTAAAATGGAAAGGTCCCAGTTGACGGAGACTGGCAAATGTGACACCCATCTACAAGCAAGGCTGGAAGGAAGATCCAGGGAGCTGCAGGCCTGTCAGTCTAATTTAGGATCTTGGGAAGGTTATGGAGCAGATCATCTTGAGTGTCATCACACAGCATGTATAGGACAAGTGGGAGATCAGGCCAGTCAGCATGGCTTTATGAAAGGCAGATCCTGCTCGACCTTTTTCTGTGACGATGTGACCTTCTAAGGGAATGAGGGAAAAGCTATGGGTGTTGGTGTTGTCTACCTAGATTTTTGTAAAGCCTTTGGCAATGTTTTCCACAGCATTTTCTTGAAGAAATTAGCTACTCATGGCCTGGATGGGTGTATGCTTGACATGGAAAAAACTGGCTGGCTGGACAGGCCCGAAGATTTGTAATGAATGAGGAGTTAAATCCAATTGGCAACCAGTCACAAGCGGTGTTCCCCAGGGCTCAGTGTTGGCACTTTAATATCTTTATCAGTGATCTGAAAAAGGGCATCTGGATAGGCTGGATCAATGGGCCCAAGTCAGTTATGGGAGGTTCAACAAGAGCAGGTGCTGGGTCTTGCACTGGGTCCTGCATCAAACCCATGCAAAGCTATGGGCCTGGGGAGGAGTGCTTTGAAAGCTACTGGGCAGTAAAGCACCTGGGGGTGTTGGCTGACAGCAAGCTGAATATGAGCCAGCACTGTGCCCAGATGGCCAAGAAGGCTATAGCATCCTGGCTTGTATCAGAAATAATGTGGCCAGCAGGATTAGGGAAGTGGTAGTCCCCCTGTAGTCAGCACTGGTGAGTGCTGTGTTCAGCAGAAAAAGGACACTGAGGTGTTGGAGTGACTCCAAAGAAAGGCAAAGAAGCTGCTGAAGGGTCTGGAGCACAAGTCTTATGAGGAGTGTCTGAGGATTGTATAGCCTGGAGAAAAGGAGACCAAGAGGGAACCTTATGTCTCCCTACAACTACCTGAAAGTGGGTTGTAGTGAGGTGGGGGTTGGTCTCTTCTCCCAAGTAGGAAGAAACAGGACAAGAGGAAATGACCTGAAGTTGTGCCAGGGAAGGTTTAGATTGGATATCACAAAAATTTCTTCACTGAAAGTGTTGTCAGGCACTGGAACAGGCTGCCCAGGGAATCAGTTGAGTCACTGGAGGAATTTAAAGGACATGCAGATGTGTTGCTTAGGGACATGGTTTAGTGGTGGACTTGGAAGTACTGGGTTAGTGGTTCGGCATGATGATCTTAAATGTCCATTCCAGCCTAAATTATTCTATGATATGCATGTGAGGAAACAGAGGTTAGGATGTAAAGTAACTGTTACTTGTCTAAAAAGATGTGGAAGGAAACTGGAATCTTATAAGGGTCTGTGCTGAATTGATACACACCTCGGCTAAGATATGAAGAACAGAGAATACCTGCTGCAACCAAAGAAAGCTTTGGCTTTTATTGGGCAGTTTATGCTATGAATAAGAACACTTTAGTACCTTTTTTTTTAGGAATAATAATATATTATATTATATATTATATAATATATATTCATATAATATTATATTATATATTATATATTATATTATATGGTTATATAATATATTATATTATATGGTAATATAATCTTCAGGGGCTCTTAATAATGAGGCTCCTAGAAAACAAAATCCATCGTGCATTTACAGTGTCTGCAAACCATATTACCAGCAATAACATTCAGCCTGCCTTGAATACCGGCTGACAGCAACTGCACCACTGTGCACTTTTGAACAGTATGTCCCTTCTGTCTAAGGATGGCTGCATTTCATTAGTGAGTGGAGAGATCATATTAATTTGCTTATTTTATATTGGACATAGTATTTATGGGAACTCTGCAACTTTAAAGAGGAACTATGAAAGCATAGATTTACTAGAGAGCTTGAAGTAGTGGGTACAGCACTTTCTGATGACAGCTCAGGCCCAAATGTGTATTTGTAGGTAAACTAGAGCAACGAACATTAGCAGTCTGTCCACAAAATATTCTATAACCCACTGGGAAACCTTTTTTTGGAAAACCAGAAACGAAAACCATCCAAAACCTACAGAGACTGTAGAAATAAACTTATGGGCAACATCTCCAATGCTTTTGTCTTCTGCCGCTTCCCAGAAGTAGGTTGTCATGGTCAGTAACTATTATTATTTTATATTTTTTTTAAATGAGAAAATATTAGCCACTGCACATATTTTCCGCACAAATTACAAAAGTAACCAACTTTATGGTTTAAGCGAATTAAAACGTGTTGGTTTGGTTTTTTTTTCTTCAGGGAAAATAACACTGAAAAACGTATGTGTCTCAGGGAGAGGTTAATAGTGGGAGAAAATGCAGGAAAGCAGGTTTTTAAACAAATGAACCACGCCCGGGAGAAAGGTTTTAAGAAGAGAAAAGGAAAAGAAACGGAACAGATTATCACTTTTTCACCCTCCGGAGAATCGCCTCCTTGCCCATCGCTGCCTCCTTGCAGCCGATCGCGGTGCTGATGCTGCTCCTGTCCCTTTGTCGTTGCTCCTTCTCGCTGCTCCCTATCGCTGCTGAATTTTTCTCCTTTTTCCTCAGCATCTTTTTAGTAAAAAAATTATTCTTCCCAGCAATCATGGACAGAGATTGCAAATTGGTAACTGCAAGCCTTCCTTTGGATATTCAGGCTTTCCCGGAATTCCTTAGTTCCTGTATTTCATACCAATTTGCATTACCTGCCTGGCAGCTCTCTATCAGGAGCCTGTTCTTGGTTAGCATTTTATCTTGTCAGTCCTGTTACTTCCAGGTAGCTGTTACCATATGAAAGGAGAGGGATATCTTTTTAGAGAGAGCAAACAGCGCTGTTTCATGCCAGCTTGGTTGTAACTTTTCTGATTAAGGAGACAATTAAAAAAAAAAATTTTCTATCACCGTGTCCACAACGTTACATTGGTCTTCTCCACATAGAATTTTTAGCTTTTATTTTTCCATTTCTTTTCTCTTTTCTTCTTGTAAAGACATGGAAGAACAAGTGCTTTTGGACAAGCAGAAAAACTGAGTGGAAACACCTCTTCAATAGTGAAATTTTAAGAAACGGTATCTCCCAGTGTTTTTAAATATTCTTACTTCCCTTATCCATCTTCAAAATGCCACGATTAGGTGCTAATAGTCACAGCTGTATCATCCAGAACTAAAAACGGGTTTCAATTTTTAAGAAAAAAAAACCCCACAAAATATTACTGTGTAAAGCTGTCTACTACAACTTCAGCAGGTTAAGACTCTATCTTCCCTTTGCCACCCTCTTTCCTTAAAAATCCATCTAGACACCCCCACCTCCTTTTCAGAGGCCTCCTTAATTGACTCATTAAGGTTACAGAACACATCTGCCCACACTTACTGAATCACAAAGCATTTTAGTTGCCTTTTCTCACACCTAGATCCACCAGACAGAAAGGAACTTGCAATTACTCACCTCTTAGGAATTCAGCTCTCTGGGATACCCAGTCCTCAGAGGGAACCCCTGATGATCACCTAATTTATGCTTTAACACTGAATATCTGTCTAAAGAGTCTTTAACAGTCTAGTTTGGTTGTAGCTACTAAACTAAAGACTTGCCTGGATGACATTCTGAACTACTGGAGGATGTATTGTAGGGCTGAGGTCAGTGAGACACAAATAATGCTTATTAAAGTCAGTGAAAGTTCTTTTATCCCAAAAATAAAATTGTGTGTTTGTGTGTTATAATCTCTTTGCATTGTGTAGCTTTTGATTGCTGTATGTCTCAGATTGCTGTCTGTAAAAAGGGAATAATAAAGCCTAATTACATTCCACCTACAGTTGTTGAAGTTGTCACCTTTCATAGTATATTTCAGAGAAGTGCTGAATATAGTATTTTCTCAAGAAGTTTCCCAGCTTCCAAGTAAAAAAACTGTCATTTTCATTATCAGTTGTATTTTTACCTTAAATTTAAAAAGGAACATCCCTTTCAGGTTGAAAACTAGTATCATGTCAAATCTAAGTGTGAGATTTGTACATTCACTGACTGCTAAGACTGACATCACTGGCAGTGAGCAACTGTGATTCCAAGCATGCACTTATCAGTGTTGTGTTGTGGGGTTTTTTGTTTTTTGTTTTTGGTTTTCTTTTTTTTTCATGATGCAGTTGACCACAAAATCACTGTGGAAGTTCTTCCAAATAAGGGATTTTGTTGCACTCTGTGCTACTGCAATGACATCTCTCTTCTGTTAATGTCATTGCTACCCACAAACATTCATCTAATTCACTAATAAACCTGGTGACCTTTTCAACATGAAATAATGTGTTGATTGCTTGAACTTTATTTACTTTTGTCACCAAGTTTTTAATTATAAAGAGAAAATGCTTTCTCATTACACATGATGTCTACTAATTAGTTTAAAACTAAATTGACATTACACAGTCAGAATGAAAAGATGGGATTTTTCACTTATTTTTAAAGGCTGGCTTCTTCATGTTAAGAATAGCCAAAATGACTGAGGGCAAGCTCAGCAGGATGAAATTTCAAGAACAGCAAAAAAACCACCATTAAAGTTTCTATCTGAGGTTAATTTTATTGGCTGAATTGTAGACCATGATAAAAATAAAGATGTGTGTATAAATAGATGCATATTTATAAAATGGAAAACCTGACAGAGCTTAACTATAGTCATAGAAGTAAAATTATAATTCCAGTAGACTAGTTTCAGTGGCAGAAGAAAAAAATCACTCCAGCTGTGAAAGACATTAAGGTCCTGCTACTCATTGTTTATTGGAGTTATTCAGTACATGCATGTGTTTTAGTTTTTTACCTATAAAAGATATTAAAAACTAAATCAAACCAAACCAACCAAAAAACAAAGCAAACAAACCTCAAAAAAACCCTATTTTTTTTTCTTTCTTTTTCTTCTGGACAAAGATGTTGCTGGAATTAAATTGCCAAGTCCGATGCACCTTCATTTAAAATACACTACAAATTAAAGGGAATAAAACTTTTAATAGGATGCATGATGTGCAGTCATTTTGTACCACTCCCTTTGTACCTTTGAAGGCAAATTGCATGAGGGTCTTCATTGTGTTGATCTTGGAATATGCCTTGGGTTTTCATGTATACCGCTCTTTTTCATAATGTGCCAAATATTTAGGTTCAAAGAAATTCTGGAACTTCCCTGGAAGCAGCTGATAGAGCTACATTTTCAGATTCAGTTCCTGGCCCATGATTTCACTCCTCTCTCTAGCCTCTGGGCTGTCAGATGAGGACTTAACTTCACTGAGTTTAAGTGCATCCATCCAGTATGCTACAGAGTTAGTTAATGGAAAGTCAGATGTATCTTTCCAAAGATGATGTAAGACACCTATCTCATTTTAAAGAAGCCTGGTGTTGGGATCTTGCAATCAAGGTATATGATCCATGGTGTGTTGGCAAAAAGGATATGTAAATCCCTCTGACACCAGAGAACACATAGAAAGAACTTTGTCATTTCAGGAAGTCTGATGTTAATTTAATAGTGATGAAGGACAAGACTTAGGCTTAGCTGAATATTCACCTATCACTACTATCACTAAGTTATGTAAAGGCAAAAGAATTAATTTCTTTACAGAGAAACATAATGTTCTGAGTTTTATTTTTCTCAACATGGAGAAGTAAATTTATTTCTGAAGTGCCAGTTAGAGACATTCTGTCTAAAAGCTGAAGATATGTAAGTGGTCCAAAGCTTTTCAAAATCTTAGAAAAGCCCAATGTGTAGAACCGAGGAGGTAAAAGCTGTATGCTGATCTGAAGTTGTTCCAACCATCAAATCTGTGGCTGGCTTTTCCGTGGTGCGAGGATTGCTTTGGCATACATCGTGTCAGAGAGTTTTGCCACATCCCTCTGTGATTCTCCTGCTCAGAGTCAGCTGCATCTCTATACATCCGAGAAGAGTCTTACACACTTTATTTCAATATTTGTAGAGCAGATGGCAGGACTTTGTAGAGAACAGCAGGGCTCAAACTGGATGTTCTGCAGTGTTACCCATCTCCACATTTACAGTAAGAGTGGTGCTCAGTTGCAATATGGCTTTACAAGGTGTCTATGATTTTGAACATTTTTTTTTTAAATCTACATCTGCTTCTTTTGATCCAGATTCCATATTGTTGAAGAAAATGACATTCACTGCTGTGACACAATTGTAAATGCATCTCAGTAAATTCAGGGTATTTTATTTATTTCATAAGTGGTTAAACTAATATTTGACTCTCTGGATTTCTTTTCCATTGTTTACATTGAAAAGAAAATGTATAGAACGGTTTTAAAGTGGAAAAATGAAGATAGCAGAACATAAAATAATTACATGTTTATAAATGTGAACATTGCTAATTAAGAGTCTGAAATAAACAGAATGCATGAAAGTACAAGCAAAAACCTTTCTGTGGGATTTTATACTCAGTTAAGCACATATTCAATTAAAAAAAACCAAAACCAAACCTTCAAGATAAAAAAGAAATTATGACCGTCTGCATTTTGCTATAGAATTATTCTGAACTCTTTGGTGAAATCTTAAATGTAACAAAAATATTCAAGAAATGCATATAAACCTCCATAGTTTCGAAGAAATAAACCTAGTACGTTAAGAATATTATATTCTACACAGTTTTTCAAAGTTGTGGTCTTTCTCCAGATAAAGCCATGATCTTTGCTTCTTTTTAGGATTAAATCTTCCTGTGAGCACTCAAAAAATGAAAGCTTGCTTTCCTTTCCTGATCCATGAATAAAAAGTAGGTTAGAAATGCTGAGACCTGAGAGTCGCAGAATTATGTGGTGATAAAACTGAAAATAACCCAACTCTCCCCAAACCAGATGAATTAATTAAAATTTTCCTTCAAGAACTCCAGTGTTGTTTTAAACCAAAATACATTTCACAGGTTTTGCATCCAGGATGTTTAAATTTTATTGAAAAAACAGCAGTCAATTTTTATACTACTTTTCTGCACTTTTAATTAAGATATCATTTCCTTTCAGGAATAATTTGATAAAATCACTACAAATATAAATTTTCAAAAATCAATTTTTTGATTCACCTTTTCTTAACATTAAAAATGCATAAACTGAATCAGCCAAATATAAATTAAACAATGTCATTTCTTAAACATGTAAGTAATTAATCTTCTTTTTAGCAAAATGCTTAATAAATTTTTAGGTGGTGAGACCAAAAAAAAAAAAAAAGACTAAATATTTTATTAAATCCAGGGAGTGAGTAGTGATACATCCTATATTTGCCTAAATTGTGAAGTACATTCAGAAAACCTACTTAGTCCTGAGAAACAATTCTCCCTTTTTTCCAGAATTACCTGGTTCCTTTTATAGTTAAATTCAAAACCACAATAAGGATTTTATTTTCTTTAAGAAAAAATATATTTAAAATATATGTAACTAGCTATTAACATAGATGCAGAACTCATTATGGGCAATTATGTAGAGTCAGACTTTTCTATATTTGTTCGGTTTGAAATTTTGTTTTGCAAATCCATTTAGCTTCCTTAGGAGTATTACCTGAGAAGAAAGGCATGATGGTTTGGTTAGTTTTTAGGGATGAGGAAGATATAAACTAATTTTCCCAATATTAATGAAATCTAAAACCTAGTCAGAAGTCTAAAATAGTCGCTGAACTGATTTGTTAAATAGAAGCACCTAAGTTCCTGCTTTTAGGTAGGCTGTCTCAGAAGACAGAAAATACAGCTGACATCGGTAGTCTTTTTATACCTAATATTTTTAAATTTATTCTGAGTTAAAAGTAAACAATTCAGTTCAAATTGACTAGATGACCCAGTGCAGATGTTGTGCAGCTATTTCCTGTATATGTAGTGGGGATGATGAAATACTTCGTTATGCAAATCTGGAGAGATATATTTCTGCCAAGATTTGTAACATCACAGGGGCAATAACAAAGTTTTCACATTCGAATTAGCTGAAATTAACATCAGAGACTGATAATTCCTACCAGTTGTTCAGGAGGGGTAAATCTAGATTTTTTACATGAAAATGCAACAAGAAGAAACAGACACAAACTCTCACCATTACCTTTACCATTGCTACAGTATTCTTTGATGATGAGCAGTGTCCTGGGGAATATATTTTTCTTCCAAAAATTTTTTTTTCCCCCATGAATTTTCATTCTTTACCCCAGCTGCTAGCACTCATTTTTATCAGAAACTTCCAAATTTCACTAAAGAAACCAAGTTGAACTTTCTATTTTTAGATTATATGAATAGGTTTTCAAGCAGATGTATTGAATTCTGGTACTAATTGTTAGCTCAGTGTAGGGTATACCAGGCTGAAAAGCATAAATAAAACTTAGATATAAAACAAGACATAAATACATCCCACCTTCTTTATATGTCTAATAATTAGCAAACATACTTTGATTTTGGGCTATGATGGGTCATTCTCTTGAACAACCTCTGCTGTCTAATTTCATAGCTTGGATTTTCTTTTTGTATTTAAATTCTTTTCCTTAATTGCTGCTGTCTTGCATTACAAAAATAGCACTATAAAGATTTCCACATGAATGTACAAAAAATTTAAACTGTTCATTGATTTTAAATGTCCTACACTTTCTTGAATCCCAGCTGTAAACTCTGGCAAGTTCTTCAAAATTCTGAAGAGTTCTTAAATTTTGGGAAGCAACCAAATAGCTTTGATTTGTTCTGAATGTTTATAATCTATTGTTTCATTAAATGCTAATGCAAAGTTACATCAAGCCTTTTTACTTTAATTTCTTCATATAAAATTCTAATATTGGTTTACAGACATTTAATACTTCCTCTTTACCAAGAAAAGGAGTAATTGGGATTAACGTTACACATTTGGCACCTTTCCATTATATCATAATAGTGTCTACAGGCTCCACAAAATCAGGGTTTTACTGTACATGTTGTAATAGCATATGACCCTACTCACAGCCTCCAGAAATAGGCAGTATTTCCTCCTCTCCCCTGTTGCCTTTTTAATACTGTAGACCTGCAATAACAGGAAGTTTCAGAAAAAATTCAGAAAATATGTACTGATGAGATGAAGAATGGTGTTACTGACATATGCATATATTTTATTGTACATAGAATTTGGACATAATGGTCTTTTTAGTCATGATACTACGATGAGATTACTTCTTCCCAGGGCAAAGCCATCAGACACTTTCAAGAAACGTTTTGAAAAAAGTCAAAAGCATCAAAAGGCTCTAGAATTTAACTTCACCTCTTTAAATTCTTTTCTCCTCTGTAGTATTTTATACTTATGCTGATGGCTTGACATGGTCTTATATAAGGAGTACAAAGATAACAGGAATCTGTATATTGGGTATAAGATGAGATACAAGTGGAAACTTGATTATGACCTTACATTTAGCAATTATTATTTGAAGGCTGGCTAGTCAAAGCAATCCTCTCTTTCTGAAGTGTTCAAATCAGAGAGGAAGTGTCTTTTTTTAGAAGCTAATTTGACCTTCAGTGCCATATATAAAGCCTGTCTTCTGTGGGGAACTGAACATAGCTCTAGCATAAGATTTTCAACTCCTGAAGTCCTCTGAATGCCTTAAATGCTTTCCCTCACCTTTCTGACTTAGATGAATAGAAAGAAGCATTCTGAAAGAAGCTTGGTTGTGAAGATCACTTGACAAAGCTGGATGAATGATGCATTATGGTAGGGGACAGGTATGATGCTAAGCAGGAGGAATAGGGAAACTAAACAGCAGCTGACACACAAATACTGACTGTGAAAAAAATGGGGCTTACAGGCAGGGGTTTGGATTTTTGGTTGTGTTTTAGGGGTTCGGGTTTTTTGTTTGTTTTTAAGAGAGCATTATCCCTTGTTTCTTTCTTATTAGTCTCAGCAGATATGGTGCAAAAGAATTAAAAAGATCAGAAGAGGATGTAAGTTACATTAAAAATCCCTTATCTGATGATTAATTAGTGTAATTTGGAACAAACCTTGTTGATGGAATAAAAAAATGAAAGTAAAGTAGCTCATATCTAAATAGAGCCAAAGGGAAAGAGTTCAAGAAAAACCTAACCCCCTTCCATTATTTAAATTATATTGGTTTCAATCTAAACACACTTAAATCTAGTTTTAGAGCATGGAGACTGTTACAGATTGAAGTTTGTGTTTCTTGTACCGGTTTATTTGATTCATATTTCAAATGTGAGGTCAAGAAGGTCTACTTCTGGGAAAGACAGTATGCCCAGTGGAAAGCTTAATTCTGCACTTCATTTGTGTAACTCACTCCCCTGTAAAGACAGACTGAGGAAGTTGGGGTTGTTCAGCCTAAAGAGGAGGCTCCGAGATGACCTTATAGTGACTTGCCAATATCTGAAGAGTGCCTACAAGAAAGCTGGGGTAGGGATTTTTACATGGGTGTGTAGTGAGAAGAAAAGGGGAAATGGCTTAAAACTCGAAGAGGGGAGATTTAGATCAGATGTTTGGAAGAAATTCTTTACTGTGAGGGTGGTGAGACCCTGGAATAGGTTGACCAAGGAAGTTGTGGCTGCCTCATCCCTGGCAGTGTTCAAGGCCAGGCTGGATGGGGCCTTGAGCAACCTGATCTAGTGGGAGGTGTCCCTGCCCATGCAAGGGGGTTGGAACGAGATGATCTTTAAGGTCCCTTCCAACCCAAACCATTCTATGATTCTATGACTCTATGAATTTCATACTTGTGTTGTGTTATTTAGGTGGCCAAAAATATAATCCCTTCCAAGAAGTATCATCATTTTTTAAAGTGTTTCTCATCCCAAACTGATACTTGTTTTCCAGAAAGTAAACATTTTCCTTGAAAATTTCAGTTTTGCAAGCAGGATATTTTCCACCAGCAAATCCTCTGATACTAATTTCCTATCAATTTCTAATGCGTATGTTTATAAAAGTCATTTATACTTTGAAGCATAAAAATCCAATTTTGAAGATAAAAGGAAAGAACTTTAAAATTTCTGTTCCTTTTCCCATGAATATATACCATACTTAGATATAAAATTAATTTATAGACAATGTAAAATGTTTTTACACATATGTGTATACTCTTTTACATTTCTTCATATGCTCTGAAAATATGTGCAAGGTGTTAATGGTCATAATTTTCTCTTGACTCTTAATATGTAACATAGAATATATAAATCAGAAGCCAGGCACTGAATACTAACCATATACTGGAAATACTGTGTTGAATTATTTACTTTTCTTTATTCCTCAACAAACAGATGTCTTAGGGATCACTTTCCTATTCTGTCCTTAATGAAAATCAGTTTTTCCTTTTGCACAGAGAAAGAGCTTCTCTCAATAGAAAATCTATGAAAGAGTAATTTTCTGGAAGTGCATATCTATGTAGCAAATTTGATGTAAAATTCACTACAGGAGAGCTTTTCTTTTTCTAGTAATTTGTGTCAGCAGTACGAAGACATTAGCAGATGCAGACAATTTTTCAAAACAGTAATTGTTATTTATTTCTTGAAATTAAAATCAAATAATAGTCAATTAATGCTTTGAGGAGCAAAATTTTTTTAAAAATATATTTTCTGTGCTAAATAGTGCATGTGGCTCACTGGGCAGTATATAAAGAACAGCTACCACTGCTGGTACTAATCTGGGAAGCAATTTTGTTTTTATTTCTCTCAAAAGATAGCTTATGCATTCCTGAACACTTGCCTTTGATCCACTAATTCTCACCTGTTATACTGTGATTACATGGATGAATTGCAAAGAGGCCACATCAGTTAAACTTCCAAGTTAGGCAGCACAGTGGTTACCCCAAGAACAAATACTTCAATTTAAAATTAATCAGAAGCTGACTGTGCACACAAATATTTCTCACAGTTTTAAAAGACTACAGATAAGCTGTTTGAAAGACATCTAATTATGAAAAGTGCTGGCCAGCCTCTGTTCTCCAGACCACTGAAACCAACCACAGCTGTCCTAAGTAGTGACCCAGGTCTTCCTCCTGGAACTCTACCAGATTTAATTGTCGTACCTAATACTCCACCTCTCTAGGGTTTCCTTGGTCTAAACTCTTCTCCTTCTTTTTTACTTTTACTGGCACACTTTCTAGGTATTGATTAGTCTCTTAATTCCCCTCTAACAGCAAAGGGACCCTGTGAGCCAACCGCAGTACACCTGCAAAGATCACCACTGACATCTCCATAACATCTTCAATCCAAATCCTGGAGTTTCAAACCTGGATTGTAGCTTATTACTGCAGACCCAAATCTAACACCTGAAGTGAGGAAATGGATTTTTAGAGGATGTTGTAAAGCAACAATGACAAAACACATTCTGCAATTTGGGCAATAAAAGGAATATCCTGTCTTTGGCAAAAAAAACCCCAACCCAAACAACCAATTGTACACAAGCTTTCTTTTCCCTTAAGAGCAATTTTGTCCTCTTGGAGTACTTACGAGACACAGTTCTCCAAGTCAAGTTTTCCTTGACCTTTGTGGAGTGTCTCTCTGTTCTAACTATCATTCTAAAATATCCCTCTTTGTCCTTACTCTAGGGGGAAAATTTTCTAAGACAACAACAATTCACATGGTTTTAATCAGAACACTGATATTTTCTTTTTGCTGTTGTTTCCTTTGTGGTTAAATTATTTTCATTCAGTTTTCCTCCTACTTGGCTGAAAATTGCTTTCACTACCTCTTGATGTTTTAATTATGGTAAAGCACTCCTGCTTGATGGAAAACCATGAATGACTTAATTCTTGACTGTTCAGTCACAGCTCCATGGTCTCCAGCAAAATATTTGTCCTACATAGATCATGTCTAACTTCCTGAATGTCTACAGTATTTTCTGCCATCCTGAGTGGGTAGGTAAGAAGTTATGAAGCTATCCTACTGATTTATGCTTTTCTATTCAATTAACTCATGCTTCACACTGTCCCCAGTCACTATATAGTCTAGTGTACTCTTTGGTCTTGGAAAGTCTTAAATCTCCAATACACATACAACATTAAAATTCAGTCAAATTGGTGTTACTAGAGAAGAAAATAGTCTGAGAAAAAAGAGGAAGACTTTAAGGATTTTGAAAATGGTGAAAATTACAGGTTAATAGAAGTATATGCTACAAGAGAGAAGATCTTTTGTGTACTTGCACTTGAATGTAAAAATGGTTTATTCTCTTGTTTGAAAGTAAAGTAAGCAAAACCCCCCCAAACCAATAAGACAACTTTACAGCAAGACAAAGGAATTGGATAAATACTCTAATTGGAAAGAATAGTGAGACATGCAAAGCAAATATTATTATTTTTTTCCTTCTATCTCATCATTGTTTAAATATTCTGGCCATAAAAATGCCTTGTTTTCTGAAATTTCTCATTTTATCACATAGCAGCCAGACATAGATATCACACATTTTGTTTCTATGCAATTGGATTTCATGCACACAATCACACACATGCATACCCATGCAATTGTGTAACTATAGTGTGCAGGTGACTTTATTTCTCTATCACATTATTGCTTTAATATTATTTCATGTTCCTCTTATCTGCAGATTTATTTACAATTTTACTTTTTGTTTTCTGAAGACAAGATGACAGCTGATAGCAAATGAACTTTCTAAATCCTTTTTCTGAAGCTGTAGAGTCTGAAGACACAAACAGGAATCCTTAACATTAAAATGTCTCCTATTTGGTAGCATGAAAGACAACTTGTGTTAAGCCTTGAATAAAACTACACCTTTCTGTGTGTGAATATTTGTACATGTTTCAGACATACACTACTTATTCTGAAGAAAAGTCCTCAGATTTTCAATATAAAGCAAGGGATATCTAAATCTTAAACAAAAATATGTATTTGTTGCTGTATGTGTTCTATACAATTATATATTAGCTAAAAATAGGTAAGTTTGCCCTGACATATCCATACAAAATAAAGTTTTTTTCATTGATGCCTGGGGCAATATTGGTAATATAAATGCATACAGTACAGAATAGTGACAGAAAGCAGCCCAGATGATGCTGTTTTTAGTGAGCAGAAAAGGATATGCATATTTATTCCATGAGTTACTGCTACAGTTAGAATATTATTCTTTGTGTGTGGTGCAACTGTTAGTTGTTTTTTGGCTCTGACCCTTCAAGCTACTGTCAAAATGAAGATATTGTCCTGCTTGCTTTGTTTCTCTAAGGACTTCAGCATGTACCCCAAAATTACAATCCCCCAATTTCAGCAGGTCTTTTGCCTTATCACTATAATTTCTTTCTGTTTATTTACAGAGCCCTCCAACAGATTTGCAGTCTCTCCTTTTAACCCAGAGGTAAACTTGTTTATTTGCATGAAAAAAAAACCAAAAAACCTAAGAAGGAAAGTGATTTAGGAAAAAAGGAAGAGATAAATTACTTCATTAAAAGAGATATACAGAATGTGAGACTAGGGTTTTTCCTCTTTCCTCTTGTGTCTGTCATGTATCCATCCATCCCTGTGCCTGTGATATCAGTAGGGATCACATTCTCTTCCTACTATCTAAACAGGACATCCCACTGCACAGCGGGGCATCTCTTCCTACTTCCCCCAGGAAGTAACAGAGCTCTGACTTCTCAGAGACTGGTTCTGCATACATGTACTCAGATGACTTCCATTTGACTAGTCTTTCAATAACTAATGATAAAGTAAAATTTGTGATGTTTGCCTCCTCCTTGCAGAAGCATCCTATTAGTCACGGCTGTTACTCATGTGCAGTCCTTCAGTATGCTCTTCTAATACAACTCTGCTTCTATCTTGTCCCATGTTTTTGTGTCAGAAAAACAGTGACTGCTAACATAGGTGGCATATTTTTTTATTTATTTTAAGTCTTTGAGTCTACTTCTCTATTGCACAAACTCCTTACATCCCCATCTTGCTGGGAATTAAAACCCAAGAATTTTTTTCTTACAAATTATTTTGACAAACATTACTTCCTATCCTTCAGCTTTTTCGCTTTATTTGAACTTACACATATTTACTTATTTAAATTGTTCAAATATTGCCCATTCTTTTTATTATAAATTCAGTTTCTTAGGAAGTCTGCTGCCAGTCCTCATCAAACTAAAGTATATAAAAGAAAATTTCCTAAACAAAATTTTTAAAAAGTATTTCTTCAACTTTCCCTTGATGTCTAAGACCATTTATATACATTAACAAATAAAGACAGTTTAGATAAATAAAATCTGTTTCCCAGTGTCAAAACTAACACAGATGAGGAGTTGGAATCTTTTCAAAGGAAATTAAAACTTGGTGGTTTCATTCTACCTGTATAGTTTCTTCATAATGATATAATTACCTATGCACACAGTTAGCATACAATTTAATTGATCTCATTTGAATAAAGAAGGCTAAGACCAACAAAAACTCCTCAGGTTCCCTTTGTAAGCAGTGCAAAGACATAAGGCATGATTATTTTAATATAAAATATTCAATCTAAAATATTTAAAATGTTCCAGATTATCTTTGCTGTAAAAGCATTTGAGTCTCCCACTGAGTATGAAGATGGCTAAGACAGATAATGTATCTGGTTTAAAACTGACATCTCTCTATAGAAATTCATAATTAGATTAATTACTTTGCATCTGTTATATTTCTAAAAAGACAGAAAAGAGGAAGAAGCCAAAGCCTCCCTTTCAGCCCAAATAATATCTGTTTTTATTCACTCAGCTCAGTATCCTTGAGAAATCTTCCATAGATACATGATCAAAAATTTGTTCCTGTACATCTGGTATTATACATCTGCACCTGCTTTGACACCTTACTGGACATCAGGAATAAGCTTCTGAAACAAGTCTCCAGATCATTCTACTTGCTGGGAGCTTGTTTGCACTGTGGAACAGTACCAGAATGAGTGAACTGGGTTCTCTTCAGATCAAATTATACTAGAGAGTGTCCTCCAAAAACACACCTAATTCTACCTACAAATAGTCATTCAGTCCATGGAACTAAGCTGATATCTGAGCTTCTCGAACAAAAAAGTACTTGGGAGGCTTAGATGAACATTCCTCAGCATCACTGTTTCTCTTGTTTCACACCTATTGATCTGCACAGCTTTCTGCACAAGTGCAATTATAAGGCTTTGGGCAGAGGAAAAGCAATCAAATATCTGATTACTTCAGAAACACTAGATATGAAGGATTCCCCTAAAAATATGTCGCTATTTAACATCATCCTTTGTAAGAGCCTGAAATTACAAGTGCCTAACTTTTATCACATTTTCTTAATTTCCTAGGAATGAACTCCGCGCTTACCATTTCCATTCATTCCATCTGTGTTTTAAACTTGGAATGACTATCCTAAAACCACATTCCAAAAATCTATATAAGAAAATCACTCAAGTCAATGGATCCTTGAGGAATTATACTTGAGTCAAGAAAAAAGGGATCACTGCTGCATGATATTTTTTACTGATGTATTTTCAAGAACTCTGTAGTCTACTTCTAAAGGCACTAACTACAAATGTCTTCTCCTTTTTTGTTTATTCCCAATTCTTACAGTGCTCATTATAATATTTTATTTTAAACTTAATTTAATGTAGAACATAAAATCTGGAACAAATTTTTTTTTAAAATTTTTATTATTTCTTCTTACTTGCCTCTCTATTTTTGAAAATCTCCTTTTTAAATATTGTCTCTTTTTCCTTGTAATTTCACTCCAAATATGAATTCCAATTGATATTATTTAAACTGACAATTGAATTAAGGTATTGTGCAACCTATCTTGAAATGAAGTATAAGAGAAAAATGCTGTATAAAACAAAAACTTTCTTAAATTTTATGACCAACTACAATTTCAGCTCTATGTTTTCCTGCATATATTTAGTAACACTTTCTAGTTTCATAGCTGATGCTTTTAGCAGAAAAAATACATTATTTGGAGACAGAAATAAACTATTCCACTGCTCACAAAATATAAGACAATATGAACAATCAAAAGAAATATGGAAAATTTAATTGCAAACTCTGTTTCTCCTTGGGAAGATGAATAACTCCTTTTTTATAAACATGCAATGTAACCTGATCTACATGTATTTGTTTGTGCTAAAATAAGGGAGAGAGATAAAGCTAGGTTTGACGATCAAACACAAAAAAGCAACATAGTTACAACAGCCTACAAACACTTCCATACTTCACTCAGACCAAGCAAGGTTTTCTCTGAGAAAGTATAAAATTGATTAAAATTTCTTTCACTGTCAATTCTTACACCATTTATACTATCTTGTGTTATAATTTTATGTATTTAATTCCTGCTGATTTTTATTTTGATAGGCTGATTCTGAGCTTGAATTATTTTATTAAACAGATACTTTGTCTGATATAAAACTCTAATATTATTCTGGATTCTCAAACAGACTTCAATCAACTGAAAAGCATATGCTGCACAAGATTTGAAACTGCATCATTGAGACTAAATGTGGTTTGATATTCCTTTTTCTATAGTGAACACTATAAAACTGACCCTAAATCACTATCTGGAAGTATTGAAGCCCTGTGGGAAGAGAAGAATTTCATCCAAAAATTGCATGGACTGGAGGATATATTAAGCTCTATTCATATTGTTCCTCTTGGTTTCTGCTGCAGCTGTTTCTAGCTTCTCTGTCTGTTTAATTCAATTAAATCAATACTCATAAAGAAAAGCTTATCTAGCCAGATTGACTCTTGAATAAAGTGCTGAAGTGACCTTGCAAACATTAAATCTCTGGATTCAGAGACTGTTTCCCTAGCCTGTTATTTTCTGCACATATACTAAAAAATTAATTTAAAAATCGGAGTTTTCAGAAACCCTTCTGCATTTTTCAGTTGAATGAATAGCAAATCATATCTGTGAAAGTCATTTTAGGATTGCAGGGCTAGTCCTGCCTCAACTTACCAGATAATGGTACCACTCCAAGCCCTCCCTCTCATTCATTGTGCTCACAAGATGACTGAGAAGCAATGCTATTAAGAACAACAAAAATAAGTACTGCACTTGGTTTTACAAGCCTGTCCAAAGCTATTATTTTCCCTTTTCAACTATTTCAAGGGTCCTCAGTTTATCTCAAGTAACAGAGACCATAATTTTGAAAATTTAGATAGTCTATGCTTATAAATCCCTCTTCAAGAGTCAGCTACAAAGCATTTACAAAAAAGAACAGTCAAGCATTTTTAAAGGTGGGGTTTTTTCAGTTTTATTCTTCCTTTGGTGTTCAAAACTGGGAGGAAAGAGAGAAACTGTCTGACAGTCTGCAGATGCCTGATTCCTGAGAGGACTCTAGTTGAATCAATACCCAGTTCAAAGCAGTCAAGACAAGTCATTTGCATTAAACAAAAATAATGCGGACAACAAAGAAGAGTAAGCACATTTTCACACACTGAAGAGTTAAACTATTGAAGTTACTGTTACAAATTATGGTGCGTGGGAGAACTATGTGCGGGTACCAACAAAAACAGGTTTCTAGAAGACTCTGTGAGGATGGAATAGCAAAAAATTGGTGTCAGATTTGGCAAGTTATGAGGACCCATTGCCAGTTTGCAGCAAGGCTGGGGTGTGCAATGGTGGGGCAGGCTGGGGCAGGGACCCCAGCAGCCCTTTCCCACAGTGGCCAGAAGCGGTGAGAAGAGCCAGGATGGAGACTAAGACCCACCAGAGGTCCAGGACTGCTGTGCACACCTGCAGGGATGAGGTGGCTTCAAGGCTGAGCCAGGTGGCAGGTGGGTGATGGGGGAGAGAAGGCAGTGGAATTCAAGGCTGACACTGCTGTTCTGGAGGCCAGGTCTGGTCTGCTCCCTCCTCAACACCACTCATGGCCTGAAGCTGAGTACTTGATGAGGCTTCCCAACACTCTTCCTGTGCTGCAGTTTTCTCTGTTGTCAAGCCCTGGCCCTCATTGCCACAGTCTTGGAAGTGACCTTGACATTGCTGGTAAATGTAGGGCAGGTTACAGAGCCAGGCAGTGCGTGCAGAGCTGTGGTACCACTGCTGAGCACCCTGCAGGATGAAACAGCAGCTTCTGGGGACTTGACATCCTGTTGACTCTCTGATGTAACAGAGTACAGCACTGTGGGTAAAAGTATTTTGGCCAAGAGGTATGTCAAAAGGAGTGTCACATTTTGCACAGTTGATCCAAGAATCTTCCCGTGCTGTTACTTCATTACATTGTCACATCTCCCTTTCTGCAAAGCTTATAAAATGCAGCGATTTTCACTATATCACACATGTGAATTTGTATTTAATGTACAAAAATAGTGTGATATGACCTTGTTAATGTGAGCCAGTTTGAAACTTTGTTTTGATTAGATTTTAGAAACCCAGCTTCCTACTGCTTAATAAGCTGCTAGAACTTCATTTTCTATTATAACATTGATTAAATCTTCAGCATCTTTCAGCTACTGAAACATATGGTGTGTGTAAAACAAGCACAGATTGAAACTTTTCTGAGGCAAAATTGGTCAGACTTTTGAATACCAGAAGTATTAAATTTGAATTTAAATGGTTAAATCTGATATTAATTTTCAGAGTATAAAAATATTCTAAGTTCTTTTAAATCAGATCACAAAGCATTTTTTCAACCTCATTTTTATTTACTGTAGAAATGTACATCTTCTCATTTAATGTATTTGTCTTTAAAGCTGTAGGACTCATAACAAGATCAGATCTAAAAAGCCACCCTAGATTAACTTAGATGTTTTAGATGTTCTCATATGTCTTAGGGACATGGGAATTAAGCCATGGTTTCAGGTGTTCCTTCATAAACATATTTGGAACTCTGACCGAATGCAAAGGCCCATGACAAATAATTGTTTCATGAATATCATGGAAGTTTTAAACTGTGATCATGAAAGATTCTTGGAGGCAAAACAGTGAGATATTTTTAACTATGTGAGTAATATTGGTTAGATAAGGAAATTGAATTTGTGTCTGTGTGTTTGGTTTTTTGTGCTATGCACTTCTACTTGTCCTGATAGCACATAACACAAATTTAAATAAATATCTCAATTATATATTGAGACACAACTTTTATTTATCTCTGAAAACATATTATTTTCTTACTCTTCACAAGCACGCATTGTTCAAAGTCAAAAGAAGAGCTCTTTTCAAACAATTTTAAATAGTAGCAACTCCAGTGCCTACAAGTGCAAGGTTAAAGAAGATAAGCTCAGTGATCAGTGCTTTAATCTTTATCTTGATTTCAGATTTTGCAGCTTAATAACAGACATTGTTTTTCCCTTTAGTATTGGCACTAAGTGAGACTTTTCTGTGTGGAAGCTGTAATCCCTTTGTCTTCATTGAGAGAAGTACTTAGATTATGATTTAGAGAAAATCAATTTAATAAGCATGGGACTGATGTGTAAAAATTATTTAAGTGAATGCATCTTGTTTAACAGGTGAATCTTTACAGGTGTGTAAGAGTTTACATTTAAAGAGTCCCTTAACAAAAGTATTTTTCAGTTGAAACTGAAGACAAGGTGTTTCTGTAGTTTCCTTATATAACACCTTCTGTATATACAGCAGCTGTTCAAAATTTAATTAGTTTTTATTTCCCCAAATAAATCACGTTATAGACATGCAAATCGCATCTGGTCTGAAACTCAGTATTTAGAATTTCTTTAGCTTGATTGTATTCAATAATTCCCCATTTATTGCCATAGTTTTGCATTACTCAAGAATTTATATATTTGTTTATTTATTTATTTATGTTTGTATCTAGTATCATATCTGCAACAAACTGTTTGCAAGAGCTTTGATCTCTTGTGTGCCAAGTCTTTCATAGATGATACAGCATAACAGAAAAAGTAATACCTGTATTGTACAAACACAAGTTAAACAGCAGAATATGAGCATCAGGCTAAAACAGTTACAGAGTCATAAATGGAAGTTTTAACAATGGAAAGTGGCCTGTCATGTAATCATTATTACCACAGTAATACTCCACTATTTCCATGAGAATGTATAGCTAATACACAGTAAGTTACTTGTAAAGTATAACTAATACACAGTAAGTTACTTGTAAAGAAAAGTTGTAAATAGGCAAATAAATTACCGGATATATTCAGTTTATGGGAAAAAAAAATTACACTCAGTGGTCATGACAATATAATATACAAAATAATTACACTCAGTGGTTATGACAATATTTGGGCCTGTGTTATATCTTGCTGGTAAGATTGCCTGTCATTCCAAACATTTATTTCTCCCTTTGGTAATCATATACTTGCTTCAGAATCCATGAAGCTGAAGACGTGGGCCATTTATTGTCCAATTTTTTCCTTTTATCTACTAGGTGGTTTGGATGAACAGAGGTTGAAGAGACAGGCTTCATTTTGCCTGCAAGCTTCTTGGCTTCTGTTAGCAGAGGCAGTAGACTGCTTCAGGCTCCAGTCTAGAGCAAATCACGTTTTCTTTAACAAGTAAAAAGTGATATGGATTTCTGGGCATCAGGATCTACTAGGGTTCTTGCTGGGTTCAGAGCAGAAGGAATAAGAAAGGCAGTGACGAAATTTACTTTTCCTCTCAGTCTTTCTTTCATTGTAGCTAGATGTTGAATAATTTCTGTCCACATCAGCCTAAACAGGTGTCAAATTTTCTTAGTTGACCACTGATGATCAGTTTAGGTAGAATTAACTATTAATTTTTGAAATGGCTTTATAATGACCATTATAATTACTTCAAGTAGTAGCAGCTGCTAGTCCATAGACCAAAAAATACAAAGATGAGCCTTCCAAGGCTTCCAGTTTCACAGAAAGTCCCAGCCTTTTAAAAAAAACCCTAAGTACTAAAAACAATTATTTTCAGAAATGTTTGCTATTCCCTTTAGAATTCAAGAGCATGTAAATTTACCCACCAGTTTACTGCTTCAGTCTGCAGAGTTTACAAACAGATCTGTACAAACAGGCAGGAAAACCTATTTAGAACATAAAAATCAAGTATCAGATCCTCCAGCTGAAAAATTTGTTATGGTTTATTTCTGGCAGGAATTACTTTGCTCAGCTGCTATCAAATGACCAGTTTAGTGTAGTCCTAGACCTCTATTCCACCAGTAACCTTTCTGGTGTCATGTGGTTCACTGTGTCAGTCTGACATAAGGGAGAGAAACTGCATTTCTAACAGTAGCTGACTCAGTTGAAGTTTTACATCACCAGTCCAGAATTCCATATGCATTTCGATAAACTTATTTACAAGTGAGAGGCAGGAATATCACAAAACTAAGAGGTAAATGTGTTGGGAAAATGGTTTTTCACATAAAGCTTATTGCAAAATAATACCACTGGCTGAAACAGGTTTGGTTCATGGCCTTGAAAGAACACCTTTGGTAACTAAGGAAAGATTTAAAATCAAACTTTAACTCAGTTTTTCCTACTGTTTATACTGTACTGTTCCCTCAGAGTTGCCTTGAATAAAAGACTAAATGAAACTAATTGCTTCCCATGTAAGTGATATAATCCCCACATAAGTGATATAATCTGAGCTGCCAGTCAGCTCAGTAAGGTGACAGGGGTCAAACTCTAGGCTAGTTAGCTCCATCTTTTAATCAAATGAGTACTAAAAAGCTTCCACAAGACTCTATAATTTTACTATCTCTTGAGTGATCAAGCATTCAACTACAGCAAATCTTCTTTCAAAGATTTTATCAGTGGAAACTCAGAAAATGCAATCTTTTTGCTCAGCAGTCAATTAAAAAAAAAGACTCCCCCCAAAGCAAATAAAACACAGAATAGGCTTGGAGTCCTTGAATAATACATATGAGTTTCTGTACAACACTGACATGAAAAACATTGCAGATACTAGTGTTACATCAATTCTTCCTAACTGTCTTGAAAAATATGTGCCATGTTACAATGAAAACAGCTCACCAGCTGTTTATGTAAAAATTATTTGAAGAAAACTAAGCATGGCCATATGGCACTACAGCAATACAGCAGGAGCATGAAGAATAAATTTTGTAGATTGCAGTAGATAATGGTGATGCTAAGTAGGGTGTCAAATATTGACAACACATGGCATTAATAGTTAATCTCTCCTTTTATCCTCTAAATGCCTACGATTCTTAGCAGCTTGTGTGCTGGAAAGAGTAATTTATTGTGATGAAGAATTCAGTTTTGTGGAATACCAAAATATTTCAGGTACTGAACTCTTGAATATTCCCTAATTTTAAAAAATTATAAAATATTATTAATTAATTTGAACAGCCTCATGCAATTTCACAGTAAAGAAAAGACTACCATTAGAGGTACCAAGGAGTTTTATTTGTGGTTATTTTAAGTATTTTCATTGCCTAATAATTAGGTGAAACTTTCACCATGAGGGCAATACAAAATTTCTCTCTATAATGAGGGATGTTATCCAGTAATCCAACAAAATCCAGTGTGTTTCCTCTCCTTTGGGGATGGAGAGCCCTTCTCCAGGTTGCCTTCTGTAGTAGCATAATTTGACACTTTGGCACATGTATGTGAAGGATTAAAGGGAGGAGTCAATGCTTAGGTCACTTCCCTGACTTTCCACCATATTGACAGGAGTGGTAGCACTTGTGCCAGTTACTTTCCCAATATGCACCTATGGCATATAAATTGACAAAACAGAAGAGTAGGTTTGGGCTTGGAGCTTTCTTTAAGGTGCATATATAATTCTGCATGCATATTTGGAAGTCATCTGTTTATGTAAAAAAAAAATAAAAAATAAAATTAAAAACTTGCATTTAATCCAGAAAAAAAGAGCCTCAATACAAAAATCGATTGTCAATAAAGAAGTTGCACAAAGATTTGTTAAACCTAAATGCATGTATCAAAGGTATTTAGAAGGTTAAATCCTAGGCAAGCCCAGAGCCACCAGATAAAGGATTAAAAGAGAGAAGGAAAAGACAAGCTTGGCAAGAGCTAGTGCTAGTTTTCCAAGCTGGAGAGTGAAGAATAAAAGGGGGATCAAGACAAGCAAATTGATAAAGAACACTTTTTAACAGCTTGTGTGTGTGTATTCTTAAGTGGTATGAACACCTGCTTCGTTTCTGTTCAGTATCATCTACTTCTAAATATTGATTCAGACTGAATTCTCTCTCTCATACACTCTCCTCTGGGAAGAGACACTGACTCAAATTCACCTAGCACAGATCTATAGAAGCTTTTACCCTACAGTCATGGGGTAGAGAGGTTTTGTGAAGTGCCTTTATTGTATTAAGGTAAGTTCTCACCCTGATCCCTAAGGTCTTTCCTCTCTTTCCACATTATCAAGAACAGTGATGGGTTTATTTTCTTTCATCTTGGTAGATTATCAAAATATTCACTTTCCATGCATTAAAAATTAGGTTGTATTTTTTCTGCTGCCATGATGCATCCTTACAATTAGATTAAAATACTTGTGCACATATAGAAATAGTAAAACTCCCAAAACAATATATAATTCTGCAATATCAGTTAGTCTTAAAGGTTTTTAATGGAATGGTCAAACCTTAGAAAATGACATGAAGTTAAATATGCTCAGGTGGGAACTAGCTTCCTGAATCAAGAGTCTTCCTCTGAGACACAGAATAATTGGAGGTAGACTAGCTGGTTTGCAGACCAGGACATTTTGCTTTCTCCATGGAGTAAATCCTATTATGGTTACTATATCCATCTGTTAAATTGTTGTATTTTTGCCTGCTGAATAAAAGGCTGCTTTGACTTGTATTCAGAGAATACCTTCTATTTTCCTTTAGTAAAAAATTGCAGGGGTAAATGTCTTTCACAGAGAATGTGGAAAACTTTGCTTCTCGTGACATCACCTCAAATACTAAGCTGATTGCCCCAGTCTTTGAATAATACAAAAGATTAAGAAACATATTTGAGGAAAAGAAACAAAAAAACAAACAACAATCACATGTAATTAAATACAATGGACCCTTTTCATCCAGCAGTATATCTTAAAGCTGTTTATGATTACAGAGTTCTTCTGGTCTGTGTTTGCTGCTTTAAACCCATACTGCACTACATATGTGATGTTATTGGAAATATCCATCTCATGTTTTACATTCGGTTGTGACACCATATATAAGTGCAAACTACTTAACTTTAAAACTCCTCTTTATTTTCCCTTTTTACACTGCATTATATCTCTGAAGAAATATTAATTTTGGTAAGTTCTATTCCAGCAAGAGTACACCATAGCACTGATCAAAAAGATTTATCTCAAGCTTCTATCTAAGCATCTAGAAGAAGAGTTGAATTCAGTTACCTGAATCTTAACTTAAAACCTTAAGTGCTAAGGTTTAAGTTTTTTTTCAAGCCATTTTTTCACTATTGCATTTTCTTACTCCTCCTGGCAATAAATGGCACTCAGATGATTTTCAGCTGACTGTTGGCACCTTGAAAACACCTGTGCTAAAATACTAGTAGAAACCAATTTGTTTGGATACTGGTAACTTTGAGTGTGTGGCATTCCATGACCTCTCCTTGAACTTTCATATTGATCCACATGGATCTCTCCAAAACAGCCTCAACAGTCAACAACAGCCTTTACTTCTGTTAAAGCAGGCAGAACAATGCATGTCCATCATGCATCCAGCTGAGTATATTGCTTGTACTTTGTGAGCAGCTGTACAAGTTACCTACAAACATCAAATGTATCTTCTGTTTAGACCAAATCCAGGGATATAATCCTGAGTAGAAAGGTTAGGGCATTAACTCCCTGATCCACTTTCACTACTTTCATTTATTTGTTCATAGAATTGTTGAGGCTGAAAGACATCATCTGAGATCACCTAGTCCAACTTCTAGCTCAAGCAAGGTCAGCTTGAGCTGGCTGACAAAGACCATTTTGACACAACAGTTTTAATTCCAACTTTTCTCTTTGCATATATACCGTAAACAAGGTCCTGGAAAAGATAGCTGACAGTTTTCACCCACTATAAATACAGGACTCTCTGAGACCCCTTTGTATATTTTTATAAATAATTCTAAAGAAACCACCTCATCTAAAAGAAAGCACTTCATCTAAACTACAGATATTTATTGGTTCCTTTCCATTATTCTTCTAAAATATTTAGCAAATTAATCGTACTGAAATAAAGGGCTGCATTTGCAACAGGACGTCCAGTATTTCCCCAGCTCTATGAAAATGTACTTGGTTTTACTGTTACTGTAACAGCTCCTGAAATTTACTTTTCCTAAAACCTGATTCATACCACAGATAAAGATAAAGGGGGATTCAGTGTTTCTGTCCATAGTATCTTTTCTTCACAGTCTGTTGTTACCCTAAGGGCTTTCAATGACCTTAAAGGGAAAGAACTGAAGGCTTTGTGATGCCCAAAAACTACAATTCCCAGAGCTGATGATTGTATCGAGTTTTGACAGCTCTAATTAGAAGTGAGCTCCCAGATTTCAGCAAACCAGGTAAGGTTCTCTACCTTTATAGAGGTTGCCCACTGGGAAGAAGATATTGCTTGAATAAAGTGTCAGACAGTGCCAAACCATTACATGGTATTAGCAAGAATCTTTTGGCCTGGAGCATGACTAAAGTCTCCTGAGGTCACTATTAATATTTCTGTGTGGTCTTCAAATGTAGGGCAAAAAGTATAGCAAATATAAAAGTTTCACCTTGGAAACTGGGAACAGTGGCAAAATTTTATACCAATTTATAACATGATTCTTTAATTAGTTAAAAAATTAGTTAAAAAAAAAATCACCAAGCAAGCAGATACTTCTGTATTCCCTTAATTGTTCTTCAGTCCTTTCCCACCAAGAAATTTACATAAGAAATAATGCCAGTCCTTGTTTTCTAAACCTAATTTGACAGAAAATAACCATTAAAAAAAATCATAACAAACATGGAGAAACATGTAAAAGCTGATAAGGGCCAGATTAATTAATTTATTATATGAAATTTTTTTGATTGATAGAAGTGGTGTTGTGGTTTTTTTTTTGTTTTCCCTATTTTTTTGTGAGTTGCTCAACAGATTTTTCTTTAGATAATTGTTCTGCTTTTTCTCAGAATTTTATATATTTGTAAATAATAAAACTTTTGACAAAAGAAGTTAAAAAAAGAAGGTTCTCTTGATAAATCAGTTATCCACAAAACCACATTATCCAGTCTACTTCCATCTGCTTTTATTAGCACAAAAGATGGAACAAAGTGGAGGAAAAGGGTGCCAGAGTGCTGGGTGGGACCTGTCTATATGCCAATTGCAATAAAAGGATATTCAGCCCAAGTATCAACAAAATCATACCAAGAAGATTAAAGCAAATTTCAGAGTACCATTCCCCTGGGGAGATACTGACCAGTTGGAAACTTAAGACAACAATTTCCCCTCTGTCTCTAGCTACTGCATTTATACTTAGAAATATATAATAACTTGAAAGGTCGGGATTTCTCAGCCCGATGTCCATATGGAAAACCAGAAAGAACAAACACAATTCAGAACATCCTGGTGTTCATATCCTCACTATGGCATGTATTGTAACATCTGTCTCATTAAATGTATCTGTTCTGCCCATTCCTTCCATTCCTATGAAAAGACAGATCAGATTTTGTTGTGGGGAGATAAAATCATAGATAGGAAAAAACATTAGGAAAAGAACAATCTGGACATATAAAAAGACACATTTCAAACTCTTGTAGTTTAATAAAATTGAAGTCAATATTATCCTCTCAGTTCAGAGTTAGGTTAACTAATGTTCAATAATTGTCCCTTAGTTAAATGGATCTTTTGCACTTTCTATTGTATTGCTTGTTAGTAGATTTGCTTTCATAGCCATGTTTTCACTTATGTTGTCCTTGAAGTCAGAGGAAAGCAATACATAAAACAGAAACACTGTAGAATAAGCTCATGTTTAACACTGCTCCTAGTTATTCCCCCTAAACACATTGAGAGAAAAGAGTGATAAGCATGTTTGAAGAACCTATTTTGCCTTGTGGAAGAAAATCTGTTCTATTTCCCAGCCTCTTCCAGAAATGACACAGACTTAATAAAATAGCTGCTACTCATACTAGAGCACTCAGAGTAACCACAGTGCCCGACAGTCATTGACAATAAACTTATTTGTTAGAACAAATTACATCCTAACTTAAGTTTGATGTTTATTTTGTGGAAAATCATAACCAGAGAAGTTATGAATCATAACCAGAGAAGAGTTTCTAGGTCTAGACAGGCAAAAGTCAAGGAGATTGGAATCATTCCAACAGTGAGATTGTCTTTGTAGTATTTTGTTAGCAGTCTTACTCAGAAATAGAAACCTTTCCCAGATGTCAAGCCTGTCAGGCAGTAAATTTGTCAGAATGTGCAGGTCAAGTTGTTTGTTTTCTTTCTAAGATGCACTAGTATGTCTCCTAGGAGCAGCTCCCTCAGCATTTTATGAGCAGCACCACTTCCTAGTGTTCCCTTTAAGTTAATCTCCTCATTCACTACTCAAAATGCCTGTTACCAAAAAGAGGAGATTAGGGCCCAAAGATAACGTCCCATCTGAGCAGTGAGGACCAATAAGATGTTTCCTCTGAAAAGAGCACTAATAAGTAACTCTAATATCTGCAACAGGTACAAGCAATTCAGCATCTATAAATAGATTAATAATCAGATCAGGAACTGGCAGTCCACTCTTCCTGTGTTCTAGTGCATGCTGTAATAAAAATATTTTGTAGTGAAGAATTAGGTTGAGGGATACAGCATAGGAAAGCAGAACCAAATCTATTAGAAGTATTTCTGGTTTTTTTCTGATCTTTTGTGAGGTTAAATCAAATGAGATTAATCCCACCCTAAAAATCAGAATTGAATGGAATAAAAAACAATCTGCCAGGAAACCATAATAAAAGTAAAAATGTACACTATAAAAATACTGTGTTAAACACTGTTTTTGTTTCTCATAACTATTGCAAATTGTATTCATGAAGAACTGATACATTGCAATCATATCTAAAACACTAATTAGGAAGGGAAGCAGGAATATCAATAGCTACCCATTGAAATATGTACCATATGAGGCATTACAGATGATAACAGTGTTATGCCTTTGCAAACTCTCTGTTCTTAATCGGATGAATTGTAAAAAGGAACAGCAAGTTATGCAAGTTGGCAGATGTCCACTAGTTCACCAGTTTCCACCTTTTAAAAAAAAAAGGAACAGAGAGTGGTATGTGTGGAACCAAATAAATAGAATTTATTTACATTTATTTCTATGCTTCATGTACATCAGTGGAAATTCATCTATTGACTGTTGAAACAAACCCGGATTCAAAGCAATATAAAATATACACTTTCTCACAAAATCATTTTGGGATGATACAATGGCAAGCAGGAAAATTTATAGCACATAAGCACACCAGAGAATAGTCTGGGGTTTTATAATTTACACTAAATAAAAGAAGATAATTTTATGTTGTTAAATGCCATAATAAGAACTGGATAACAAAAAGCACATAGAATTATTTGTAAATGATGAATTCTATAGGGAAATAAATTAATTTCAGTGAGAAATAAATTGAAATTAATAATTTGGGGATGTATTAGTAGATATCAAATTGATAAAAATCTTATTTGTATTTGCTGTCATACAAGTTTTGGCTGAGAAGAATTTAGTTTACTTCAACAGTAATTGGTATGATGTTGTGTTTTGGATTTTTTGAAAGAACAGTATTGATAACACAGGGATGTTTTAGTTATTGCTGAGCGGTGCTTAAAAAGCATCAAGGCCTTTTCTGCTTCTAATACTGCACGGCAACCAAGTAGGCTGGGGCTGCACCAGAAATTGTGACATCTGACCCCAGCTGAGCAAAGGGATATCCCATACTGTTTGACATCAGACTCAGCAATAAAAGCTGGGGAAAGTAAGAGGAAAGGCTGACATTCGGAGTGACGGTGTTTGACTTCCCAAGTAACTCAGGTATGATGGAGCCCTGCTGTCCTGGGGATGGCTGAACACCTGCCTGCCCATGGGAAGTAGTGAATGAATTCCTTGGTTTGCTTTGCTTCTGTGGGAAGCTTTTGTTTTACTTACTAAACTGTTTTCATCTCTACCCACCAGTTTTGCCATCTTTGCTGTTCTGATTCTCGCCCCTGGCTCCGTGTGGGGGAGCAGCTGCACGGGGCTGAGCTGCCCACTGAGGTTAAATCACAGCAGCTGCTATTGTCAGCAAAGGAATTAGACCTAGCAAAGTTTTAAACTTCAATTAGTGCTCTTTACATATTAGAGTAGCATATCCAAGAAAAAGTTCAATACCTAAGTTTTAACATTCAATTTACATATTATAGAGTTTAGAGTTTGATTGCTTTTTTACATATTTAATTGTTCAGAAGTAAGTTTTCACTGTTACATCAACTAGAAAAGAGATGTTTAAAGCAAATATGTTCACTGAAAGAAGACAGTGGATTTTTGAATATACTTATTTTCAAAAAGCACATGTCTTAGTGCTTATATTAGTGGTACCATAAAGCAAGACCAGGATGCTGTGCTACAGGGAGCAGGCATTTCTAAGAAGAAGGTCTGTCTAGGTATAGGAATCAAAGAAATTAGGAATGTTGTTAAGGAAGTTCTGACCTTAGGCATAGCAATTTATTTTACCTTGTAAGCCAAATATTTTTAAAATTCAAATAGAAATGAATCCTTAATAAAAATGTTACCATTATTTTGTAAGATGAGATGGATATTAAAGGGAGAATAGAACTGGAAAACATCTAGTAAAATAGGTCATAAACAAATGTTTAAATACGTTGGGTTTTTTTAATATGCTTTGGATTTTAAAATTGTTTTCCACAGCTTTGACAGTGATAAACACAGAACTTGAGATTTTCAAAAACTCCCTTTCCATTACAAAATACCCACACCCCAACATTTGCAAGTTTTATTTAAAACGTTTATACCTGAGAATTTGGCAATACTTCAAGTTATTCAGGAAAACTAAAGCACTATTTATTTTGAGCAGTCTTGATCTTCGAAATCACTGCTGCACTTTGATATTTGCAGCCAGTGTCTTAATGTCACAAAACCCTCTGTTCTCAATGGAAAAGCAAAAAGTAGTAGAGGCAGAGTCTGTATTTGATAGCTAATGTCAGCTCTATAAACAAAACTATTACATAGACATTGATACCACTTAGAGTGCTATAACATCTTACATTTATTTAGTGCAACAAAAAGCTGCCTAATGAAGGCTTTCCCAGGATTGTATCCAAGTGTTTTTTTGTTGTGCTTTTTGTGTTGTTTTCATATATGTAAATATATATATATGTAAATAAACAACATATATATTTCTTTATATATATATGTATATGCTTTGAGTAGAAGTAATTGTATTCCTTTCTTTACAAGTTATCTTTTTGAATCTTGAACTCAGGGAACATTTCTGGTCTTTCTCTGTAAGTCTTCCTTTCTTTACTTCATGCTACTGTATTGCCTAAAGGTTTCCTGCAGGAACAATGCTTCAGAATGGTTATATGAAACAAAGGTTGATAATGACAGAGATTGTGTGGTGTTTGTAAAAAGATATTAAAGAACACTGAGAATCCATTGTTAATTCAGATTCATTTTGCCACATTTAACAAATGTCTGGAGCACATCTCTTCAGAGCCTGGGCAATTATCTTTTCCAAGCATTTACTGGGTTACCAGTGAACAAAAGAAACTCAACTACTTTAAAAGAAGAACAACAAAGATGGTGAAGAGTCTAGAACACAAGTCTTATAAGGAGTGGCTGAGAGAACTGAGGTTGTTTAGTCTGGAGAAAAAGAGGCTGAAGGAATAGAGTTTATCACTCTCTACAGCTGCCTGATATGAGGTTATAGCCAGGTGGATGTTGGTCTCTTCTCCCACGCAACAATATGGGACAAGCAGAAATGTCCTCAAGTTGTGCCAGAGGAGGTTCAGATTGGATATTATGAATTTTTTTTTTTTTTTTTCCACTGGAAGAGTTTTCTGACTCTGGAACAGGCTGCCTAGGGAAGTGGCTGAATCACCATCCATGGAGGTATTTAAAAGATACACGGATGTGGTGCTTAGGGACATGGTTTAGTGGTATATTTGACAGTATTAGGTTAATGGTGGGACTTGACTATGAGGGTCTTTTCCAACCTAAATAATTCTATAAGTCTATGATTTTGCACTCTCCTGGAAGCCTTCACACTCTTAACTAAAATTTATTTCCTTCTTATTTATTTAACCTGGGCTGAGCCTAACATAGGGATAGAAACCATTTCCTGTTTATCCAAACTTGTTTGGTTTTATTCAGGTTCATAATAATACTTTTTTAATCTCCAATCTGGTCTGTAAGGTAGAACAGAATAAAATTTCTCAAAAGTGCATGATGAATTTTAATACAGTTTTCCTTTTTATTAAACATAATGTACTTCTAATAAGCCTAATGAAAGAGCTGCAACAATGAGTAGTAACAAACTACTGAAGTAATTATTATCGTGATTTCTGAGGTAATTTATACCCTTTAAGGAGCTGACTGTATGTTATTCAAATGAAATGAATTTTTGAAATGATAGGTGTAGAAGCAGATTAAGATCCTGCTAAACTGACAAAGAAATTTGGAGAAGGGTGAAGGATTTGTTGACCTCTCTGAACTTCTGCCTTTAGTCTAGTTTTGATGAAAGTAATTATGGATTTTTCAGAGAAAATTTTGTTGACATCTCATTGTATCAGTAGAAGGAATTTGAGATTGATAAAGGAATGAGTACATATTACAAAGACACCTGGAGAATTTTAAATTGCACTCTGGGCAATTAGAGACCCACCTTTAGTTGGGCACCTCAATACACAAAAAGGATATGAGGTGCTGGAGCAAGTCCAAAGAAGGGCAACGAAGCTGGTGAAGGGTTTGAAAAACATCTCTTATGAGGAGCCACTGAGGGTGTTGGGGCTGTATAGTCTGGGGAAATGCAGGCTGAGGGAAGACTTTGTCAAATACCTGAAAAGAGGTTGTGGTGAGAGTGGGGTTGGTCTCTTCTTACTGGTGACAGATGACAGGACAAGGGGAAATGGCTTCAGGTTGCATCAGGGGAGATTTAGGTTGGATATCAGGAGAAGCTTCTTTACAGACAGCGTTGTTAAGCACTGGAACAATCTCCCCAGGGAGGTGGCTGAGTCTCCATCCCTGAATGTGTTTAAAAAATCATCTGGGTGTGGTATTTGGGGACATGGTTTAGTGGTGGGTCATTTGGAATAGGGTAATAGGGCTAGGACTAGGCTGGACTCAATCATCTTGAAAGTCTTTTGCAGCCTGAGCAATTCTATGATTCTATCATTCTATGAAAGTCAGTGGAGCTGATGGACTAAGTACCACTCATTAGTTTCAAAATACTATTTAACTCATAGAAGAATGAATCAAAAATGGGCACAGGGGGGAGTACATTTCAGTAGAAAGATGAAGATTTCTTTGAGTCTGAAGTGTTTGGACTGAAAAAGTAGTATTAAAATATAAGATATAGAAAGGCAGATTAAGAATAGAGCATGGTAGAGCAGAATAAAACAGAAAAGAAACGAAGAAGTTGAAGTGTCTAGTTGATTAGAAATCTGCCACTCAGGATCAAACCGTATTTGATTTTTGTGTGAGCAGAAAGATAACAGAATTAGACCTACTTCTTCCTCACCCCCACTCACCCCCACCTCTTCCCATTGCATAGATAAGGCATTTTGGATGTTGGGGAGAAGACACTATGGCTTCAGAAGATGCCATGAGGTCCAAAAAAGGGGAGACCCTGTACGGAGGACAGATCCACAGAGATGTAGAGAAGCTGATGGCTGAGTCTGCACAACACATCCTGAGAAGGGTGGCCATTAGCTCAGAGCACCACCTGCCTTCTCCCTTTGTCATTTATGAGTCCATCTCACCACACCTTACCTTCAGCATAAGTCTACACACCATTTGTACCACAGAGTTGAAAAGCTACAGCAGAGTAAGTTGGCTTTCTCTTGTGAGCCTTTCCTGTACTCGAAAGACACAGGAAAGACTAAATGTACAGATTAATACATTCAATGCCAGTAGCAGCTTGTAAATACACATGTATGTGTGCATATATAAACCATTTCTTCAAATTTGTTTGCTGGAGTTTCAAGAAAATAAAATTTTAGTCAATAAAGACTTTGGATAAAGTATCTTGGAACTGGTTGCTCATTCCACTTCCTTGAATATTCTTGCTGTTAAAAGAAACAGCATTGCTGAAGTTGCTAGGAACCACTGAAAACAGGACTGCAAGGAACCTCAAGGGATCCTCTCATCCTACCTTCTGCCCTAAGGCAAGATTAATTCGATGTAAATGATTCCTGACAGGTTTGTCGAAGACATTCTTAAAAATCTCCAGTGATAGAGACTCCCCAGCATCCCTTGGTAATCTACTTATTTAAATGGTGCTTAGCTCTCCATAATTTTTGATGGAATATTGGCCTATGCACAAGGAGAGTATTATGCTACGCAAAATAGTCTCAAATGTATTAATAAATAACAAAGTGATATACTGTTTCAGTATTCATTTTTTTCCCTGATATGAATAAGTAAAAGGCATAAGATATTGGAGGAAGTATAACATATGGTATTTTTATCACTTCATAAAATAAAATTATTTTGCTGGATATAGTCTGGTCCATTTATTAAGTTCTGTTTAGATTTTTGAACATAAGTAAAATACATATAAAGGTATTCTGTGATCATTGATTCAGTTCTGACAGCCAATAAAGCTGATGTGAAATAAAAAAACAGCTGCCAATTTACCTGTTTAGTAGCAGTTCTTGATTTTGAGTAAAATATCTTTTCTTACCAAATACCGAATCATTTACTGTTCAAGAATTTGTTTTATACATTCAGAATTCTTGAGAGTAATGTATATAGGTGTTCATGCACAAAATCTATTAACTGATTCTGCCAAGTCTATGTAAAAGTTATACTTACGGAAAGATAGGTGAAACCAGGGAAAAAAGGTAATATTAAAGAATCCACCCACCTCCACCCCCACTTATATTTATACCAAAAGATGGAGGAAAATCCCTTACGCAGTACAAAGTCCTGTAAAAACTATCTTCAGAAACACTGAGACACACAGGCTTTCAATTTATTGCTAAAGAGGGAGTTCACTTATGTAGCTATGCAAAACTGACTTTTGATTCTCTGTTTGCTATATGATGTGATGTATAGAGACATTTGTATCAGTGCTAATGCTTTCAGTTTTACTTCTGATGGTGTCTATTATTTACAGCTGTGGTGGGGAGAAGTAAGACAAACAGCATTTGCAACCTTGCTTAATTTGGATTTTTTATTAGATTTGTTAAAAATATAAAAATATTAACAAACAAAAAAACCAGAGCATCATTTAGTCACAGAATGCTGAGACAGTTATAAATAGTCAAGGACAAAACTGAGAAGGTAAGTCTATGGTGCAGCTGTTTCACAATGTTTTTGCTGATGTTTTTTTATGTAGGTAGAACTTTTACACAGGAGCTGAGAGGAGATTGTAGATGCATAACTGTTATAAAAGAAGTCTTAATAGCAAGGGAAAGTTTCATTTAATGTTGACTAAAATATTCATATTTCTGTCTCCAATCCTGATGAAAAAAAGAAAGGCAAGAACTAATCATAAAGTTTTGGAAGGCATTCAATATGAGCAGAAATCTATCTGTGTTTATCCATTATGGCTTAATTTTTGAAGGTGAGGGTCACTTTTAGACCAGATTAAACACAGGGAAACAGTGGCAGTATTTTAATAATATTTAACTTTCTCAGGATTTCTATGGTGGAAATTTGAATTTGTGTAACTGAACTTTTTCAGTGTAAAGTATTTCAGATTCAGTTCTTTCAGAAGTCTATGGAATTCTATGTGATTGTGAAAACAAAATTTAATCTCAATTCCCAAATTCTAATGTAAGCACCAGTAACTGTAATGCTACAATAATGCTACAGAAGGTGCTAAATATTTGGTGCCATATATTTGTTTAAAAGAAAGTAAAGAAAAAGTATTTTTAGAATTGGGAACACATAGAGAAGTTCAGAAATTGAATTTCAATATCATAAAAAGAATCTCAATGCAATCAAAGAGTGCCTTATTTCAGTAAAGTGAAAGACAGTTCATAATTAACTTAGTTACTCTCATAAGGTATTACTAAGGTCAAAGAGTTTACAAAAAATGTGAAATATTTTCATGTTAAAGTAGATAGGATGAAAGTCTGTAAGTTCTAGTCTTTTACTCTGGACCTTGTAAAAAAGTGGTTGCTTGTAGTTAGGAATGTAATAAGGAAAAGCCAGACTTTAATGTGTGACTGAGAATTTTCACAGATAAGAAAAATGACAAAAATAAGGATAATGTGAAGATAGAAAAGTTTGCTAGTGATTGAGTTGAAGATACATATTCTGATTGTTCATAGTCTTTTTCAAAATTTCCCAAATTTAGTTTTATTTGTGTCCTTTTCACTGAAATTATGTAAAAACCAATTCACTTGGTCTAAATATTTTTTTACATTTGTAGACATACAAGGAATGCTGAGCCTCATAGACCAAGATTCTCAAGACTTTGAACTATTATAACTTAGGAAACAAAAGGCCGTGCATTTGAATTAAAGTCATTTAGGTTTTTGGAATATCTAAACAGACCAGCTTTGACTGTTGAGTTCATTGTATTATGGAGACAAGACATGCCTAAACTTCCAAAGGGGAACTTAAAACAGTAGGAGACAATAGAAAATAACAATGCAAATTAAAATTTATTGGTGAAACATAAGGTAATTTAACTTCTTGGTCTTATAGCACCAGCTAATTAAAGATGTATATAGAGAAAAATTGGACAGAATTCCATACCCTTCAAGAAAAACAAGATAGGAAGCAAGGGGAAGGAAAAATAGGTAGAGTTTATGATCCACAATATATTGTGTTGAATAGGAGCACACTACTCATTCCTTTTAGGTAGAACTGAAATAAATAGACTCCTGTTAAATCACAGTATATTCAGTAAAATACATTAATTTGTTTTTAGTGATTGGAACTCTTACAGTGGCTCTTTAAATAATGTTCATTAAATGCAAGAACCATACTCAGATTTTAGGAACTCTTTGCACCCTCACATTTCATTTCAGTTCTGACTTCAAGTATAGTTATGATGGTTGTCATCTTCCACCGACATATATTTTTGAGTAAAAAAGTCCAGGCAAAATCAAAATCCTTTTCTAGCTTATATTTTTTTCCAATGAGAACAAGAGCTCTTTTGGTGCTTTTGTCAACAGAAATCATGAGAGTTATTTCTAAGTTCTTGTGATTAAGGTGCCATGGCCAGACTTAAAATTTATGCACTTGTATACTACATGCACTGTGTATATGGGCATATATGACATGCTGAAGGATACATTTAGTACCTCTGCCCATGTGAATAGAAAGGTAAAGAAAGATGTCACATGCTGTTCACACAGAGATGTGAATCAGTGGCAAACAAGTAAGTTAGCAGTTTTTTAAGGACCTTCAGAGGATTGCACTTTGCCTAGAAACTTGTAATTAGCAACAGTGAGAATACTTCTAGCTTTCTTAAGCAAAGCACTCTCTAATCCCCACACTTCAGACAGTATTACTTACCTTAGAAGAAGATTTTGGATTCTTTATAATAATTTTTCTAGGATGGATATTCAAGATGCAATTAAGGATCTAGAAAAAAAAAAAAAGACAAAATGACACATCACAGAATTATACATTATTCATAGGAAACTATAAAGACTTCTGGAGGATGTAATGGTAAGCAAGTATGAACAGGATAGTAGTCAATATTCACTTACAGAGGCAAAAACTCAACATGATAACAATTTAGGGGGGATAAAATATCTAAGAGTCATTCAATCTTATGATAAGGAGAACTAATCAATAATTTGCTCTAGCTGAGGAGAAGCATAAACTGTAAGTAAGTTTTCCCATTTATGCTCTCCCTCTTTTTGAAGTATCTCACACTGACTGCTTTAAGAATGGGATAGGAGGAAAGATGTACTGCACTATCTGATTTGGAAAGATAATCACTACAGGAAATGAAGAGGAAATATGATATTGCTTCTTAGGGTAGCATCTTGAAGTGTCATCTACTTTTATTATTTCCTTTTCCTAATTTCAAAGAGACATCCAGCCTCCTCTAGCTTTTATAGTAATGCTTAATTCTGAGTAGTCAACCTGGAATTGCCTAATCATCTGTCCTTGTCTACTTTTAGGCACCATTTGCTGTTAGTGTACTCACTGCAGTATCTTACTACTTTCCAAATTTAAAAAGTGAATAATACTACTAAAATAGCACTCAACAGCTCTACTGTCTCTCCCCCCTTCACTGAATGACAGAGATTTGGCTTCTAAATAATGGCAAACACCCTCTGCAGGTGTCTTTGCAGGATCTTAGGAACAGATTTTGTATCCTTTAGAAGCAACTTAAGCAATTTGGATACGAAAAGAGCTGTTTTGTTTGCATGTGGAAGATGCATTTGCCTTTAAACACTGAATTAGAGAAGGTTAAAAATTTCTTTTTGAAAATCTGGAGAAAGGTGAAAGGTGATTTTGTTTGAGGCCTATTAAATGACACACTTGTATCTAGATGCAAAAACATCAGCCTACATCACCACTGAAAGTGACAGCCCTTTGCAGCTTTGAAGAGTAAATAAGCTACTACATCTCATTGGTCATGACATCATTTAAGGTTGTGGCAGTCCACACTGCTACAGATTGCTAGGTAAAGAGTCACAGAATCATGTTCCGCTTCTGTTGCTTAAAATAAAATCCACTTTATATGTATACAATGCCCCTGCAGTGCTTCCCACTAAATGAAATGAAATGAAATTTACTTAAATCAGGATTAGCTATCAAGCAATGCACTACCCTGAATTTATAAAAGGGCTTGCAATTTGGTCATGTTTCTGTAGGTTTTGCATTTACTGCAGGAGCAAAGAAAACCCCCTGGAAACCATATTGTATTTGATTACATAAAAACTAATTTCTAAAAAGAGTCTTAGAGTAATTACTTTGTCAGCTGTACATACTAGTGTGTCTGTTACAATGAAAATTATTAATGATAATAACTTCCTTTCTGAAGGAAAACTGTAGGAACTATCTTGACAGTAACGCTGGCTAGCAAATACAGCCTTGTGTTGATTACCATGATTACTCTACACATTAATCTACAAAACATCATTATTTTGTTTTATGCTGATTGAGAAGGGCGGGTTAGTAAGGTTATGCTCACACAACTAAAAACTAATAATGCCTTGAAATTATTTCCACAGTCTTGTCATAGCTTTCTTTGTCCCTTATACAGCAGGATGTCTGACAAGAATGGAGTACTATTCTATTCCTTTCAGTATTGTTTCTGATATAACATTTTGTCTAAACCCACATAGCTATTTTTATGCAACTATTTGGTGGTGTTGTACCTATTAAACACTGTGCTTATATATCCACTAAATAACAAAGAGGCAAGGTCCATATTAGTTTATTGTATTTGGTAAATAACAAAAAAACAACTGATAAACCCAAATTTTTTTTAGCATGGGATTATTTTTATTTGAAAGCAGACTTCAAAGCATATGCTTTGATGAGTTTGCATAGGCTCTATTTTGAAAGAGACTTGATATATCCATCAAAAGGTGTGTCAATATATAAAGGTAAAAGACGAATGAGTACTAAAGCCAAAGAAATTAATAGAGAAGATTTTTTACATTGAAATAAGTCTATCAGATCTGAAAAATTTGATGTGGATCTGACTGGACTAGAGTTAAGTTCCTTATAGCAGCCTGTATGAGACAGCATTTGATCTGTGACTAGAACAGTATTGGTCACACACCCGTGCTTTGGTGCTTGCTGAACAGTGCTTACAAATATTCAAGACTTTCTCTTTTTTTTCCTCTCTGCCTCCTGCTCCTCAAGTTATCTAGAACTGGGTAAGAAATTTGGAGGGGACGTAGCTCGGCCAGCTAACCCAAAATGGACACAGGGATACTTCACACCACATGATGTCATGCTCACCAGCACCAAATGATTCAGAGGAAGCAGAGTGATCATTCTGACTTTTGAGGTGACCACTGCTTGGGGACTGGATAGAAAAATGGTGAGTAGAAAATAGTGAGTGATTTCCTATATTCTACTCATATTTTTATTTGGTTCCACCCACACACACATAGTACCCTTCACATATTAATCTGTCTTTATCTCAGGCCATCAGTTTTCTCAGCTTTGCTCTTCCTGGCTTTTACCCTTACCCCACTAAGGTGGAGAGAACAAGCAAGTGGCTCCTGTTGTCAGCTTATCACAACACTATTGAGTCACACACCATTTGTAATCTACATTATACTATGACCATGGTGACTACGTAATTACTTTCTGAATGAATCTGATTAAATTCTAGCTATCATGGATGTATGGCCTGAAAAAATTAAAGACAAACAGTCAATGTAAATAGAGATGAGGAACCACAGATTAACCTTCAACTGAGGAGAACATACAGAGCCCCTGGTAAAAAGTATAAAAATCCCGATAAAGTATACTGGGCTAAGTTAAAATAAACTATAAACATGGAATTACTAACACATCATATCTAAGAACTAATAAGAAAGAAGTGAAATTTAAAAAAAATTTTTTTGGGGGGTCTAAAGTCACATTGTTATATCTGAAAGCAGATAAATACAAATTCCTGAGGATTTTCTTAGACTCTCAAGGATGGTAATGATGAGATAATTAAAAAAGAAACAGTGGTATTTTTATTTATATAGCTCCCTATCTGAAGATCATTCAATGTACCTTATGGAAAGACTGGTAGTAAATCTTGTATTTACATGATGTGCTCTGAGTAATCAGTCTATGTTAGCATACATAGAAACTTTACACTTCTAAGTACATATAGGCAGTTGTATGCAAAAGTTAAAAATCCTTTTAAATTGAAAACCCAATACACAATATCAATCTCCAAATATATATAAAAAAATAAATCTGTTTTTTTTTCTCAATAAAATGGGAAAAAAAAGGGATCAGAACATTTTAAAGCCAAACAAATGTCTTCTAGGCACATGAAATGTATGCTTCAGGTTCTCTTTTGAATTAAATAACCATCCATTTTACCACAAAACCCCCAATTAATATTTATGTTTTAGAAAAAGAGAGATGAAATTTTTCCTACTCTCTAAATATGTAACAAAACTAATTTTCCTCATGCATGTGCATTCATTAGTGAGATGGTGAAATATCTGTTGCCATCACTGTTCCTATTCTTCAGAGTTCTGTTATAATTTCCATCACAGATTAAAAGTGATCCTGATAAAGATAAATCACTATACTTTATCATTGTCTTTTCTGTGCACTTGAAATTGATTTTGTGCCATTTTCATCTACATACTCTTGCTTATTTCATTGGAATAAGATAAACAGCAGGAAAAAACTTAATCATAAACATTTTCTTCAAAATTAAACATGCTTACTTTACATTTGATCCTTCAGATCCTGAATATGCTTCATAGCCACATAGATGTCAGCAGCAGCTGAGAATGCAGAGTACCAAAAGGATCAAGTTCATCCCCTCTGTGACATTTTTTGTACTCACTACTCACATATCTTTTAATAAAATATTTTTTTTACAAAAAGTGCAAATTTTATTGCAGATACAAAATGATGAATTGAATATTTTCCATTATAGTTTTGAAAGTATTTCTTTTGTATCTGAGCATGCTGACAGCATAGTGGTTTAAGTGTCTGCACATTTTTGAAAATCTTTTCTGGTTATTTATTTTCCACTTATTGAACATAAATATATAAATGGTTATAGAAAGTAAAATAACTCAAACAATAGATTCTTATCATCAATCACAAATTATTCCCAGCATTATAAAGGGAATAATAATGAAAGGAAAAAATGAATAATAACAAAGAACAGACGTAAGAAATTGTACTCTATTTCTGAATAGTAGTAAAAAATTGTAAAACATACATTGTGTGTTGAATATTAGTTTATTTTGAAAAGATAAGCCACATCAACATTTTTGACAGTTTTAATACAGAGACTAACATTTTATACAGGAGCTCTTACTGCTTTTCCAACAAGAAGGATAGGCATATTCTGATCTCCACCTTGAAAATAAAAAGAGTGGTAGAAAAAGGCACTTGTTCTGAGAAATTACTGATTCACAGTTAGAACAGGAAGTAAGTAAACAGTAATGGTGCTTTGTTTTATGATTCCTCCAGTGATATACAGTGGCAATGGGCAGTTTCAAAGGAGTTAGTCACCCTATACCTGTATTGGGTCTTGGATTTAGTCCATTTGTGTTCTGGCTTGCTTTTTCCAATTGGCTGTTTCAGCATTTTTTCTTTTCACTGTGCTGTTCCATTTTTAAATTGAAATTCCAATCTATTGTAGGAATGTTAATTATTGTCATCTCATGAGATCTGAATAATTTGAATTTGGGTAAGGAAATGTCTGCGGGGTGAATAAGCAACAGCTACTAAATAATCATTATTGTATTTGGATTTAATTTATTTTTGTTTGTTTTCTTTGTGTCTCTATAGGTTGAAGAAATAACACCTGCCTAGGAATAAGCATTCAGAGGTAATTTTGCTCCATTATTTCTCTGAAAATTATCTACTTTGTTCTGAAAACATTGTTATTGGGCATTGTTATGCTAAGATGTTTCAGAGCTGTAAACTGTGAGGTGTTCACACCTCAAATTTTTATTTCATTTCTCTGAGTCTTCATTCTGTTAATAGAAGACATCTTCATTATATCTATATGTATAATTGCTAAAATGAAGTTAGCAAATTGTCCATCTGTATTGGATCTGTCTGAGATGGAGGTGATTTTCCTGATACACTCACAGTGTTGTTCTTTGTATTAGTAGCTAGAAAGGTGTTGATAACACATTAGTGCTTTGATTGCTACTGTTTTGAGTTAGTGTCGCAGAATTTGGTAGCTGGGGGTAGGCACAAGGGTGGACATAGCAAGAAACTGCTGGAAGCTCCCCCAGCTCCAGTTTCAGCCCTGCCTCTGGCCAAGGCTGAACAGATACGGGAAGCTGGATGTGCCTCTTAGAGTAACATATCCAAAAAAGGCAAAATGAAACCGCCAAAAAAACCCCCAAGCCCAACCAACAAACCTGCAGAGCAGAGGGGAGGAGGAGGTGAGAGCAATGCCAGAACAAAGACACCAAGGTCATTGAGGAAGGAGGGGAAGAAGGCACCTGAGCACAGATTTCCCTGGAGCCCATGGTGAGATGGCAGCTGTGCCCCTGAAACCCAGGGAGGAGCACGGTGGGGCAGTCTGTGAAGGACCACAGTGGGGAAAATGTGAATGAATTTGCAGACCCTGAAGCTTCATGGAGGGTCAGATGTGGATCTGCAGCCGTGTAGGAGCCCGTGTGAGAGGAGGTGACTGCTCCCGCAGCAGCCGTGACTCTGTGTGCAGCCCAGGCGGGAGCAGTCTGTGCCTGAGGGACTGCACCTGTGGGAGGGACTCATGTCCCAGGGGTTCCTGAAGGACTCTCCCGGGAGAGGGACGCCACCTTGGAGCGGGGGAAGAATGTGAGGAGTCCTCCCCCTGAGGAGGAAGGAGCGGCAGAAACAGCGTGTGGGGAACTGACCCTAAACTCCCATGACTCTGACCATTATTGGTCAGGGAAGGTGAAAACCTTCCTGTCCTTTTCTCTCAATTAAGGACCTTTTAGTTGGATTTCCCCCTGCCTATCCCCTAGTGCCTGGTTGTTACAGGCTGAGCAGTGCTCTCACAGCATCAAGGCTGTTTCTGCAATATTTTCCTCTCACCAGTAGGCTTGGAGTTGGCAAGATCTTGGGAGGGAGCATAGCGAGGACAGCTGACCCAAACTGGGTCAAAGAGATATTCCATTCTCTTATTCCATAAGAGAAAAGAGGAGGAGGAGAAGGGGCATTTGTTATTACAACACTTGTCCTCTGTAACAACGGATCTGTTTTCTGAAGCGCTACTTCCCAGGAAGATGCTGGACATTACCTGTTCATGGGAAGTAGAAAATAAATGTTTTGGTTTCCTTTGCTTTCACATACAGTCTTTTTTTGTTGTTGTTGTTTTTTTTTGTTTTTTTTTTTTTTTTATTATTATTCATTTAACTGCCTTTACCTTGACTCACAATTTTTTTCCATCTTATTTTCTCTCCCTCCATCCTGGTGAGGAGGGGTGTGATAGAATGGCTTGGTGAGCATCTGGCATCCAGCCAAGGTCAATCCACCACACCATCAAACTCTTTCTTTTCTCTTTGATTATTTTTGACCTCCTCTGTTTATAGAGTGCAGCATGTGACTCTAATAGATGCTTCTTATCTCAAGAAGATATTATTTTATGAAGATATATTACTGAATTTGACATTGTATGACCGTGGTTCTACTCTAGATAACTTCTCATTAATCCAAACTGCCTATGTGGTATCTTATTTCCTATTCTGGGCATCCATCTTATTTTAGAAAAATGCCCTAAATTTTGGTATTTATATTTCAAATATTTCTATGTACCCCGTCCCAGACAAATCATTAACACGTATGTGATATTAATGGTGAATTAATTACCTTTTTATTAGCAATTAATTTAAGAAAAAATAATAAAAACTAGTCCATATTCCACCGTTACCATGTACCCCAATTCCCAACTGACTCTTTGTCACATCTCAAAAGATGTTAGTCAGATTCTAGAAAGATTACATCTCATTGATTAAGGATAAAAAAAATCACAAGCTTCAGCAAGTCAATGGGAAATTCATATTTAAGAGGAGATAACATATCGGAGTTTAACACTGGGCTGGCAATTAAACAACTGACATGCTCTCTGTTAGTTCTCCCAGGATTTCAGCCATGGGCAAAGAGAACTTGACCCTAGTGATCCCTCAGCTTTATACCAAGTATAAATGGTTTGCAATTAAAATGCAATGGTTTGGTCAATTTTGATCACCTGTCCAGTCAGCTCCTCCCTGCAAGAAGGCTGCAGTTCTGATCCCTTTTCTCCCTTTTGTTTCTGGAGCATAATATGTTTAGCAGAACTGAGCAGTGGCCTTGGTTCCACATACAATTTTCCAGCAGTTCCTACAGATGTTGAGCGTTATCAGTTAATTTCAGAAAGTGCAGTTACTTAGAAGAGACTTAACTGAAAAGCAAAATCACTATAAAGAAAATTGGTTCAGTCCTGGGTCAAACCAGGGCATGTCCAGAATGCCATTTTCCTAAACCTGAAGTCTGCTTTCTTAGAATTAATGTACACTTTTGCTTTGTTACTGTTATAAAACCCACTCTTTTTTTATAGATTACTTAAAACTCAGAGTAGTTGGTTGTTATATAAGCACATAGATAATTCCCTCTAATGTTGACTCCTTGCTTGATACTGATATGAGTCAGAATTAGACTTGATGGCTTACCAAATGTTGATGATTTATCAATGGGCTTCAAATGCTTCCAATACTTTAATTGTAAAAACATGTAAAAGCAAACTGAGAAGGCTGTGTTTCCAACAGCAACTTTTTTCCTGAAATATGTAGGAGATGACTTGCAGTGAGGAACTAGCTGACTTCATGTGAAGACTATAGATGCTAGGAGGAGGTCACCAAAGCAGTTCAGCACCAAAATGAATGTGACCACTGGAATTACCAGGTATTGAAGAATAAAGATATTCTCTTGCTCTGTCCTAAGTGCAGCCACACTTAGACCTCTAAACAAAGGTATATGGAAAAGAATAGCAGATCTGTCAGGTAATTCTTCAGTACTGAAAGAGTCACTGAATTACTGACTACAGTTAAAGTTTGATGGCCTGCACTTTTTTTGTTCATAAACTGCTAGTCTAGAACTATAGAGGACAGTATGAGCTAATACAATTTTCTCAAACTCAGCAATGAAAATCCAGCATTCAAATGTTACCTGCATCTAACACTGCAGTTCAATTTTCCTTTAAAATACATTTTCTACAGGAATGATTACTAATTATTTTTTTCTCTCTGTTACCAGTTTTCCATAATTAGATGCAATAAAGGTAAAATAAAAGTAAAAACTAAATATAAGAGACGCAGTCATTTGCTGCCAATATACACACTAAGAAGGCCATTTACTAGCTGATGCCAAATAATTATTTGTACATAATGACACAATATTTGATATTGATGCAGTAGATAACAAATATTCTTAAATAGTTCCCTGAGCATTGTCTTTCAATGTCTAATAAACATTAGACAATCTGAAGCATCCCTTGTAAGGTAGGAAGACAAACAGCCTAGCAGAAGATTTCCATATCTCATCTGAGCCTTTATAGAGATGATCTCAGAACCTACAGAAATATACATTCATGTTTTCTATCCTTCTATCATTAATGTTCTGCATAATCTATTGCCCTGTAAAGGTAATTCAGTTACTTTTTTATATGGTAGACTAGTGCAGTGACTCCCCATGGTCTTAATCCCAGAAAAACAAAGTTTTACTGATCAGTCAGTAAAATTTAACTAAAAACTGTGTTGCTAAGAAACATACATTATTTGGAACCATGAAAGAAACACCATGAGAAGTACTGAAAAATAAATACACACGCACGTTTTCGGTATGAAGTTTTAGGTTCTTATATAGAAAAATGTCAACAATAGAAATGCAAAACAGAATGTCGTTTTAACTTTATTACTTTCCATTGTTCTTTGAAAATACACACCCATATCTTGCAGCAGCTATGATTCAAAATGGTGAAAGGAATATATACAAGCTAGAATGCTAACAATAATATAATGTATTAAGCTCACAATTTGCATAATTATTACGTATGCTTTAGTTGTTTGAAACATCTGAGCATGCAAGCAGGAAGGAAAGAAAAAAATATTTTTGGTGTGTGCAGGGTTAATAACATGCTGCCAAATGTTTGACAATTTTAAGGATGAGAAGGATATGTCAGTGCTTTAAAGATCCATTAGAAACTGTTCTTTGATAGACAGAAGCTCAAAATGTTTGCCTGTTTTGTGCTAAAGGTGTTGACCTAGTGAAATGCATTTTTATTACCTTTCCCTTGGATGAGGAATTTGTATTATGCTTGCAGCATCAGTAGACAAGTTCCCCATTTAATTTTTTTTGTGATTACTAGTGGAGCAAACAGAAGGGTTTTTTCTGTTCTTCCTAGCAGAAAATTAAACAATGTCACAATTTGGAATGGGTATGAACTGACATTTTCCCAGTGGCTTTTACTACAATGTAGTCATTTAGGCAATGAAAATTGTTAACATTTTTCATAGAATTTACTAAAGTACACATACAGTGAAAGCTTGGAACTGGATTCTCCATATCCACAAATCCACATCTAGTGAGGAAAATATTAATGCAAAAACAAGTTTATTTTTTCTATTCTACATCCCCAATAATTTTAAATACTAATGACAGAATTCATGACTATATTTAACTGACGTAATTGTGAAATATTTCATTAACTAAGCAGATTGATTTGTTCGTGTTATACAGATGTTTCAGAGGTGGAAAAAGGAGTTAGGATTTGTGTAAACATCATTCTGATCTTACAGCACATTGCTGAAAGGGCTGATTTGTCAGAAAGTACAGTAATACAGAAAATAATACAGAAACCTCTAAGAATTGGAGACTGTTGGTTGTTTGGGTTTTGTTTGCTTTGTTTGTTTTGGTTTGTGAATTTATTTATTTATTTAAGATTCTTGCAATTTCTAACACGTCATTCTTTTCAATGAGATTCTGAAGAAATTTCAAAGTTTCTTCCAAAAGTTTAAGAAATGAATGTCCTCAAGTGAAGAATTTGAAGTATTGTAATGTTGTACATAGTGTTTGGCAGTGGTTCAGCAAAGTAGGTAGGTAATTCAAGGATACCTGGATTTGTTTAGAAATTAATATGTGACCTGTACCTTGTATTTTCCAGATATGCAAATGTTTTGCAGCTATACAGTTTTAGTTCCTTTCAAATATTCCAACATTTTAAAGGTTTTTACCATATTATGCATAATGATGTTGTGTGTAACAAGTAATTTTAATGAAAATGCACCACTTAATTGTGCATTATAACTCTTTTTTTTTTTTTTCCAAAATGGATTCCACAATGAAAGGTTTTGTTCCAAATCCTTGCATTACAAAGCTTGGTTTTTTTCAGATGGAGAGTAGAAAAAAATACTGTCTATTTATTGGTTGTATGTATTGATGTATGGTTGATGTATGTTTTTACATCATTAACAGATGTAATCTTATATTTTCTTGAATTTTTACTTTAAACCTGGACATGGGAAAAAGAAAACAAAATCAAAAAAACCTTCAAAAAACTCGATGAAAAAACCCCAATCCTGCGTTATTTTCTTTTTAAGGTTTGAACATCCATGGAGATTTCTGTAAAGTTCTTAAGTATCATGTTGGTTGCAAAGCATGATTTGCCAGTAGTTAAGGCAAGCAGCATCAAGTATACAGATGGTGGCAAAGTAAGAAAATGAGGAGGTGTAGAAAGCAAGTATGAAGAAATCTTGCTACTATTAACAGGGAACACAGTAATAACATTAAAAAACAGTGTTTTTGCAGAAATAATGAAGTTGCATTCCTCCAGTAAAACCATAAAATATATTTCCTGTGCATTATTATGCTCTTGTTATCTTAAAATTTTTAACAGTGTTATATTAAGAGACAAATTCAGGAGTATTATCATGGCAAAAATTTTCTATTAAGTCAGTCTAAGGCATACAAGGTCAAATTTTAATTGACAAATGAAATGACATCCTGGTAAACCTTCAAACAACAGTGGGATTTAAATTTATTTCCTTCCATTTCCCTGTGTTCAAGATCTGCATGCTTATTGGCTTTACTTGGCTTTACCTGTTCCACATGAACAGTGAAGCTTTTATCTCCAGAGAAAAAATTTGGAAATATTTGTTCAAGAGAAGGTTGCTGACAAAAACAAATACGTACCATAACTTTTGCAGCCAGCATATCACAAGGTATTTATACTATTTGCCCTGCACTACAAGTATTTTGTTGTGATATAAGTGACATAAGTGTCATAGCAATCACTTCTGACTTCCAGCAGTATGGAGATTCAGCAGCAAAGTTGTTAGGATCATTGCTGGCTGATCAAACACCAGACTGACCAAAGGTGCCTCAAAAAGTTCCTCTAATAAAGAGAAAGAAAAACAGAAATGCTGGCATGATGGATATCATCACAGCTTTCCTTCTACCCAGCCCCCACCCTCTGCAGTGTTTGCCAGCACAAGTATTTCACTGTTTACTAACACCTGTATTTTGGCTCTGCCCACTGTATTCACTGTGTTATGGACCTCAGTCCACACATAACAGAAAATCTAGTTCTTGATCCCAACCTCACTTCAGGCTCCCTCAAGAAATGGAAGATTAAATCAGTGAGCTGTTTATAGCCTTTTTACACTTTGCTTAAATATGGAATTTTTTTTGCAATTTCTGCACCAAGACACTGGCTAAGGTGCACCAAGCCACTATTACTTCATAGAATCATAGAACCATAGAACTAGCCGGGTTGGAAGGGACCTCAGAGATGATCAAGTCCAACCTTTGACCCACCACTGCGGTTGCTAGACCATGGCACTGAGTGCCACATCCAGTCTCTTTTTAAATGTCTCCAGGGACGGAGAATCCACTACTTCCCGGGGCAGCCCATTCCAATGCCTGATCACCCTCTCCGTAAATAAATTCTTTCTAATATCTAACCTAAACCTCCCCTGGCACAACTTAAGACCGTGTCCTCTTGTCTTGTTGAAAGTCATCTGGGAAAAGAGACCAACCCCCCCCTGGCTACACCCTCCTTTCAGGGAGTTGTAGAGAGTGATGAGGTCTCCCCTGAGCCTCCTCTTCTCCAGGCTGAACAGCCCCAGCTCCCTCAGCCTCTCCTCATAGGATCTGTGCTCGAGTCCCTTCACCAGCCTGGTTGCCCTCCTTTGGACCTGCTCCAGCACCTCAATCTCCTTCCTGAACTGAGGGGCCCAGAACTGGACACAGTACTCGAGGTGTGGCCTCACCAGCGTTGAGTGCAGGACACTTCTTGCAGGTGTCACAGAAACATTGATTAATGAACTATTACTTCCATTTGGAGGCTTTATCTCCCTTTACAAAGGCATAATGTTTTTTAAAAAACATAAAATGAATATCATATTTTATGTTTTGTTTTTCTGACTCAACTGCTGCTAAAGTCAATATTTCAGGCAGTCCTACTTTCTGTCTTACCTTAATTATTAACTGTTGAGGTTTGTTAATGCACTTGTGGCTGCTAGTTTTAAAGCACCAGTACAACTTCCTATCCACCAGCTTGTAGTTCTGACATATAATGAACAGATGGAATGACCTGCAGGGTAATACTTTAATCAGAGTTGAACATGCCAGGAAAAGAATCAGATCAAAAGAAGAAACAAGACAAAGCTCATGAACAGTCAGATGGACAAGGCTGAGTGCAGCTGAACAAGGCGAGTTGTATATATTGAAAACAAACCTTATCAGAAGTGACAGTGGAAAGTAGGAAGTTTGGAAGTTTGCAAGGCAGAAGCAATTTTGTAGGATGGCAAAAAAGACACACACCAACCAACCAACCAACCAACCAAAAAATAAAAAAATATAAAACGATTTCCAAGGAAATTGTGGTCAGGTGATTCATAAAATTAATATTTAATTAACCCTTAATTAAACCTGACACTAGTGGAAGAGACACTAGAAGACACCTTCCAACATCCTTACAGTACCATGGTAACTTTACATGGTATCTTTACAAGAATTTGAAACTTTTTTCCCTGTCTCTCCTGACTGATGGCATATAAAGATGAAGACATGTCAAGACATTCTGAGTTCTTCTGGCACCTAGACTTGTTCTATTTTATATGGAAAGTTGCTTATATTTACACTTTTGTGCTTAAATTTGGGAAGAATATTGTATATGTAAAATCTAGGATTGCAAGAAATGTTATACAGAAATTGCTGATGTTTGCTTATTTCTCTCTTGTAGAAAACATCTGACTTAATTGGATATTTACTTTTCATCATGTTTTTTAACCAACTTAAATACAGAAAGGAACATCTATTTTACATTTGGTGTGCAAACTAGAACAGCACATAGGCAAAAATCTTCTGCAAAATAGCTTGATCACTTTTAACTGCATGAAGAGGTTTGGAGGTGAAGAAATCCCCACAGAGAAAGACAAAACGATTTAATACAGGTAAAAGAACTTCAGCAAAACAGAGTATTCAGAGGGACCCACATTCATCATAAGCTTGGTCAGATGAGAACAAAAGGTAGAGAAATAAATGGAGAGGAGGGTGAGAGAAAAAAATTACTACTCCTGAAAAGTGCAGCTTATTTAAATTCAATAAAGGCAAAAGACCACTAGGGTCATTATGAAGTGTCCAAACAGAGTCATGTCGTGAGGGTCCAGTAGAGGGAAATTTACCAATAATGTGACATTTTTGTCTGTAATTAAACCTACAGGATTAGGTACTAATTTTTTATTATTTTTTTTTAAAGCTATGTGTTTGTGTGTGTGCATATGTGAGGATGCCTTCCTTTGAATTCAGTCAGCTGTGAAAAGCTTTTCAAGATCCATCCAGCTGTGAATGCCAAAATGGCAAATTTTGACTTCTGATTATAACGCAGACTATCCTTTGGAGCTACACCCATCCTCGATTTGGAATACCTCCTACCTCCACATGGTATAACATAAAGTTTTCACTTGTAATCCATGTCAAATTTTATTACAAGAAAGAAAAAAATAAACTGTGATGAACATAAATAAATTGTTACTGATGGAGAATATGAAACTTGTGCCTCTATCATTAAAAAATTTTAAATTCTTCTGGTTTTGAAAAGAAAACCTTCCTCTTTCTGTGAACAAGATTCTTTTTAACTGTTTAGAATAATGAAATATTTTTCAGTAAACACAGAAAAATGCAGAAATCGGTTATGCTTTGCAGAAATTCTGTCTATGTGCCAAACACCTGCTCTTTGGAGTGGATGATGAACTGGTCTGAAAAACCCCCTCACAATCCCTCAACATTTTACTTCTGTTTTCTTCTATTGCTTCCTTGCTGTTCAGTCATTACAAAAGTACCACAATGGGGATAATTAAGTATATTAAACCAACTGATAGGCACATAAATATATTTAAATAAAATATATTTAATAATTTAGAGCTGAAAAAAAGAAATTTTTATATTATGGTTAAATGGATTTTTTTTTTTCACGAGAAATATGCAAATGAAAAACAAATGTTTCTTAGGATCAATGTGTAAAATCTTGAAGAACTCCTTACATAAAGGCAAATAAATGTATCTTTTATCATATATCTCAGCTTGGAATAATGATTTTTTTTAGTTGTTCCGAAGTTGAATTTTTTTATATGAAGCCTTAATAATCTGGAAAGCATGTGGTTTCATGCAAGGGACTCACAAGGCTTTCTTTGAAACAGAAGAAAGAAGAAAAGCTGAATGTATTAGCATCAAGGGACATTTTGCTTTAGAGAATATTTTATTCAAGATGAATAGTAGGAACTTAGCACAATGTAAGCAGCTTGGCTTCTTGATCAGAATATATCAAGATCCTCTTTTTCTCAGGAAAACAAAAACCTCCCTTCTTCACCTATGAAATGATCCTAGAGTGAACCACTTGTGTTCTCATTCACAGAGGCAACCTTCATTCTAATGGAAGTATTCTTGTCCGACACTTGCTTCACCCCACTCTCTAGTTAGATTTTTCAACAGTAGCCACATCTGAAAAAGTAAGCCTCCTTTAAAGAGATGGGGTTTTTTTGTTTAGTTTTTATTTGTTTCTTTTTTTGTTTGTTTGTTTGTTTTTAATTTCTTCTTTCTTTGTCTTTGTACATGGCAAATTTTAAAACACAGTGACCCATTAAGAATCACAATTTAACAGCTTAAGGCAGTATTTCAGCTTCAACTTTTTTATGACCTACTGCTCTAAAAAAAAAAAAAAATAGGAATAAGCATGAAAAGAGACTGAAGGTTAAAAAATGACAATGCTTAACAGTGTGCTATGAAAAATACTTCAGTCCTTGAGACACCATTCATCTATTCTGTGGAGGCTAATGTGACAATCTCTGTACCTATTGAGCTCTGTGGTAGAATTATGCACAGCAGATGAAAGCATCACTTAGAGGCTTGCAGTGGGGCAAAGAAACCTTCATGGGATGTGGGACTGCATAGTGTACAGTGATATGTAGGGTTTTTCCACTCAGGCAGACATGTACTGAACAAGCCACATTCAGGAGTGTGTTGACGAACTGACCTTGCAGGGAAGAATAACATCGGAGCTGGTTTTGCAGAAAAACAAGATAGCAGACCAACAGCAATAACAACTGTTTTCAAATCAGGATGGCCCTCGGGATGGGCATGGACAATAGCCTTTAGCCAATTAGATTATAAGTTAAGAACAGGTTCGAACCGTGTTAACCAATAATGTAATGCCATGTTTGTAACACTGATAAGAGAAAAGTATATATTCAGCAGTAATGGGCTTAATAAATGAGGCTTGCTTCCACCATGTTGGCTGTGCTGGAAAATTACTCCAAGCCTCCACGTAACAGTGATATACTGCTGTTACTGATTAAACTGATAAATAATGAGCTCAAAAAGTTAAGACCAGCTGTTGGTGTCAGAGATCAAATTGATCTTTGGCAGGAAGGAATGAAGGAAGCAGAGTTTAAAGTGCTCTGGTCCAGAGCCTCGAAAGATTGCACCACAAATGTTCTTGAACAACTGTCTGGTTTTCTCTGTTTTGTTTTTCTTTTGATTACTAAATTGTCTGCAAATTAGACTTAGTGTCAAAAACATATTAATTATTCATAGTTGCTGAATAGTATAGATAAATACTTTTGAGATAACACTGTTTTTCTTAATCTACTTGCTACAATTTCATGTCTGTTGTTTGTGCTGTGTTTTTGGCCGCAAAAATAATAATTAAGCACAAGTTCAAGAGAAGATTTTTAAGATTTGTAAACTGACCTCTGACCTCGGGTTGCTTACTGGGGAACCAATCTGTTAAATACAGGGGAGGCATTTGTCCAGTTGTCATCAACATAAATAACTTGATAGATTACTGAGCTGTGGTGAAAGGAAGCATCCAAAAGATAAAATATCATTCTCTCTTTGATTTTCTTTAGATCACTTCTGAAAGTTTGTTATTTTATTAAGCACTTGCATGCAGGTCACTTTTACGAAAAATATCCCTTCCATATCTCTGCTGACTGGTCAGTGCCTTTCTGATTTATCAGTAATGTTTTAATCTCTGCTCCAAAGTTGTGGTTGGAAAGAATTTGTAAGATGGCTAAAAGGAAAATTAATCATTAGGTGTAAATATTTTTTCTGAGAAAACACTTAAAGCTTTCCTATGTTTTGCTGAAATCCTAATGATCTCTACCTTATCTGGATTCTCTGCAGGACAGCTGGAGTAAGTTGTTGAATACCATGATGGTGGAACTTAAGAGTTCTAATTACAGTTTGCTTAGGGTGGATTTTGAAACAGAAATGAGGGAAAAAATGGAAACACCAGATTTAGCAATTATTCAGGTTTTTATTTTTAAAGGCGTAAAATATTTATTCAGTGCCTTAGGATTTCAAGTAAATATCCAGGCATTTATTGACTAAGGGAAAAAGAAAACTATGATTAACTTTTGTTGGTGTTTAATAGATGTGGTTTATATGAATATAAACAGAATGCTGCAGCTGATTTTATTCTTCAAGATTAATATCACATGCAACTCCAATTAGTTGGCCTATGACATTTCATAATGGTGTCCTGATTTCAGCTGGGATAGAGTTAATTTTCTTCCTAATAGCTGTTATAGTGCTGTGGTTTGGATTTAGTATAGGAAGGATGTTGATAACATATGTTTTAATTGTTGCTAAGTAACACTTATAAAGAGTCAAGGAGTTTCAATTTCCTCTGCCAGGCAAACAAGTGCACAAGAAGGTGTGAGAGGACACAGACAAACAACTGACCCAAAATGGACAATGGGATATTCGATAGCATATGATATCATAGATATGTGGTATCACATGCTCAGTATATAAACTGAGAGGAGCTTGACAGGAGAGAATTCTTCTGTGGAGCTATCTGGGCATCAGTCATCAGGGGTGAGCAGTTGTGCTGTGCCTCACTTGCTTTCCATATTCTATTGTTGTTATAATCTTCCTTTGTGGTCTATTAAAATCTCTGTAATTCAATCCATGAGCTTTACTTTTCTTTGGTGATTGTCCTCCCCATACCTGAGAGCATAGATGAGTATCTAAGCGGGTGAATGGTGCTCAGGTGTTGGCTAGGGTTAAACCATGATAAAGACATATTTTTTTAATTCTTAGATGGAAAATATCATATTAAATTTTTCACAATAGAAGGAAAAAATCAGTTATTTTGTGTTTGTGTATGCATATGTATGCATATATGCATAGCTTTTCCTGTGATCTGCAATCTCTTTCACTAATACATTTGAGAATCTGCAATTATTGAATAATTTCCTATTGTTTTCCAGATAATTCTATGGGAACTTTGAATGTTTGTGTTAATTGTAAATATTTTGCTGTTGCTGAATAGTGCATGAACTGTCTCTTGACGCATAAAATTGCTTGGTATTACTTTACTTTTATTTTTACATTATAATAATGTTGAAAATTAGATTTCTAGTATTTTTTTTTTTTTTTTTTTTTTTTTTTCCTGAATATTTCTAGCATAGTAATTCTAGATCATTCTCAGAGCACATCTCCAACAAAATACATTAGGGTGAAAAAGAGCTTTCTACTTCGTTCAGGTGCTTGTAAAACTTGCTACAACAGAGACCTTTTTGCCACTGTAGAGTAGTACCACAGAATCACAGAAATGCCTGGGCTGAAAAAGAACTCTAAGATCACCACACCAAATCACCACCAAAATATCACCAGCCTACTAGAGCATGTCCTGAAGTGTCATAAATACACATCTTTTTAATATCTCCAGTGAAAAGTAGAAAGAGTTCTGACGTGCATGCTGATAAAAGGAATCACTATGATATGGCTGTTTTAAGCAACAGACACTAAGATCTGACAAAAGCATTTTTTTGCTGCCTTAACCGCATTACAGTCTTTTGCTGTATAGCAATACGAATGAGCGAGCATGGTATTTGGTTGCATTTTGTTTGTTTGTTTGTTTTTTCCATGGTCTGATTTTCAGCAAAAGCACTAGCTCTCAACTGAACCTCCTGTGGTATCAAAGATGTTCTTAGTTTCTATAATTTCTATAATTTCTTTCACAGCAAGAACAGGACTGAAAACTCATTAATGAAGTTAACACTGACAAGCATGTAGTCACCAGAAAACAATATTGATCCAGGTCAGAACTGAACAGCAATGTAGTCAAGAATCATTCCAGTTAAAGACCCTTCACTCAGGGATGCTGACCCTTTACTTCAGCATTTGCTGTATTAAAATAACATAAAAGAATAGAACAGAACCAAAGTAACCTAACCTGATGTTGTCTTAAAAGAGGACAAGTAGATTGTTGAGTTACTATGATAATTACTGAGTGGCTTGTACTATTGAGAAGATCTTTTCTAATGCATGGCCTTTTTTGATCTCAAAAAGCTTCAATTTTCAGCAGCTATAAATCCATATATATCCACTGCTCTCAGAAGACCTATATTGAGTAGTACTGGATGAAGACATGATTCAAAGAAACTAAAACATCTCTATGTCATTACAAATCTCTTAAAATGTTCACTGACTGGAGACAGCATTTTATTTCTACCTTGTATCCATCACAGAAGTACCTTCACCAAAGAGTTATTTTTTCTAAAAAAAGAATATATTTAAGGATTATTGAAACGTAGGTAATTAACTGTAAAGTTTGATACAAGGAAAGGCTCAGAGACCTGGGACTGTTCAGTCTGGAGAAGACTAACAGGAAATCTTATTAATGTTTATAAATATCTGAAGGAAGAGTGTCAAGAAGGGCTTATTTGCTTTTCAGTGGTGTCCTATGATAGGAATAAACTGGAACGCAGGAAATTCCACCTCAATACGAGGAAAAAATACTTACAATAAGGATGATGGAACATTGGAACAAGTTACTCAGAGAGGATGTGGCGTCTCCTTCTTTGGAGAATTTCAAAACCTGTCTGGAGGTGTTTCTGTGTGACCTGCCTTGGGTGATCCTACTTTGGCAGGGATGTTGGACTCAAAGATCTGCAAAGGTCCCTTCCAACCTCTATGATTCTATGATTAATTCATTTTGTCAATAAAGCAAAATGTTTTATTTTCCTGAAAACATAATGCATATCCAAGAACAAACAAGTTCCAGTAAAAATCATAAGTTTTTAAGTCTGAAGATTGGTAACATTTTGAATATCTTCCTGTAAATAATAATTTGAGATAATTTCTCTGAATTTCTGAAGAAATTATGGACATCTCATTTACACCTTATTAATTAAATTAAAGAAATTGAAGACAATGCACGGTATTTTATTTCCTATGAGATGAGCCGTCTCACATGTAGTATGTCAAACCAAAAAGCCAGGTTGCAGTCTGTCACTTTGCTGAGAGGTACACTGGTCCTCACAAAATGAGTTCTACTAATGTAATAGTAACATATGTACTATATCAGAACTACAACTATACAAATTTTTATTTGTCAGAAATAAAATATAGTAATATAATAACATATAATAGCAAGTTATTATATTTCTTTTTCTTCTACTATTTATATTTGTGTTTGGAAAGCAAATAGTCAAAGTGTTATATGCATCATTTCTTGCAGCTATGGAACTACATGCTCTAAAATTAAATTACAAGACTGCCAAGTGAAACATATGTTAGACAGAAATTACATAAGTAAAAACCATATTTATAGATAGATGTGGTTTAAAAATGGTTTATAGTTTTTAGCAAGCTAGATATAGATCTCTATGCATGGTGAGACTTAGTATATTAATTCACCACAAATGTAGGAAACTTTATGGGGAATAAGGGACTGAGAGCTGGTCTTGCAGCAAAGACTGGAACTGAGCCAATGGTTTGTAGTCTATATTTTTATGAATTCTCTAGGGTGAAAAATTGCAGAACAGAAATTTCAAGTCTCCCTGCTCATTTCCCTTGAAATTTCTTCCAAGGGAAAAAAAGAATAATTCCAACAAGGTTTTCATCACAGTTTCAAACTCCAGTGCAAAAGTCCACATTCGAATCCACAGTTTAAGGTGCGAACTCCACTCATTTTCCTTGGCCTGAAATTTTTTAAAAAAGGCAATACCTGCTGCTGCTTTTTTAGCTGGTATGGCTTTGCTTTGTTTACTTGAACATGGACTGAAGGGATATGAGGAACTGGGACACAATAAACAGGAGAGGAATCATTCAGGATATGCAGACAACTCAAAGATCACGCTCATTTATTATTTAGTTTATTACTAGAAAATTCATATGAGAAAAGCAAGTTAGATTTTGTAAACACTACAGTACCTTTATTAGATTGATCTTAAGGGACCAATGCAGTGGAACTGATGTGCAGGAAATATGTATATGCCTACAAATATAGGTGATAGTAATATTATGTACTGATGTGGGAGTGGACAGAGCAGTAAAAAATACATTACTTGTTTCACTCTCTATGAATGAATGTCTACAAATTTAGTCCATGGAAACACTAAAATAAATGTTTAGGTTATAAGAACAGAAATTATTTCCTGTGGGGAGAGAGAGTTTAGTCTGCAGAAAGCGCATTAAATATGTGGATGTTTTAATAAAATGAGAGAGAGGGAGCGAGAAATGAGAAGAAAATACTGAGGTAGCTTTAAAGACTAGAAATACAAAAAAGTATTTTGTGAAAAAAGCATGTCTTTGTCAAACTGCTACTTTCCATTACATTGTGTGTGTACATACAGAACCAACACAATTAAATCTATACAAGGATGGCTAAGTATTGCATTATAAGAGACTAGAAGCTCAGATATGGTTTTAGTCATCCATCCCATAGAAAACAAGATAAATCTCAAGTGCAGCATGTGACTAAGTCCAATATATCTCACTAGCACACACAGATCTGAAAGAAGAATGAGAAAGATGAAAGAGCAATGATTGGACTGAAGATTTGAGTGCAGGGACATTGATATGGCTTTCCTGAAAGTAATCCTGAAGCAATCACAGATTCTGCTGTTAAGCAGCTGCTCAAGGTGCATCTGCTCCTCTCAGGTTCACCTGCATTTCTAAAATAATTTGGAGATTCTTCTGGATTGTGAAGTTTGACATTGGGTTGGTGAAAATTCCCTTTTATGGAAGCAGTCAAAGATTCAGTGCACAGCAAGATTTATTGTAAATCAGAAAAAGTAAGGTCTCCTAGTTATCATAATAACTTGCTGTGACATCCCTCCACAGAGTTATGTGTAAGCTAAGTCTGCACCAAAGGCATTTTGCATTCTTGATGCTATGATGTTATTTCTTGAGGTAAGTAAATCCTGTGTTATATGGTCCACTTTTCCATATGGACTACAATAAAACCACAGGCTACTACCAGTGTCCTTTGCTTTTTGCACATATTAAAGAACTAATTTGGAACATGGATTTGTATTGTTCTAGTAGAAACCTAACCAGGGTTGCTAGAGTAAGCAACTTGAACTAGAAAAGGCTTCCAAGTGGGAGCTTTCCAAGTAATAGTTTGCTCAATTCCAAAAAATTGGAAAGATGAAACACAGGAAAATATCGCTAGAGCTGTTCTACTGTTTGAAAATTGGTTTCTAGACAGATGTTGGAGGAACCAACGAGAAGAGGTGCACTGCTGGACCCTGTATTAATGAATAAAGAAGGTCTGGTTGGGGACATTAAGGTTGGGAAGAGCTTTGGTGACAGTGATCACGACATGGTAGAGTTTAAAATTTTACAAGAAAGAAGGGTTATAGGATTATAGGCTATAACTGTGGACTTTGGACTCTTTAAAGATCGACTTGCAGAAATCCCATGGGCCAAGACTCTGAAAGGAAAGGGAGCCCAAGAAAGTTGGTATTTTTTAAAATACCAGTTCATTCAAACCCAAGATAGGTGCATTCTTTTGAGAAAAAAATTGAGTAGAGGTGGTAAGAGACCTGCATGTATCAGCAAGGAGCTTCTGAAGTCTCATGGAAGAAAGAAATTTACAGCTCATGGAAGAATCGATCTGTCACTTGGGAGAACTATAGGGACGCTCTCAGTAGAAAGGCACAAGAAAGGCCAAAACACTCTTAGAACGAAAACTTTATTTTCTAACACAGTGTCTTGGGTTGTAGTGTATTGGAAGCTGGGAAGCCACAGGGGTGGCTCCTGTGAGAAGATGGAAGCTCCCCCAGCTCCAGTTATGGACCCACCTCTAGCCAAGACCAAGCAGATATGGGAAGCTGAATGCACCTCTGAGTAACATATTCAAAAAAATGAAAAAAACCGTGCAAACAAAACAAAACAAAACAAAACAAAAAACAAACCCAAATAAACAAAAAACAAACCAAAAACCTGCAGAGGACAGGAGGCGAGAGCAGGTCCTTTAGGTCTTTTTCATTTCCAGTCTTCAAAGTTCTTTCTAGCTTCTGGATGTCCCTGACTTGGACATTTATTTCTATTAGACAATGGAATTGGGGAAACAAAACTGGAGGAAAAAAAACAAACCTGAAGAAGAGAGGAGGTGAGACCAATGCCAGAACAAAGATACCAAGGTAAGTTAGGAAAGAGGGGAGAAGGTGGCCAAGCAGAGTTATTCCCGCAGCCCGTGGTGAGCTGGCGGCTGTGCCCCTGCAGCCCATGGAGGAGCGCGGTGGGGCAGTCCCTGAAGGACCACGGTGGGGTAAACGTGGACTTGTAGCCCCTGAAGAGTCACGGGTGGGCAGAGCCACAGCCCATACAGGCTCACGGGGAGGGTCAGATGTGGATCTGCATCCGTGTAGGAGCCCGTGTGAGAGGAGGTGACTGCTCCCGCAGCAGCCGTGACTCTGTGTGCAGCCCAGGCGGGAGCAGTCTGTGCCTGAGGGACTGCACCTGTGGGAGGGACTCATGTCCCAGGGGTTCCTGAAGGACTCTCCCGGGAGAGGGACCCCGCCTTGGAGCGGGGGAAGAATGTGAGGAGTCCTCCCCCTGAGGAGGAAGGAGCGGCAGAAACAGCGTGTGGGGAACTGACCCTAAACCCCCACTCCTTGTCTCCCTGGGCTGCTGAGTGGGAGACAGAAATCTGTGCCTGGGAAGAAGGGAGGGGTGGGGTGAAGATATTAAGACCTAGTTGTGTTTTCTCTTTTTCCTGGTAGAGTCAATTAATTTTATTCTTTCCAAGATGAATCTCTCTGGTTTTGCCCGTTATTATAATTGGGGAGTAATAACCTTCCTGCCTTTATCTCAATTAACAACCCTTTGGGTGGATTTTCTCCTCCCTCTCCCACGGTGGGAGCTGGGGTGAATGAGCTGAGGACTGCTTGATACTGTCTGTATCAGTCACACAGCAAGTGAATTCATCATTTTCTGTGGTCTCTCAGTGTAAGAAATGAGGAATGCTTCTCTACATATGCAGAAAGCAGCTTTGTGTAGTTTATGTACTATTAAACTGCATGAAGTGAACACAGGATTCAAGTCTTTACATTAAAAAAGAAAAAAAAAAAAAAAGAAAAAAAAAAGTGTCACATAGGCTGAAATTGATTGCTACTGCCTGACAATCTAAAGTGAAAGCTACCTTGTGATCTTCTTCCCACTCCTGTGGGAAAGAAGTTTCCTGTATGTTCTTCAGCTAGGTGTTTGACTTTTTAATTGCTTGTTTTCCCATCAGTGAGAAAGAAGGGAGCTATTTGTAAACATAAGTGTGAAATTATATCTCTAAGTTTTAATCAAATGAAAGTAATTATGCTATTTCATTATCAATTGATTGAGTTCTCAATGCTGAGTGGTAGTTTCAGTGGTGCTATTTGAACTGTTTTAGATTAACAACCCAATATATCAATAAGAACAATAATATTACTTAATAATATCTAAACAAATATTAGTAAACACAAGCACTAATACTGAATTTTGTGTTTACTTCATGTCCCATTAAAACTTCATCAGACTTCAGAGATTGCATTATCTGTTCATGTGTTGAGAAAAATAGAATATCACTTATGTAAAAGAACCTTCAAATAAGATTCTCAGGAAGTTGTTTTAGAAAATACATGCAGATTAGCTAAGAACATCAAAATATGAAATTTGGAAACCAGAAGTATAAGTACAGCTTACACATAATAGACATACCAGGTTTTTTGTCTATATTCATCTTTTGTGATGTGGTTGAAACAGTTGAATAGCAATAATACTTCTAATAAAACTTCTAGGTTTCCTGTTTAAATCTAGTCCAAATTACTGCTGATAAAAGCTCACCACACTTAGTGCTTAGAATCTTGAGCTCACTTCCTTCTAGCTAAAGGAAATAGTTATTCCCAACGTAAGGAGAGCCTCAACAAAACAGGTGGTCTGCACTTATTAAAGTTACTTAGTGGAGCCCACCGAAAAATACTGTTCAACAATTTGTCTCTTTTTCCTTCTTCAAGTAAAATAAAAGAAATTACAGTTTTTACAATAGTCAACCTATTTCAATATTCCAATACCTACTGATGATAAGGGTGAGAGGACAAAGCACAGAATTTTGTATTTCTATTTCTATTGTCCATAACTTCTACTCATTAAAATAAAGTTTCCTATAAACATCTTCTCTACATCAATGTTCAATATAAATTTACCAAGGAAAGTGTCACTTTTGACTCAGAGAGGGCTATATTCTCTTTTGCACTTGTTAACATACTAGTTTTATAATGAGAATTATGCACATAAGAAAAAAAAGAACACATGGAACAGATCAGCAGTTTAACAGGTTGAAAGATAGACTATGTTTTTTTAATTATCTAGTTTAATTAAAGCAATATTTTAAATGTGTATATTTGTAAAAAACACTACTGAACTCCTATGGAATTTATAGTTATTTATGAATAGCTCTGCAGCTATTTGAAAATCTCTTTGAAAATCAAAAGCTGCCTGAAACTTTTTGTGTTGGGTCTCAGATCTAAAATTCTACCTTTCTTGCATGACTAGAAATCTGTACATCAGAAGTGAGAGGAACTGAATCTTCATTCTTTATTGCTCCTATGAAAGACCAGAAATCACTATGTGATAGTAGAATTGTAAGAAAGCAGTCAATAACACCACAGGTTGAAAAAGAGAAGGATACAAGAGAATGCATTCATTTTAGCTTAAATAGTCCCATGTCATAATTGTGATGAAATTTTTTTTAACAAATGTCAGACAGAAAGTATTAAAGTTGTACCCAAAGAAATGCTCCCTGTTCAGAAGTGCAATTTTCAGGATCTCATAACTTCTTCAAAGCAAAATCAGTTTCCAAAGGAGCAAAGGTACTTCTCAGTGAAGGTCAAACTTCACCTTTGTGTTCCAAATCGTTTTGGCATTAGAGTTGTTTGAAAACCTAAGTTTAAAGACAGCAAAATCCAACAACTTATAATTGTAGGATTTTATCTTCTACTACTGAAAAATAAATGTAGGCAAGAAATATAGAAGCTGAACTCATTGTTGGTAAACATTAACTCGAGAAAAAAATACTGGTTTAGACTTCTGAGCCTATCATAGGAGGTATTTCACATTCACATTCTCTGAATAGGATTTTAGAAATATGAAAGACTTTATGTTTAGATTGTATGGCAATACTCAGGATATTTTATCTACTGTGTTGGAATATGCTAAATATTTTTTCCTGACCTAAACGATAGTGGCTTTCCAAAAAGTTAGAGATGTATGGAATATAACTGAAGTTTTAGTAAAAAATTACTCAGCCTCATCTATGTTTAGTTACACAGGTGAATTATCTTTGTTGTACATAGACTTTTACCTTTTTTCAGAATCATTAGAAGTCAGTATGATCTCATTAAAAAGACAGTAAACTGAAAAACAGTTACTAATATATACAGCTGCAGTATCATCATATCAGAGAAGCCAAATGCAAGATCCTGCTCTTGAGTCAGGGAGATTTCCAGTATCAATACAGACTGGGGCATGAACTGATTGAGAGCATCTCTGGGGAGAAGGACTTGGGCCTACTAATGAACAAAATATGGGACATGAACTGTCAATGTGTAATTGTAGCCCAGAAAGCCAACTGTATCCTGGGCTGCATCAAAAGAAGATGATTCTCTCTGTTCAGCTCCGGTACTGTATTCAGGTCTGGAGTCGTCAGTACATGAAAGACATGATCCTGTTAGAGTGGGTCTGGAGGAATGTCATTAAAAGGATCATGAAGCTGGAAAATCTCTCCTATGACAAAAGGCTGAGAGAGCTAGGATTGTTCAGTCTGCAGAAGAGAAGACTTGGGGAAGACCTTATTGCAGCCTTTCAGTATATAAAGAAGGCTTATAAGACAGAGTTTTTACCAAGGCCTGTAGTGACAGGACAAAGGGCAATGGTTTTAAACTTAATTAAACTATAAAGATTTATATTTGGTATAAGGAAGAAATTGTTTATAATGATAGGGTGGTGAGCCAAGTGAACAGGTTGGTCCTACAAGCATTCTATTTCTTTGGCAAATCATCTTCATCTAGACCTGAATGCCTTGAATGCCATTTTGCATAACTTGGACTCTTCATTTTGGAAGTTATCTGTGATAGTTTTTCAGATATTATTCGACTTAATCTTTTTATATTAATTATTTTTCCAGTATACAAACAACTCCTAAACTTGTACTTGCTGTTACTCAAGAGGATCGTGTCTGAGTATATTGACTCCAATGAGCTGATGGAGCACGTCTGAATACAGGAAGGTATTTATAGTAAAGAGATGGCTGAGCTCTTCACTACAAAGTTTTAAGATAGGTCTGTGGATATTATGGAACCATTTCAGTTGCCTGTTTCTCTGAAACTTTGATAGAACCTTCAGTTCAGTAGAAGTCAATATTTGCTCAACTCACATACAACATTAAATTAAAATGCAAATGGCATAGTTCTTAAGAGTATTATAATATAGGCTATCCAGATATTAGGGGAGCAAAGAGACACCTTCCAGTAGACCAGGTTGCTCAAAGCTCCATCCAACCTGGCCTGGAACCTGGTGTCACACCCCAGGCAGGGGGCATCAACAGCTTCTCTGGGCAACTTGTGCCAGTGTCTCACCACTCTCACAGGAAAGAATTTCTTCCTAATATCTAGCCTAAATCTACCCTCTTCCAGTTTCAAGCCATTAACCCTTGTCCTGTCGCTACATGTCCTTGTCAAAAATCTCACCCCAGCTTTCCTGTAGGTCCCTTTCAGGTACTGGAAGGCTTCTATAAGTTCTCCCCAGAGCCTTCTCTTCTCCAGGCTGAACAAGTCCAGCTCTTTCAGCCTGTCTTCACAGGAGAAGTCGTTCAACCCTCTGATCATTGCCATCCTCTGGACTCTTACTAATAACTCCATGTCCTTGTGCTGGGGGCCCCAGAACTGAACACAGAACTTGAGGTGGTATCTCCTGTAAAGCGAGAGAGTCATCTCCTTCAACCCAGCATACAGTTGGCTTTCTGGGCTGGAAGCACACCTTACTGGATGATGGTGAGCTTCTCATCAGCCAAATTCCCTAAATCCTTTTCTTCAGGTCTGATCTCAACCCGTTCTCAGCCAAATTTGTTATTATGCTTGGGACTGCCCTGACCCAGGTGCAGGAACTTGCACTTGGCCTTTTGGAGCTTCATGAGGTTGGCATAGCCCCATCTCTCAAGCCTGTCAAGGTTCCTATGGATGGTCTCCCTTCTCTCCAGCATGTTGTCTGTGCCACACAGCTTGGTGCTATCATCAAACTCACTGGGGGTGAACTCAGTTCCACTGTCCATGTTGAAGAGAAAAATGCTAAACGTCACAAGTTCCAGCACCAGCTCATGAGGAACAGAATTCATCATTTGTTTTCGTTTAGACATTGAGCCATTGATCACTATTTTTTCAGTGTGATCCTCTAGCCAATTCCTTATCCACAGAGTGGTCTATTCACAGAAGCCATGTCTTTCAAATTTAGAGACCAGAATGTTTTGCAGGACAACACTGAATACTTTGCACAAGTCCAAGTAGAAGACATCAGTTTCTCTTCCCTTGACCGCCAATGCTGTGGCTCCATTTTACAAGGCCACCAAATTTACCAGGCACAACTTGCCTTTGATGAAACCATGTTGGTTGCCACCAACCTTCTCCACATGAGGTTTCATGGACTTGGCAACTTTCAGGTTCCTTAGACAGTCTCAGACCTGTTCTTCTCCTACAGTACATGGATCTTTCCCAGTTCTTGCCTTTGCCCTCTGCAATTTGAATATCATGGCCGTAGCCCTTTCCAGTAAAGACTGAGGCAAACAAGTTGTTGTATACCTTAGCCTCCTCCATATCCCACATCACCAGGTCTCCTGATTTCTTCTGGAGTAGACTCACATTTTCCCTAGTCTTCATTTTAACCCTGCCTTACCTGTAGGTACTTTTCATGTTACCCTTAATGTCTCTGATGAGATTTTATATGGGTTGCAGTTTTTCTAACTTGATCCCTGGCTGCCCAAACAACTTCTGTGTGCTTTTCCCTGGCTACCTGTCCTTGCTTCCACCCTCTGCAGACTTTATTTTTATAGCTATGTGTGTCCAGCAGCTCCTTGTTCATCCATGCAGGTTACCTGGCATTCTTGTCTCCCTTCCTGTTTCTTAGGATGCATTGCTCTGAGGCTTGGAGGAGGTGATCCTTGAATATTGACCAGATTTCCTGGGCTTCTTCCCTTACCAGAGCTTTATTCCACGGTACCCTACCCAGCAGATCTCTGAAGACTTCAAAGTCTGCTCTCCTGAAATCCAGGGAAATGAGCTTGCTGTGCACACTCTTTGTTGCTCTAAGGATCCTAAATTCCACCATTTTATGGTCACTGCAGCTACGGCTGCCCTTAAACTTTGTGTTGTCCACCAGGCTGTCCTTGTTGGTGAGAAAAAGGTCTGGTATAGATCCTTTTCTCATTGGTTCTTCTACCACTTGGAAGAGGAACATGAAGCTGTGCCTATCAGTCTATAGAGGGCCTCATCAGAGCAGTCTTCCTGGTGAGGTGTCCTGTAGCTGCTCCCCACTATGGTATCACCTGCCCCTGTCTTCCCTTTAACCCCAATCCTTAGCAGTGTAACTAGGTTTGAGGGTATCTACCTATGTTATCAAAGCAGAATAAGCAGAAAATAATGTAAAGGGACACAGATGAATAGTAATTGTAAGCATAACATGATTTTTAAGCTAAGGAGCCATTTTAGAAATATACAGAATCAGTGATATATATGGTAGAAATATTAGTGTTAAAAACCCACCATCTCAAAACTATGTTGTTTTCCTTACAGTGCAGGCAGTATCTCTATTGTCTATTGAGCAATAGGGATAAAATATATAATGAGAGAATCCCCCCTCCCCTTTTCTTATAACAACAAAAAAAATCATGTGGAAAAATTCCACATCTCCAAGTGTCAGTGAAGTACCCTTGCTGATTTAGTCAGAGGTTTTAGATCAGCTATCAGTCTTTCTGTCCTGAGCTTTTCTGCTGTCCTCTGTAAGCAATATATGTGAAGATTTTAATGAGAAAGTAAATGGCAACAAGTTTTCCTTGGAGTCTTTATGAAGTCTCTGGGTCTGTTTCTTTTTATGGCACTTCCTGAGAAGAGGGAGAAAAAAGAGGATTCAGTTTCTTTTTTCTATAAGTCCATCAACTGCTGTTTCAGTTCCACAGGGCAGTGTAAGAAGGAACTATGCTCATAGCCCCATCTCATTATTTTATCTGAAACACTGAGTGGTAACAGCAATTTGTAACCCAAGGGTCTGACTCCAGCAGAGGTCTGATTGCCTAAACTGCTTTTTAAATGGACATGAGGGCACTGATCTCTTCACAGGATGTGGTGAGTGTAACCATCTGTTCTGGGACCAGCTCATCTTCTTCAGCGGTAGAATATAAAGAAGGTTCATGCATCTTTGGATCACCCATGTCTACATATACTCTCTTTGTTTTGAATTAAATTTAGTCTTTGGGTATTTTTTAAGGCAGAAGTCCAGAGTTTAAAGTGTACCTTTGTCTCATTCCTACACCTGAAGCCTTTTACCACACCCTTTTTCAGCCTCCATGGGACGATTTGCCTGAAGATGTACAAAAATTCACATTAGTTTTTCATAGTGCTTTCACATATTTATATCAGTAGCATAAGAATTTATTCAAAATCACTGTGTAGCTAGGATAGGACATACTGTAATGCTCAGTGAACTAAGGATCCTCTGTAAGGACATCAGAATTTCTTAATTAGGTTTAGGTTTTTTTAAAATTTATTTTTAAACTATTTGAGATTAATATTTGGGTAGGACATGAAATTCCACATTTACAGAGTGGGCAAGGAATTAAGAGAATATTTTTCTTTCTTTTTAATACCTACCATCTTTTGACCCTGCTTTGTTTCATGGAAGCACCCATCATGCCACACTTACGACATGCTTGAGGTCTTCTGGATGTTTGAGGCAAGTAAAGACCATTTCAGGAATGTTAATTTATATTTTCAGTTAGGGTCATAGATCAAAGTTTCCTGTGAGTCCTAGGGAGGGATAATACCTTTTCCCATTCTTTGGGTATGCAACATAGAAGCTGAATAGAATCTGCTGTGATGTAATGTAATTAAATCTGTAGTGTTTTAAACAGGGACATTACTTTACCTACATTTTGGATTAACTCACTTCATCAGTGTAAAGCAAGTGTAAAGCAGCCAAATATTATTTCTAGCAACTTCTTAGAATAGCCTTTCACTCACTTTCAATTTTCTTGTTTTCTTTTTTTTTTCAGTCTTACAGCAGAATTTATTAAAAGCACAAAGACAAGCCAAGAATCTATTTTTACTGTAAGATTCCAATTAAAAAATGGAGCTTCCTACATGTGAATTTGAAAATGTTCAGGCTCTCCTTTGAAAAGTTTATTTTTCCTTCTTCATAATTTAAAAGTTTTGTGCCAAATAACATCGATTCTGAGATACATAGCTGTAGGAAGCATCAGAAAATACAGTCAACCATGCCTTAATGCTGGCACTTTGTTACCTTTTAGCTCAGTACATTGGGAAATCCTCATCAAGTTGACTATTTGGGTATGGGAATGGTTTTCTTCTGAGCCTCAGCATACAGGAAAAATGTGTATACTTCTTCAACTCTTGCATACCATATGAAAAACATTGCATGATACCTTTTTTGTTGGTTTATTATGTTTTGTTTTAAAACAATGTGGGACAAAAGTAGCATTTGAGACCTCTCTCTCTTCCCATACTGCTGTCACATGGGATAATCTAGCAAACTGTCCAAATGAAGGTTGTTTGGTTTTTTTTTTGGATTGCTGTTACTCAGTCCTTGGTTATAATTCTTTGCTTCCTAAAACCATATCTAAATTCCTCTTAAAATTGCCACTGTTCCCTCCAAAAAAGAAAGCAGGTTATAATACTGATTTTTCTAGTGATGTGAAACCTGTGAAGTACAATCTGTCTCCTTTGTTAGGGATTTTTTTTAATTCATTCCATATATACTAGTCCATGACCTAGGTCGACACTTAAATATTGTAAACACAGCCTTCCCAAATTCCAGATACTCCTTAAATACTGGCTCCTACTATGTTTTTATAAGATACAGGTTTTCTTGATGATAGCAGAACAAATGCCAATGAAACACTGTTTCAGAAGCTGTTTGTTCTTGAAAATTATATATAAAAAAACTAATGTAATTTATGCTTTTATGTTTTGTGTTTCTTTGGTTGCAGTGTATTATTTGATATCAGAGCCACGTAATCTGCTGTTACATACACAATGGTAAAAACTCATGCTGTTTCAAAAAAACTCATGGCTCTTCCCCTGTTGAATCTTTTTAATTTTATCCTGAATAGTACTAGAAAAAAATATTAAGGTAAACATTAGATAATTAAACAATAAAACTCATATAAATATCTTTTCATTCCTTTGAAATATATCTTTCCTCCTTTCAGTAAGAGAGTATTTTAAAACTGTAATAAATGTACCCGTTCTAATACCTGGTGTCTTCTGGGGATTCCTTGACGTCACAAAAAAGTTTCATTTAGTTCATTTATGAAAAAATATATAACAAGTCAGATAAATTAATTCCATCTCTGACTGGTGAAAATAAACAAACACCCTTAATGACAGGTCATTGTAAAGGAAAGTAAATTCAAGAATATAGAGTTGATAGGGAACATCTTCTGGGAAAAAGAAAAAAAGAAAATATTTTTGTTTTTAAAAATATGTTAATTTTTTCTTCATCTTACTATATTTTTTTACCTTAATTCTACCATATTTTGAAGGACTGGAGGGAAACTAAGGACAAATATTTTCTTATTACTTTGTGAAATAAAGTTTATAACTATTTTGCTATTTTGTTGTGCTTATCTTGCTATATAAAGTGAATTTTTAAAGTTAGTTTCTTTTTCATGAAGACATCAACTTTATCATCATATTGTTAGCTCATTTATTGTCTTGATAATTTTTTTTTTTTTTGTCCAGTTCAATTAACAGAGATACTCAGTATCTCCAGATTTGAAGGAAATATGAACCAAATTCAGAATTAATGTATATTTAGCAAAGCCCAACAGATATGAGTTAAAGAAAATAACATAATTTCTGGAAACATTTCAATTTATCAGTGCTAAATTGAGAGTTAAGACTTTCTCCTTTTGGAAGACCTTCTTTTTTTTTGTAGAACTGAGTGTCTCTAGTTCCATACAAGAGGCTTAATGGAGGTTGTCCTACCTGAATGTCAGAAGAATTAATCGTGAGGTTAACCATCAAACTAGGAGCATCAAGAAACCACACAGCGTGCATGTTTCTTCAGTTTTTACTTAGAGGTGGAGAATTCAGTTTATTCAGAGCAAGTTCAGCCAGTTGAATCTGCCTCCAATTCAAGCAAGACGGAGCTTCTATAAGAGCATATAGGTTGTTACCTATATCTGTATCATATAGATGATATAAAAGAAGCAAATTGCTTTGTCTTGTAAACAATGCTCCAAACTTATGTTGCCAAACTATTATATTAAAAGACAAGCTTATAGCAAGATTGTACTGCGTTGCATTCATAATTCTATATCATGTGAATGCAAAATCAATTATGCAAAATTTAAGAAAATCCAAGTTCTTGGTTTCCCCTGTAGATTTAATACATTATTTTCTGTGTACATCATATCCTATGTTTTATAAAGAGCTATATCTCATTTGGCAATTAAAGTGGTTTTAATTATTTGTTTTCACCAGTTTAATAGCCTAAGGTCTTATTTACCACCTACCATTTAAAACATCCATTGAACTAAAAAATATATAGCTTAATCTCCTCTTATGCCTCTTTTCAGCACTGTCATGCTGAAAACAGAGTTCTACTTTCACTGTAATGGTAAACTTTACAAAGCTCATCCAGCATGTCTTATGCTGAATGCTTAGCAAATTTTTAATGTGTGACTTTATCGAGGAAAAGGTAAAAGATTCCAACTTCTTGTAAACTATGTAATGGAGTTCAGATTGGTAGCTTCATCACACAGAAGTCTTTATTATTTCATAGAATCATAGGATTTTAGGGGTTGGAAGGGACCTCTAGAGATCATCTAGGTCTAATCCTCTGCCAAAGAAGGGTAACCTAAGGCAGAATGCAGAGGAACACATCCAGGTGGGTTTTGAAAGTCTCCAGAGAAGGAGACTCCACAATCTCTCTGGCCAATCTGTTCCAGTGCTCTGTAGTTTCTCCTCATGTTGAGGTGGAACTTCCTATGTTCTAACTTAGAACCATTATTCTTTGTCCTATTACTGTGCACCACTGGGAAGACATTGGCTTCTTCCTTTTGACACACACCCCTCAGATATTTATAGACATTAATAAGATCGCCTCTCAGCCTTCCTTTCTCAAGGCTAAACAGCTACAGTTCTCTCAGTCTTTTTTCATAGGAGAGATGTTCAAACCCCTTTCCTTATAGTTCTCCATTGGACTCTCCAGTACATTCCTGTCTTTCTTGACCTGGGGATCCCAAAACCGGATGCATCATTCCAGGTATAGTCTCACCAGGGCACAGTAGAGGTGGAGCAGAAGCTCCTTAGATCTGCTGGACACATTTTTCCTGATGAATCCTGGGACTGGCCCTCTTGGCCAGAAGGGCACATTGCTGGCCCATGGAGAATTTAGTGACCACTAGGACTCCAAGGTCTTTCTCCATGTTGCTGCTTTACAGCAGGACATCCCCTTGGCTGGTGTTATTCCTACCTGATGCAGAACTCTACACTTGCACTTACTGAACTTCATGGGGTTCAGCTCTCCAGCCTGTCCAGATCTCAGACTCACAAACAGCAGCACATGTGGACAATACTAACTTGGCTTTAGAGATAAATGTTTAGTTTTATCCCAAGGCAAATTTACTTCCTGACAGCAGTTGAATATAGACCTTTATGATTACCATGAATATATGAGTCTCCAAAGGACTTCTGTTTTTATAGTTAAGATTACCCTAAGTATCTTTCTTCCAAATTTTAAGGTCCATGCCTTGCCTTTTTTTCCACCAGTTTAACTTTGGTAAATACAAAGGGTCTCTTCAGCTTGGAGAAGAGGATGAGGAGGGGTGACCTCATCAATCTTTATAAATATGTAGGGGGAGAGTGTCAGAAGGATGAAGTCAAGCTTTTCTCAGGGGTGACTAACAATAGGACAAGGGGCAATGGTTATAAACTGGAGTATGGGTGGTTCCTTATATGTATAAGGAAGATTTTTTTCACTGAGAGGAAGACAGAGCACTGGACCAGGCTGCCCAGGGAGGTTGTGGAGTCTCCTTCCCTGGAGACATTCAAAGACCACCTGGACGTGTTCCTGTGTGACCTCCTGTAGGTGACTCTGCTCTGGCAGGGGGGTTGGACTCAATGATCTTTTGAGGTCCCTTCCAATCCCTGACTTTCTATGATTCTATGCTAAACAGATGGAGACACTGCATTAATATGAGAAGTGCTAGAATAATTTAATTATAGCTTTCATGTCAGTCATAATATGTAAGCAGACCATGTGAAAAGCCAGTGTACACCCATAAATGTCTCAATCAAATGCTGCACCGGCATCTTCTCTGCTTATCATTTTAAGTACAAAATATGTTGCACAATATCTGTTAGTGGTTTCGGTTTGTTGTCTTTTAACCTCCCTCTTGAACTGGGATCCCAAAGGATGGGAGCAGATGGCTAACAGTGCAGAGCAATCAAAATTTATTAGCCTGGGGGATGTCTAATTCAAGCAGAAGTATCCTGTCACAGTGAGCTAGGAGTTAAAAATCCCAACAGACTCTTCTCCCAGATGAACTTATATCTAAGCAGGCAGACTTCCTAAGGCCTGAAGTCACTATGGAAATTCACCGGAAAGTGGGTTGGTAGAGAGAAGAAGAAATTTGTAAGGAAAGTCCTCTTTTATGTGGAATTAACATAGGAAAGTGCACATGGCACTACCCGAATGAGTGCAGGAGTTTCAGAAGAGATCTGAAAAGTCTGATAAAATCCGGAGAGTTTTTTATCCCTGGGGCAGTACTGATAAACTTTGCTTTCTGCCTAATAATAGAGTGATGGTCTTGAAAGTAATCTGCAACTCTTTTGGCTCCACTGTTATGAGAAAAGAAGAGGGAAAGAAAGATGAAGGAAGGGGAAGGGTCCAAAGTTTCAATATGGGACTATGAAAAAAAGAATTAGAAATCACTTGATGTTATAGTTTGAAGGGGGCACAGGCTGATTTTATGGCACAAAGACTTAGAGAGAGGGTGTTGTTTAGGACCCTGAGGGATCCAGGGCATTCACTGAACAAAGAAGGCTCAGTGTTCCCTCCCATTCCCTGCCATACTCTATAAAAGCCAGAAGGACTGGAAGGCTGTCCCCTTTCTGCTCCCTTCTTACTTGCTACTTTGCTGCACTGGGAGGTCTTGGGGAGACACTCCTGCCCTTTGTCATCTGCTTGCCATGACTCTGCAAGCTCTGAATCCATTGGTTGCTGGCAAGAGCCCTGGACCCTTTTCCTACCATGAAGGACTTTCATACACTTATACCAGCAACCACTGAAACTGGATTTTCTATATATTTGTGTATTTTTTCATTATCTCACTTGTTACTATGCATTACCCTGTTCCAGTAAACCCATTATAGTTGAAATTACCAACCTTTAAGTCTCTCCTTACTCCCCTTTCATCTTTCCCTGGGAGGGTGGAGAGAGTTTTTGGTTTGCTATGACCACTACACCAAGACACTTAGAAAGACTGACACTCATTTCAGGACTAGGATATGGGATGTAGAGGTCCTGCCTAGGTCTTCTTTGAGTTTTCTTTGAGGAATTACTTTTCTTCCTTAAATGTTCCCAGAAGGCAGCATCAGAGAAAGTGCTCACATCTAGCACCTGTGATAAGCTTGAATTTATCAAGTTTGTGCAAACTTGTGGCAACTCATGTTTTCTTGGTGGTAGCTGTTCTTGCTCTGACTCCCATGCTTTCTTTTTCTGAATTTAAGTGTTTTATCATGGTTGCAGTGAAAAGAAAAAAAAATCTTTATTCTAAAGATAAAACCCCAGAATATCAGCTACTACTTAAGGGAATCATGACAGTTCTTTCACACTGTTAATGACTGAAAACAAAAACATGTTCTTTTCAGCTAGACTTTCACTAAACCTGAAAATCTTGTTAATGTGAATATCAGAAAGCCTCATCAGTGCACAGAAGTGACAATATAAGATTAAACAGATACTCTTATTAAAGTGCATTTCTCTGTAGTAATATCATAAACACATTTGAATTGACAGAATGATGAGACTTCAAAGTAGTCCATCAAAATCTCTCAGATCTCATTGACACATGGGCAAGATCTCACAGGATATTTTAGGGCTCCTCTGAGAGTGCAACCAACACATCTGATGAAAGAATAAGTTAATTTTCACTAAAAATGGACAATGTCTTTTGACTGACAAAGTTAAATAAGCTAATGCTAATTACTGGGATCAAAGTAAGGAAAATCACTTGCTGGGATTCTTTTTTCAGGTGTCTGAGGAAACACATACAACATTTTCCAGAGAGTGCATTCCTCAAACAGAGGTACAAGGCATCAAAAAAACTCCTCGTAATGCTTCTCTCAACCGTTTTGATTTTTCATATGCAGGAATATTTTTGTGATTGTTAAACAAACCTTGTTAAACTATTATGGCTGGACTAGCAACACAGTGGCTTTAACCCAAAATAAGATAATCTTGAATTGTGATTGAGAGAAATTCTTCATTTAAAAATAATTAATGAAAAGCTACAACCTGTTACAAGAAGGAACAGTCATGAAACCAAGGAGCCTGCATACGTAACCAAACTCATAGCAAAATTCTTAGCATACTATAATGTTGTCTTTTTAAGCGAGGTCGCTAGTGAAGGGGTCTTCATATAAATTAAACCATCCCAACTCTATCTGGTATTAGTAAGACAGTTTTTAAATAAGATTAGAGGAAAAAAGCAGTACAGAGAGTATATTTGCTGGTGGATGTGGTGACTGCTGAGATTCCACTATTAGCAGATTTCAAACACCAAAAGCTGCTGAAATGCAAGACAAGCTGATGAAATCAGCAGAGCTGCTATTCAGCTCATACTTACCTGACATCTTCCAATTGATGGGGACAGGTGTTTCCCACCAGAATTTGTTCTGTTTATTTATAAATGAGTGCCCTGGTTGATTGACATGGAAAACCAGAATAAAATAGTGTTTAATCTCTCAAAACCTGGTAAAAGAATAGAAGGATGTCACTTCTGAGTCTAAGAGGGATCACTTCAATCTAATAAGTTATATCTTATTATGCATTAAGAAATACTTCACTGAAACTGTTATTTCTGCCTTACCCCTTGTGTTTCATAGCATCACCTTAAATTCATCCCATTGTAGAATGTGAAATTTTTAATAGTGGTATGAGAGTAAACCTGAAAAATTTCTGAACGCACAGAAAGGTGGGTGTCATATTGCATTCATCCGTGATAAATGATGGAGGAGAAATGCTAGCAGTGATTGGAATATGCCTAGTAATGACAGTTCAGTGAAATACAGTATCACTTATTGAACAACAATATCACAGAATCATAGAATCATAGAATTTTTAGGGTAGGATCTTGCCTTAAAGACCATCTTGCCATGGGCAGGGACACCTACCACTAAACCAGATTGCTCAAAGCCCCATCCAACCTGGCCTTGAACACTTCCAGGGAGGGGACATCCTTGATTTCCCTGAGAAACCTGTCCAGCATCTCATGACTCTCACAAGGAAGAATTTCTTCCTAATATCTTGCCTAAATCTACTTTCTTGCATTTGAAACCATTACTCCTTGTCCTGTTGCTACATATCCTTGTAAAAAATCCCTTCCCAGCTCTCTTGTAGGCCCTTGTAGGTACAGGGAGGTTGCTATAAGGTCTTCCTGGAGACTTCTCCAGGTCAAACAGCTTCACTCTCCCAGTCTGTCTTCACAGGGGATGTGCTCCAGCCCTCTGGTCATCCTCGTGGCTCTCCTCTGCACTCACACTAACAGTTCTATGTCCTTCTTATGTTAGGGGCTCCAGAACTGGACACAGTTCTCCAGGTGGGGCCTCACAAGGGTAGAGGAGAAGAGAATCTCCCTCAGCCTGCTGGCCATGCTTCTTTTGATACAGCCCAGGATATGGTTAGCATTCTGGGCTGCAAGCACATATTGCCAGCTCATGTTGAGCTTCTAATCAACCCACACCCCCAAGTTTGTTTCAAGGCTGTTCTGAATCCATTCTGTGCTCTTCCTGTAACTGTGAATTTTCTAACACATGAGATATATTTAATATCTTTGCTGAGGGAGAGTTTGTTTCTTTGTTTACACTTAGTTTGTACAGTGATTCCATAGGGAATGTGAACTAATTAGTATTCATTAATTCTACTTAATAACTGACCCAGTTCCTATGAAGGTAGGGAAAAAAGTCTGTTTAATGTCACAGGCCATAAATCTGGTGGTGTGTTAGTAGCTGGTCTTTCATACTAACTTCCAAGCTAATTATAAAAAAAAATTTTTAAGTAAGAATGTATTTCAGAGAATACTGTAACAGCTGTAATAACATTATTGCTGCTTTTAATTACTGATAGTGCAATATTGAGGCAATATGGATATATGTAATAGTAATTGGTTTATAATATAAAATTATTGTTCTTTGTTGGTTTTTTATATTTGCATTTAAGAAATTTTGACAGAGCAGGAAAACATTGTGTCAGGTGCTATGAAAAAAAATTGAAAAATATCCCTTTTTACAGGAAAATGGAAAGAATAGTAGAAGGCCTTTTAGCTCATTACAAAATAAGAGGAAATTAAGTCTTAAAGTAATATAAAATCTACTTTATAAGATATAATAGGAAAAAATGAAAAAAAAAGAAAACTTAAAGAAGAGAGAACAAGGGCAAATATATATCGTGAGACTACCTAATAAATAGAGGCTGCTCAGATTACTGGTTTTAACGAAAGAGAAAGAGGAATCCTCAACAGAGATTTAGTATGTGGCCCTAAATAGAAAAGATGTGAACTAGTGCAGAATGAAGAGAGAATATAACTGATTGCTAAAAGTAACACAAAGGTAAAGGGGCAATAGACTACTAGGGAGTCTGGGTCACAAAGCAGTACAGAAGTTATGCTAAGAGCCATTGGGCAGAAACTACAGTAATGGCAACTCTCAGTACAACTTGAATTTCTTAACAATAATAGCAGGGAAGAAAGCAAAGTGCCAGGATATTCTAAAAACAAGAATGGAAGGCTCACCTGCTCTGTAATTCTGGAAATGTGAAATCAAGAATGGATTTTCTTTATTAAAACTTCATCCAGTTACAAGGAGGAAGGCGTGAGCTCCTGTTAAGCCCACCTGCATGAGCAGAATTGGGGGACCAATAAAAGGTGGGCTTCCAGAGGCAAGCTCAGCTCACTCCTGAGCAGTCTGAGGAGGAGGCTAGTCAAGTTTGGAGTGTTAGCACCGAGCTAGGCTGACTGAATCCAAAGGCAACTCTTGGAGTACTTTTCTTATACCTTGGCAAGAACACCTACTGGATCTCAAAACACTGTGGCCCAGGAAAGGATTGTTGGCAACACAGTAACACCAAGTTATTCTGTTATTAACACTTTATTCTGTTTCTAATTCACAGAGTCACATGATTACAGAGTTGTTGAATTTGGAAGGGACCTCCAGAAGTCATCTCATGTAACCCTGTCTGCTAAAGCTGGGCCACCTAGACACAGTTTTTCAGGATTTTTTTCCAAATTACTTTTGAATTTCTCCAAGGACAGAGACTCCACTGCCTCCATGGGGAACCTCTTCCAATGGTCTGTTAGGTTATCCATCCTTGCTTCCACCCTCTATATGTTTCTTTTCATGTATTAATTTTGCCAAGAGCTCTTTGTCTATCCATGCAGGCCTCCTGGATTTTTTACCTGACTTTGTGTTAACTGAAGAAGATGATCCTTGAATATATACCAGATTTCCTGGGACCCTCTGCCCTCTAGAGCTTTATCCCACAGTATTATTTTGAGCAGGTTTTTGAAGACAATCAAATTTGCTCTAATGAACTTCAGGGTGGTGATTTGGCTTTTTACCCTCCTTCCTGCCCTCTAGATCCTGATCTCCACCATCACACGGTCACCATAGCCAAAACTGCAAATGTTCTTCACATTACCAATGAACCCCTTTTTCTTGGTGAGTATAAGGACCAGAAGAGCATGTCACCTCATCGGCTTCTCTGTCACTTAGGGAAAGACGTTGTTATTAATGCGCTCCAAGAATATTCTGAATTGTTTATGTTCTTCTGTGCGGTCCATGCAATTTAGAACCTAGTTTGAAGTTAGACAAAGCTATGCAGACCAATTTAATGCTATAAACAAAGATTTTGATGCTGAAAGGAGAATTAGAAAGCAATATCTGCATAAAACCATAAGTTTACTGCAGTGAGTTACCTTCATTAAGCACCCATTAGAAGTAGATAAATGAATGGAAAAATAATAAAAGTTTTCCTAGTATTGTTTTCAAAGACCATGGGGAAGTGAAAAATCTAAGACAAAGACTAGTGATATATGTACTTCTGAAGATCAGCTTCTCTGTCAAAGCTGCTGAGGCAAATGACTGTAGAGAAAAGCAATTGTGGAAGAACTTTCAGTGACAGCATAAAAAATTTGGGTCCTTCAGGAGCAAAAGATAGTTATTAATACCGATTGGAAACACATACTCTAGTTGAACTTTGATTGCCAACAGCTACACAGTTAGTGATGCCTATCAGGTCCATTTTCACTAAGCGTGTCATACCTGCCACAGCAACTTTATCATCAGCTTACAGTTTAACAGGAATTCAGTGGAAAAGTTTGCTACGACAATTGAGTCATCCCATGATACCCAGTGTAACTTTTTGCATGAAAATGGTGTCAAAATAACAGTGAGAGGAATCTGTGTGATGAAATCTACTTGCAAAAGTCAACAATTTAGTTCCCTTGGTAGTAAAGGAAGAGGAAAAAGTTATAAGACATGATTCATCTTATTCTTAAGTATATATCTAAATAGGTCAGATGAATCATGCTTTGAAAGGGCCTTTTCTCTCTGGTGACTATAAAGGGAATCCAAAGTGATGAATTTTAATCTAGACGACTAAACTCTAGATGTTTAAAGTTAGCTGCAGTGAATCCCACACAGAGTGGCTTGTACCTTCCCAGCAAGAAAAAAAAAAAAGGCTGGGGAGTTAATGAAATTTTGTAGCTAGCACAGTTGAAATGCCCAGTCACAGACAAAGTTTGAGCTGTCCCAAGCTCACATTTTGTCCAACAAGAAGCGGAAAGAAGAATTATTTGTCTAGTAGATTCCATGGCTCGATTTTCTCCTGGTCCAGCCTGGTGGGGCACTTCTTCTTCCATATATAAAACTTTTCTCAGGCAAGCTGTTCTGATAATTTTACTCCTAGTGGGTAGGTACTTAAAAAAGGATGAATAAAATTTCCTCTTAAGGCCCAGAAAGAAGAGTAACTCAAGGTACTGGCCACTCCATTTCCAAGTAGCTCTGAGATGGGCAGAGGGAGCTGCTTGAGATGAATGAGCCTCAGGACACAAAACACCAGAACAAATTAATTTAGTTCTGCCTGACCACAATGCTTATGAAATTTCCAGGTGTTACGGTCTGAGGTAACATTAAAATTTATTTTTGTTTTGCATACATGAAACAAAGTCCGACCATAGAAAAGGGTCGGGTGCAAGCAGATTTTATTTCACAATTGACACAGGTAAAAATATAGAGCCAGGTAAAAGAGGGAGAGAGGAAAAAAAGGTATAAGAAAGAGAGAGGACAATGGTAAGGAAGTGGTAAGAAAGAATGAGAGAAAAGTGTAGAAAAAGGGTTAGAAAGTGGGAAGAATGAGAGAGAGAGAGAGTCACCACCAGGGGTCCAGCTGTCCAGTGAGGTTCTTCAGGATGATGTTCTGATCCTGGACAGGGTCTGGTGCAGAAACGGCGGTGGGTCGAGAGACGGCAAACCAAAGCATGGATAGCCATATATACCCCTGAGCCCCTTTTGTTCTGAAGGGGCAGCTGTCAGTCAGCCAGGTTCATTGGAAGACAGGCTGCCTGGAGGGGAGCAGAAGGGTATATTCCTCCACCCAGTCATCAGTTCTTATCTTCTTCCAGATGCCATTCCTCCTTTGTTCCAGCCACTTTAGCCAGGTACATAATCCTGCCTCCAGGGTCATAATTGAAGGTTGGCACTCAGGAAAGGGGACTAGTCTCCTCCCAGTCATCAGGTTTCATCTTCCTGAAGCCATCCTTACTCTGTTCCAGCCACCTTAGCCAGGTACTTCGCAAGTACAATCCAGGTGGCTCAGTCGTGCCTGGAGGGACCACCCGGCATTGCAGGCTGGTGCTCAGAGGAGTAGTCTCCACCCAGAAGTTCTTACCACATCCCGAGGTGTCACCCCCTATGCTCAACTCTGGCCAGCCAAGACCTCCACCCTAGCCAGGGTTATTAATTTTAAAATTGTTCCTTTGAGACAATTTCAAACCAGTGAGGTCAGACCCACACACCAGGGAACTGTCAGCACCTCAAAGAATCATGTTAACTACTTTAGTAACTGGCATGGATAAAGCATTCCACAATTTTGTGTGATGCAAGTGCTGCTTATTAATTTTTATAATGCCAGTAGGGAAAGAAGGATGTGAGGATCTGGGCATGGAAAGGCTTCGCTATCAACCCTATGGGAAATTTCAGTGTGTTTGGAAGAGGCCTGTGCCTCACAGCTGCCAAATGAGACCTTATACCTTCACTGAAGCTCTTCTCTACCAAGCTACACAGCTATTAGTGACTGCTTATCAACACAACCTTTTTCAATTAACAGCTTTGTAGCCTGAGTTGTATATTAAATGTTTTCCATATAAGACAACTGCTGGCGGGGGTTCTTGTGTTTACGAAGGGGCTGAGACATCTACTTTCTCTCTTGTAATGGCATAATTAGTGTCCAGCATGGCACTGACATCACTCATCACATATTTCTTCAGAGATACTCAGTACCTTTCCAGAGAAATCTTCCAAATATGCCTTAGTATATCTGAGGGAATGAATCACAAACAGTATGACCCTGGATTTACATATGCATCTCTCACTAACATCACTAAAATGGCAGCTGCAGTCAGAAATAGAAAAGTGAGCATATTTTTTTTTCATTCTCTGTTGATCTATACCAGCTCTCTGTACATTTTTCATCTTAATCACATTAAATGATGAGATATATTGACCAAAAGTAAAAGGCAAAGTTAGAAATTGATTATGAAAAGTGTTCTAGGTGAATGCCCTTTGAAGGTAACATTTTGGGAACAGAGATACCTGATAGTCTGGTAAGTGATGATTAGGTTTCTCAATTTATTATTGTGCAACATATTAAAGGACCATATATTCTATGAAGTACGTGATAAATTGCTATTTTTTCCCCTCTTCTTTGTAATAATTTCTGTCAATCTGATTAAAACACAAATATTTTTTATTAACAATTTGCAGCAAATTCAGTTTTATTTTTACTTTCAACTAAACCTGACAGCATCACGTGATAATTAAAGTGTCTTATGTAGGATCAATCTTTTCTTCTTTTCTTTTAATTAAAAGCATTAATAGTGTCCTTTAATGTTTACTGAAGAGGAATTACTACCTTAAAAACCAAAAGGTTTTCACAATAATATTGTAAGTTGTATTCATTAAAATATTTATTTAGAAGAGAAAAATGGATAAGTTAATAATAATTGACAGAAGGTTCTAGACTCTTTTAGATGTCAACAGTGGATTCAGGTAATTATAACTAATGATATATTTATCATTATTAATAAATTATTTTTAACATTGTTGAGACAGTTGAAATGTAATACCCAATAATTCTGGTCTATTATGTCTTGCTTTTGGATTTGTTTAACTTAATATTTTAAATTTACTTCTCAAGTTGTGTCAAAAACTCTGATAGCTGCAAGCAAGCAATCCATGAAGTAATCATCTTGTTTGTCAGAAATCTGACTCAAAAGTGTCAGTTATCCTAACAACAGTCTACTGATTTTCAGGAGAAAAGGCAAATTTGTACAAAACCTCTGCAACATGTCCAGTAAGTGAAAACAATGTTGTCTTGCATGACTATCTGCCTGAGTTCTAACATAAAGATTGTGAAGCAGTTTCCTTGAAAAAAAGTGTCAACAAATAAAAAACTTATCAATTAATTATTAGTAACAATATTTTAATAATTAATTATTTTAATAATTTTAATAAACTATTAATAAAATTATTTATTATTTATTAATTAAATAAGCAAATAAATGTTGCTTTTACTTCTAAAATTATTGAAATAGCAACTAGTAAACCGTGTTTGAAGGGCAATGCTTTTGTTTTGAGAGCAGTTTCTTGGCTTTCATCGGCTGACTGGTGTATCACTGAGAGGCAATATCAGCTCAGCTGAGGTGTGCAAGAAAGGGACAACAGCTACTCATTCACTGAAGCAGGAGTGCTTTGCAATGGATTAATTGTGAAGTGTTGCCTAGAGAACAAAATAGGGACAGCGCATTTAATTTTCCTGTGCTTCTCTTTCCTGTCTTCACAGGTCCTGACTGCTGTTTCAATTTTTGCGATTTGAAGAAGCTTCCTGACTTTGTTTGTCTCTCTTTTCAGGTGAGGTTCTGTTACACATCTTCCACTGAAGGAAGAACATCTGTGCAGAAGGTGACTGAGATCAGTTCAAAAGAATACTTTCATTATTATTACTACTCTGTCACAATTTTATGGTAACACTAAGAAAGAGATAACAAGGAAAAGCACCATTACTCTAGGAGGTAAAAGTGACAGGGAAGTATTTTGGGTAGAAATATGCAACATGCTATACACTTGCTGGTAGTTCCACATGCAGCAACCTTCTCTCTGACTGTAGTAATATAATTGATCTTGTACCAGTCAGATGTATACAAGAAAATGGTCTAATATTTGAAGAAGATCAAGTTTTATCCTGATTAAGTACATAAGGATAATGTTCTCATCTTTCCATGTTTTACTTGAAAAAAAATCTTTTCATCTGTGACAGATGGAAAAATACTTAAGCAGATAACTGTGTTGTGGGTTTGATTAGGTTCTGGGTTTTGGTTTTGTTTTTTGTTTGGTCTGCTATGTTTTTTTTCTTGAAGCCTTTTTAATGAGCCTCATAACATCTGCTGTTAGTGCTAAAGCCACATATTTTAGCTCTTTTTTTCTTATTAACAGATTAAAAATAAATGATATTGATTGATGTTTCTTATGCCACTTAAATCTATACAGCCCTTTCTGTGCTCTTCAGTTCTGTGAGTACTGCAAATTGTATCTTGCGTTTCATATGCCAGTGAAATGATCTAGTCTTTCAGAAATGGTACCTACAGCTTTGGTTTGGGTTTTTTTGTTGTTTTTTGTTTGTTTGGTTTTTTTGTTTTTGTTTTTTTTTTAATTTGAAGATTGTAAATGAATTAGGATTTTCACATTTTACAAGCATCTGAAGCAAAAATCTTGCTTTTCCATAGATGCCTAGATGGCAAATTGACAAAGAATGCAACGTGAAAATCTCTGTGTTTATATTCTTGAAATACTGCAATGTCAGAGATGATGCTTTCAAACAAAATATTTTTGTTTCTTTTATTACAGAATGAATTTTTTGAGCATTTTTAGAGTAATTTGTAGTAGCCAATCTTTGCTGACACAATTAAGTGGCTAAATTCCTTGATTTTTATGAGCCTAGGTAACAAAAAAGATAGTGTACTCAAGTTCACACACAAAAGTGAATGAATCAGTTTTCTAATGACAAGAAAATTCTCACTGTAATCTTGGATTTATACATTTTTTTCCTAAAAAGACATTGTGGCAACACATAGGATGCCTCTCTCTTTATGCTTGACTACAAAGATCCTTTGCCCCCAGTTACCGTATGTCCTGTCTTGCAAGCTCTGCTGTTGTCAGGCAACACGATACTTCCAGAAAAGTAGATGAGATTCATCCTTCATTCTGCAAAATCCTCACTGAAGTCAGAATCAGTGACTTATTCGGGATTTCACATTTAATGCAGACTGGGAGAGGTTTGACCTCTGCAGTTTTTAACATTTTTGAGGAGCAGGGGGCATTGCTTCAGTGTGGAGCCATTCATACCTATCTGTCCAGGTTCTGTGAGGAGGAGCTCAGCAAAGCTGAAACAGGCACATCTCAAGGCAGAATTTGGTACCAGTTGTGTCAGAGAATTGTCTCTAAAGTTATTTTACAAGAGACATTGTAATTATTAAAACACAGACAGATTGTGCTTTGATATACTAAACAAGCTGTCTGCACTTTCTCTGAGGCACTAGACAAGTAAATGAGAAATAAAAATAGATGCCTTGAGGGGGAACTAAAAAGGCTCAAGCTCCGCAGCCTTCATTAATGGCCTGATGGTTCTCCCCAACTTCCCTGCCCCATCTGTGCTCTACACTTCACAGAAAAGCATCTCCAGAGTCAGCAGAGGTAGTTGTCGAAACAGCACTGCTAGCCAAACCTTTATATTTTAAGGAAGTCAGGTTGTGATTTTCTATTGTACACCTCATGTTCTAGCATGCCTTTTTTAACCTACATGTATAGTTTACTTCAGTTGATTTAATTATTTTAGGATTCTAATTTATTCTGGAGGTTTCTGCTATTCCTTGTATCTTGGAGGGTTTTTATTCTTCATGCTAAGACTTAACACTGGTTCTCAGTAGGAACAGAAATAAACAGTTGTGTTTCCTTTCAGATTGCAGTTTCTTCTCAGTGCTAGTAATATTGCTGGAAACTCCAAAGAAAGCTGATGCTACTGAGTATCAGTTTACAAATCATTAATAAAATCTGTGATCAATTCTTGTCCTTTGCTTTTTGCGCCATGTATATATGTTGTCTTAATATCTTTTTTCATTCTGTTATTCAATAGACTTTCCTTCACATTTCAGTCTAGGCAAGACCACTTGTGTGCATGTGAATGTCAACTAATTTTAAGTCCATGTTCAAATAATATTTTATAAAAATCTATGAATTACAGAGACATCACTTTACTTGGTATAAAACAAAATAATGGTAAAACAGAACTGTGAAGCTCCTGACGTTATTAGAACTCTGCAAGTTCACTTAAAATAAGGAAGTCAGAGCTGGTCTCATAGTAATTACTAAGATATCCTAAAGAAGTTCATCAACTTCTAAGATTTATGAATAAAGTGAAATAATCTTTTGGTTATTTACATAAAGCTGTTAGAAGTCATAATGCTTTTTCTTTTTAAGATTGTTTTCAAACATTTTTGTCTTCTGTTTTCAGTTGCTTTTTGCCCCCACATACAACACCAAAACAAGTATTTTGTTTCTCATCTCTAACACAAGCAGTCATTTTTATATCTAACACAGCAACTAATTTCTGAAAGTACTGTTCAGGTGGTCACAAAACTGGTAACTGTGCTTATCTTTCAAATTGACATCTCTTGTTCAGAAATTATTGCACTCACTCAGGATTTCATCCATCAAACACGTTTCTTCTTTCATGATTTATCCCATGACATTCCTTTTGCAGGGACTGTCCTGTCCTACCACTATGGGGATCACCTTCTGTTTCTGTCTCAGTACATCATGCCCAAACCTGTGAAATCATTAAGCTGTTTCCTGCCCTGAAATCACATTTATTCTTACTGCCCTCCTAGTTCCTTCCTGTTTGTCACGGGCTTTCAGATTTGATTCTGCGAGACTGAAGGGCAATGCATGTACTTAAGATCTGATAAGATGCTGTAGGTTTGTCTGCCTTTTAATAATTTCCTGTTTCTGAGGAGGAGGCTGCCCTGGTGTGCCAATTGTAGCTCTTAAAAGATCTGCTTCTATTTTATTTTTTGTCCCTTTACGTGATCTGGAAGAAACTTACAACATTTTCTCCAGCATTTTCAGTTACTGTTTTAAACAATACTGCTGCCTATGCTCCTGTTTATCCTTTAAATTGTGTCCGGGAGAAGTACAACAGTATTCTGTAAGAAAGTAAATTAATCTTTCCTCTGATTTCAACAGTCTCCTCTTTGACATCCTAATGCCATTCCCCAGCCTGTTTCTTCAGGAGTTGGGAAGCTTGAAAACAATCAGTCCAGAAATACCAGTGTCAGCACCAAGATCCCTATTTACTTCTTTTATTTCCTTTGGTTTTCCCTGGTTGGTACATAGACACTTAGGTAACATTTACAACAAATTGAGGAATAAGTATTTCTGTCATAAGCAGCTGAATTCAATAGACAGAGCTGCACAAACTGTGCAGTTTTAAGAATCTGCCAAGAAAAGGCTTCCCAAGAAAATGGGTGAAAACAAAAATTACTTTTTCTTTAATCAGGAATGAATGTTCCCAGTAGCTTACTGTAGTGAAGATCAGAAAAAAGAATGAACAAATAATAATACAGTCAGGTAATAATGCTGATTTAAATTAGCTAAAAACAGAGAAAATGGGTAAGTAAAATTAGTGCTTTTGTTAGATAATGACAGAAGGACAAGTCTTTCTGCTTCTGGGAATCTTTTTGGAGAGACTCAGTTCATGACCCTCAAAACTGGAAGAACAGTGCAAGGAAAGAGAACAAAATGTCACTATATATCTGGACAGACACCATCAGATTGACTGACAATGTTCTTTTAAGTCTCTTTGTATCTGTTAGGACACTTAACAGCTGAATAATGGAACTACCTCTCTGACACAGAAGAGCAGAATGCCCTTAAAATTTAACTGGCCTCAAAAAATATTGCAATGTATATGCAACTGTATTTTGCATTTTTAGTTTGGATACCTCTTGCAAAGTATGGTTGGACCACGTCATTCCTGAGGTCCTTTCCAACCTGGTATTCTATGATTCTCTGATACCCCCATAAATGTCAATGTACCTATTATAAGTACAAATATACAATCACCTTCATAAGGCTACCAAAACCGTTCTGCTAGAATCATGAACATGAACTTAAGTCTTCAAAATATTTAAAACTTGTTCAATACATGATATGCTACCACTTCTGAAGAACCCTGACTCCTGGGTACTCCTATGCATAACGGAAGAGATGTCTTAAAGATAAGAAATCAATTTCCTTCTGAAAGTCAGGTGAACAGAAGCTATTGCTAACATTATGAACTGTGTGAAGAGTTACTATCAATGTGTGATGTTGGTTTACTTGTATGCCTATAAATTTCAATATTTTAGTGAGCCTGCTATAGGCTTAAATAATAGTAGTGGTAGTAATAGTAGTAGTAGTAATAATTATAGTTGTGATAATACCAGAGGCTAGATTATATACCTTTTATTTCATTAGTTTGTGGGAGAGAAAAAAGTACTTCAGAATTCTAGATAAAGTATTTTGTAGCAGTATTTCACAAGTCATTTCCTGTTTTATACTGTGTGTATAAAGTTTTGTGAAAAGGAGTGCCCCTTCTTTTTTATGCTTTTATTGTGCTTTACACATTGTTTATGTCAGTGGTGACTAGCTACCATAATGGTACCACTAGCTTCCTTTATGATCATAATAGGGAAAAACAATTGTGCTGGTTATTCAGACACATTACATTAATATTAATACATTAAAGAAAAGAAAATACAAGGCAAGGTTCTTATGTTGAATAGAGACATGCTGCACTGGTGCAAACTCTCTTACAGTTGTCCAAAGGTGGGGTATCTCTACCCTGGACTGTTTAACAAGCACACCTGTCTGTGCCATAATGGTACAATAGACTTTGAGAAGAGTCTCTCACAGATTTTTATTTGGATAAACCGCGTGGAGGAGGTAAATGATAAAGTATTGGTTTTAATATTTTACAGAAAAATTGTTTTTTGTCATATTTCCATTATACTCAATTTTGTATAATAGTGGTAGCTGTCGTGATTTGAGGGGTTGATAATTGTTCCTAGAAGTGTGATAATTGGAAGTGTGACCAATCCATGGGAAAGAAATATTCTTCGTCTTTGAAGAAACTGAAATAACTTTTTCAGAAATAATAAAAATAATCAAAACCTAATAGAAATGAAAGCAACTTGGGGTTTTAATAGTGTATACTGGGAGATTAGAATATGAATTGTAAAGCAATTGAAATGTAATACTAGGTCTAAAATGAACAGAATTGATAGAAGCACAGAATTGGAATAAAATACTTATATAGATTCTGTCAAACTTTCTGCTAAAACAGTACATAATACAGAGAGGAGTTTCTTGGGTTTCTGCAATAACTTTATCCAACATCTTGCAAGGTGGGCCAAATTAACTTAATGTAATATAATGTTTTAAAATATAATTATGAAATCCTCAAATGTACTCTACTTTAAAAATGGGATTTTATACCCTGTTTTTTCATATCATAAAACCAAAATGAAGTAAACATTATTTCTTATTGAAAGCAATATACATTTGAGGTTGTCTTCCAAAATAGATGTGCTATTTAGGGTCTAATTTTGCTTGCAGAAACTTTCTTAATAGTGACATAATCAGAGAACAAAGAACTGGAGGAAAAGAAATAGTCTCTTTAATGCCAGAGTTTATAAGACTGATAACTGGGGAAAAAAATAAAACAAAATTAAAATAAGAAAGTCTGCATCTTATTTATACTCATTTATAATATATGAAAACTGATCTTATTTGTTATTATTAGCTTAAAGAGTAAAAAAGTTGGTCTTTTTAATCTGTTTCAATGAAGATGCTGTAACAGTTAAAGCACTGCAAAGAAAAAGGGAAAAGAAAAAAAAAAATCATTGGGAATTACTGAAATATTCTTCATAACTAGTCTCATAGCTGTCATGAGAAAGCACACCATAGGAATACTAAAGGAATACTAAATCACATGACTGAAGCAGAGAAACATTTAATGCTTATTTTGCAATAAAGAAGTGTTACTTACTACAATGATAACTAGCTTTATTTCCCTCGTCCAATTTAATGAACAGCACAGTAAACTTTGTAAGATATGACATGATATGAATAAAAATAAGATATGAACAATAGTAATATTACTAGAAATCTTACACAGGTAACTTTGCTGCTGAGATTAACTACAGAAAATAAAAATTAATTTTCCAACCTTGTTGATTTAGGATATGAGAGCTTTGCAAGTCAATCTATCTTTAGATCAAGTAGAAAAGTTGAGAAGGAATTGTCCCTAACTAACATGACTTTCTTCCAGGATAAAACCGGGGGAGGAATCATATTCTGATTAAAGATTTTGAGAAATATCAAGGGCATGAGCACATGTTGGGGCAATCCCAAGCACAAATACAGGCTGGACAGAGAATGGGTTGAGGAAAAGAACTGGGGAGTGTTGGTTGATGAGAAACTGAACACAGTCTAGTAAAGTGTTCTTGCAGCCCAGAAAGCCAACTGCATCCTGGGCTGTATCAAAGGAAATGTGGCCAGCAGGCTGAGGGAGGTGATTCTTCCCCTTTACAGGAGACATCACCTTGACTGCAGTGTCTGGAGCCCCCAACACAAGAAGGACATGGAGCTGTTGGATGAAGTCCAAAGAAGTGCCTTGAAGAGGATCAGAGGGCTGGAGCACTTCTCCTGTGAAGACAGGCTAAAAGAGCTGGACTTGTTCAGCCTGGAGAAGAGAAGGCTCTGGGGAGAAGCCTTCCAGTACCTGAAAGGGACCTACAGGAAAGCTGGGGTGAGATTTTTGACAAGGACATGTAGTGACAGGACAAGGGTTAATGGCTTGAAACTGGAAGAGGGTAGATTTAGGCTAGATATTAGGAAGAAATTCTTTCCTGTGAGAGTGGTGAGACACTGGCACAAGTTTCCCAGAGAAGCTGTTGATGGCCCCTGCCTGGGGTGTGACACCACCAGGTTCCAGGCCAGGTTGGATGGAGCTTTGAGCAACCTGGTCTACTGGAAGGTATACCTGCTCATGCAGGAGGGTTGGAACTAGATGATCTTTAAGGTTCCTTCCAACCCAAACCATTCTGTGATTCTATGATCTGCGGACATCCCTCTGCAAGTTTAAAGGGAGTCTTAAAACAGTATTATTCTTATATCATAAAGTATATGAATATTAAAACTTACTTGGTAGGTGGTATTTTACAGTGATACTTCATATTTTAAAGCTTGGAATTTCATATTTTATTGCTGCTGCTCAGCCTCTGCAAGGTGACTTTGACAGATTGGTCTTGGTTAAAATGATGTTCATGCTCCATAAGGCACTACAAAGAGTTGCCTACTTTATAATTTAATATTCTATTCTGATCTCTGTGTCAGTTGTTCTGTTCAGAGTTAATTAGCAAAACACTGAAATGGGGAAATACATGGAATTTTAAAAAAAAGTTTACTAAAACGTTAGCAAATGCTGTGGAGACATCTTAAACTACATAGTGTATATCAAATCTATTTCTCCATCAGATTTTCAAAATAAAAGGTTTCACAAATTATGACATTGATTAACTATCTATTCAATTGGTAAAGAGATTTATTCCAGTGTATTATTTAAATGTAATCTGAAGTGGTCTTATAATAAATTTTTAATACTCTTAATCCTTAATATATTATGTAATAAAGTTAAAAATTCAAGTAAAAGAATATGCCATTTAAATTAAAAATTTCAGAAACTCATTTTCTCACTATTTAAACACCAAAAGCATCAAAACAGGAGCACCTTTTCTGCAGAAAAGTGTGCTTAACAGCGTTTTTGAAAGACAAGAAAACCCAGCTTGTTATTCTCTACCACTTTCTGAAACTTACTTTCATCTACCTCCTCAGTTCTAAGCCTTAAAAGATGGTACAGAGGGTCTGATGGTCTCAAATACAGTACTGATCTATCACTCTTCACTAGTTGGGGACAAATTCTCTATTCAGACTCTAGTGACCTAAAGGGCATTAGAATTATCTGTATGGGCTATCAAACATAGTAGTCACTTCTTAAACTGAACATCCTCAGCATATTGTAGAACTATGTCTCTGTCAGGTTTTCAGATTAAGGTCTTCATTAAGTAGAGCATTGATTAACACTGTAAGTTCAATTGAAAGAGAACAGATCCATTTAATTGTATTATTTGACATTGGTCTTGCCCATTTAGAGCCCAATTTTAATTGTAAATTCTGTTTACTGAAGAGGACAAACAGTAATGATTAATGATAAAATATGTGTCTTCATAGCTTCTTTTGCACTATAAAGAAAACTGAAGGGGAAACTGGGAATGCTACTTTGCAGTAGCATACAACTGAGATGCACTTGTTTGTGAGACTTTCACTCAAAACCTACTCGTACAATTTCTGTAGTTGAAGTGCAAAGGCCATGTAATTAATTTGAAGATGTCTGCAAAGCTTTATTTTTCTTACAGACTTTTATTCAAGAAAACTCTCTCTCGTGATTCTGAAGAATATTATCTTATTCTCCTTTCTGCATAAGACCAAAAGATCTGCAGCTGGGTTAGACTTGAGGTTGATCTTGATCTGTGTCCTTGTCAGTGGTCAAATGTAGCTCCTTAGGGAACAATGTAAGAACAGAAGGAAAACAGATATTCTAACATATCAGAACATTTAAGTTGCATTTCTAAATATTTTTTCCTTTCATTCTGCCTTTCTCCTTTTTCTCCCCTATTTTCTTTCTAATCCTGGTCTCAATTATATTCAATTTTTCCCAGTTCTTACTACAGAAAACCACTGCATCAAATGCCTAGAATTCATGGCTGACAGGAATACATTATAAACTGATTATATAACTGATATAATTCTACACATGTAATCATATCCTAACTTGTAGGAGATGCGGACTTGGAAATCATGCCTCTGTTTAAAGTTCTGTAAAGGTATTAAACTATATTTGCCATAAACTCAACAAAATTTAACCACATTTGCTAAAATGTCCTATATTTAGTTATTTCAAATGCATCCATCAAAATCTGAGTATTCTTAAAAAAAAAAAAAAAGAAGGAATTAAAGGATTGTTTAATTATTTACAAAGTACTGTTGCTTAGCTGAAAAATTGTAGTTTTCCTGTTTTGTGGCAGTAGCTTTATGTTTGGCAGACATCTGGAAGCAGTTTGAATCAGAAAGGAGTGGGCTGCATAAAGTCCCTACCTACAACCATCTTAAGACATGGGACTACATGGAGTATGTGTTTGTATTAGTGCTAATTTGGGAACACCTATCATCAACCACTAGGTTATGGGTTTTTGTTTTGTTTTGGTTTGTTTGTTTTTTTTTTAATGCCCTCAATTTTTACTGTTTTTCTCACTTCCTAAAACTGCTTTATGCAAGTTTCAAAGAACTGTAGAACTCTATTAAAGTTTGCCAATGATACTCTCTGAAAATAGTGTCAGCTTTACATTGCAGAAGTTGGCCAAGGACTTTGCTTCCAAATATGAATCTGGCTTTCAGATGCCATGGTAGAAGATAACATCTGTAAAGAAAACCAAGACTGCTCCTGTGCTGTTATTGATTACTGTGTCTATGGAATAAGAGAACTGCTGCCTGGAAAGGAGGAGGAAAACATCCCATCACTCAACTACTAAGGACTGAAGAAGAGGTAGCAAAAGAATATTCCATGTGCACGGAGGGAGTGGAGAAAGCCAGAGCAAGAGGGGGAAAAGAGAAAGGACAGGGCAGAGATGACTAGGGAGGACTAGAAGGTAAGGGACAAAATAAGATGGATGCACCCTGGAAAGTCTATAAAATGTCTGCTGTGAAGACAAGTTGATTAATATTTGAAAAGTACCAGCTATTCTAGTGATGAAACCCATAAAAATCAAGAGAGATGTCAATAATCATGTTTTTAGTACAGAGATCAGATAAGGTGGAGTAAATAAACTCTAGGGCCACATATTGCATGATGAAAGAAAAATATTGAAAAATTCTCAAAAGTATAAGCATTTACTTTATGTGCACTGAGACAGGTGTCATGTAAAAAAAAGTTCATGTCATAAAAATTAAAGATTATATCTTCATGGATCCTTACAACGCTAGGCAAATAACATTTACATGGGCAATCTTAATTATGATATTTCCTAAATTTGAGTGATTGACTGGGAGAAAAAATTAGAAAAAGTGAAGGTGGATTAAACATAGAATGAAATCTTAGCTGGAAGTGCTTCTGCTTCCCATATAGTTTAAAGCTATTGAAATACCTAGCTCAACTCCTTATCCCTTAGATATAAAACACTGGTACTGTAAAAAATAAGCACAATATCAGATGTTCTACTGAAGATCTAATTAATCTCTGAAGTTTTAATTCTGTCTTACAGTGTCTCATATTTCTGTGAAGAAACTGAAGAAATAATAGCATTGCACTCAGTTTCTTTACTGCTTTCAGAAATCTATATTTCATGCTGCAGAGTTAAACTGTTATTAATTTGCTTCACCTCATATAACTACACCTTAGGAAGAAAAATACAAACTTGATGTGACATTCTTATTTGCTTTTCAAGCACCTTCCCCATTTCTAGTTTTTATAGTCCTCTGGGGTCCTGCTCTACTGTGTACTCCTGCTTATACCGCTTGTTTGTTTCTTACATTGTACAACCTGGCTTCCTTAAATTATTTAAATAATGGGGTTTTTTAGAGGAAGCTAGCTAGGTTTTCGTCTCATTCTCAGGTTCTGATTTTACACTGTTTCTCTTCTTTCTTGTTGAAAACTCTCCACTTTTTAAGAATAGCAAAAAAAATAGTTTCAAATAAAACAATTTGCAGTTACCTCCAAGATATTAAATAAGTTTATGTTGTGACTAAATGGGGAACTCTGTTAAAAAAAAAACAAAAAAGCCCTCTTTGAATAATGCAACTTTATAGCTTTGTAATGTTGAACTAAGGAAGCAACTTCATTTAGACATAAAGAACTTTTCAGATTATTTCTGTCATGTCAGAAAAATTTCCAAATTATTCTATAAATAAGCCCATAAGACAAATTCTAAACAATATATTAATGAAATATTTTCTCATCTTTCTTTTACAATAGTATATTTTCCAGTATGCATTATTTAGTACAGTGTGAATATTTTACTGTATTTTCAAACATGTCACTCAAAATTGACTGCTATCTCTCAATAAGTAACAGAACTCCTTGTCATTTAAATGCTTAAATGCCAAAATGCCCTTTCATGTTAGTTAAGTGAATTATGTATTTGAAAATATGACTCTTTAATCCAACTGTTCATTTGTATCACCTCCAAGAAATCTGGTTCTCCAACTTCACCAGTCTACTTGGTTTTAATTCTCAGTCTTCAAAAAGAGACATGACTCAGAGAGACAGGAGATGTATATATATATTTCATAGTGCACTAGTTATTACATTTCTATGGCTTAGGAAACATTTTGATCCAAATGTTTAAGAGGAAATTCCCTTAGGTTTCCGAAAGGAAAAAAAAAAGGTTTGAGTGTGTTGCAAATGAGATTATTTTTAGCTATATCTCATTCCACTAACTAAAGAGTGAAATGAAAAGGCTTATCTAAAGATATGTCAATGTAAAGTGTGTAAGGGATATGGAAAGGAAAACAAATACAATAAGGAATAACAAAGGCAAACTTTAAGAAAAGTAATAATACATTTAAAGGGTAACTGAGGTAACAAAGTAATTGTCATTGAAGTATTGAGGTCTCATATGACAAACAACTTGACAATTGCACTAATTTAATGTTTGCACACTTCTGTAGTATATATCGATGGATGCCTAATCAGTGGAAATTGCTGTGCTACAAGGGACCAAGAGAATGAAATTAAGATGAGAGAGTATAGTAAAGAGTTAAAATCAGCATTTATATAGTGAAAGTCAGAAATAAGCAGACTACAATACACTCATAAGATTAACACTAGGTAAAATCTAATAGATATGATAATTTGTAAAAATGAAAATTTATGCTGGATATATCCATTAAAGAGGCAAAAAAAAATGTTGAAAATTGAAAACGTACTCAAAAACAAGTGTTGGTTTTCTGTGGGGTTTTGATAACAAAAAAAATACTTCCTGAGTACCTGAAGGTTTTGGGGCTTTTTTTGGTGTAAGAAGAAGCTTAATAAAAGCAAAGAACAGATACTATCCAAGGGTTATCTCCTTTTCTTAACAGGAAGTTATGAAGATACAATCAATCAAACTGAAACAAACTAAAAATGGTTATATAAGAAAAATGGAACGCATGCTTATGACAAGAGTCAAGTGACATAGCTGCCTAGTTATCCAAGCTAAGAGGCTTTGGATTCTAAGATGGCTTTTTGAGGTAAGAGCTGTTAATTAAGTACATACTCAGAGGACGGAGTTAGTAAAGTTTGTACAGGAAACAGGTTAGAAAAGCAATAATGACAGTATTGAACCATACAATATTTTTTTTTAAGTTCTCATAATTTTCTGGTTATAGGTCAGGCTCCTACAGTCAAATATAATTTACATTGCTTCATAAATGGCTGTGGTAGTTTAAATGAAGTAATTGCAGATATGAGAAACCATAAGTAGGAAGAAAAGGTTGAGAAGGGTGAGCAAGGTGGTAGTAGAGGGAGAAAATAATGGGAAGAAGGCCAGAAGAAATAAAAAGCAAAGAGAAATCAGATAAGGAAAGGAACATCTGGATGTCATTCTGTGCAGCCTTCCCTAGGTGAACCTGCCCTGTCAGAGGGGTTGAACTAGATGATCCCTTTCAACCCCTAACATTTCATGGTTGTGTGAAAATAACCACAAAGAGTAGGGTTTTGTGTTGTATATATTAGAAGAACATAGACAGAGCAGTATAGAAAAGCCAGGTCTGTTAATGAAGCTATTAACCAAGCTGAAATCAAGGTGGGGTTTTTTTGTGGTGTTTTTTTTTTTTTTTGGGTGCCTAAGTGGGATGGAGTGGGGTAGGTGTGATACATTCCAATATATAAGTAAAGAAAAGTACAGGTTTTGCTTATTAAGGGTTATTCAATTCAGAACCAGAATTCAGACTTCCTTACAAGGGGAGCCAGGTACATGAAATATTGACGGATATGTGCATTGGAGAAGATTAAGGCTTTTAAATATTATCTACTGAATTCTTTCTATACAGCACGTAACTCTATTTCAGAAGCATTATTAATTGAATTGTGTTCATGAACTGATTTTACTCTGCTGTATATTGTGTTAGTCCCTCGGGGGCAATCATTGTATTGTTTGTTCATGTCACTGAACAAGAACAAAACAAGAACAAAAGAATCAAAGAAAGGCATTCTTTTTGAGGTGCTATCATTCCTGGTAGAGGAAAGAACTGTGTGAAGAAATAAACTGCATCTCCAAAAAAGTGCACAGTACTGAGAAAAAGGTGCATGAGATTATTCCATTCAAACGTGTCCACGCAGATGAGTGCAGAACTATCAGCAAGTAACACCCAGAAGAACACATCATGGTGATAAAAAGGAAGCGATTTGTTGACAGAACTACTATAAAAAGGATGTCATCGAGTCCTACCAAGGATATAAAAAAGCTCCAGTGACATTTTCAGTAACCAGTTTAAGGTATCTAAAATCACAGCTAGTGCTGATTGCATTTATAAGCCATACACAGTCAATGCCTCTGAGAGATGTTTTGAAGGACAAGTCATGAAATATTATGTTTGGGATTATAACTGGCTGCCTTTTTGCCTAAAATCAACTCCCTTACAGAGAGTCATTGCTCTGTTTTCAAAGAAAATTTAGTGTGGCAAAAGCTGTCGGACTTCCATTAAAAGAGACTGAACTAGGAAAATCAAGTCTGTTCTATAGTTAGAACTGTAGGGCAGCTTGATATCAGGATGCGCCTTTATGCACACCCAGTGCATTGTCATTAACTCCCTGGGTGGCCCAGGAATGTTCCAATGAGTCTGTACACAGGTATGACAATGGACTGACTTGAAACATCAGGTAGAGCTAGAGATCCTTCCAATAAATCTTCCTGTTGTTCAGGGGCCAGTTTGTATGCTTAAAAGTACTGATTAGCAGCCTGGGTGGAGAATCTGGCCATTCCTTCTGGATACACTCCTAGTCATTTTCTCCTGTGAAAAAGATCAAGTGGCAAATAAACAAGACCCATGTAATTAACACACAAAACTCTTCCTGAAAAGAAGCAATTGTAAGAAATTAGCAGAAGAACAGCCTAGGGAGTCTCACCCGGACCAGATGAAAATGCCACAACAAGAACCCCTGTGATGCAGACTTTTTGATGAGACTCTTACGCAAGACTTGCAACCAATGCCAAGGTCTCAGTTTTTACTCTTTTTTGTTTGGTTGGTTTTGGTTGGGTTTTTTTGCTTTTTTTGTTTGTTTGTTTGGTTTTTTTTGTTTGTTTGTTTGGGGTTTTTTTGGGTTTTTTTTGTTGTTATTGTATTAGTAAACTCTATTTGTGAACGTCTGTGCAACATCAGTGCGACAAATGCAGAATAGTGAAGAGTATGATACTATCACAGTTTACCCAACTATTTTAATTGTGCAAGTATTTGAAGAGCCATACTCTTCACCATCATATTGGAATGTCTGCCAGTTACAGATAATGAGCTTCTCCCTGGGGCTTATTGTTCTAGGGCTTAACTGTCATAGCAACTCTGATTTGTCACTGCTGCACAATAAGGATCTAGGACTAACATACTGCTACTTATAGACAACCCTACTCAGATGAAAAAGTGCTGCAGCAGTTTAAGGAGAGTTACATCAGCTTACAGGTTACAATATAGAGATTTATTTATAAATGTACTGTTATGATTTGAGTTAACTTAAAATTTTTGCGAGAGTTAAGTCCAACCACCAAGGGTCAAGAGAAAACATAAAATTTTATTTGACAATTAACACAAGCAAAATTATAGAACCCTATGAGGGTATGGCAGATATGTTGCCAGGTGAAAGAGGGAGAGAGGAAAAGGAGAAGACACAAAAAAAAGGGAGAGAGAGACAGAAAGAGAGAGAGAGGAGAGAGAAAGAGTAAGAAAGTGGTTAAGAAAGAAAAGAAAGAGAGAGAAAGTCACCACCAGGGGTCCAGCTGTCTAGCAAGTTCCTTGTTCAAGATGGCATTCTAATCCTGGACAAGGCCCTGTGCAGAACAGTGACCAAATGGGGACCTCAGCCTTGATAGGCCCCCAAATTCCTGCCATTTGTCTCTGCTTCTTTCTTTGCCCAAGAAAAGGGGAAACTCCTCAATCAGTTGCTGCAGGAGGGGGGGAGCAGGTGTCCCATTCAATTCAGTCTGACCCATCTGAGAGAACCTCTTATCAGTCAAAGTGTCCTCCCCACCACTGAAGCACCTCCCAGGGGGATCCAGTTGCCACATTGAGAGGGCCACTGAAGGCAGACTTCTCTGGCTGGGATCTCGGCCTGGCTTATCAGTCCTTATCTCCTTCGAGGTGCCAGTAACTAGCTCCACTCCAGCCACATTTTTTTCACTTTAAAATTGTCTTTTGAGGCAACGAAAATTGCTCTGACTGGAATCTCACATGTACTATCTCTGTTTTCAAGAAGTGTAACTTTTATTGTGTGATTCCAGCTTATTTTGTTTGAATGGTCAGAACCAGGAAAACTGTTTAACTTCTGTAACAGGTTCTTTGAAATGCCATTTAACTTTTCAGGCTTCTGGTATAATTACAACTGGTAGTTCTATAAAATTCACTTGGAAGGATGTATTTCATAAAGAAATTTAAACCCTGCCTCCAATTAGTGATACTGACATTTAAGTATAAAGTATTGATATTAAAAATATCTCACACTTTCTGTTTAAGGTAGGGTTTTCCATGCCATCCTACAGAAAATGGTCTTTCTTTTCCATACTAAAAGGAGAAGCTCTACACGGTTTATCTACCCAACCATTACTATGCACCTCAGTGTTCACAGCTTTTCATAGAGTCACAGAAAAATAGATCCGGAAAAGACCTCACAAGGCCTTCTGGTCTATTCTCCTTTCTCAGACAGTATCACCTGCACAGAAACAGATGCTGACAAAAGTGTCAAACTAAGAACTCTACTGTGATGGACATGGACAATCACCCCAGCAATCTATTACAGTCTATAACTCCTTTACATCTCTAATTATTTTCTCTAATGCTGAACCTATGTTTCCCCTCCTAGAGTTTAATTATTATGTCCTACCCACTATAGAGGTGGGTGAGAATAGCTTATTCCTTTCATTGATTGTTTCACATAAGCTTATAGAAATATTTAGGACTAAAGGTGACATATCATATAAATATCTGACCTTCACAAATATTTCATGCTAGTACCAAAATATTTGACATTGGGTCCATTTTTTTTACTTGTTAGCTAAATGATACGTAGTTGACTTCAGAAAAGGAGTATAACTAAGAAAAACAGATAACATACTTAAGGAAGGTGTATAATTTGCATCCAACTCTTTAGCAGATGAATCATAAGTAATCTCAAGCAGATTTGTAAATTAGATGTTTTTTCTGTGTAGCTTAATAGAAAAGATCAGGCACATCTGGTCAGGACAAAAACACCACAGTCAGAAATAGAAGATAAAGCTCAGATAACATTTTATGTTGTTAAGAGCAGGGTTTAACTTCAGGTGAGAACATTTTAACCAATAAATTAATGCTCTTCTGTGGTGTGGGTCCCTTTCAGCTCGAAGTTTCATGATAGAGTCAGTAAAGAGATTTTACCTTCCATCTTTCCTGTGTACGCATTTTACCCCTGTCATGAAGTAATCATATATCGCTGTAAGCACTAGAAACTACTCTGTCACAAGTAAATGCCCTAAACACTAGAGAGCAGAATTACTTCTCCCCCTCAAACACACACTTTTTATGCCCTCCCCCTTACTGGATGTTAGTTACATATCTAAATTAAACAGCTCCCACTAGAGGGTATGAGAAAAAACCAAAGCAAACTTAACAACCTCGTGGGAACATGGTAATAAAGGTAGAAAATTGAGTTAAAATCCCATCTCTATAGCTGATAGGAGATCTATGAACCTAGATATTTCCTTCAAAATGTTTGTTCTGTAAATAATAGGCAAAGTGAAAGACATAGTTTTGCGATTTCTCTGTGTGAAAAAGTAAAAATGCTGTCATGTTCAGCTCTCAAAAAGTTTTGCAAAGATTTTCAGTGTCCACCACAATCATCTGTATACAAATATTGAAAAAGTCATCAAAATTGCAAATGGAAAAATTAGCTATTTCCTTCAGTATCACCTATGAGCTATCTTATGAATCCTTAAGATTGCAAATGGTAAACAGAAAGTGAGACAGCAAATCAGAGGCCATGAAAACTAACAAGAAAATGTTTTATTTCCGTCATACTTGTCTGAGTGGTTTAATTGTTATTAATGCTAGCCAAATGGGCATCCTGAAAGGGTGAAGTTATATCCTTTCTTACTGCTCTAGGAACTACATTCCCCTGGGACTTCAAATTCAGCTGTGTTAGTTGGTTCCCCTTTTCATTGGAGGAAAGTTGATATGCGGTATTTGCTTGAAGAAAAGTCACTGCTTTGGTCAGGGTTTTAGGAGATGTTATCTGGGCTAGTCCAGGAGTAGTCAGGCTTCCCATTCACTTTCAGTATCATTTTATATAGAGAGGAACATTGTGTGCAGAAATTCATAGCATTTCACAAAAGTTAAGGAGTAGTGACTTACAGTGCCAAGGGCGGAGCAGTAATAGATACTGATACTTAAAATGGAATTTTTATCTTTCATTTAAGGGACTCATACAGAGGAAGTAGAGCATGAATGTCTGTACTTCAGGGAGAGATAGGTAAATTCGTGCAGATATTATTTCGGTTATGACAATCAGGCATGTTTTATAAATAAATGTGGTCAGGATACATTAGCACTGGAGCAGAGAACGTTAAGAATAGATAGACAAATAATAAAGAAGCATGAAGAAATCTGGCATGTTTTACTATTAAATTAGTTTTAGTTTTGTTCCTTCAGGGTCTAATATGAATCCAGACATCCTTTCAGACAAACACTGGAGTAAGACTGAGCCATACATTGCATTTGTAAGGAAACATAAGGTTATGGTTCTTAAATTGCCAATTTACCAAGTCACTAAGATGAATACTGGATGCTTACACCTCTCATGGCTTTACTGGTATCAGTCCAGTCTGGCCATACTCAGCCAGTAACAATTTGTATTGTCAAAGCTACATTTCTATTTGGAAAAAAACCAAAACACAACACAACAAAACAAACCAAACAAAAAAAAATCCCAAAAATTTCTTTGTTACAATACATAAATATCATCTAGGGTTATAAGAAGTAGAAAGCAATTCGTGTTACAAGATGCCTGATGTTCCAGTGGTGAATACACAGCATATTCAACAAAGCAGGCCTGCAACAGTTTGCCACAACTAATTACAAACTTCTGATTCCGATTCTGTATGCATTTATTCTCACTGTTGATTTTCCAGGTAGCTGTTTACTTACTTTGCACCTAGAATTTAGAAAGACACCGTTATTAAGGTGCTGTGTGAGATGAAAAGAAATGAACTTATAGCGTTTTCTGAAACATTAAAAAAAGTCTGGTACAGCTCAAATGGCTATTTATCCTCTGATTACAGATCAACCATGAGTAAGCAACATCTCAAGGTCCTCTGAACCATCCTGCATGGTCTGGAGTGCACAGACTGAATGGAAATATACTGCTCCAAACCCACTCTTGTGCTTTGACACCATCTCTTATGCAAGTCCATCAGGGCAAAGAAAGGCAATGAAGTTCGACAAATGCATTCCTGTACTTTGATTTACTGTGATTTGATGGTGTTAAAGCACAAGAGTGGCAAAGACTGTTATAATTGTCAAATAAATGTCTTTCTGGCAAACATAATTTCACCTTTAAGTAAAGTTTTTAGGTCCCTTTGAAAGACTTGGAAATTTTGAAAACCTAGAATATCTTTTAAATGTATCTCTTACGCAATCCATCAGGGCAAAGAAAGGCAATGGATCAAGAGCCTGCCCTGATTATTCAGGATTCATAAAATATCACAGTAACATCCCAAGAAATTTTTGGCATATAGTTTTCTATTAAAACCCATGGCAGAATAATGCAGGACAAGATGGTGTTATGATCAATACATAGCAGTTTGTCTCTTCCACTCCTCAGACTTTTCATCTGCTTCTGCAATAGCAGAACAGGGTGTTTCAAATGTAATTGCATGATTATAGAAGAATTTATGAACATTCTCTTGGCTAAATATCAATGTTAGTTCTGACTTTGTAGTCTAATCAGTAGAAGTTCTAGATTAAGTAGATTTATTTTTAGTAATGTAGAACTGGTTAGTATTACACCTGTTTAAAATAGTTTTCAGAGAGCATGATGAGACATTGGAATGGGCTGCCCAGGGTGGATTCTCCATCCCTGGAGTTTTTTAAGAGACTGATGTGGCACTCAGTGCCATGGTCTGGTAACCACAGTGGTAGTGGATTAAGGGTTGGACTTGATGATCTCAGGGGTCCTTTCCAACCGGGCTGATTCTGTGATTCTGAATCTGTAATCCTGATTCTGTGATTCTGTCAAGATTACACAGAAAAAAATAGGTAATTATATATGAGATTTCTTTCTATGTAGATACAAATCTACATAAATTGAACCTACATAAATTATTCTTTCCAGTTAGCTTATTAAACAGCTGCTGCTGTTGTTTAGGTTTTTTGAGTAAATATGTAGAAATTGACCACATGTAATGAGGGAATGATCATGCTATATAATATGCTGCTTCTGCTGCTCTAATTAGATACAAAACCCTCAGTTCTCTGCTGGCTGTGATGGGGCTTATGGGAAGTAACTCAGGAAACCTATTTCTCTTGCATTTTTAAATGTTTCATCCACTGTCAGTAAACAAAAGACAGTGTGTGTCAAAGTATGTAACATGTGGTAATGCAGTGAATTATACTACTATGCCACCTACAGCCACATATATGCATTTCTGGCAGAAAAGTTACTTCCTTAAGTAAAAATAATTACACAAAACCCAATTTGCTAACCTAAACATGCACTGTATTTTCCTGTGCATGTTCCCTTTTTCCATGCAAACACAGCACTGCTCTGGTCATATTGATCTCTCAATACAATGGCTATGTCTTAAGACATTCATGTCTTAATTGGTTAGTCTTTCAGTCCTTATTTACCACTATACAAAACTGACAAAAAAAAGATTTTTAAAACTACAGGCATATATATCCTGTATGCTGTGCACATTTCAAACGAATGTATGATGTCTAGCTAAACATTTGGAGTAGCTGCTATGTCAGTGTTTTTTATCTTTACCATTCTTCTCCTTGGATATAATACTGATTGTTATGTAAATTATTTTCTCCATCAATTTTGTAGTGCACTACCTTTAAGACTTTTTTTCTCTTAAAATATAATTGTCTGAAGGAAAATGCAATCTAGAATAATATCAACTAAAAGCAGTGTTCCTTATAATTTCACAAAGATGGTCAGTCTTTATCTAGCAACAGGACAGAGGTCTAACCATCCTTGCATTACTGCCCGTTGTGATGCTCCTGAGCTGCTGCTAGTGCTGCAATTTCTCTTCCTCAAATGCCTTGCAAAACACTCTTAAAGTACAGTTGCTGAAAAATACACTAGTTATCTTTCACAGCAAATGTGTCTCTGAATATGAAATGTTTAAAATTTTGCAGGTAGTGGGATCTACAAAAGAACAATATTTTAGCTGGAATAGACTCAATGTACAGCACTGTGAAGATGCAGCCCTCAACCAAAGTGGAACTTGTTTTTTTTGTTTATTTTAATTTTGTTAAAATTACTAGGATGCATTTTCACAGCATGATATAGAAACATTAAATTCTTTGTCCCCTTCCCTCCTCCCCCTACCTCCCCTTCTATGTCTTTCTCCTTTTCCCAACCGATTTTGTTACTTGTATTATACTTCAGAGTACAGAGAAAAAGATAACAAAGCTGATAAAGGACTAACTTTTTAAGTGGTGTAGAGTGGTGTAGAGCATCATCATGCTCTACAGGCATTTTTAATGCTCCCTGCTTACCATACACAATTAGAATTGCTGTGTAAGGAAATCCTGAACATGGACATCAAAGAGGGAAGACAGATAGCTTTAGGGAAACATCACTATATCAGTGATGTACTTAACAGAAAACCGGGTACCAGACCTGTTCCTAAGGTCTGACCCAGAATCAGCAGACTTGATAAATTGTTGGAAGGAGTCTGTAGATGGGTTCTACAGCCAGAGAACAGTCAAGTGTCAGCAATGTTAGGTCTGTGCTGGAACAGAGCAGACAGGAGTACTGCTCAAGCACTGCTTAAAGCCATTTTGTACTAGGTGTGGAAACTGTGTGGAGAATTACTTTCACATCACTGAATTTTGCCTGTTGAAAAAAAATTCTGAGAATATCTACAAGCTTAAAGACATTCATAGAGTTTGATTGGAGCTGAAACAGAAAAGGCTTTGCATCAAATGTTCAGTAGTTTCTCGCTGACTGGAAAGGGGAAACATAACCCCCCTTTTCAAAAAGAGGAAGACAAGGGCATTTACAGGCCAGTAAGTCTCACCTCTGTGCCTATAAAGATCATGGAGTAGATCCTCCTGAAGGCTCTGCTAAGGCATATGGATGGAGGTGTTTGGTGGTAGCCAACATGGCTTGACCAAGGGCAAATTGTGTGTGACAAATGTGGTGGCTTTTTACAATGGGGTCATAGCCTCAGTGGGCAAAGGGAGAGCAACTGACGTCACCTACCTGGACCAGTTTAACACTGTTCAGAGTGACATCCTGACCTCTATATCAGAAAGATATGGGTTTGATGGATGGGCCACTCTGTGGATAAGGAACTGGATGGTCACACTCAAAGAATACTGATAAACAGTTTGATGTCCAAACAGACAACAGTGACAAGTCAAGTTCCTCAAGGGTCAATACTGGGACTGGTGCTATTTAACATTTTTGTTGGCGACCTGGAGAGAGAGATTGAGTGTACCCACAACAAGTTTGCTGATGAACAATGTGTGGTGTGATTGACACACTGAAGGGAAAGGAGGTCATCCAGAGAAATTTGACAGGCTGGAGAGGTGGGCCCATGCTAACATCATGAAGCTCAATAAAGGCAAGCCCAAGGTTCTGTATCTGGGCCAAGGCAACCTAAATTACAATTAAATTTTGAGTGGAGAATGGATTTGGAACAGACAACTCAATGTGCTCTTGCAGCCCCGAAAGCAACCGTATCCTGGGACACATCAAAAGAAGAGTGGCCAACAGGTCAAGGAAGTTGGTTCTCCCTCTCTGCTCTACTCTTTTGAGATCCCACCTGGAGTACTGTGTCCAGTTCTGAAGCCCCCGACACAAGAAGGACATGGAGTTTTTGGAACAAGTCCAGAGGAAGGCCACAAAGATGATCAGAGGTCATGAGCCTTCTCATATGAAGACAGGTTGAGAGAGTTCGTGTTGTTCAGCCTGGACAAGAGAAGGTTTTCCAATACCTGAGTGGGTGCTTATTGAAAAGCTGGGGAGGGACTTTTTATAAGGCTATGTAGCAATGGGACAAGGGATAGTGGCTTTAAACTGGAAGAGAGTAGGCTTAGGTTAGACATTAAGAAGAAATTCTTTCCTGTGAGATACTGGAAGAGGTTTCCCAGGGAGCTTATGGATGCCTCCTCTCTGGAAGTGTTCAAGGCCAGGTTGGTTGGGGCTTTGAGTGACCCGGTCTTGTGGAAGGTGTCCCTGACCATATCAGGGGTGCTGGAACTAGATGATATTTAAGTTTTCTTCCAAACCAAATTATTCTATGATTCTGTGAAGAGTTAAGAAAGGGTGAGGTACTCATGCTCCTACAAGACTCATTTATTTTTTCAGCCACAGATACTTGAAAGCTTGTTGCTAGCACTGAGTATTTGGGAAGTTCTTCAAGTGACACAGACACATGCAGCCTTCCAAGAATGAAGAAGACACTTAATGGAAATAGAAGAGAAGAAAAAAAATTGCAAAGCAAGTTAAGTTGTTGGGTTCATTGGTACATCTCTAAGGAAAGGGAACTGGAGCAAAACCCAGGTGAGGACAAAAGAAATGGCTAAAGTTGTAATGCAGATGACTCAAATGCTCTTGAACAACTCTATTTAAATTAGAAAAAAATAAGTAGGTAGCATACATATAATGCTTCTCAAGGGAGGAAACTATTTCAGTGATTAAGCTTACAGGTTAGAGGTTAATGAGCTGTCCTCTGTCTGGAGATGAGTAGCAAGTATCATTGTGCTCTATCCTGGGGCCTGTCCTTTTTCAAACATTTTAAACCAGGACATTGAGGTAATGAGTCTTTATTCATAATTTTTTGTGGACAACACCAAATTGTTACAACCAACTGGTTTACTTGGAAGGCAGGGTTGCCATGAATTGAGACCTAGACAGGCTAGGGGTATAGGAGAAAAAGAACATTTAGCATTTCAACAAGAGAAAATGCAGATCTGCCTGACAGTGCTGCAGGCTGGGGACTGAGGGGCTGGGAAGCTGCTCTGCAGAAAAGCCCCTGGACCAGCAGGGCCCTGAAAGCTGAGATGACTAACAGCAACAGCAGCAGAGCATCCAGCAGATCAAAATAAGTCATTATATCCCACTATTCAGCACTCCTGAGACCACATCTGGGTACTACATCTGGTTTTAAGTCCACCAGTACAAAAAAGGCACTGGTAAATAAGAGTGAGGTCTCTGAAGACCAAAAAGATTAATGGGTCTGGAACACTTGCAGGTCATTTGCACCTTAAAAACTAAATAAAATTAGGGAAGGAATTGACACATTTAGCTCAAGTACCACAATAACACATGATCAGGTATTCATCTGTCCTAATCATGGTAGGAGCTTGGCAAGCAAGTCATTCAGAAGCACCAATGAAGTTATTTCCTTCCACACAGATTTTAAGATAATGAATAACCTGGAAGACACAGTCATCTAGATATACCACCCTGTTTTACAAACAAAACCTCACAGCTTTCTCTTTGAAGCTGAATAAAAGTTCAGTTTTCAAGACCAATTTTAGACAGAAAATCTTAGTGTTAGATTTCAGTCTCATCGAAATAAAATATCTTTGACTCTAAAATATAATTTTTTTTTGAGATTAGGAATTTCAAGGTAGTTGAATCACTTTATAAAAATAATCTGCTGAAGAAATGAAAATCTTCAACAAATGATAGAGCATAAAAGTGTGTCTGTGGAATGGTCTTTAGAGCAAGATAAGGTTAGAAACAGGAAGGACAATATGTAGAAACTTTATTCCAATGGAATTAAATTATATATAATGGTATTATTTTTTTCTCATCATGTTCGCTTCTTTCTTTTATTTAAATCATACTTTCTGGTTGCCTGTGGGTAAATTTTAAAACTCTTAAGCTCTGATTTTTTTCTCTTATGTCAGAGAAAAAAGTCTCGTAGACTAACATCCTATTACAAAATATTTCTCTGTCTTCAATGTCTTTCATAACATTCTTTTGGGCAAAATTCATAATCAGTAGTCTACCCTTGCTTTTCTAAGTCTATTAGATGACCTTGAGACCACTAGCTAACTTTTTATTGTTAATTTTGTCTTTCTCTTAGCTTCCATATTTCTTTTCTATCCCAATCCTTCTGCCATTTCAAGTGCCGCTTCAAATTTCACTCAAGGTACCCCAGAAATTTCTGCAGTAGATCACCAAGATTCTTTTCTGTAATGAACAATTTCTTTCCATCTTAATTATTACCTGTCCAAATTCATCCAGATCCTGTCCTTTTCTGGTTCTGATTTCCCATGTCTAAGCTAAAATTTCTATGCAGTGTCATATACAAACTCACAAATTTCATTGTAGGAGACTTATGCTCCCTCATTGCATGGATGCTCTGAAGATCACCAACATTTTGATAATTCAAAGTTACTGCCTAGATGTTACACGTGATTTCTTATATCTGTACAGATTGTTATTTTTCTGCATATCATTAATAAAATGTGTCTTTTCATTGCCATCTCTCTTGTGTTTTCAGGCTCTCTGCTCTGACCTGAAAAAATATCATTGCAGCTAAAGCAATAGACCAATTGCCAGTCAGTCAGTAAATGCCCAGCCTTTGTTCCTTGCCTTACAGATGTTCAAGCAAGTGTATTATTTTCTTCTTTGTGTCTTCCCAAAAGTGAGATTTTCCTTTTAAAAACTCAGAGAACCACTTCACTGACTTATCTTGTGTCTTAATCCTCTTTCTTGCTATGGTATCTACGTAGACTGTTCAACACGTATAGTTGTGGACAGAGTATATGATAAGACCCCTTCTCTGACAGTTTCATTTGCTATACTTTACTATCAGGTTTTTTTTTTGGTTTGCTATAGGCAGTTGGTCTCTTTCCCTTCATACTAATATTGTAAGGTGGGTTTTTTTTCAAATTTTGTTCTACTTCTTGAACTCTTACCAAAACCAAAATAATGATCTTCACTGAGAATGAACAGCTCATTATCTTGAATAGAAATGTAAATTTCCTACCCTCTGCCATACAAATTAGAACACATTTTTCTAGATCAGTCAGAATATGGATTCAAAGATCATCTACAGCAGGTTTCCAGTGATAGCTGTTGAAAAAGATTTCTTTTTTCATGGCTTTGAGGAAGATTCTCACTTTCTTATCTATATTCCATCATTCCAGCATGCATCATGTCAGAATGGGAATGCTGAAAACATTTGATGATTGACTTAGCTTGAAGTTTATTTTAAGAAAAGTAGAATCATGCATTGTAACGTTCTTCATTGTGTTCACCATGATGTAACATGTAGATTCTCCGATGTTCATGTTTTCTGCCCTGTGATGAAGCGTTTTGATAGAGACTAAATCTTTGTTGTTTAACTGTGGCACCTAGGTAAGGCCAAGGGAATTAAGCAGAAAAGGAAGTGTTCCATTAAAAACACAACTCTGAAACGAAAATGCCCTTTTGTCAAGGGACATAATAAAAAATCGGTATATCTACTGGATGTCCTTCAGGGAGAGAACAAGACAATTATGCTCCTCTAGGGATTATCTGAATTCACTAAATAGTCTACCACTATGTATTTAAATACGGTTAAAAGGAGGGGATTAAAAAAACCCAACAAACTTTAAACACAGAATAACTTGCTGCAACCATAGCAATATTGTGAGATTTACCTTAATAGATATTACAGATACATGCCAAGAAAAAATCTGTTGCTCATGTGAAAAATTCACAACAACAACAACAAAAGTAAGATTAAAGAAAAATATAATCCCACCCTTTCTATCTGCTTGCTCTAAGATTCTGATCTTTTGGGTTTGGTCTATGAAAATCAGTTTCCCTCACTTTTCCTCTGTGTTGAAATACGAGGCTGAGCCCCAGTGAGGAAGTGAATGAACCTTCTTCTCAGCCTGCAACTAGCAGTTACAGAATGATAATGTCAAACAAGGGAGAAAATTGAAAGCCACCTTATTTTCAAAGGAAGCACAACAGCTGTACAGAGAGAGAGCCTCAGGTGTTCTCGAGTAAAGCAGGCAAAGTGATGACATGCCCAGGTTTGCATAAAAAGTCTTGGAGGGGTAACATTAATTCCAGTGAAGCAGAAGGGCAGAGGATTCTCTTGGGACATCCTGGCATATTATTAAGCCCTTTGCATAGGGCTCACCGTGTGACAAATATGGATATCTATTAATTTCTTCTCTGATTGTTCAGTGAAAAATAGGACAGAGAGAGAATGTTGACAAGCAGGACTTTGTCCCTGGTGTCATCACACTTCTGGCAAGGTGAAAGAAATCTTAGAGTAGGGTGTGAATCAGGGCTGGTTGCTTTTGCTGTGCACCTAAGGGACTTTAAGCTTTTTTTGTGGAATTATCAGGTGATGCTGTTGCTAGGGAGAGATCAGCCCTCTTCTGAAAGAGCATGAAACAACTACTCCAGAACCTGTCCTTCCTGAATTCAGGGGCTGGTTTTATTTTTAAAGTCAGGATGTTTGCATGTGCTTCCATACAGTTTCTAGGAGCAATTGTTTATATCTGGGAGGAATTTCAGTTTAAAAAAAAAAAAAAGAAAACCAGAGCCTTCAACATGTGAACAGGACCTGCTGTGTGACAAGGGTGGTTTAGGCTTTTGTGAAAATGGGAAAATTAAATCCACTTACCTTTTGCAAAGGAAAGCCACTATGGGAGATATTTAAGATGGCTTAAATCATCTGGCTTTTTCAGTGGCTGTCAACAACAAAGGCATTAAGACTTAATTTGCAAGCTTTATCTTTAATGTAAAATGGCAGCAATTGACATTTAAAACTGTCTGGTACAATACCCTGTATGATACAGGAAGAAGCTATCAGAATATTTAATTGAATTAGAATTTATTTATTTCAGCTGTCCAAAGTTAAAAAGGGTTTGGTATACAAAATACTCACATTCTCTCTTGGCTTGAATTTCAAGAAAGGAATTGCTCAGAGGTTAGGTATTTTATATTTTTTTATTGTGTTTATACATAAAAGGGACTTGAACACAATACTTTCTGTCCCAGTTTATTATTCACTATAGGACTTTTTCTACTTTATAGGGCTCTTGCAGCAAAAACTTTCCAAGTTTTCTCACAGATTAATGGTTTTCTGTTCTTTAATATCTTTAGATTTTAATCAATACAGTTTCCAGTATGAGCCTCCCATTGAGCCACAACAAAACTAGGCATACGAGGGTTTTTTTAAGCTTAAGCTCATAATGATCATGGTTTTTTTTTTGGTTAACACTAACAATTACCGGTACGAAAATATTCATCAGCAGTCACACTCCTCTTTGAACAAGGTACAGATAATGAAGCTTTCTTAGTGAATTTCCTTTTCTTCACATAATGAAGATATGATAAAAATGCATCAGTAAATACTATTTTTTCCTTTTCTGTTTGACTTGTGAATTCTCCTCCACAGTTCACTGCTTCATCTTGGTGTTTCATGAATATGTGTGTGCATATGTGTGTGGCTGTGTGAACTGCATTTATTTACCTACTTGGAACACAGAAATGATAACAGCAACTGCTCAGAGATCACTCCACTGCACCAATTAATAAGAAATTTGCATCTTCTAAACCATTTTTGTAACCAAATAATTAATTTGATTGAAATGTTATATTAAGTAAGGGAAGGAGGTTTTTGGATTAAAGTTAAGGAGGAAATAGTCTGCAGACTTGGACAGCCTAGAGAGTGTTTTGCACCGTACCTTGAAACAGCTTTGAGTAAAGAGTGGGTTAGTCTGTCTCTTTGACGGCTGCATTACCAAGTCAAAGTCTTTGGGGCCTCATGAGGGTTCAATGACAGAGAATATTGTAGTAGCTAGATGTAGGACACATAGAATTCAGGCTTTTTGATCAAGTTGTAATAAACAGCTTTAATTAACTGAGCTTCCCAGAGGGGACGGAAAAGTAGTGAAGAACTGTTTTATTATTTAAGATTCAAACTGTTGCTTCCATCAGGCATATTCAGAGTTTATAGTTGGTATCCATTATGTGTTCATTTCAGTGGAGATTGTAAATGCAGTATACCTGATATATTTTCTTTCTTTGGTGTGGTAAAAAAAAACACCTTCATGTCCCATCTGTGTTTAGAATAGTTATTAAGTAGTCATGCTCTTATTTCCCTTTAGACACTCATCTCTTGATTCACAAATAAAGGGAAGACAAAAAAAAAAAAAAAAAAAAAAAAAAAAAAAAAATTTGAAATCTATTTTAATTTGAGTTTCAGTTCTATTTTGTTCTGTTCTATTATGTTTGGGCAACCAAATATAAACAGGCATGATTTTTTTATATAAGAGATCACCACTAATAATTATAATTCTAATAATAATTATTATTCTGTTCTAATAATTATTTAAAATCTTGCTGTATTTCTCTTTTCATGGAATGGTTTGTATCATACACCCCAGTTCAGCATCCTGTGTTAATAGGTTACCTTGCACTGGATAAAGACATCACAGGAGTCTGATTAGAAATCACTCCATGTGTTCTTAGATCAAACAAAATCCATCACTCTCCCAATGAACCTGTAAAAAGAAATGCAGTGCTCTCTCCTTAGTTAATCAGGATTTCAGAAGAGCATTACTCATGCCAGTCCAAGGGACTAAACTTGATACATGGCCTCACTTTTCAAGTACATAGGCACTTAATTTTACATGCATACTGAAAAATATATATCTTGAACTGTGGTCCCGATAGCTTTTAAGAGGCAAGAGCTGAGTTGTGTACTGAAAAGGAAAAAAATTAAACAAAAAAACCCACAAAAAAACCTTTGACTTTTTTCATAAAGAAATAATTGATACTGCAGCTGTTAAAAAAGTATTTTCCTCTCATTGTATGTTGAAACTTGAAATGTACTAGTAAGTGTAACCAAATAGAGCCTGGTACAGCATACCCCAAGGCAGTTTGTCATCTGCCAAGCACCCAGTGTTGCTAGACATCCTTCAAGCTTCCTCCAACTTATTTTCAGTCATACGGAATGTACTGTAGTAACTGCTCACTCCCTGCTTAAAGAGAATTTTTTAAAGCTTTATCAGAGGGTTAAAGTTTTCAGAAGTAAAAGAAATAAATAAAATGAAAGAAGTGACTTACAGACCTATACCAGGTCACCTATTTTTAAAGACAAAATCAGTGTAAAACATCAAAATAATGGAGCTATGTTAATCCTGCAGGAAAGTTTGAAAATGTTGATGAGGAATATTACAGTACATTTATATTCTTCAAAAAAAAACAGTCAAAAGATGAGGTAGAGAGGGGAGGGACTTTTTTTTTTTTTTAACTAAGGAGAAAAAAATAGAAATTATTATTTTGCAGTAAAGCAGAAACTTTGGAAAAAACCACAAATATTCATTGCATGATATAGCATTGCATGGTTATCTTCATGAAAAAGTTTCTTGCTGTAAGATATTTGATTTTTCTGTCTATATAAATTTGTTTCTCTTTTGATTATGAAACAACAGGCATCATGGAATTATGCTAGTTAAGGTATAAATGAAAAAATGCCAAACATGTAACAGGAAAATAAGCATATAAAATAAAGTGAAGTTACTGTAACATTTTTCTTCTTAATTTTGTACTTTTGAAGTGTAACTAAAAGGGACTGGTACTCATTTAAACCCTGGTCCTGTTCTCACAGAAGGCAATAGCATATCCCTTCTTGGCTGCCGGAACACAAAACAAGGTGGTAAGAACCCACAGACTTTCTCAGTAAAAGAATGGGACATTTTGGCATTTAATTATGAATAATATTAAGGTTTTCTTGATACTGGAATTGCAGCATCAGACAACTCATTTGCAATTGCTATCTTTATATCACAGACTACAAGAGACAAATACTTATGCCAGAGCAAGTGTAGCTGAGAACTCAGTGCAAAGTAGGACTGAGAAACTGAGACACTTGTTCCAACTTACACTTGTTCCAACTTGGAGCAATGCAGTAGCAGAGCTGAGAAAGATCCTTCTTAAGGATGCCTGCTGGACAACACAGCCATAGCCTCCTTCAACCAGCAGTCACAAAAACTGCACTTGCCCATCACCACTTGGAAAATGGTGATAACACAAAATAAATAGTCAGCTGAGTAGTGATTCTGAAAGAGGAAGCTGACATAATGAAACATCACTGATCAAAGAAATAGTGCTTAGAGTACACAGACAAAAAATTTTGTAGAGTTGATGTTAGACAATCTTGCAAAAGAGAAGAAATGAAAAGTCTATTGTTGATGAATTATTTAATAGTAAGCGGGGTATTCAGACATCTTTTTCAGTAAAAATCTCCCAAATTTGTAGGGCATGAACAAGATTGCTTCACAGAATTTCTATATTTTTTAATTATTATTTTTGAGGTTACAAAAGATGCACATACTTCTTGACAGAGTTCTAGAAAAGAATAAGCATAGGAAGAAAGGAGTATAGAATACATTAAGAACACCAATATTTTGAAAATATACACATCTGTTACAGTTTGAATACAGAAAAAAATTTATCATGTGGATTGTGCTATATAACAGTAGATGTGGATAAAGAAGAAAAGTTTTATATTACTTCAAAACAAATAGACCAATTACTATCTTAAATGCAGCCATTATATCACAAAAATAATAATAATAACAACAAATATCTTAAAAATTAATGATAAAAGAAATAGTAGGCATATTGATGAAGACAGAGGGGCAAGAATAGCAGAAAAGGGTTAAAGCATCTTACTGTTTTACAGGTGAGTGCAAGATAGAAAATCAAAAAATGAAAAGGTATGCAATGATTTTAAAAAAACAAAAACCCCAAAAAACCCCGCACACTCAGAAAAGCATCAAATTTTTCTCCAGTATGACTTTTCCCTTTGAAACTGTTTGCATCAAAAGAAAAAAAAAGTTCATCGTTTTTGCTTTAATGATGGACATTTACTACAGATAACAGATATTCACTTTGCCAAACATCTTTCTCCATGATCTTAGGAAAGTTATTTAGTTTCATTTTGGCCTAGTTCCTTAGACTATTAAATAAAGACGTCATATTTTCCTTTCTCACAGAGATGTGAGATGTATTATAAAGTGGTGGAAGATCCTCTTATAAGAAATGAAAAAGTTGTTTCTGTATAAAGAGTTTAAGAATTTAACTCTCTATAAACATAGTGTTTTTTTTCTGTAGTTTATGTCTTAGAAGTACTCACTTTCTTAGGAAGGTTAATTGACTTAAACATAAACATTCTTTTTTGCTTTTCTTGAAGTTTGATATATTATTTATTTTATTGAAGTTCTTGTTTTTAAAGTTTCAAGTAAAAAACTACAGTGTTTGGCAGAACAGAGGGAGATTAAGATCTTCAATCTAAAAGGAGAAGTTAGAAGAACAGTGTTCCTTTTCTCTCGCACTGGGATTGGCTGCTGCCAGTGCTCCTGCCTATCTCCACTCTGTGTGGAGAACACTATGACGTTAAGGAAAGGAAAGGGAAAGAGAAAGGAGAGGACAGGAATCAGACAATAAAAAATTAATTCATACCCTTAAGCTGGGTGTCTACCCCTTGCAAAATTTCTACATGCTCTAAAAGTTGCCAGAAGGAATTGCCCCAAAAAGAAAGGGGCCTTCTTCTTATATCTGAAGTCTTTGGAGGAGATCTTACTGCTATTATTATAATTTGTCTGATATTGCCTGCTGCTGCCCTGGTAGCAAATTGTTGCTATTGCAGAGCAGCTGCAGTATTTCACTAGGGACAGAAATCATATCCACACTAGAGCAAGACATGAACAGTAACAGTTAAATTTGCCTAAGGCCTTCAGCCTTATTTCTGTAGATTCATGTGTAGGGAGGCTTTTGGCATAAAACTGAAAAGATTTTTACATTCGTGGGTCTGATTATACTGTCCAATGCCTTAAGTGCTCTGCCTCCGGGATCCATAGCTACCAAATACTTTGGTGTAAATTCAGAAGAATACCGGTAGTAGTGATAAAGTATTTACATCAACATAAAAGTAACAAAGGAATGTTCAGCTTGTTTTATTTAATTATAGGAGTAATAGGTTTGTCCCCCTTTCAGTCTAAGCACTTGTTTTACGCCAGGAGGTGCTCATCTCACATAATCCCACTAAGGAAGACACTTAGACTTGGTAAAGTGGCATTTAGAGTGCTAAAATTATTCAACATCTCATAGAATAGTTTTTGTTGGAAGGGACATTGAAAATCATCCAGTCCTAACCCCCTCCTATGGGCAGGGACACCTCCCACAAGACCATGTTGCTCAAAGCCTCATTTGGCCTGGCCTTGAACACTTCCAGGGATGGGGCATCCTCAGCTCTCCTGGGCGACCTGTGCCAGTGTCTCACCACCTACACTGGAACTAGGTAGTCTTCAAGATCCCTCCCAACTCAAAACATTCCATGATTCTATGAAGAAATTAGCTTACTTTTATCACGTAAGTGATTTGTGTCCAAAATGGAGAAATCATAAAATATAAAGATTTAAAACACAAACACCAGCATTGAGGACTACACAAAATTCTGCATTAAATTCTGATCCAAATGAAGTCTAGTGATGTAACAGTGTATGATAGTGTATGGAAGCATGTTTTTTCCTCATAAATGTGTAAGAGAAGAAGCATATGGATTTTTTTTCTTTCTGTAATATATGTTGCACTATAACTTCATGAGTGCAGAAAGAATTTATCAGAAAAAAAATGAATTCTCATATAATTTAGAAATATTTATTTTAAAATTTATTCTTTGTGCACAGATCAACACCTCTGTGAGTGCATTTCTTTCCCCTTATGACTGATTTCATAGGCAAAATACTTTATAAATCTTTTTTTTTTTTTTGCTAGTTTTCCAATAATGCTCCTCTATTAATCTAATGACAGCATTAGAGCTGGTGGAAACACAAAATAAAAAATCCATCCAGTGATGCATCTCTACACAAGAGTAGATATCAGCATTAGTAAAATAATAATAAACTGTTGTTACACAGGTGGGTGCAGCACTGTCACCTCTCACAAAGTGACCATGGCTCCCCAGAGGTGGGGGCCAAACCAAATATTACATCTCAGAGTGGGTATGGGTAGAGTTTCCCAGAGTGGGAAGTTCTCACCCAGGGAGATTCAGACTGGACCCCCTGGCTTTCTAAACTCCTTCAGAGAGGAGCCTGGGTGCAGCTGGGCCCAATCCTCCTCCTCCTCCTCTAATTAATCTCTTTAACAACCTAATCAGTGAGATTAAGTTCGAAAATTCTCTGCGCGGTACTGAGGAGTAAGATTATTACCCAGGAGGTTTGTGTAAAAACACAACTTTACATGAAAATGAGTAAGATTATAAAGCATGTCAGATTACAGTTAGCAGAATTATAAATGATGGTACTTTCAAAGCAACGGATTACAATTTAACAAAACTTAAGGAAGTTGTCAAAACATGAGTTACAACTAACAAGACAAAGTTAGAAACTATGTTGCCCTCATGTGCCGAGATAAGGCTAGAAACAGAGAGAGAGAGAGGGGGGGATAAAGAAGTGATAGGAAAGATATCGCCACCCTTGCAATATCCAGCAATGATCTTGGTAGGAAGTTGTGATCCTTGGATGGTGGGTGAGCATCCAGCATCTCGAGTGTGCCTCCTTTATGCTACCTGGCCCCACCCTTTCGTGAGTGGGGCTTTGGCATTACTTGTGAATCCAGGTGTTCTCTTGGGCCCCTCCAGATGGTATGACTGGGCAGTAACCCTTATTTCTGTGTATGTGCCCTATTCAGTGGCTTTAGACGGGGCACACACAAGATGTCACTCTGCCTCCACAGGGTGCAGGTTGCCTGCCCTGTCCCTTATTGAGTAAGGACAGTGTCCTGCCTGTCAGGGTGGCCATCAAAGGGGACTTCACTTCCCAGGCCAGTGTTCAGCTTATCAGAATAGCCACTAAAGGAGGGGCTGCTCTTGTGAGACCAGGGCCCCATTTATCAGGGTGGTTAACTAAATGAGGGATGAGGGTCTCTCCTTGAGAGAAAAAAAAAAAAGAAAAAAAAAAGAAAAGAAAAAAAAAGTAAAAAAAAGTAAGATAAATATAAAACAATCATTTAAAAAATCACTGTCTTGTCCTGCAGTCAAAACATTATTCAAGACCCCATGAGCCTGTAATAACATATAATTTTCTTTGAGAAATTTCTACAAAATATGTAGTACTTTATGGAGAAAAGCCATTTTTATTAAACTATTCCAACCTATCAAAGTCAAAAGGTGATCAATATATTTGCAAATTTTTACAACCAATAAAAATAGCTAATAAGAGACCACATTTTAAACTATATATTTAAAATCAAGTGCTATCCTGAGTTTGTAAATTATATGCAAATTTATATATAAGTATAAATATAAATATAAACATAAATATAAATATAAATTTTATTATATATAAATATATGTTATATATAAATAAATATATATATTATATGTAAATATATATATATATGTATATATAAATATACATATATATATAAATATATAATTTGCAAATTAAATGAAGACTAAACTAAAAACTCTTTGCCAGTAGGGAATTTTATATGATCATGAAGAAGGTAATAAAAGTCAAAATTATTTTAGTTAGTCTGCAGCCTGGAAAGTGGAGCAGAGTGTCAAAATAACCGTAACAGTGTCAGCTACTTTCTTTTCATTCCTGTATTATTGTTTGTACATTCAGTGGTTCACATCTTCACTTTTTACCCAAAAAGGAGCACTGTACACCATAGCGCAAATTAATTCTTGAAGTGCATTGTCCTTTTATATTTTCTTAAAATAAAAATATTTTAAAGTATTTTATATTTTAAAAACCAGGATTTAGACAGACCTGGTTAGCAGAACTCTGTGATTGGGAGCCATAGAGCAGGGCACTGTGGAAAGGTCTGGGAATGGTGGTGACTTTGGGAATGGATGAGAGAGAAAAGGGATCAAGCCAGTCATGTGTAATTTTGAAGGCTGATATGAGGGGGGTTGGAAAGGTTGAGGTAGGACAGTTTGGGTAGGACAACCTGGAAAAGAGAGCTAAACAATGGATCTACCTGAGCCTTCTCAGTTTTCCTGTCATCTTCAACAACTTTCTTCCCTCTCTCCCCTACTAACCCAGTGGCCAGTACTGTTCATTTAATTTCACCATCAGTTTTACAGAGTAAGACAAAAGTACTAGATTCAATAAATCCCTGAGGCTTTTGTAAATGAAGTATTCCAATGCTTCCTTGCCTTCTCCACAGAACCCCTAGATGCACCCTTCTGCCTCAGGAAGATGAATCCAAAAACTGACATGCTGAATGACAATTTACAACCACCCACCTAAATTGAAACCAGCTATATCTGAGCTGCTGTATCTAACATGAAAGTTAATTCTGAAGCCAACTGAAATTCTGTCTGAGCAGAATTTTTCTTTGTTATTTTAATATTCTTTTTTGAACCCTTTTATGAAGTTATTTCTGTTTTGAAACCACTCTAAAAGCTTATATTACAGTAGCTGACTTATACATACATATTTGTCAAGTTTTGTCTGGTAAAAGAATAAGGAATGGAAGCATAAGCCCCAAGGAAAAGCTGCTGCAACAACTCCAATGTTACAGAAAAGCAAAAGCAGGGAATTGCAGTTCAGATGACTGCCACTGAGCCATCACAGTGAAAACTTGATAATAACCTTGATAATAACACAAGGGAGTTCTCCTAGTTTGGAATGCCAAAATAATGGATACACATTCGTTGCAATGCAGGTTTTGCTGATGCTTTTTCACTCTATTTCTGAGTGGAATAGTCTTAACCCACTACACTGCCTCATAATACAGTTTGTAGATTAGCAATTGGAGTCAGGGGATTACTATCTCTTAAACATGCCATAACCCTAAAAGATTCCATCCCCTTCACACTTCAGTAATACTTTGAGAACTTCATTAAACCAACAGTTAGTAGAATTGAATTTTAATAAAAGACTTTTAAAAGATTCAGCAGAACTTTATATTTTTAATAATTATTTTATGAGGCAAAAAGCATATAGGCTGTGTTTTTCATTTTAAAATATCTATTGTTTATACTGGAATACGTGGGTTTTTTAATAATCTGTAACTTCACAGTCCTAGCTGTTAACTGAAAATTAACCTCATGGTTAATTTGTATTGTTTTGATCTGATGTCCTGTGGATAACTGTTTTAGATCTTTTCATCTACATTATGCAGAAATGAAATGTTAAAGACTTTATTTTGCCTTTGATGAAAAAAGCACTGCAATTTGAAAGCAAATTATGCTCATTATTTAAGTCCAATATTCATTTAAGCTTTATTTAAGAATCCATTTGTTTCAATCAGCTTGCTTATTTAATCCATCTGTTCTTGCTTTATGAGGACTTATGTTAGTTGAATAATTATAGAGAAAGGCATCTCAGAAAAAGAATTTGGATAAAATCTTACATTTAGAAGTGATGAGCATAGTGTTCTGTCATCAGAATGTCTATCAGGTTTCTAAAGGGGAATGGAAATATTCCTATGAAAAAAAAATGGAAAAAGATAAAGAGGTTAGCCCATTTTTATAATTTCTCTGCTTTTGTGCTTTTGATTGTAAAGGGAAAGACTCATTTTACAAGTGCCCAAAAGGATTTTAAGATACTTGCAGAACACACAAATGGATTGGTTTAGTTTTTATTATAATTTTTTTTTCTTTTAATTTTGAACCACTGTTCTTTACAGAATAATAAACCTTCAGCCATATGCAGTGTCTGAGGATTGCAGGATCTAAATTTTAGAATTTAATTTTTCACTGGTGTTCACTCTGTGTATGATCTGTGCTAGATACGAAGCCTTAAAATGGGAAAATAGAGCCCATTTCCATGATGAGATTACAAGTAGTGATGATATGTGGTATCTGAGAGTCCTTATGTAAGCTGCATAGCCTTATTTGATTTGCAGCCAACAATTAGTAAGAAGATTAAAACTGGGATCTGAAGAGCACTGGAAGCCACAAGTGACGTAATTAATAAAATGATAGTGAATTACAATCTCTTTCTAATGAAGGTTCATGATAAAGATCCAGATATCACTCACTTAAGAGTAAATTGAAGAAATCAGTGCAATCAGGGTGGTTTGACTCTAAGCTATTTCTTATAATAAATGGCAGCTCTCATAATCACCTGTTGTTTCTCTTCTCCCTGCAACTGCTGGATAATTCCCCTCCCCCCCACCTTTCTTTTTTAGGTTCAAAGCATTGCCATAACACAGCAGAGCATAAAGTTGATGGAAAGAGATGGGGTAACCTGCACAGCCACTTCCACTCTTTCTCAGCATCCATGAGCCCAGGTCCATAGACTCCAGGGCCATTTTATATTCAGTAACAATGCCATTGCCTGTCCGTACTTGCAGCAGAGACATAACTGTGTGCTTAAAGATGAGTTGCCTTTGCCAACACCACAGTGATTTATTTTTCAGGACTATTCAGGTTGCTTTCTCAGCTGATGCCCAGCTGAGATATTCAGTGTTTTTCCCTTCTGTCACTATGTTTCTGCATTTGCTGTTTGAGAACAAAAATATGTTTAATGAATATGGTATCTGTGTTACACTCACATTTGTGGATTGTAAGTATTTTTTTGGTACATCTGCTCTTAATGTACCTCATGAGCCTAGCAAGAAGCAATTTAAAACTATCTGCTGTTACTGTCATTACAAATATTAAGTTTAATTTGCAGTTTCTCTAAAAACAAACCAAACTCTGAAATGCAGAATAAAACCATGTGCACAAAACAAAGTTTTAAATAGTTAAAATTAAGAATATTTCTTAATAACAGTCTTCATATGATTGTTTCATAAGATGAATTGTGCTGTGTATCTTAAGATGATAAAAAAACCAAAAAACAAAACAAAAAAACCACATATGCAGCATAATTGCTACACAAGGTACCAAAAGTGTTTCTACCACAGCTTGTAGTAAGTAAATCACAGGAATTCAGTCTAATGTATTTGTTATTCCACTCTAAAGATCGGTTTTAGAAACATAACTGAGCTGAAATGAAGGAAGAGGAGATTAAAGTACCTTCTTCTATGGATCAAAGGATATTCTACTTTTTGTGAACAACAAATTGTTGCTCCTGTCCTACAACAATCTCCAAAGGGCAGTGACTTGTATACTCCTTTTCTAAACTGCTTTTCCCTTTCCTCTTCTTTCCCTTTTATGCATGCTCTTGACAGATTCACATAAATATAGTACCATAAGATTCTTATATGATAATGATGGACAGAAATCTCTTGAATGCCTTAGCAGAAAATCCAATTAATTCACAGGAGACTTGACCCACCTGACATCAGCAATTCTTTCTGATTTGGGAGCAGATTGGAGGACAAGAATAAACCATGGAATCAGGTTAGTTTCTTTTTTTTTTTCCTGGAATCAGTTTCTGGGGTTTTTAATGTCAATGGAATAAAAAAATATGCCTTGAATAAATAAATATGCCTAGGTAAAGCTGAATTTAAAACTTCTATTATTGTTATCCTAGACTACCTTACTTTTTCAGTGTATAATGAATAATATTTCTGTGATTCAAAGGAATAACAAGCAATTAAAAAGAACTGAAAAATCATATTTTTACATAAAAATATCTTTATCTGAAATTGTTTTCTGAAAGTACAAATTATTATGTTTGTTCAAAGATGTTCTCATTCCCAATAACGGAGAATAATATTGTTGGTATAGTGCATATTACAATTTCTGTTCTGTCAGAATAAAGAAAAAACATTAGTTGGTTGGACTTAGGTCATGTGTATTTAAAAACTCACTGACTTCCTTTCCTGTGGTGTTCATATATAAAAGCAGGATAAATCCCTAGTTTGATGGGCTATTTAGTTCTCACCAAGTTCATAACAGAAAAGAAAGAAAATGGGAGGAATTTAAAAGCAAGAAACCATGAGAGAAATTTATTTCATGTTTAACAAGCAGTCAGTTAGCAGTGATTTTTGTCTAAGTTCAGTGTTGTCATAATTAGTGCACAAGGATTGGAACACTAATCAATGTAGATGTGTTGTACTGCCTTGAAAACGCTGAGTCGCGGTCTGAAAAAGATGTATCCCACATGCATCATCTCCAAAAGGGCCTGTCCAAAATGGACAGATGGAAATGGTGAACTTTTAATAGCACTTTCAAATTACCTGACATGTATAAAGTGCCAGAATGAATTTTAAAACTCCTGCTGCTAAATATTTTTTAACATATTATTCAACATATCATTAGATCAAACCCAACCCATGATAATAAAACCACTCCTCCCTCCAAAAATATATCTACTAGGACTAGATCTACGAAAAGAATAAGAAATGAAAATGAAGTCCCATGGAAAAATATTGTTTCCTAGGCAAGAAAGTCTAGAATTTTTAAGACTTGGTTTATTTAAAAGTCTTGCTCTCTCCAAAACTACTCTGTAAACCTGCTCTCCAAAGAATATATATTATATTGTATTATATATATTATATTTACAGCCCCAATACACACATATACAACATTTCTTGCTAACATTTGGTGTGCCATTCCCCAAAAATGGATTTCATCCAACTACACAATGTGAGTGTTGCTGCCTCTGGATCTTTGCTGCACAGATCCAGTTGAAGCATAATGCCAAACCTGAAGAGTCATTAGAAGAGTTGTCTTACACATTTGTAGCGAAGGGTATATGATTTTTTTGCCACATCCACTTATGGGATTTTTTTTTCTTTTTAAATATTTTTTCTCCTTTTTAATGTTTGCCTAATGATCAGTCCAATATAAATTGCATTTATAGTATAAAACTGTGTCAAAATATCTTGCCATACTCATTGTTTCTTATATCTCCAGCATGTAATTAGAAGCATCACCGGGGCACTTATCAGAAAAGATCCCCTCCCCAGTCTACACCCCTGGATTTCATATCAGTGTGCTATTTATAGATTGTTCCTTACTCTTTGACCCTCACCCCAAATTTACTGACTTGTAATTCTTTGCATATAAACATTTACATTTACTTCTGACAATGTAAAAAATCTTTAATATTTGTCTTTTTTTTTTTTTTTAACTGTATATTTCCTAACAATGATTATTGTTATTGAAAAAAATGTTGTAATTAGGGAAAGAATGTTGTAAGAAAAAGAAGGTGGATGGTAGAGTTTTTTAGTTTTTTCATTTCAGTTTTTCTGAAAGCCTCATAGTGATTTATGGCTAATAGTTTTAAGGCAAGACTTGTAATTCAAGTTCTTTGTGCTATCACAGTATGAAATATACTGTCACAGATTAGGTTTTGTTGCTTTCTTTTTGTTCTTCTGTTCCTGTTAGAGGATGATGCATGTGTGTTTGCCTCATGAAACAGAAAGAGCAACAAATGTCTGAGTGAAAATCAACATCAAACAACACTGCATTACAAAGCCCTTCAAAAATATTTAGAAATGCTTGTGATCGATATGAAGAGGAGAGGTGTGATTCCCACTCCCTCTCCCTGATAGCTACACTTTTGCCTAAGGTTGTGCCAGACAGACTATACTCACTCCTGTCTGATGGTGAAAATTGACATTTTGTAAACACTTAGAGTGCTGACCAGCTGAGAATACTGAATACCACAGATGCTAAAGGCACAGTCAGAGGTATTATTCTGCCTGTACCTGATACAGTTTGAGTGTTGCTCCTTCCAATATTATGCCCTCCTTATGACAGCACTAAGAAAAGCAACACAGAAATTAATGATGACAGGAAATGGAATGGTTAAGAGGAAAAAGGAAAATACATTGCATTTTGGTAAAAGTTAATGGAGTTAAACATAATACAGAAACACTGATTTAAAGATGCATACTGCGTTAGAAATATCATAAAAATTGATTTCTTTAGACTTATTTGGAATCACAGTTTTAATTGTTCTCTTTAACATAACACTAAATGGTATATGAAATAATTCAATTTTAAATTCAAATTGTTGATACTTAAAGCTGAAGTAGAGATGATTTTAAATGTTAACCTTCCCGCACTGAGAAGAAAATAAGAGGGACTGAGTTGTAATCAGTCTTCTGTATATTTCCTCTATCCTTGTATGAAACCATTTGTCAATAATAGGGGAGAAAAGAAGAAAGAGAGCATGCTGTACAATTTTTTATTTCCTATCAGAACTTACTCATAATTTTTTGGCACTGCAGAAGTTCACACAAAGCAGTAGACTTGCCTTCTTCACTCAGCTGAGATGTGCAGTAAGAAAAATACTTCAGTGCAAAAGCTTTTTAACTAAAGCTCATGAATTTATCTGTCCCATATAATTTTCTTGAAACAAACATCAGTAGGAGTATTTCTAACCTCCTTCATAGGATATGACTTGTGCTTCACCAAGCCCCAGATTCATCCTGTGAGACTACTGAAGCTGCTTACTAGGTTTGAATTAGTCTACCTCTGATTTGAAGCACAGTGGGTGGAGAAAGACATCCTTTTACAGCTACAGCTGTGTTGACTGAAGCAGGGAGTAGTGATGCCATCTCACTCCCAGCTGATCTTTCCCTGGAGGAAGTGACCACCCCTTCTCTGCCCATCTGCCAGATCAGCTTTTCCTGTAAGAAACCTTTTCTCCATTTTCACTAAAATTACCCAGGGCAGTGTTTGAATACTTCTGACAGTAGATCTCCTGCTAGCACCTTCATGCAGGTTATGCGGGGTAGAGTGCAGAAATGGCACTGACCTCAGATGAGGGTGCTGGACTTTGGGGGTGCCAAAGAGCAATCCTGCAGGCCTCGTGCTGCAGATGATGGAGAATTTTTCCCTGCTGCAGGACTGGGACTGCAGTAGGATTCATTCCCAGGGCACATTAGGACTGGCAGAAGTAAGGGGAGGTGTCATATGTCCTTCCTCCATGACACACTTGACTTAGGAATTCCCCCACCATGAGTGCAGTCTTCTCATCTTTCAGTGCCCTACATCACCTCCTTGCTGTCAAGGTGCAAAGATTTCTGGACTGAGAAGGAAAGTATCTTTTGAAGATGCTGCAAATACAGCTTTCTCAGGCTTACATTGCCTTCTAAAGTGCTGCAAGCCCTGAACAAAAGCAGTGGATCTTCCCCCTTTAAGCCACTGACTTCTCAGCACCAATATGAGTACTCGTCCAGTGATCAGATAAGTCCCTTAATATGATGGACTGCAAATCTGAAAGTTATTTTTTCTCTTCTTTTTTTATATTTTGCCAGTAGATTCATTGAGATGTTCTTACTTCTTGAATCCTGCTTTGGAGAACACTCAGAGACTAAAAACTTGTTGCAGGGATGAAAGGAGAGAAGTGCCCCTTTCAGTCAAAGGCTGGTCTTAGATCTGCTTGTATTGTGTTACTACACTTCAGCTTAGAATTTGAGAGGTTATGATTAGGACAACTCATTTAGTGTGGGAAGAAAAGTTTGAGAGCCCTGATCTCTGAGTCACTCATGCAAAATCAGTCACCATTAGGATCTATAAAGGACTGCTGGAAGCTTTCTTGCCTGTAATAATAAAAAAGCTTTGAGTAATACCAAGCACAGAAACACAGATTTCAGTAGAGACCTACTGTGTGAATGAATCAGAAGTGTGAAGTGAAACATCCTCAGACCTTTAACAGACAGATATGTGGTATGTCATTAAGGCAGAGAGTTCTACTGTGAAACACAGAGGAAGTTTCCACAACAAATGGGCTTTAAATAGTAAGAAACAGAATCTGTTTTCAGTAGTAAAAGGCTTATAATGGCAGTGATAATCCCTGCTCCAAGGGTCTGACTACGTGTAAGAGAAGTAACATTAAAAATAATTCTCGTTTGTGTCAAAATCAATGGTAATTCTTGTCCAAAAGCATCTTACTCAACTGACTGCAAATTTAAATGAGCTGTTACAGTACACTGATTGGCAGTACTGATTAACAGTAGCACAGGTCTTTATGTAATTCAGCCAGTCTTATTATTAACTTCTGATCATTCGATTGCTAGTTTCATTAGATTATGCCACTAAATTTCTGCTGAAAATCTTCAGCAGATTAGCAATTTCTCAGATGACATATTCCCAGAACACCTTTTTGTATACTGACATTGAAAGGTGGAGAGTAGAGGGTAAGATGTTCCTTTCCCAAGGATTTTTTTTGGGTCCTAAGTCCAGATCAGGATTTATTCATGCATGTAAAAATGAAAGCTTGCAGAACATCCACAGTCAAAAACAGAACAGTAAGCTTTCAGATGAATGGGAGTTTTAGTGTCCAGTGATTCAAATAACTATGGAACCCTAAAATAATTATGTTATATTGTTGAGAGGTCACTGGTTCCACTTAAATAATGGAAATATTTTGGAGAAAAATACAGAAAGACACCTTCACTATCCCTTCCACTGTGTGTGGTTTGATTATTTTTATTTCTAGCTGCAAATCTAATGCTCATAATGCTTTACAGAAGGCAATTTGTGACCTATCCTGTATGTGTTTTTTCTAAAGCCCTGCAAAAATTATAGGAAATAATTTGACTCATAGAATCTAAAATTAATTCTATACATATGAATACAACTTAAATGTATGCAGTGTAAAATAGTGTTATTTTTACAATAGTTTATTATTAATAAAACCCAAACCCAATGTAACTTTATGTTTTACAGGGAAAAGAGATGGGTCTCTAATACTGTTGCAGAACAGAATTATTTTTAAATGGTACCCTTGGTAGTCATGTTATACAAAGTAATTATAATGGGATTTTAACTTTTGTATATCAGTCTCCTCTATTCATTCTTCTGCTTGCTACCAGAACTGAACAGGAATATCCAGTACTATCAGTCCAAGCCTGGACTACAAATCAGGTCTCTGTGGTGGCATAGACCCCACTGTTCACTGACCCACGCTGCAACATCTACATTAGCCAATATTGTTCTTGCTTTAAGTTATAGAACAAGAGTGGAGCATCTAACATTGTTGTTTCAATAGCATCTGTCACTTTCTGATCTTGCCTACTGGAGGAGTGAGCCTGAATAATTTGGTACCTTTTCATTCTAATGCAAACACAGCAATCTGGGGAGATAAGGCACTCAGAATACTGACCCACTCTGAAATTTGTCATAGGATTGTTCAATCCAAATTGTGGCTATCCTGAAAAATACTAACCAAAGACAATTATATTGGGTCCTATAAGTATTGTTTTCAGAGAGAGTCTTTGGAGCTCTCTGGGATGCAAGCTGCAGCCCACATCGCTCATCTCGTGAAGAAAGCTGGTTCATCCAATTGATAGAGTAAGTTGTCGGCCACTTCTTTTAAATACAGGGGAAAATCAAATTATATCAGGTGGGTGTAAGTTGACTCTGTTGGTAAATCAGTGTGAGAAGAATGTAACTTCTTTCATGATATTAGGTATCAAAAGTCAACATGAGAAGTGGTTAATCTATATAGCAGTGTGTGTGTGTGAGTTGTGAAAAATATAATTTAGAAACTTTGTTAGATTTTTACTTTAATCTCTATATTGATTTTAATTGCTTCCTGATTATTGGTTCAGATATTAGAAAAATCATATAATCTAATTTTGTGATTTGTGATAATAATGTTAAACAATTTTTATTTACGGCTATTCTAAATCACACTAGATGTGTAATTTTGTATTATGCACTAAATTGAGATCCCTGCACTTAAACACCTTAGCTGAAAACCATTGACCAAGTCTAGGACTAGGAGTGGGTTCAACTGCACTTAGACTCCTCTCTGAGGAGTTTAGAAGTAAAGGGGATCCACTCTGAACCTCATGATTCCGTGGGAGGGCCTTCGTCATTATTTTCCCTAATTTGTCTCCGTTCCATCCTGTCCTTGAATCAATTTCACTCCCATTCATTCCCAAGCCCTATATGCTCCTTCCCCATAGTAAGAATTTGAATGAACCTTGCCATCAGAGTCTGCTAAGTCACTTTTTCATAAATTTACATTAAAAAACAGTTTTTCCTGATATCTTTTTCAGTGATTCCTTAAGAAACCCTAAGACCTTCCACTCTCACCAGTGACAGTCTTATGGCTGATTAAAAAAACAAGCATGAGTATTTCAGTTAAAGTAAAAGATAATCTTCTGGTTAATTTGTCACAGTCTGTCTAAATTATCTCCCTTCACCTTGTTTTTTTGCCACTCAACAGTCTTTTCAAGATAATTGTTTAAGAACCTGGATGTTAACCTTCACTAGTGTCACAACTGCTCCACAGATATACTTGCTCAGAATAATTTGGTATATTGCTTTTATTTTGCAAAAACTTGAAGTGACTAACAATGGGCAGTACTTGCTGAAAATAATGGAGATAGTTACAGCTTGGTGGAATAAGAAAAGCTGGTAATGTTGAACAAGGCACTAAGGGAGCTTCTGTATAAGATTAAGTTCTGGTTAAAAGCAGTAACATTTCTATGTTATCAGTCTGATCAGAATCCAGCCTTGCTTTTATTCATTTTACCTTCAGAAGAATAAAAAATACATTAGAGGATGGGGAACACACTCCAAGGCAAACCAATAGGTCAGCTTCAGCTCTTTCAGGAGCAAGGATAGAAAGGACAGCCTAAAGCACAGGAATTACATCTTTTAAGTCACAATAGGTGACAGAAATTTTACAAGCTACAAATCAGTTTTCTAAGGTAGCCTGGTTTAGGCATTCGTATAGATAAATAGAGTGGTTTTGTAAAATGAAACTAAATTAAAACAGTGTATTAATGAATTCTGTATTGATTATCAACAAATTATGTTTTCGTATTCATACATTGTATGAATTTAATTAAAAACATTTAATCAATCTATGTAATGTATCTGAGGTCAAGATGTGTAAGACAATTTTAGCATATACAGCAAAAAAATGTAAATGTTTACTGGAGTGCTCTGATCCAAGGAATGGATGAAAAAAGTATTAGTGTCTTCTCTCTACAAGTCATCTTTCTATGTGGTTAACTGCACATTTTATTCTAAATTTGGATATTTACCTGACTTTAAATGATTTTAAAGGGTCAGCATTAACTCACATAGTAATCTGAGCATCAGACTTATTTTTAAAAAGATTAATAAAGCAATAAATCCTTGTACAAACTTCTGAATTCGTACAATAGTTTAAAAAATTGGCAATCCCTTATGGTTTTATGAAATCCACAGAAGTTATCAAGTACTTTTTCCTTTCAGCACTGTATCTGTGTACCCCTAGCTGCACAGCTGTGCTGTACATGTTGGTGATACATGAGAGGAAGTTGGCAGAAAGTCAGCTCCACCTGCACCTCTTTCTATTTTGTCTATGCAAATCATCTGAAAAAATTAACAATCTTTTTTTTCTATTTAAAAAAAAATACTAGCTTCATTAAGTCAATGTATATTTTTCTACTGATTTCAGTGAGTCAGATTTTGACCAATAGCAACATACATTCAAATATGTCTGAATGCTATATTTACATTAAATCCTATTTCCAAAGTAGGACAAAGTAGAAGAACTGAGATTCCTTGTACAACCCTGAGCTACTAGTTATGACAGATTTATAGCAGCAGTGTTAGGCAAATTCCCTGGTACTGAACTCTGCCTCTTATAATGATTTATGGATAAATAAATCATTATTTCTTTACAGTAAAACATTTCATTTAAAATGTGTGGGAAAGTCTTGTATTTCTGTTACTAATTACACTGGGGAAATTAAGTAAATATGAAACAAGATTATTGTAATGATTAACTGCTGATGAAGTGATATTCAGTGAAATGTCTTAATCAATAAGGAATTGAAAATGCTCTGAACACGATGTACTTCCAATCAGTTTTCTAAAGAGTGATGTATTTTTTCCAGTTTGCTTGGAAGATAAAAGAGTTATTTTATTGCAAACATGGAATTTAAAACCAAAACAATTTTCTCTTCTCAGATCATAAGGTAGGTGTCAGCATGAAAAAGTTGACAAATAAGGAATTTTACTTCCTTGTTTACAATAATGTAAAAAAAAACCCCACAACTGTATTACAGTTGCATGAAATACATAATATAGAAAAAGTTAACTGGTGTAAATGGGAAAATTTGTATTGACTTCAGATGGAAATATTGTCAAAGCAATGCTTCTAGGTCTTCCACGCCTCTCTTGTACTTCTGAAATCGCTCTGAAACCCATTGCAACTGCCATTTTATATGTACTCACATTGCCAAATTTTTAAGATGTAATTTTGCTTTTATACTACCACATCATGCTTTAATGAAAGTTTACTTTTCAAACTCTTTCATAATCTGAGTTGCAAAGCTTGCAGTGAAAGATGCTGCATCAGCTCTTTGATGCTTCATACACTTCTCTGCAACTATCAGCTTTCAGGTGATAGCTTCTTGAAGTTTAATGTCACCATTGAAATAAACAAAAATGGAATGTAGATAGGCCTCGGCAATTTGGAACCACTATGTGCTCAGCAAGTTTGCATCAAACACAGAGCAAAGGCTATCATATACCCAAAGCTATCATTTCCTTGATAATGAGACCTTGTGCTTGACCTCAGTTCCACCTGTCACAAAAAGCTGTGTACAGTGTTACTAAAGGGAATATGAGGCTCACTTCTGTATGCCTCAGAGAGGTGAGGGTTTGCCTTGCTTTGCTGAAAATATCTGATCTGTACTCAGATGGTGGAACTTCTATAAATGAAGCAAGCAAACAAAGCTTGATGTTCTTTAATATCTATGTTTATATCCATTAGTACAGAATAAGGCTGAGCAAGTGAATCCACTGAATGCAAAGTGAATGCTTTGATTTTAAACTTTTCTCCAACATTTACCCAGCCTTGGGATATTTGTTTCCTAAATTCTCATCTATTCTGCTGCTATTGTAATTTTCTCTGTTTACATTAAAACTGAAACAGATAATTAAAGTCCCTCAGGTTTTGGCCTTCATATTTAGAGCAGACTGGGGGGTAAGATATGCAAAACTGGAAACCAAAGAGGTAAATAGAAAGAACATTTTTTTTTTTTTAGAGTTTCACTATTAAAGAGAAAGTATACAGTATGTAAGAACTGTGGAAAAAATGGGAAAAGTACAATTTATAATCCTATTAATTTTAATTTGATACTTCACAATGACTGACTATAAATAGGAATACATAGGCTTTTTCTGTTTAAAGAATCAAGTGGCAGATCCTCTGTGAAGTCTGCCTTGCTAAAATGGCATCCTATCCTGTAGTGTGAAGTTTGTTGTTATAAACATTGGAGTGCATTCGCAGAGAGATGTATCTTATCCTTGAAAATATCTCAGGTCTCTCTGACTTTTTTTTCCCTCTTTGGTGTTATCAGATCTTTTCCTTCTAACCTTCTTACTGTAATAGGTTGAATTTGAAGAACTGGTACATAAGGAACTTCTTATTGTAGTATAAAGGATGATCCACTGCAAAGTACATGGTTGCTGACTGATCAACAACTTAATCTGAATGTAGATGTACATAGGACCATGACCAGAGGATGGTGGATCTGAAAATTCCAGGAACTGCACAGGATCTTCATCCAGCCCATCCCTCCCATGTGAGGAGGAGTTAGCCATGCAGAAATTAATCCCTTTACTCCAGGAACAGGCAGAATTCAGTTTATCCCAAAGGAGAATATAGACTCCCATTTCGATGTCATGTTGGTTGCACAACAAGGGTAGGAGTTGAGACTCTGTTGGTAGAAATACATTCCAAGTTCTTCAGGCCAACTTAAGTCCTGAAGAAACAGAAACATCACTGTTCAAATACTTCTTCTGAATAATAACTAAGCATTTTTAAGGTTACTTTTCTAAATTCATTTGTCAAAATATAAATTAGGAAAAAACTTAAATTAGTAAAAGTTTTAGTTGAAATGACATAACTCAATGTAGGTTTATTTTTTGAACAAGTTTTCAAAGATTTTTCAACCCATAAAATTACCCACATCCAAAATTATTTTTTCATAAAGTATATGCATACTGTTTTTCAGACTATAACCTTCCTTCTAACCTTCTTTCTAGAAGAAGAAACCTTCTAACCTTCTTTCAGACCTTCCTTCCTTCTACCTCTCCTTTGCTTCCCTTCCTCTCATCTTCCTTTCCTCTCTCCCTCTCTCCATACTCCTGTACCAGACAGAAGAAGATAAACACCACAAAGTTTTCTTCTGTATTCTTTTGTTCTCCATTCCAGTAATGTAAATATAACCAGTTTCCTTGGAAATAGCAAAACCAGAATGAAAGTTATGCACCTACTTTTGTCACAGAATTAGGAAAACAGGGGACAGTAGAGAGGATTAAGGGCAGCAATAGAAAAGTTCTGGTATAGATGTGAATCTCAGAAAATTGAAATAGAGATTGGTATCTACCTCACAGGTATCAGATTGGTGCAATTTATTAATGTGTTAATTGATTAATCTAAAATTATCTTTAAAGATTAAAACCAAAATGTTAAGAGCATGTTACCCATGTTGATATATAAATAATTGCAAATCAGCTATAACTCCACAATATTCTACAAACTTTCCTGGAAAATACATTAAAACTCTGCCAAGCAAGGTTTTAAAATTATGAAACCTTGTTACTTCAATCAGTATAATTTAATCTGGGAATAAAAACCTCTTTGTTAAATCATATTCTCACTATAGCCAGTATATTTATTAATTTTGTATTGAAAAACATCATTTTACATTTTTTTTAGTATGATTGCATGGCCAGAAAAAAAGATCGCTTGTGTTTACAGAAACAGACTATGGGGACCAAATCAGTAGCAGCATCTTTTTAATATGGATTTATAATGACTGCCAATTCTGGCTATTTTTTCCTGCATAGTTGTAGCTACAAACATCACTTTTATCTACATAATAAAATGGGATGTAACAAATACAAGGCCAGGTTTGGTGAATCTTTTTTCCTGGTTGAGTGTTTGGATCAAAGAGAAGATAGGGCACAGGATACTCTGCATCCTGTGCAGGTAATGGGAGTATACTTTTTTCACCACCTTTGGTGAGAAAACATGATGTTTCAGTTTGAATATCTGCAGCACATATTGATGGGCTCAAGTTGAGAATCTCCCTGGTGAGATTCTCAAGAGGAAAAAATTTCACTATGAGGACAGCCAGTTATTGGAATGGTCTCCTAGGGAAAGTGGTGAATTCCCCCACTTTGGAAAGTTTTAAGTCTCAGTATAATCTCATATCATATAAATAATAATACTAGAAGAGTTGGACCAGATTATCCTTGAGGTCCCATCCAACCTGATATTCTATAATTCTGTGATTCTATGAACACTGAGTACGTAAATAAATAATTTATTGTTTTAAATAAATAAAATACTAGAATGTAGTTATTTTAATATGAAGATCTAGTAAAAATACAACTTTATAGTTATGGATATCCAAGCATACATCTTTGATGATAAGGAAGTGGAGTTCATATTAATGGAACACCAATCTGGTACTGAATACTAATCTAGTCATTCTCACCTCCTACCTTCTGTCATCCTCCTTTAATGGCACATTCAAGGAAAGGATTATATAAAAGAAGTTTATTATAAAATAGGATACAATGAGTCACCAAAGGATACTTAAAATCACCCTGTCCAGGAGTGTGGTGATGCTGTCCTACTTAATTTGCCTGCTTATGGGTTATATGTATCTACTGTGCTAAAAGGAAGCATATAATACAGTTCCAGCTTTCTCCTGGTAAGCCAATGTGTATTTATGCCAAAGATGCAGGTAACAATGGATGTTCATTGTGCTTTAAAGAATTTTATTCTGAAAAAGAGTGGCTCTGCAACAACACTACATTTTAGCAAATATGAAATTTGTCAGTGGAAATGAGTCATATACTTCAAGTTAGCAGCAAATCAAGCGTTACCCTTGATGCCCTAGATCAAAGTATCTAACAAGGAGTAGCTTTTGGGTACAACCACAATTTGAACACATTAATTTTCCTTTTTTGTGTGTGAATTATTTTATCTTTTAGAAGTGAAAACTTTGTGCAATAAATATAAAAATGAAATATGACACATGCTTCATTCAATGTGAAAAAATAACTTCATACAAATGAAGTCTAAGAAAAGAACATCAGCTAGGGATCAGATGATAGCATTTGTTTAAGAGAGCAGGTTTTCTGGATAAAAAATCTAATGTGCTGCCTACAATCAAGGCAAATATTCTTCATTGAAAAGGGAATTCAAGAAAACTGACATGCAATTAAAATTGTATAAGCAGTAAAATATACCTGCAGTAAGTCAGAGAAACAGACAATTTGACTTTCTGATACTCTATTAGTTCTCTGAGTTGTGACACTTCATTCTTGCTGAATGTGATTTTGTTAAAAAAATTCATCCTGGCACTCTAGCTGAGATGTTAGTTATAAGGGTTAAATTGTTATTCCATTATAACTGGTAGATATAAATAGACTAAAGTCTATACAGACCTTAGTATGTATACCTCGTTAAAGGTGTAGTTTATTATTCTTTATAGTCCTGAATATTATTTAGAGACCTTGCTTTTGCTCCCCCTCCCTGTGTCTAGTAACTTAAGAAAACACTGTAGAGAAAGTTATACATGTCATGTTTTTATAACAAATGCCTTTACTTCAATGAAATGCTAATGTAGGTATTCAGCTGACGGAGTACATTTAAGTTTAGATACATGTGGTTAGCTGAAGGCATCATGCTTCTTCAGAAGGGTCCATATCTCAAATACTGCAGTTACAAAAACTTGTAAGGAAAAAATTCAGCTACAGAAAAATGATATAATGCAATGTCATTTATATAGGCTAGCATTTGGGAAAAAGAACATATATCTGCATGAATGGTAGTCATACTTATTTTAAAATGTGTTTCAATGTCATTCTAAGCTATTTTCTTTCTCTACAGCAGCTCTTATAAATATCTTCTCTTTTCAGATCCCATGAAAGAAAACAGGCTCCAAGATATCAAAGGCCACTGTGAGCTGGGGAGTTGGGGTTTTTTTGTTGGTTTAGGGTTTCTTCTTTTTTGGTTTTGTTTTTTTTTTTTCTCTTAGGATATCTTGTAGATATGAGGATAAAGGTACTCCAAGCCATTCTTTGATCTGAATTTCAGGTTGAAAGTCTAACAGGAACATAAACTCTTCTACATTTTCTTTTCTTCTTTGTTTTATGTTGATCAAACACAATATCAGAATCCAAATGTGCAAATTCTATGAAACAAGACTACTGCTAAATCCATAGTAGGATTTATGCCCCCTCATTTTGCCTAGCTTCCCTAATATTGAGATTAAAGGAAACACAATAAAGTGTCATCCGACATTTCAGGAAACTATAGGCAATTGACTTTTAACTTGTAAAGGTATCCTAGACACCTGAAGATTTGTATTTTGGCATCATTACAGCTGCCTGTGGGCGAACATTTAGCACATGATTTCTGGAAGATCTACAAGATAGGAATCTCCCAGCTCACATTTCATCCCAGTTTGGTAGGCACCTTTAACCATATGAATCGCAAAATCAGGCTTGGGAGTTAAAAAATAAAAGGAAAAGAAAAACAACAAACAAACAAAAAAAACCAAGGCAAAACCAAATCCCACAGCCACACTGTCAGATAAAGAAGTAGCTATTTTCTTAGTAGAGATTTTAGTGGCCCAACTGGGATGTGGGAGATAAGGTTACCTTCTCTCCTGTGGAGGCAATTTGAAATCTTATTGCCTAACAGGCAAATGCTCTGCATTACATTTTCTGTAATGGGACTCAGTTTTTCCCACTGCAGTTATCTCATTTTACATAACAAAATGATCATTGTTCAGTAGAGACAGAAGTAGTAGATTAGGTTTCTTCCATCTCTAGCTCAATTGATGAAAAATGATGAAAGACTTTGATACAAGAGGAACCACAAAATGATTAATATTTCTTAATAGCACTCCTAAATATACCATAAAGTCACTGTTTAACTCTCAATAAAGAAAGGCCTTGTAGATTGGAAGGAGTAAAAAGAGTTTTCAAAATACTGTTTAAAGAGGTTTCAGTGCAGGGAATCTAGAGGAAGTAAAAAATATTCTTCCTGGGGATGCAGTACTTCAATAATGAAACATATCATTATAGTAAACTCAGGCATTGCAGTGAATGCTGTTTAAGGCAGATTTCTAAAAGGCAAGGAATCCTCATCGATCCAAATAACATGCCTAAATTCTAGAGAAAAAACACAGTTTTCTACTGGTCTCCCCATGCTATTCTTGATATTTCAGCAGAACAATATGTCTTTGGTTGAATCCAGGATATATCTTTTACTCATTCATGCATTCCATAACTTGCCCTTGTAACTAAAATTGTGATCTGAGAATTTTGTAGATGGAAAAATTTCTACAAGCTGGCAATATTCAATATTTGCTGAAGTGTTTACATCAGTCTACTGTTTGCTCATGAAGACTAGATAAAATAAAAACTTACATTTTAAATAAAGCATAAAAAATGTTAAAAATGTCTGTCAGTCCATCCGTCCGTCCTTCCTTTCTTTCTTCCTTCTTTCCTCCCTCCCTCTCTACTTCCCTTTTCTTTGCATATTTTCGTTCATCTTACGTTTTCTTCTTGTTGTCTTTCTTTTCTCTCTCTTTTTCTATTTTCTGCATTTTTAATTTTTTTCTTTTATCTTTATTTTCCTCTCTTCCTCTTCTTGTTCATCTTCTTCCCCTTTCCTGTATTCTCTTTTTTCTTCTTGAATACCAAACTTTACTACTATAAGCAGGTGATAATGTATATGTATATGATTCATATAATAATGATATATATGGTAATTGTAATACATTCATCACACATAACAATATGTGATTGCTCTTCTACACACTAGGAAATTCTGCGACATTTTTTCTAGCTCCTTTGTTTATAAACAAAGACTTGAAATTCAAAGCGGGCAGACCAGTTCTGATATTTGACACACTATGGTAACAGTGTTTCTCAAATTGTAAACATGGGTCAACTCACAGTAATAAACCAGATTATTTAGGCTGAAATAATTACTGGATCTTACTGGAAGACTACCTAAAGCAGGACAGTGTAAAATATACATAGAAAAAAATTTAAGTTGACTTTCTGTTACAAATCAAGTTTCAAATCAGCTCTGTTAGAATACTTTAGCAAAATGTGGTATGAGGGCTATTTATACATAGAAGAATCAGACATTCACAATATTGTGAGGAATAAGTTAATCATCTGTAGTCTTGGACAATTTAATGAAACTCTAGGTAGAAAATAACCATTTTTTTAGCACAATTTTATAATTCAGTATAAAAACAAACAAACAAAACCCACCACAAAACCCAAGGATACCTATCATCCACACCTTTGACAGAAAGCCATTAGTCTTTAAAAGCCTTTGTTATACTATTTTCACTTCAGAATCTCTTAAAAGATTTTTTTCTGAAGATCTTTCTTAGAAACAAACGAACAAACAAATACCACCACACTAAAAATAAACATAAGCTAGTGTGAGATCCATTTCATGAAGGTGGCTTAAAAAACCCAACAAAACAATAAAAAAAATCCACAATATTTCCACACCTTATCTAAGTGAGTGTATCACAATGATGCAAAAATGTTTTTATAAGTCAGCCTTTGAAGTTTATGTTTTCATTATCTCTCTTCTGAAGAGTTATGGATGTGTCATCAGTGTAGCAGCTGCTTTTTGAATGATAATGCTGATATGATAGGCTGAATTACTGTTCTGTTCTCCTTTAGTGAGGCTGATACAGAAGAAGAATATGTTCTTTGGAATCATAGTCTATTTTCCAGTATTAACATATGGAACAGGCATCTTTCTGTTTTAATTAAATTTTGTGTGTGTGTTTGCATGTGTGCAGCTAGAGCAGACACTGTCTGAGAAACTTCTGTTAATTTCAGCAAGTGCAACTACTTACAAGAAACTTAGCTGAAAGCAAAAGTACAAACCAGAAAATCACCTTTATCCTGGCTCAAACCAGGACAGATGAAAATATGCAAGAAAGACTAATAGTAATAGGACCTAAATAATTAATTATTTTTATAAAAGAAATGAAGCAAAGACATCTTCATAGCTAACTAAAATACTCCTTAAACCAAGGACCAGATATCTCTAGATATGATCAGATATTCATCCAAATAGTTATTATTTGTTGTTGTTTTCAAGTAACATCAATAAAAACTGTCTGCAAGCTCCTAGTACAACAGTAAATTTATAAGGGAACTGAATGTTTCCCACAGCACCTAGAATATAGTATATCATATGTTGAACCACTTCCACCTGTGTTTAACATATTGGTAGTCTCATGGTCTGGAAGTTCCAAAGAACTCAGTTTTAGTCTGTCTTTTGCCATCACTGAGATAAACACCATAGAAAATGGAGAGAATGATTCTTAAAACAAAGTGCTAAGGGACATCACTGTGACCTTTGATGAACTATATATAATTCTCTGCTTAAAATAAAACCCCTATTTTTGTTTTTCTCTTATGGTACAATAGGATAATTTTCTGCTTCCCATTGCAAGATGAACATAATTCTAGAAAAAAATACCTTGATTTAACCCTATATATGGCAACATAAACATTAAGCGTTTCATGAATCATGAGTATGCTTTATTAAAATAGTTAATAGCTTAATTCAATGTAATTTTTCTTTTGTTGCCAATGTCCTTCCAGACAATTCCCTTCTGGCTTTCCAGAAGAGAAGTTGTGATTGCTATAGTGACTTAAAAGAAATTAATTCACCCAGTATATATTCTGAATTTTTTCATAGAACACTGTCCACATGGCACGGTGATCAGTTGCAATTATGTATTCACTGAGGTGATAGACACACACATATTTTATTGAGATTTTTTATTTGAAGAGATTACTTTGTGTTGCTCCAAAGCTAGAAATCAGCACTGGATTGCTATGGCATTGACTGTGTCAAAGTCCCTGGAACAGAAGAAGTTATTGTGATGTCATCCTTTCTCTCTTTGCCTAATAGTTGCAAAGTTATAACTGTTGTTTTAAACTCCAAAAGTCTTCTAATTATGCAGAGAGTTGCCTAATACCACAGAAAACCAAAACACCACAACAGAACAAAACCCAACTTGCACTGCAGAGAAGGAAGCATGGCTGTTAGACCTTTTATATTTTTTTTTTTTATTCTGATTCAAATAAAGCGTCATAGGAAAATCTGGTGATCTATATCTGACAGAAGAAGGGTCTGCTCTGGAATCCACTCATGCATTTACTCACAAGAAAAAAATAATAAACACTGACAATGACTCAACACATACATATTTTTGTATGGAGTAGAATAAAATCATGCTGAATAAAGGACAAAAGTAAGAGGTATGATGTAAGTAACAGCTGAAAAGTCTGATCTTATACATTTTGCTCAAAAGGATAGAAACTAAAAAATGGATAAATTTAAGCCTGGGCTATTGTTTGCAGGAGTGGGATTTGGAGAGAGTTACATACTCATTATCAACCCAGGGAGTTCTCTGGATTAACTGATTCAAATGAAGGCTGCTATATCAGGGTAAAAAAGCCAGTCAAGTACTGTCTTCAAAAGTGGAGGTGGTGCTGAGGAGATGAGTGGAAAGATACAAAACACAATATATTTGAATAGAGAATAAATTACAGTGTTAGAAAGGACAGATTTTTAGGCACGTGTTTTTTTTTTTCTTCAGAAAGCTTTCTCTGCCTTAGCATACACCACAAGTGTATATGTGTGGAGGGTGTTCAAAGCTCTTTGTGTATTGCAAGATAATATCCTTCTTGTGCTCTTAGAATTTCTTGTAGACAAACTTAAACGCAGAGGACATTCATTTTTCCCCATGCTCTTTTGACTTGAGGCACTTATCCTCTTTAATAGGACTCCTTGCAGGTTTTGCCAGTTTCAACAATTTGCATTTAAAACTACAAGAGAAAAAATAAGAACAATCATGGAAACCTTATTTTGTTCAGGATTTCAATAACTGTAAGTCCAACAAACACAGTCAAGGATTTCTGTTATTAGATATGTCAAGTTCAATAAATTTCACCTGTTTGCATAAGCCCTGAAGTTACTATCTGTATTCAATTATTGCTATAGACTTTTGTCACTACAGGATGAATCTCTCTTACCAGAAATGTTCAATACACCCTTCACCTAGAGACCTGAGGAAGTCAGATAATACGTTACCAGGAGAATCGAATAACTGTTTTTCTAAGACATTATTTACAATAATCAATGAAATGGTTGGGCTTTTTTGCTGCCTTCAGGAGTACTTTATGTTGCACTGTCCTCCTGGATAATGGATGTTCTTTTGGCTCTCATGTAAGTGTACAGAATGCTATTTAACCTCTGGTTCTCTTATTATTAGGTTTAAACTGGAACAGTGAAGAAAATGTTAGCAGTTATGGATGGCTTGTGAAATGTGTTAGCACAGCTGCTTAATGGGTTGATGCAAGCCTGAGAACTTTACTGCAAATCTTGGTTTTGCTGTGGAAAAAAAAAAAAAAAAAAAAGTGACTACCAAATTTATTTGGAGAAATGTACTGAAGAAACTGGGTTACAAGTGTTCAGCAAGATGAAACAGTATTCATTGCCCAATAGTATATTGCAGGAGGTGAGAACAGACTCTCATGTGACTTTGGAAGTCCATTGAAAGAGCTTGAGGACTAGAACTTATTTGCATTTTTAAAAATTCCTCAGAGAGTTGCAGAGACCAGAAGGTAACCAGTATGCACTTTCCTTACAGCAATAGCTCATTTTCCTTCTTCAAATAACATTTAAGTGCATTGTACTGAGGGGATGATGTGATAGACTAGTCTTGCATCCAAGTGCAGAATTTGTTATAAAATCATGAATGTGTAGCTCTGAAAGAAACTTTTTAATTTTATACATAATGTTTGGGCTGTATACATTCCATCGTCAGAAAAGATCTGAAAGCTACAGCAATGTCAGCATGTACCTTGAACCTTGCAGAACATAGTTACTTAAGTGATTTCTAGATTGAACAAGCACAGTATAACTGGATTTGTTTTCGTATAAATCACATGTGAACAGGAAATGCTGCTCTCTTATTTATAATATACATAAGGCTTATAATTTAACAATGTTTGCTAAAGAAATGAGATATTCCCAAGCACACCTAAAACGATAAGTGGAAAGGCATAGACTTAAGAATAGTTGTATTTTCCTCTGAATTTCCTTCTTCAGCATTAGAAGGAAATTACTATGATCCTTCATAAGTATTGTAATAATAATTATTACACTAAAAGTCATATTGTACCAAAATACTGTACAGCACATATTTTGTATGTTTTAGGTCACTATGACAATTTAGACACACACATATACACACATGTGTTTATATACAAAAATGCATACATTGCTTATAAGGAATTATATTAAATTCTAAACACTTTTTAGCAGCAAATTATATCTTTGACTAAATGGAAGAAAGAGATGTTTAATCAGAAAGGTAATGTATATCTTGTTACAACCATCTTCATGGCCATTTGCTGAACTTGCTCAACTACGTCCCATCCCTATCTTGTCCTTAAGAGCCATCACTGGAACCAGGTGTGGCACACTAAGGCTGAGTAAAGAAGAAGGATCATGTCTCTAAACCTGTCAGAAATGCTCTGCCTGATGCAGCACAGGATGCTGTTAGCCTTCATTGCTGCAAGGATGCAATGCTGACTCATGGTCAACATGGTTTCCACCAGACCCTCCAGGTCCTTCTCTGCAAAGTTGTTCTTCAGCCAGGTCGTAGAGGTGCCTGTATGTATTCCTTCTGTGAGAGTCTGATCTCACTGATTTGAAATCGTCTCAAAAGAACAATTTTAAAGTGAATAGCCATGGCTAGGGTGGAGGACCTGGACTGGCCAGAGCTGAGCAGGGGGTGACACGCAGAAAGAGATAAGAACTAACAGCTGGGTGGAGACTTCTCCCCTTTTCTGAGGGCCTTCAATGCTGGGACATCCCCCCAGGAATGATTACCCTGGCCAGGGTGGAGGAAGCCACCTTGATTGTGCTGATGCCGATGGACCTGGATAAGACAGCTGGGACCTGGGACGGAGCGGGGAATGGTGTCTGTAAGGAGATGAGAACTGATGAGTGTGTGGGGGACTGCACCCTTCTGAGGGAGCTCCACCCCCCCAGGCAGCCTGTCTGCAATGGCTCTGGTGCCCCTGGCTCCTGTGGCAGCTGACTGACAGCTGCCCCTTGGGAACAAAAGGAACTCAGGGGTATATATGGGGCTGTCCATGCTGTGGCTGTTTGGTCATCTCTTCACCCACCCCCGTCTGCATTGGGCCCTGCCCAGGATCAGCGACATCTTGAAGAAACTCCATGGGCAGCTGCACCCCTGGTGCTGACTTTCTCTCTCTCTCATTCTTTCTTCCCACTTTCTTACCCTTTTTTTCTCTCCTTCTGTCTCTCTTTCTTATATCTTGTCCTCTCTCCCCCCTTTTTTTTTTTTTTTTTTTTTTTCCTTTTGTTAACTGTCAAATAAAGTCTGCTTCTACATGCACCCGACCCTTCTACAGTTGGACTGTTTTGCGGCTCCAAAACAGAAATAAATTTTAATGTTACCTCGGACCATAACATATTCCCAGGTCCAGGACTTGGTATGTGTCCTTGCTGAACTTCATGAGTGAGGTTCCTCCCTCATTTTTACAGTCTGTCAAGGTTCTTCTGAATGCATCAATGTGGTGCTTCAATGAATCCTGATTTTGTATCATCTCCAAACTTGCTGAGGGTGCACTCTATCCAATCTATAAGTACAAAAGAGTTGGGTTGAAAATTTATCAATATCATTGCAAAGTCATGCATATTTCTTCTGCTTTAAAAATTTTGCTTTTCTCTATATATTAGTTACTTGAAATTAATCAAATTTTAAAGGCTGTTAAACCTATACTTTTTTTTTTATTTATAATGCACCTCTTCACCTTGCATTCACTTTGAGTAGTGTTATGTATTAAAGCAGTTTCATCAAATTAGTTGCTTTACTTGGTTAGTAAAAGATCTTATTCATTATGGACCAAGGTTTCAGAAACTGGCTGCACATTGTTCAGTCTCAAAGTACTTTCTTTCATACATGGGATGTACACTTTGTTTTCCTTTCTACTGTATGGTCTCGTATTTGACAAACAAGAATGTGTTTTAGTTAAAGTATTGATATTACATGGTATGGGAAGTGAAATGCGTGAAGATTCCATTTAAAAAGAAGATAGAATATTCTACACAGACATGACAATAGTTCTTGTGACCAGGAAATATCACAGGTATTCCAATTCAGGGATTTTTTCAAGGAACCACAACTTCTTAATAGCCTGTTATTTCAAAAATATTTAATAATGATCCCTGAAATATTTTACTACGGAGGCAATAATCATCCCCCCAAGCAATCCCAGGACATGATGACAGCAGCAGCACAGTCCAGGACCTATTTCCAGGGAGTAGTTTGGATGTGCACATCCTGTTTTGGAGAAAAAGGAACTGAATGAAATGAACACGAGAAATTTATTCACATTTAATAGTAATGTCTGGGAATAATCCTGGACATGTTTTGTTTTGTAGCATTAATAAAACGGCAATGGACCAGGAATCTATTACTCCATTGTTGAACTCCATAGCAGGAAAAAGTTCCAATGTCATTGTCCAAGGCAGAGCAGCTGTTTTTAAGACTGTGGATAATCCTGTTTGTTGAGACAACTCAAATTTAAACACTGTTGTATGTAAAACCTAGAGATACGCGGTTAAAGGAGCTTTATGCCTGTAGAGATTTGAGAACTGGGCATTGCACTAAGCAGTAATTCTGTAGTAATTAATATGCAGCAAACAATGCATTCAGATAAGTAAATCTGTAGTATTTATGCTTCTTTTGCTGTCTGAACTACAATTTTTACCTTTAATTTTCAAGATTTTTTCTCCTTTGTCCATTCTCTGTTGTTCATTCTAATCATGTGAGCTGTTAATCTCTCCTCTCCTTCAAAATGCCTTCACACATAATGAAAAATGCAATACTTGTAATAGATATTATCTGGTAGGAATTCAAACTCCATCTCAGGAACTCCTGTTCCAGCTTTGAATTTTAGCAAAATAAAGGACTCTGCAGGTCCCACTTAATTTTATTTTTATGGGGTTTTTTTGGTTTTGTTTTTTTTTTCTGAGTTTGAGCCCTGTGTATTTGTCCACAATTACACAAGCTATAAGTCTTTCTCAAATGGATTAATTTATGCATAAAATTTCCTTTATGCATAGATGCACACATAGCAAACACAGTATTTCAGAGAGAAATGAGAGATATAGGAATACTTCCATAAGTAAAAAAAATTCAGCCATTGTCCATGATAATAAACAGAGAAGTTACATTCTAAAAAAAATAGGTCACGTTATTACTAAAGAAAACCTGTATTTGATTTTTGATGTACTGTTTAAGAGGATGATTGTAATACAAGTATGATAAAACTATTAGGTGATTCATGCACTTCACCTTTAACTATGCGAACAGATGAATGTGAGAATTATTAATCCCAAATATATTGATGTAGTATAATTCAATTCCATGACTCTGATTCACCTAGAGTCATGAATTTAATAGCTGAATATGCTTTTGCTGTTATCTATGCATGCTTCTTCACTGACAGCTGCTGCTTTTCATAGGGTGACATCCCTAAACAGTACTTGCAGAAGATCCTAACCATCAGGTTTTCATTTGCTACACTAAAATAATCTGTAAATCAGGCTTGGTTTGCTTTCATGTACTGAACTGTATGATTATATTAGAGCAATCCAGGAGTTATTTCATGACCATTCAATCCTTTCCACCTCAAGAACAGAATGCATGGCTCAAGGCAGAAACAAGACAGGGCCCAAGAGAATTTCTTTCTTTTTAAACTTGTGCCATATGTTTTATACTTGTTTGAAAGCCTCTGTTATACTCATCAGTGGAGATAAAAACTATTTGAATCCCCTTCTGTAACTTCCATATTGAGGGAAACTTAAAAAAATTAAAGTATTATTGTTGTAAATGTAACTGCTTGGAACCTTTGGCTACATACAATTTAGCAATTGTTTGAATAAAGAAATATTTATGAAGTTTGGTGGGTTTTTTTGTGGGATAAAAAAAAAGGGGGGGATCAAGGCAAGTGAAGTCACAGCAAAGTAATCATCAGGGAGTGGCAAGAGCTGCAGGTACTGGTCCCCACGAGTCAGGAAGCAGGATCTGCAGGTGGCCCCAGGGTTGGCTGAGCAGCACCTGCATCAAGGGCCCATCTGGGAGCAGCTGGGCCCATCCCCAGTCCAGACAATCCAAGAAGGGCAGCAGGGACAGGGCTGTAGATTGTCTCTTCTGTAGTATTGCTAGGGCAGGGGCTGATGGCCCTGGGACTTGACAAGGGCTGCTGGGCTGTGGACTAGGTGGAGGAACCACCACGGGAAGGCTCAGGGAAGTGGAACTGAGCTGGAACTAGCCCAGCTAGAGCCCTGAGGGCCTAAAAGTGAGCTGATTTTCTTTTTTAGATTAGAGACAGCTAAGCACTCATTCTAATTTTGTGGCTCGAGCATTTTTGACAGTCATGGTAATGCACTGAAGCATTTTTCTTTGAAAGAAAAGGGGGGAGAGCAGGGTAGGGAACTAGTTAGGGTGCATGTGTGTATCATCTCTCATATACTTGTAAATGTTTTAATCCAAAGTTTATCTATTACTTTGAATATGGGAGACCAAAGACTTAAAATTGGTGCTCTCCTTTTCTAGATAGGAGCTCTCAAATTTGTTTTCTGTATGGTCCTCAAAACAAAGATAGAAGGAACAGAGGAGTCGTCACAATTTTATATTCACAGAGGGGCTCCTGCCAGTTCAGTGGCTTCATTCCAAGAGAAATGAGGGAAAATTAAATGGAGAAATCTGAGGTGGAAAGCTGCAAAATGTTACGATTTGTATAAGAATAATTAGATACCCAGCAGAGCAGATGACAGAATGGTCATTTGATAAATGCTCGGGCAGAGGAGAGAGTGTTGTTTCTGTGCATGCAAACAAAGACACCTTTATACTTCTACAGAAAAGAGAAAAAAAATAACCACTGAGTATTATGAGTATTATTCAGGAAAATTGTTATCTGAGGAGGGGATTTGAGGATGCAAATTATGGCAGACAGCAGAGTGACAGAATATTCACAGTTTGAGGTGTCTAAATTAGCTCAGCTTCTGCTGGAAGCTCAGAGTATTCCTGAGGTTATACGGAATGAGCAGAAAAGGTGCACGTCATGCATGAAACAGGAAGGCCCAAGGATTCCAGAAGAAAGTGATATTGACAAAACAGGCTGTCTTGCAAGAAGGCTTCATCCCAGGATTGCAGCACTTTGTTCAAACACTTTTGCAGGACCAAACTAGATAACAGCAAGAAGTGTAATGTAGCAAGGAACCCTTATTGATTTCTCCTGGTTTTCAAGCTTATTTTTGAAAGGAAATTTGAAATTATTCAATATCAACATATAAAATTTAGATAATTTATAGCAGCTTTTACAAAGGAGTTTGGTTTTGAGAGAAATTTTTATATCCCAACATTTGATCCAATATGAAACAAAAATATATTTTTAAATTAAAATGTTTATTCTAGGAAAAAAAGATAATTCAAACCCCCAACTTTTTCTGTCTTATTCTGATTTTTTTTAAGGTGTTTGTGGAACTTTAAAAGAAGCTTGGTAGACCTAAGAATAATACCCCTAGTGCCAATTAGAAAACAAGAACTGCCTTTCATTTTTTTAGACAAACTGAATTCAAGCATTTTTCAGACCTCAACCCAGGAAACTTTTTTTTTTTTTTTAGACTTAAATGCTCAAATAAAGGCTAAGTCAATCATCATAGTTTAACATGAGAAGAAGCATCATTTTTGCACATAAAGTGTGCAAACACTGTATACGGAAAAAACAGATTTGAGAATGTGTAAGTTAAACTTTTCTGTGTGTCAAATTTGAAAGACAGGAACTCAATATTACTGTACTAGTAAGAAATATATTTATGTATTTTCTTCTTAATATTATTATTATTATTATTTTATTATAGGTCTAGTCATTTGGGCTTCATTGCACTTTACCTGCAGTAGCTTAAATAGCGCAGTTACAGCACTAGCAGAGCACAGAAAAACCCCAAACCATTATTTTCCATAGAGTTTAAATACCTCCAATGTTTTGTCCAAAAAACCCACAAATTTACTGTCAAATTTGGATTTAGATGTGTAGGAACAATGGTTTTCAGTGTATTTTGATGAAGATTTTTAGTCCCTTCTTTGTAACATTTCTTTTAGGGTCTTAGCCTGTCTACTCACTGAACACTGATTTTGATTACTAATTTTAAAATCAGTTTGATGACTGTGTGAGGGCTAGACTTGCATTCCTTCCCTCTTTGCTGCAGGTCAGTTCAACCACTTAAGTAAATGAACACTGAAGAATAATTGCATTTGTTGAAAGCATAGTGGGCCCAATGGGTGCAAGTAAGATAATTTCAGCTCTGTAGCTCCAGCTCCAAGTCCATTTTGAATATCAACATCTAGCAAGAATTAATTAGAATTGTCTTTTTAATAGAGTTTTTCATGAGAAAATATCAATACTATTTCCACCTACCATGTAACTTTTTCACAGAAATGTTGTTGCTAATAAATTTAAGTCTATTATGTTTTTTAATTCAATATTTTGTGCAACTACCCTGCATAAATTATTAGTTTTCCTTCAGGATGAGGTATTTTCAAATCATCAAAAATGAAATTTTTTTTATTTATTGAATAACCAATAGATTGACTAAGCTAGAAATTCCTTTAATCAACTCATCATCATGTCTCTGAGGCATAGTTTCTTTCCATGAGAGGTTAATCTCCATTGTGGCAATGTTATCAGTATATTTTCTACACAAAATGAGATTTTTCTTATTTCTTCTGTGTATATCAGGGACCTATTATATGAATGAAAAGCTAGTCAATCAAGAGTTGATGAATTAAGGAGAGTGAATAGTTCTGAATGCTCGGTATGGTTAATTCTTTAGGGTTAATTAAGGCTGAAATTAATCACAAGCAATTGTTCTGTTTTATTTTTTATTATGCAGTGAGATAAGAGCTATCTAAAGTATCTGACAAGGTGTTTCCATATTATTTGTAATTTATCAAGGGAAATATTTCAAAGTTTAGGATAAGGAGGACTGACACTTCTGTGTTGTTACAGCATTACCATCAACCAGGTGGTGTCTGCACCAACCTTGCTTCAGAGAGACAAATCAAAGACAGTAACTGACAGATCAGTCACTTTCTAGTTTCCCTCTGGAAAATCTGGCAAAAGTATGTTTAAATTACTACAGATGCAAGATGAGGATGGCTTCCTTTCTATGTGATGCTGTACACAGTGTAGCTTTTCAACAACTTCTAATATACAAAAGATAACAGAAAGTATCTCCAACAATTTTGGTCTATGAATCCTCCTAAATGTGATAGCACAATATGTGGATAACTGAGATTTCTCTTATTGGAAAATTATTTTTTCTCCTTAAATGTACTCATTAAAAGGACTTTTTTTTTTTTAATCAAAACAAAACCTGTATTATTTGTAACTCTTTTGTTTGCTTTGCCATCTCTAGTTATATTTAGTACCAGGACATGATTTATTTAGGTCAGTCTCTTAATTTTTTAGTCACTTGGCACTGGTTAGTAATTTTGACAATGGCTTATGCATATAATTTCTACATATGAAATGCATATGATATAAAACTTCTATAGTTTTATATGAAATATGAAATACTATATTTTATACTATATATATTTATATTTCAGACAGACACTATAAGCATATGTTTATGTCTGTGCTTATTTGCAGTGCATACTCTTAAAAACATGAACTGAAAAATTATTTGAAACTATCCATTCTTTTAAGCAGAAGTAGTTGTCTAAAGAATAATTTCAAATAGCGAATCACCTGGTCTACAACTTGTTGAAGTGTTTTAGTCTTAATTTTTCTCCTAATCTATTGCACAATCTTGGGATGAAAATAAAACACCTGCTTTATCTTTATGTTTAAGGAAATGAGCTGCTGATTTCTGCCAATTGATTTTGTCTAAAAAAAGCAGCAGCAAAAAGCTCATTAACATTTTTGCTTCTTCTAGTTCTCAGAGAAGTGGCCATTATATTGCAAATAGAAGAACGTTTTGATAAAGCTTGTTATATCTGTTATAGATCCGTGCAGTAAGTTACTAAAGAAGGAATGTTTTAGTTCTTTGTATCATATTATTATCATCTGTCATATTTCCAGGTATGCAAGAAAATTCTGTAACAGAACTGGATAATAAACTTATTTTATGTTTGAATCTGACTGCAGCAGTCCTTTCAGATTTCAGAACCAGTTAAAGATTGAAAAAATCAGTAGCTCTCAAAAAGTCTAAGAATACCACCAGATTAAGACATTTTAAAAAATAATATAATTAATATTAATAACTATTTTTTTCTAATTATGGCTTAATTAATTACAGTTTTCCAGAGTGAACTTGTGATAGAAATCACACAAGTGCTGGAAAGAAAGTAAAGGGAATCAACTCAGAAAACCTGTTCTAAATAGAACTTCTACTGTCTGAATAAATTCAAACATCTGCTTTGCCCTTCTAAGACTATTAGAATTTCAGAATTAATTTAATTTTCAGCTTTAAGTACTTTACCAAATAAAAATATGTGCTCAGTTAAGTATTTTGTGTAAGTAGGACTGTAACACAGTGATATATTGAGATTTTGATTTATAGAAAATCAGGGAAAGCTCATTTACTTCCTAATTTCTTACTGACTATCATAAAGCCTGTATCTCAAAAAATAGTAGTTGTACATGAGTAGCTGGTCAAGTGTTCAGCAACTCTAATTGCTCATCTTAAAGTCAGATGGCTAAAAATACTGAACAGTATCATGAAATTTATATTCTGGGTGAATTATGAATGAAAACTTCAACAGTAAATAATTGAAGCTATACTGCATAATGGTGGAAAAAGGTGGAAGCTCCACTACTCTGTAGCTTACAAAATGTGTATCTTTTATTATGTATTTAGAAAATGGTTTACCCTCATTTCCTTTCTATCTTTTATTTTCCTGCTAATATTTCAAATCTTTGTCTCTTTTTTTAAATTTAGGTATTTTATTAGAAACACTATAAAACTCTCCTGGTTCTAAGTGACAAGGGCATAAATTCTCATATAATTCCCACTTAACTTCAGTTGGAAATGGGTATTGTGTCTTTAAAAAAAAAAACTTATATGCTGAACTATGGAGATATATTTTCTTATTAAATAGATGACAAAGTAATTAACGTAGTCTATAAATTTGTTTCAAGCAAGTATATTAAATATTTAATGCAAATGCACTTATAAGGATACTCTCAGGTTTATTAAACCTGAAGTGGGTTAGGGTTAAGGTATTTGGCAGATATTTATAGAGACAATATATCAGGAATGGAAAAAAAAATTCCTGTAGCTTCTGAAAATATCCAGTATATTTCCTAGAAAATTATGCTGTGTTACACAATTATAAATAATTCATTATTAGAGAAAACAATATTGCTGGCAGTTTACATATTTAAATTCTCACAGGAGAACAGGTCTTTCTTTCATTTCATACTTGCTAAGACTCTTCCACCCTGGCAAAACTGCTAATTAAAAGACTATATCTATCATTTTCATGATCTCTCACTAAGGCATTAAATGTTTCAGTCACCATACACAAATGTAGCCTAAACAATTCCACTAGGAGTGCATCTATTCCAGTGCTTGCATAATTGTTATGCACTGCTTTGGGTTGGGTTAATTTTCTTTATATCAGACTGTATGGTACTAAGTCTTGGATTTGTGACTAACACAGTTTTGATAGTACAGGGATGTTTTAGTTAGTGCTGAGCAATCTTACACAGAGCCAAGGCCTTTTCTGCTTCTCACCACCCCACCAGTGAATAGTTTGGGGGTGCACAAGAAGTTGGAAGGGGACACAGCTGGGACAGGTAACCCCAGCTGGCCATACCACATGGCATCAGACACACCAATCAAAGATAGGGCAAGAAGCAGGAAGGGAGGACATTTAGAATTATGGAATTTTCTTCCCAAGTGGATCCCTGTTTTGCCCTGTGTGGCTGAACCATGCCTTCCAATTGCCAATGGGAAATAGTGAATGATTCCTTATTCTGCTTTTCTTCTGTGGGTGACTTTTTGGTTTACCTGATCTATCCATGATGAGAGTTGTTTCACTGACATTGATGAAACCCATCAAACCTGGACTAGTGGAGAAGGATGAACCATCCAACACTTCCAGGGAGGAGGAACACACAACTTTTTTTTTCCATGCACAGAAAAATTGAGAAAGAAATGAAATGGAATGAAAGCCTTCATGTCTTTAACTTCTTTGATTAAATGTGTGGCAAGGAGGCCTCATTTGGTTAAATAAACAGATTTTAAAATTACCTGTTCTTTTTCTTCATTGTGTAGTCCAGTTAAAGAGATTTTTAAAAAAGATTGTGTGGTAGGATTTACGGGAAATCCATTTTCCGGTATAAAATTCCAGGTCAGTGTACCAATGGTGGTAGGGTATATCTACATGTGGCCAGAATATCATAATGAACTGACATGATATAAGACCCATAGCTGCATGCAGACCATGCATTTAAAAGAAGAAGTTTATTAATCATATTTGAAAATCTGCTTCATTAGCCTTTCTCTAAATGCCATGATGATTCTTACTATCTATGTAAGTGGCCTTGAATTTCAATAAAAGCAGGGTCAATTAACAACACTCTGGATTGTGTTCAAATTAGCTATGGTTCAGTCCTGGTGAACTGAAGCAGATTTAAGAAAATTATGTATTTTAAATAAACACCAATGAAGCACATTGAACCTCAAAAGTCAAATATAGTACATTACACTTATCCTACATTAGGTAAAGAGAGACAGGCAGACAGGCATACTTTTTTTTTTTTTTTTTTTTTTTTTTTTTTTTTTTTTTTTTTTTTTTTTTTTTTTAATTCATTCTCCTTTGAAATGTTTCCATATTTTAACTAGGACACCCGTAGGAAAATGTTTGTTTATCTACTAAAGAGAATAACATCTGCTTTCAAGAGACACAGAAGGATCCATCTGAATCATTAAATCAACATGCTACTCTCATAAGCAATACTGAAATTATTTTCTCCATAAATGCATCCAGAACTTCCAAAACAAACTAGTTTGGTCTTTTCCTCATCTCTGATTGATTCTTCAACTCGCAATTAGTAATAATTAGGAACCGTCTTCTAACTCCACGTAATGGAGTTAGAGTCCATGATCAGTTTATAATCCTTTGTTCTTTAGCCAACATTTCTTTATTTTAAGTATTTCTCCCTCATTAGTGTTTATGTGTCATACATTTCAGACGTCTTACGTCTCAGACAGTGATACATCTAAGATTTCACTTGTTCCAAAAGCAAAGTTTATATAGTTTCTTTTTTCTCCTCATCAATACAGTTGTCCTTCTCTGTATGTATATGCAATTTGAATTCACTGTTTTAAACTATGAGGATATAATGAGGAAACATTATTAGTCCCATTCAATATCAGTTCCTAAATATTTTCATTTTAGCACACTCACTATTTTTTTTTTACCAAAAGAACACTGGACAAAATTGGCATCTGAAACTGACCCTTAAGAAAATTTACAAGTAACTTTCCCTAAACATAATGCTTTCCTTTCCTAACTATATGCTTTTTACCCAGTTTCTCACAATTTTCTAGTGTTTTTAACAATGACATCTCTACAGTTTCATAAGTCACTATAATGAACAATGTACTGAAAGATTAGATTTGCAACTGTTCTCCTTTATGCAAAGAAGGTATTCCCAGACTGCATAACTTTGAAAACATCCATATTATTATCTGCCTCAAAATTTAGCCTGAAAATGCTTTGTGCATTTAGTTTGGTCTCAGTCTGCTCTTGCTAGGTGACTTCATCTGGCTTTTTTAAACTCAGGTTTGTGTGGTCAGATATAAGAATCCAGATGATCATTGTTGCCATATTAAATGTGTCAGATAATTAAATGATCATTAAATGATCTGACATATTCAGTATCGTATATCAGAGATGTTACTTTTGTCTTGGGCGTAAAGCATGATATGCTCCTGGGCTGCTCCTTTCAATCTGATGTCTCTCTCAGATGTTTCTATCAACTCTGTCTATCTGTCCGTCTGTCTTTCTATCACCTACTTACACAGAGCATGTCCCTGAAGTTAAAACATTGCACAAACAAGCCTGGTGTAGCAATGCAAGGCAGGAAGCAGAGAAGTCTAAGGATACAGTTTGTTCAACTCAGAACCCCTTTTCTAAAACATAGCGGAAAGTACTTGAGCAATACATACAGATCCTCTAGAAAGCTAGTCAGAAAAATAATTTCTTACTTTGACCCTTATCAGCTAGGTTAAAACCTAGCTAATACCACAGTTTCTGCTTGCTCATCTGGTCAATAGTCCAGATGCAGAAGTATTAATTGTATGAAAACTCAAGATTGATCGGACTATGGTAGTTATATCCTGGGTATAAAAGATCAGTCCATGTCAGTTTGAGAAGTCCCTGGAGTACAGGGTAGCTCCTTTTGGGGTCACAGTTCTGGACACAGGTAGGTAGCTATTATATTTTCCTTAGAAGAAAGAAAAATAGACCAGATTCTAGTCTATGATTACTACCATTTTTTAAAACCTGATTAGAATAGACAGACACACAATTTAGGCTGAAAAAGAGCACCTGAACCACCAAGCCTCCAGAATCTCCTTTAAGTATGAAAATGTCTGTATCAGCAAACTCAGTTTTTACTTTTGTGTTTTGCACTTTCTTTTTTTAAAGAAAATTAGCAAAATTATAAATCAGAAAAAAAAACCTATCTGTTAATTAGATGGAGACATTACAAATATTTTCAGAAATTAATATTTTTAAGACAGGTTGATAGAAATAAGTTCCTTATGCGTTATGATCGGAACAGCTAAGGATACAGCACTATGACACTCATTAAGGAAGGCTTTGTCTACAAAGGCCACATTTAATTGGATGACACATAAATTCCCCATAGTGAAAGGACAACTGCGGATTTATGATGAAAAATAGCTAGCATTCACAAAGATAATGACTATACATATACCTATGCAAGCTAGACATATTTATTCTCTATTATTACTAGACAGAGAGGACCCACTAGATGTCTATTCAGATCAAGTATCTGACTCAGCTGCTGTGAGCTGTCTTCTAGAGGAACCTAACTTTACTCCTCTTCTGTAAGGTGGATTAGCTTCTTTAAGTCTTTTTGGATACCTCAATTCTTTCCCATGCTCTTACTTATCAGAGGATGAATGGAGTCAATAGATTCACACTAGCAGTATTAAAGAACTCCTTTCTGCTTGCACAGCCTAATAATCAAACCAGCTTTTACTCTTTACCCTTTTTTATTCTCTTTCAAAAACATAGTGATGCTATTTAAATAAATATTATAATTGGGACATGACTGAAAAATAGGTGTACCTTTCAAAGTATAAAGAAATATTAGTCTCTGAACTGTATGTGATACAAACACAAAATTACTTCTATTGTTTCTCAATCATATATGAGACAGATTTTTAAATTAATGGTGGGAGATTTCAAAGGTGCCTGACACTGACTATGCCTAGAAGCATGAGACATTAATATTTCTATTAGTATTAACATTAATATTTCTATTAATATTTCTATTTTTAAAAAACTATACAGACATGTTTGGTATTTCAGTATAATAGTATATAAAAAATTCAAGGTTACTAAGATATACTTTAATTTCACAGAAATCAAATACAGAATGATACAGAAATCAAATGAAAACATGGATTTGTTATGAAATATGAAATGTTTTCCCCTACTTACTATGCTGAGATTACGAAGAAACACTTCCTTGCTTTTAATCTGTAAGTGGTCTGTNAAGCTTTATCAGTTTTTTATTACGTGGAAAATATTGCTTTTTTTTTTTTTTTTTTCCTACAGTACTGCACTCCTCTTTTGTCTTGGTGATGGTTAAACTGGAATAGGTAGGTTGGATGCTGTGTGATGTTACTAGTACCATGTTACATGTGTGATGTTACTCAGTGCCATTGTCTAGCAACTGCTCCGGTGGGTCAAGGGTTGGACTAGATGATCTCTGAGGTCCCTTCCAACCTGGCTAATTCTATGATTCTATGATTCTATGATTCAGTGGTCCAAGAAACTGAAGTAGATCAAATTTACAGTCTTTCAGAATCAGTTGTTTAAGTGATGGCCATTTTAATTAATTCAAGCACATGATCATTTTGCTCCATTACATTTCTTGGCAAGAGAAAAATCTGCAATGTCCAGACTTTTTCTTTGATGCTCTGAGATGCCAATAGCTCCTGAATTGACAATATTGTCTGTGTAAGCTGATTAGTCTGAATCAGCACTGACTTGCAGTCATATTTGACCTTGCTTTCCTTTATTTCCTTAGAAGCCTCAAAACACCGAAACAAATGTTGCCAGTATTTATTTGGAAGATTACTTGCGAATCCCAAATGTTATGAGAACAGACTGAGAAGAAATATCTGAATACTTAAAAAATGCAGTCTCTTAAATAGATGAGCTAAGAGACTTCATGTGTGTCTGTTGAGTTGCTTCTACTTATTTTAATGTTCTTTTTCTGACTAAAAAGGATTATGTCATTGATAATTGAGACCTGCAGTATTGTCATAAATATTTAATTAAATATCATTCCTGCAGTGCATCTGCTTTAGCCAGTTTGTTTTTGTGTATATTTTTACCACATAATGTATTGTTGAGGCTGCAATATCTGCATTTCTATGCTACCTAGGGATTCAGAATTGGGTAGACTGCTGCTTAGATCAGGTTTGTTCATTGCTTCATGGTTATTTGGTTAACAGCTTTCCTTGCTTAAAACACTTTCTTTTTTTCAACTATAATGTGTTTTCAGTGCAATTTATNCTCCCCTGGCACAACTTAAGACTGTGTCCTCTTGTCTTGTTGAAGGTCGTCTGTGAAAAGAGTCCAGCTCCCACCTCGCTACAGCCTCCTTTCAGGTAGTTGTAGACGGCAATGAGGTCTCCCCTGAGCCTCCTCTTCTTCAGGCTGAACAGCCCCAGCTCCCTCAGCCTCTCCTCATAGGGCCTGTGCTCGAGTCCCTTCACCAGCCTGGTTGCCCTCCTTTGGACCTGTTCCAGGACCTCTACATCCTTCTTAAACTGGGGGGCCCAGAACTGGACACAGTACTCGAGGTGTGGCCTAACCAGCGCCGAGTACAGGGGAAAATTCTTTCCCATGCTCTTACTTATCAGAGGATGAATGGAGTCAATAGATTCACACTAGCAGTATTAAAGCACTCCTTTCTGCTTGCACAGCCTAATAATCAAACCAGCTTTTACTCTTTACCCTTTTTTATTCTCTTTCAAAAACATAGTGATGCTATTTAAATAAATATTATAATTGGGACATGACTGAAAAATAGATGTACCTTTCAAAGTATAAAGAAATATTAGTCTCTGAACTGTATGTGATACAAACACAAAATTACTTCTATTGTTTCTCAATCATATATGAGACAGATTTTTAAATTAATGGTGGGAGATTTCAAAGGTGCCTGACACTGACTATGCCTAGAAACATGAGACATTAATATTTCTATTAGTATTAACATTAATATTTCTATTAATATTTCTATTTTTAAAAAACTATACAGACATGTTTGGTATTTCAGTATGATAATATATAAAAAATTCAAGGTTACTAAGATATATTTTAATTTCACAGAAATCAAATACAGAATGATACAGAAATCAAATGAAAACATGGATTTGTTATGAAATATGAAATGTTTTCCCCTACTTACTATGCTGAGATTACGAAGAAACACTTCCTTGCTTTTAATCTGTAAGTGATATGCTAATTTGACATCTGCATTCTTATTAATCTGAGTAGGTAAAGCAAGTAGTTTTAGTTCAATATGTGTTGCTTCCACGCCGAATCTTCAAGATGTGAAAGCAACAGCGATGAAGAATAGGCCAGGGATACAGATCTCTCTTTACTTGTTACTGTAAAGTACTGGCTGACTGACATTCATGCAAATGCAGGACCTTACAGAGAATGGGAATATAGAAAATATCTATAATTTTCATTAGTTTGAAAAATAATTAGAACGAAAGGTGGTTACAAATCTCTGTATGCAACTGTGTATCGCCACTCATTGCGTTTTGTAGACTGCAATACTGAATTTGAATATCGAAATGATTTCAGTGACACACCTGCTGACATAATATCATTTATACCCTTTTAAAGGATGCTGAAATGCAGTGAAGGTTCAGAGAAGAGCTACAATAATGATCCTAGATTACAATTACATAATTTTAATAGAAGGTTAAAAGGGGATTTCATGATAATTTTAGGCATCTATAGGGGGACAGTGAAAAAAATCCTCAAACACATCACAGTGCCCACAATGTTTCATTTTTACTGAAATCCTAATTTTCGTGTCACACTCAGCAATCTTTCATTTCATTCTATATCAGAACAGCCTCTTTCTCCAATTAAGTAAAGCCTAGACAGTTTTTCAAGCTAAACCAAGTCACTAGCTGGGATTTCTAATTTCCCAGGTAGGACCTACTGCCCCAGATACACTGAAAAGGGACTTCAGTTAACATTCACCATCAGTGAGTGCCTTACAAGGATTTTACATCGTTCTGGAAGATTCATTCACTGTATCAGAACTGAAAACAAGTATAATAAAAATAAATGTGCTTGCTTTTTTTGTAGGGATCTTACAGAGTAATTCAACAGCAATTCCCATTAATAAATTTGGAACATTGTACCCTATAACAATGAAATACTTCCTGTGATAATTCCTCTCATATGCAAGAGAGTGGTATAAAGCTTAATCTATTTCATTCCTATTACATGAGTGCATGCCAGCCAAATAATGACAAACTATAATTCTATCACTGTCATATATATATATATACACATATATATATGCTGCACAAAAGTACAGAACTGATCATAATGGTTTTCTCACAGCATGAAATATTTCCAGTTACTGTAGTAAGATAAACATCTACTCTGTGACTACTGAAACCTAGTCATAGATGTAAAATTTTAAAGGGTTCCTGTGGGTACTATTCAGACCAATAAATAAATTTTTAACCAATAAATAAACGGAATACAGTTCACACAAAGTACCTGAGATTTCACAGATGATCTTGAAAATCATATTATTCCAGTTAAACAAATAGTGAACACTTAAGACTTTTTTTGTTTTTTTTCTGTAATTGTAATGTTTTATTCATAAATAGAGAACCATGTTCTTCTGATACAAAAGAGGCTTTTTCTATTTAAAACTGACACAGCATGGGAAATTTTAATGTAAATGCATTGTATTGCACCCCAAATTCTCATTCCTTCTAAGATGGTTTAGATGAGGAATTCCAGCAAACCCACAAACTTATAAAATGTCTAATTAGGCTTTATATTTTAATTGCGGGGGGAGTAGGGTTGTTTTCACACAAACTAGTCTGGATTTCTGCTTTAATAAACTTATCCACAAAAATCATTTCATCTTGAATACAATGAAGTTCCTTCTAACTTTTATAAGTACTAAATCAACCCTTTCAGCCTGGATTCAGTGGTCCAAGAAACTGAAGTAGATCAAATTTACAGTCTTTCAGAATCAGTTTAAGTGATGGCCATTTTAATTAATTCAAGCACATGATCATTTTGCTCCATTACATTTCTTGGCAAGAGAAAAATCTGCAATGTCCAGACTTTTTCTTTGATGCTCTGAGATGCCAATAGCTCCTGAATTGACAATATTGTCTGTGTAAGCTGATTAGTCTGAATCAGCACTGACTTGCAGTCATATTTGACCTTGCTTTCCTTTATTTCCTTAGAAGCCTCAAAACACCGAAACAAATGTTGCTTAATTCTGACCAGCAGACCCATATATTATGTAAATAATAATAATAAAAAAAAATAATAAAAAAAAATTAAATGGTAATTAATCTTCGATAATGGTAAATAACTTTTGATATGGAATAGCAGTAGAATGACTCGGAACTCAATATAACCTTTCCTTTTCAGGATAGCTTGAAGACAATTTAAATCAGAGTCACTAGAATAGAGTACAGATGTTTGCTAGAGTTACATTTTCTCGATGACCCTTTGAGACCTTGGCCTAGATCCTGCTATAACCTTTTAGTATCTGATCTTACATTGTTGTGTAACACTTTCAAGTAAATGAAGCACATGATACATTTATTTTCAATATCTTCGAATCTGTGATTTTGATGATTAGAGACAATGGAAGAACTTGTTTCTTTGTTAATGAGGGTGCTTGACGCAGAAGACTTTTTTGGGAAAAAAAGGATAAACCTTATCATTCCAAGTCAAAGATAGTATGAGAAGCTATTTAGGACTCATATCAAGCTAGATTATGGGGTGAGTAGGTGAGCAAGGATCTGAATCTAGTCCATGGCTGGATTTTAAAACCTAACTCTGTCATCCTGAAATGCCAAGATGCTTCCACTGTTTCTTACAGTTTATTATTATTTTTTATTATTTATACATGAAAAAGTTGTGTCATTTATAATCTCCACATATCTCTTTAAGTGTGAGTACCCCTTCTTCCCTCCCCCCCCCTTTTTTTTTTTCATTACAATCACCCAAACTTCTCTCATCAGCAAAAAAAGAATAAAATATATCGATTCTTCCTATTTTGATGCTATGATAACCACCATTTGTTTGGCTATGATATTTTGTATATAGTGCCCAATAATTCCTTTGCAATATCCCATTATGTGTTTGTCATATCTGTAGCTTCTTAACTCCACATCACGGTTTGGCTATAACATAGTTTGGCAGTATAGAAAGCAGATCTTTATTTGTGTTTCAGTCATTAAAAACAAAGATTATGTCTTGGGTAAGGAAGTAGAACAGCTCCTGGAGCAGTTAGGTTTGCAATGACAACAGTGAATTTAAGTGAGAATAAAAGTAAATGCCTCCTAACATTCTGTGATTCTGTGATTCCTATCTTCTGACATACAATATGGGCTACTGACTCATCAAGTTGTTTTTTATTTATCTCATTAGATTCCCATGCTTTCATTTCTAAGTTCTCCTGCAATTATCGTGTTCAGAGAAGATTAACAATTTTTTGAAGAAGAAAATCCATACCAAAACAACAAAACCCCCACATATCCTTCTTTGAGTAAAAAAGTACATTTATTCAGAGCCGTAGACTAGTATTGTGATGCACCTTTCAAATTGTTAGATGTTGTTATGCTCCAATCTTCTGTTTCTGTGTGTATAGTTTATTGTAAAACAGAAACATTTTCAATATGTTGCCAGGGAAGGAGAGGGGGATTGTTGACAGGAGATATATTTATTTATTTATCATTTGAAAGCAAAGTTTGCCTATTTATAAAACATGAGCCATGGCTCTTAGAAATGTCTCACAGAAAATCATCACCTTGAGGGAAGCAAACTGTCCAACTATTACTTTGGTGAAATTAAATGCCGTGACTAATGCCAGCAATTACCCTCCTTTATTAATAGCTATAAAGGGCCTATTTGTTTCCATGTTGGTGCTTACCAAATTGATCTATGTTTTAGTGAGTGCTGAAGTGCAGATTTATTAGTTTTTGTTTCAGTATTGGAGTAGGAGACAGAAGCAGAGCCAGATTTTCTCAGATAAATGGAGGGTTTTTGTAACTACAAGTTTATGACACAGAACTGACATTGAGGAGGGGCTGCATGAGGATTGCTGAGAGCCTGGCCACTGCAATAACAAGATCAGAGCACAACATCATGGGTGCAAGATCACTCCCCTAATGCCTGATTCAGCTGAAACTACCTGAAGATTAAATTGAAGGACACTATACATGAAGCCTCACAATATAGCTATTTAATGTTTTAGTGAGAGTTGCATAAATTGAATGAGAGCCAATAGAGAGACCAATAGTGACAGTGGACTGCAGATACCACCCAATGTCTCATTTGGCACTATTGTCACACACCAGGCAATGAAAGACAAAATCTGGCTTTCGTTTTAAACATTTTCCTGCAGAGCCTTCAGGAAAGCACTGTAACAATATCAAACTAATGAAGAAAATGTTAGTAAGCTCCCTTTTTATATTTTGGCTCATGGTAGAGCTCAATACTGCTACAGTTATCTTTTATTTCAGAAGATTAATTACCATAATTATTTTAATTTTGCATTGATTAGTGTGCCTCTAAGGAGTACATTAAGGAGTCATGCTTAAGGTCCAGACTCTATATACAAATAAAACAGATACAGTTAAATGACTTGTGATTTGTACATCTTACCATAATACTTGGGGTGAAATCTTGGAAGGCAAATCTAACTAGTCATGGATTTCAATCTGACCTGAAAGAACACTTACAAATGTTTCTTGGGTGCTTTAGAAGAAAACAATGCATTCAGCTAAAAATACGAGTATGAACTGCTGCAAAGTCTTCTTTATACTTCAGACATCTACTCCAGACATCACTGTTTAAAGGCCTAATTGGAATCACTGTACTATTGCGTAAGTTACAGCCCTGACTGACAAGACATGTAAAAAGTACAAGAAATGCCAATTTATATCTAGCACACAGAGGTACAGAGATTTTTCCCTAGAAAAATTCCAGTGAGTTCCATGTTTTCAGCGTCCCGTAAGACCACCCTTGAACTCAAATTCTTGCATAAGGAAGGGTTGCTGTCCAAAATATCCATACTCTTCAATTACCTATCTTTCTAGTATTCACAGTGCATGATGCACAGCATTTGACTATATTTTGCCACAGTATACCCAAAGCCACTAGCATTTCAGGTTTGCAAAGGTATTTGGACTCCTAAAGAAAGAGAAAAAGACCAGCTTATGTTAGCAAATCTGCTTAGATGCCCAACTTCAATTTTCATATCATGTGTATAAAAACCTTTTAAATTCCTTCCTTGGTTGCTATTTTTAAATGTTTATCCAGTGACTGTGATTCTACTCACAATAAAATAATTTTTAAATGTCCCATTGGTTGCACCAGTAGAAAATCTCTTGCACCAGGATGGACTTGATGATCTCAGAGGTCCTTTCCAGACTCAATGATTCTGTGAAAATCAAGCCCTTATTGTATATGTGTAATGAAAAATAGCAACTGATATGAGCAGAAAAACAGCTTCAGTTTCAATTGGCAATGTTCTAATTTACAAAGTATTCAACCTGTCTAGAAAGCACTCCCAAAGTGCATTCTGTTTTTGAGAATGTAAGAAAAAAGTTGGGTAGTCTTAGTGGGACATTAAGGAGTCCATAAGTCAAATATCTCGTAATTCTTCAACCTAAAAAAAAAGAAGTTTCTAGTTTGAAGTAGAAAAGGTTTTCTCTGTGTTTTCCTTGAGGTAAAGATGCAGTATTTAAATATGGAAGGTTAGTTTCTTTTTATTTTATTTCCATTTTTTAAAGTATGGCAACATAAGAATATGCGACGTCATTTAAATTTTACTGTACTTTTGTTTCTTTCTGCTTTTCAAAATAGTAAAATTAGAACAGAGTTGAAGTTTTGCCAATGCATATCAACTTTAAGATGTTTTGAAATAAAATGTTTGTAAAGCTGCACATAAGGGTCATTTTGAGCTTCTACACACCTCAATCTATTTAGTCATAATAGGGAAATGGTTGCTAAATCAAGTTTGCACAAAAAACTTTGAGGCTAGTTATAGCTTAGGAAAAAAAAAAAAAAAAAAAAGTCAGTACTTGAAATGTCTGTTATTGTTAATCTCCCAGGCTTGAGCTATGTAGTTGTTATCAAGATGAACAGACATTGTTAATAAAATTGAAAATTACAGTAGTGTCATCTAGGGAAACATTAAGCCATTCATATGATAGAAAGATTGACTTTAATCTAATCAGTGAACACACAGAAAAAATGCAAACTGTTTCATAACAATGACTTATATGAATGCTTTACTCCAAGATGGTATTCATATATTCAGGTTCTCCATTCCTTCCAAGGTGATAAATAAAAATAAACATAGAAAAAATTAAATTGTTTGTACTTATTGAAACCATGCTGAATACTTTAAATAGATTCTTTTCAAACCATGAACCTATCTTCTTACTAAGAGTCATTTGGTAATGACAAAAAAAAAAAAAATTATTCAGGGAAATGTCTGGTTTTCCCAGTTTATCCACAAATCATGGAATTTTCAGGGTTGGAGGGGACCCTTAAATCATCTAGTTCAAACCCTCCTGCCATGGGCAGGGACACCTCCCACTAGATCAGGTTGCTCAGAGCCCTGTCCAACCTGCCCTTAAAAACTCCAGGGATGGGGCTTCCACCACCTCTCTGGGCAACATGTTCCAGTGTCTCATCACCCTCATGGTAAAGAACTTCTTCTTAATATCTAATATAAATCTACTCTACTCTAGTTTAACCCCTAGTCCTGTCACTACCTGACATCCAAAGGAGTCCCTCACCAGCTTTCTTGTAGGCCCCTTCAGATACTGGAAGGCCACAATAAGGTCTCCTCAGAGCCCTCTCCTCTCCAGAGTGAATAACCCCAACTCTCAGTCTTCACAGGAGAGGTGCTCCAGCCCTCTGATCATCCTCATGGCCCTTCTCTGGACACACTCCAGCACATCCATGTCTTTCATGTAACAGGGGCTCCAGAACTGGACTCAGTACTACAGATGGGGTCAGAGAAGAGCAGAGTAGATGGGGAGAATCACCTCCCTCATCCTGCTGGCCACGTTTCTCTTGGTGTAGCCAAGGATCTGGTTGGCTTTCTGGGCTGCAAGTGTACACTGGTGGCTCATGTTGAACTTCTCATCCACCAGCACTCCCAAGTCCTTTTCCACAGGGCTGATCTCAAGCCAGTCACTGCCCAGCCTGTATCAGTGATTGGGATTGCCTCGACCCAGATGCAGGACCTTGCACTTGGTCTTGTTGAACTTCATGGGGCATGGGCCCACCTCTCCAGCCTGTCAAGGTCTCTCTGGATGGCATCCCTCTCCTCCAGTGCATCAGCCACACCACACAGCTTGGTGTCATCAGTGAACTTGCTGAGGGTGCACTCAATGCCACAATCATGTCACTGACAAAGATTTTTAACAGAATCAGTCCCAGTACTGATCCCTGAGGGACTCCACTTGTCACTCCCCTTGTACATGGACCCATTGACAGCCACTCTTTGGGTGATGCTGTCAAGCAGGTTCTTTTTCCATTTAGTGGTCCATCCATCAAACCCATATTTTGCCACGTTGGAGGCCACAGAGAATACCAAGTCAGTGACATTGCAGTTTCAGCACTATTGAAGGTAAATAGAAAAATCTTTCATAAGAAATAATAATTAGCTTATACATGAGAAAACCTGGAACTGAATGGCTTTTGTGACTCAAAGGCATTTTACTACCCTTTCAGATGTTTTAAGTGGTCCCAATTAAGAATATTTTAACTGCATGTGTATGCTCAGTAATTAATAGAAAACCAAAGTCTGTCCTGACTCTACATTTATTTTCTGCTGAAGAAAAGTGCAGAACAAGGAAGGGCAATGCAAGCCAAGGCAGATGTGAAGAGAGGAGAGATAAGAGTAATTACAGCAGTTTTGCCTGATTGGTTAACAGAAGTCTGGTCCATTAGGACTATGTTTAAAGATCCCAGAGTCAGATCAGAGAAACTGACATAGCTTTGTTATATTTGTGTTACTAGTGCCTTCCTTGTCTGAACACACAATTATAAATATTTTAGGAGAAAAGTGTTATCTGTACAGTAGTGTTAAAATTTTCAAGGATATTAAGTTCATACACCAGGAAAATCCAAAAATTGTAAATTTATGAGTAGTTATGGGAACACACAGCCTCATCATAACATTACAATTACATGACTTACAGGCACTTACTAGTATTATAAGATCCATTGGCAGCAGCGAGTCTGTTGTGCACTTGACTTTTACAGATAGCTGTGTCACAAATTAGTTCCACACCATTCTGCAAAAATATTACACCTTCCCCCTAGAGGCCTCTCACTTGTGCCACTCATGTCCTCAAGACCTCTCATCCTTCATCCTTTCATTGCATAGAACCTGAGCAGGCAGACTGCAGTGTCTGCTCTAGCCTTCTGTCAAATATGTGGAGCATTCAGAGTGAATTGATGAAGAAATCCATCTACTAGGTTATACTTTTGTAATTTTTGGGGAAAGGAAAAAATGAGCAATTTCAGGATTGCTCACTCTGAATATATTAGGCAATTAGTTCTTATATATATTTTATTGGCAGAAATTCTTCAGGTTCACTGCTCTGCATGGCATGACCATGGCAAAATAAACATTGTAATCCTTCTTAGACAAATTGAAACACAAAATGTCTGAGCAGTGGTGGCAGGGATAGGCTTAATGCCGAAACTACAGAGATGTGGCAAAAGAAGGCAAAAGAAACGATATTCCCCCTAATGAGTGAAACAGAAGACCTATCTACATCTGACATGAAGAAGGCTGAAGTAGCAGACTAATTTTCTTTCTCAGCAGAGGTTCTAGCCATGCCATTCAATTCACAGAATTAACAGGAACTGGAACAATAAAGAAACATCCACCATAGGATAAGATCAGGTTCAAGACCATGCAAGGAAACTGAAAGTGCATAAGTCCATGGGCCTTAATGAAATACATCTGCAGGTCCTGAGGGAACTGGTAGATGAAGTTGCTAAGGCACTATCCCTCATATTTGAAGACTCAAGAAAGACTGGATATCCTCCTGAACATTATGATAAAGCACATGAAAAACACAGAAGTTATTGGTGATAGCCAACGTAGTTTCACTAGAGGCAAATCATGGCTGACATATCCCACCACCTTCTATGGTGGGGTTACAACATTGCTGGAAAAGAGAAGAGTGACTGACACAACTACCTGGATTTGTCCAAAGCATTTGATGCAGTCCTTCACAACTGTCCCTCCTTGGCTCTAAAATGAAGAAACATAGATTCAATGAATGGACCATTTGATGGATAAGGAACTGCATGAATGATCACACTGAAAGAGTTGCAATCAAAGGCTCGATGTCCAAGTGGAGAGCAGTGAAGAGTGGCATTCCTCATGGGTACTGGGACTGATATTGTCTAATATCTTTGTTGATGACATGGACAGAGGAATTGGACAGAAAATGGATTCAGAGATCAAGAGCAGAGAGTTGATGAAAAGGTCAACATGAGCCACCAAGGTGTGCTCACAGACCAGAAAAGCAACTATCTCCTGGGCTGTATCAACAGAAACCCAGCAGAACATCAAGGGAGGCAATTCATTCCCTTTGCTTCACTTTCATAGACCCCACCTGCCCTACTGGGTCCAGTTCTGGATCCCCCAACATAAGAAGGGCATGAAGCTATACAAGCAAATCCATAGGAGGGCTGGGAAGATGATCAGAGGTCTGGGCCACCTCTCCTATGAGGGCAGGCTGAGACAGTTGGGGTTGTTCAGCCTGGAGAGATGAAGGCACAAGGGGAATCTTATAGCAGCCTTCTAGGATCTGAAGGATGCCTACAAGAAACTAAGGAAGGAAGTTTTGCAAGAGCAGGTAGTTATAGGACAAGAGGAAATGGTTTTAAACTGGAAGAGTGTAGACTTAGACTAAATATCTGGTAAACAACTTTTGCAATTAGAGTGGTGAAACACTGGAACAGGTTGCCCAGAGAAGTTGTTCATGCCCCCTCCTTGGAACTGTTCAAGGCCAGGCTGGATGAAGCTTGAACAACATGGTCTAGTGGGACATGTCCCTGTCCATGGCAGGAGAATTGGAACAAGATGATCTTCAAAGTCCCTTCCTACTCAAGCCATTCTATGATTCTATGATAAATAACACTCTAAATGACACATTACCAAGTCTGAGTGCCGGTCCTAGTGGGATCATCCCTGAATACTCAAAATAAATAACTAAATAGTTTGTGATCCAGTCTTTCCTCCAAAGAGTTTCTAATTGTATCTTGAACTTTAAATATGGTATGTGTCTGGATTTTTATTCATCCTTCTGTCTTTGGGAAGCTTCAAGAGTATTTTAAAAGATGCAAACTAAATACCCCACTGTGATAATGACTCAAAGACTTGAATGATAACAACTATAAATATATGTTGTGTTGTCTTGCATACTACATTACTTTCATAAGTGAAGGTAATTGTATTACTTAATGAAGAATAATTACGTATGTAGATAATAAACATGAACAGCACATCTCATGGAGACAACCTTATTATCCCTTGTACATTCTTCTGGTTTCTTATTAAAAATAACTGCTCAGATTTTATGCACATTTAGTATGTTCCTACTCATTTGGAAAGATTGAGGATATACATACAAAACCAATAATAAGATAGTCAAGAATGTGGGAAGTCAGGAATTATGAGCAATAAGTTGCTGTTTTTTGTCGACAGATTATACTCAAAGTAGCTACATCTGTGAGAATTCGTGAGCTCAGATCTTGTTTGCTGCCTCAGAAAGTCTGGCAGCTTGGGTGTATTTATGAATGGATATACAAATTTGGCCCTAATTTTCCCTAACACTGATTTTATTCTGATTCACAGGAACAACATTTCAAATATTTCCAATAGAGGTCTCAAAACATTAAATTCCAGTAAATGTCAAAATGTTTTATTTCAACATCTTCACTCTCAAAAATGAAACATTGAATTGAAACTATTTAGTAGGCATCTAGAAATTAAAGGTGGACATCTTAGATAGAGTTCCTATCTTCAAACACATCTAGCTGCAAAACAGATTTTGGATGTTGTTTTACACTGATAAGAGTCAAATAATGGAAGTTAACAGAGATAATTAAAGAGGTATAGGTCTGCATGTTTGTATACACATTTCAGTTTTAATTTAAGACAACTGATATGGGAATTATTGCATATCAGCAGGTAGCAAAAGTTAAAGGACAAAAAAATTAATTATTTTCCTTAAGATATTTTCTTTCTGATTCCAAAAACTTCAAAATTGATAGCATGTTTCCACAGTACAAATCAAATAAAATATGTGGGGGTTTCTGGTTTTGATGTTTTTTTAATCTCAAGATTTTAAAAACCAGACTCATGGCTTTAAGGGAATGACTCATGATTTCTCAGTGCTTTGAGTCACACATTACCAGAGTTTCTAGACAGATAGTTGGCCCAGTAATGTTATTGAATGTTGAGTGAAAACATCTACTATTCATTTTCATATATTGTTGTAATATGCCTGGTTAAAGACAGGTCAATTTACTATCATTCTTGCTTGCTGATATACAAACTATAGCAAAGTGAACTAAGAAACCAGGATAGCAGCAATCTCTGCATTGAAAATTTATGTATGGTTTAGGTTTACGTAATTCTTTATTCAATACAAAATCCATAGTTACCATGGAAACTGTTACAACATAGGATTTGGATTACTGTGCAGACATAAGGCATTTTTATAAACAAATAAACACAGGAGACACACGAATCAACTGCTAATCAGCATCATGTGTGTTATTGGGGCAATAGAGCTCGAGTTTCCCTCTGTTGTTGGAAGTGCAGAGGGTTCAGACCACCTACATGAGAGAAGAAATCTGTGTTAACCGTATGCATAGGAAATAAGGGACAAATGAGTTCTATTTTACTTACTAATCTCATTAGCCATTCTTTTTGTATTTTGCTTGTCTCTTTTTTCCTCTTTTTGCAAATTTTTTACTTTTCATTGAAAATTAAAAACAATTGCAGTTCTCCCTCAGTTCATGTTTTTTATCCCCCCAAGTCCTTCTCTGCTGGTCTGCTCTCAGTCCACTTCTTACCCAGCCTATATCCATGTTTGGGGTATCCCCAAACGAAGTGCACTTGTTGAATTTCATGGAGTTTACATTTCATTGTAACGATTTGATTTTGAAAAGAAAAATTATTTCAGCTTTCCACAATTAAATATTTTTTCACAGCATAACATTTTTTTTCATTGAATATTTTAATTTATAAATTCAAAAAGTTTCTTCATTCCTGAAAATGTTTCAGCAGCACTAATTTTCAATTTCCAGCAAAAGGAGATTTTTGTAGAAAATTTCTGGTTAAAATTGACACATCTTTGGTAACATATTTCACATGAAAGGGCTGTGAGTTCTCCAGAATGTCCTATTTACATTTTTTCTGTTATTCATATGATTCAGTTTTACTAGGGGACAGCAGAAACAGTGCTGCTGCAGCAAACAGAAGCTAATATATTTAATATTTGGAATTTGCTCTACTGAAATAATTATTTAGCAGGGTTAGCCAGGATGCTAGTTCAGGTGCTGATGAGATCCTGCAGTTCTCCATCAATAAAGCATTCTGCAGACAGGGCTTCAGCTTTGCACAGCCTCACTGCCTGTCATTTCCCTTCCTGCTATTTAGGTTGCTATTTAAGCATAGCTGTCCTCAGTTTGCCTCTGAAATAGTAGCTTAAATGCTTTCCTGGCCTGCATCATTTTGACAGACTAGGTTAGGACAAGCACATGTGTAGTTGTGCTGATGGAGGTAGAAACTGAGAGAGTCTTGGTGATGTGAGCAGTTACCTCATAGCCTTCAGCCACTGCCACCTAAACAATGCAATAGCATTTTATGTGCTACCGTTATGACATGAGATACATCTATGAGAGAATGCATTAAGTCCTAAAGAGAGATTGGAAAGACCAACTGTGCCATTTTTTTTCTTCTTCAGCAGGTTTTTCTTTTGCCTGCTTGGCAAAAGCTCTGTTCTCTCTCTTACATGAAAAAAAACTTCATTCCTCTTCATTGACTAATAAAATAATTAAAACAACTTACATTTTCAGGTATACAAACACATAGATTAATGAAGCAGCAAGTATATGTAAATTAATTATTTTTTAATAGAATTTATACCACTAAACATGGTTACACACTAACTTCACTGCCATTAAGTGTTCACATCTAATGAATTACATCTAATCTTAAAAAGCAACTAGTGTCAAATGTCTACTATAATTATTTTAAATTCTATACGGTAAATGAAAGAAAATGATTATGTGAATCTGCTTTGCAACTACACTGAGTACTTTGCATGGGAAAAAATAAGCCTGATGTAGCTGAAAACTTTCTGTAACTCTTTCAGTGGATGGGAAAGCCTCAGTAAACTTCATAATTACTTACAGTTACATAAGGCATCACTTCAGAAAGGCCAAGATATGGAACTGAGACCCCCCCTCTATAATGATTTATTTTCTTAACTGATATAAAGTGGTCCAATCTTACTCACTTGAAAAGCCTTCAGATCTGCAGGATGGAAGTTTGTAACAGCCACCATTTGCTTAAATTATGTAAGCTGAATAATTTGTCTAATTTTTACTGGGCAGGAGAAGAGAATTTTGGAATACATTTGATATATGATTTTTCTCTGTAATGTGTTTTTTGTCAGAAAATTACAACTTGTCAAAACTTGTAGGTCAGTGTTTCTCATATTTTGGTTACTGCAGTACAGTGTACAGCTCTAGGCTACCCAGATCTACTGTTAACAGCAGTCTCATAACAACTTAGAACACAATATAAACTCCTGCACCTGCAATGTGGATGTATCCTAACATCCCAGCATTCATGCAAGATACAGAACATACATAGACCTGGCTATTCAAATACAGCAGTACAGTCAGATGTCTCTAATCAGAACTAGTTCACATTCTCTATAAATAGCTATTTTATATATTCTCCTAATTTTATTTTAATTTTTCAAGCTGTGCATTTTGATATGCATGACCCCCCCCCAAAAAAGCTCTTATTTGTTTTGGCAATATGTTTGTGCATGTCTGAAACCTGGATAGTGGCTTTGATGAGAAAGATGAATGCAGACCTAGATAATATCATTTACATTTAGAAGAATAAAAATTTACATGCCATTTTGTTTGATTCATATAAATTTGTGGTTTCTTCCACTTGCATGTAAAGATATGATAGGAAGGCAAATTATATTCAGGAAAAAAAAGAGAAAAATATAAGCTCTTTGATTATGTAAATAATCATGGTAATGTGTAAAGCAGTAATGCTTGTCATAAGGCTGTCATTTACAATGTCATGGGTACAAAATTCCTTTCCTGACATTTTTTTTTAGTGTTCATCTTTCTAGTAGAAAAAATTGTGCAAGGCCAAAAGTCTGGTGCAAATACACTGAAAGTTTTGGTAGATTTATAGTCAAATCATGTTAAAGAAGAGCATTTTTCCAGGACTATTTGCAAATGAAAGAATGATAGAACCTTTACATAAGCACAAAGTATGGTATCTTAAAAAAATAAAATCCTTAGTGATCCCTTGCTTTGGGATCACTGTTACAGTTGTTCCTATGGTAACTGGTTATTTGTGCTGCATGCATCATCATATATATTTCAGAAACTGGAGTACTGGAAAAAGGGGGAGGGAAAAAGAGCACATGTTCTACTACATTAATCCCCAAAACAAACCCATATTAAAATACTTGTCCCTTTCAGTAAAAGCAAAACATCCTTATGAAATTTCACCTACTTACTTGAAATTGTGGTTCTCAGAAAAGTGACGAGGAAAAATAGGCACAGTTACTCATCTGCCTCTCATTTTGTTCTGTCATATCCCTAATTCATTGCCAAATAGCAGTTGCAGTCTTGTTTGAGCTGCACAGCCAGGGTACTGAATGGAGAAAGTGTTCTGATGCCTTCATTACCATGTACCTCCACATGACTGCACACAGTGGCAAAGCACTGATAGCCTTTTGAAATGGTTGGTTATTACAAAAAAAAAAAAAAAATAAAGCAAAGGTATGCCCAGAGAGAGGAGTGAGTTACACTATAGAAAGTAAGTTGGAAGATTAAATCCATCAGGTTCAACAGTGTAACAGTGTTCGGTCTTTTGGACTGGGTGAAATACACTCCTGGCCTATCTTGCTTTTGTTAATGCACTGTCAGGCCACAAAAACCAAAGGATCAAATCCACAAAGACTTTTAAGTGCCCTATCACTATTTATATATACCAAAATTCCAATTGAAATCAAAGGAAAACAGGACTCCCGAAGAGATGATGGACTCCTACTAACCTTAGTACATCTGTTTTTCACTTATGTAAACCAGGAATTAAAAGAGAATTTAATGGAATCTGTTCAAAAGTATCTAAGATGAAACTTTAAATTTTTCTTATTTTCTTCAGCTCTGCCTCTGCTCTGTGCCTGTGCATAAGTACTGAAAAAGTCAATCAATATTTCCTGTGTAGGCCTGGTGTGAGTTTGAAAATTTGGTATTCTTCTACTGAAGTATCTGGAGAAGCCCAGCCTGGTGAGCTGTGGGACTGTCAAACACAGTCAGGCCTTCTATAAAATGCAGCTGCAGTTGTTAATTTTTTCTAAAAAGGGGTTATAGTGCCACCATCTATCTTTTATGTAATACCTTAGAGAATTTTCCTGGGAGTAGGAGTTCAGTTCAATCAAAAACCTTACAGGGTTTCAGCCCACGAATTTCTCAAAAGCACCCTATTATCAATATATAGACTGTACTGATGTTATCCAAGCTATGCTGCTGTGCAAGGACAAATCTCATGTTACAGAACCTACAGAGACAGAGGTAAAAAATGGGACTTTTTCACCGCTTTCTTTATGAGAAGGAAGTTCTGATCGTCAATTCTAACTGTGAGCTGAAACTACAATTACCCATTCACAGTTGAGTGCCTCCAGTGCTAGACTAAGAAACCATGCTCTTTTATATCTTTTCTTTTTCAATAAATCTTGAATGATTTTTGAATGTTTCTGCATCAGATCAACAGACAACACATGCCCCTCTGCAGTCCATCATTTGAATATATAGCCAAGGATTTTGATAAGAAGCAAAGCATGATCTTGATCAAGAAAAGAAAGAGTCTAATTTTTGGAGGAAGTTCTCTGAAATGCGGGAAATTGAATTGTCTATTACCTACCCTGACATTACAACCTATCAAAAACAGTATGGCTGCAGACAGGAAATGTGGAGCTGATGAACTGGGAGAGGCCTTGCAGTTAGAAGACTAGGATGAAGTGGTGTTACAGTAGAAAGCTGGAGCCAGGAAAAGTGCAATTGTAGGGTCTTAATTTGGGAATTGAGATGTGTAGTTTGAGGGAGATATAATAACGAGTCTCTTTTGTGTCTGCATGTGACTTGACATGGTGGTAAAGCTCCTGCTAACTTACCATTTTTTTCAGTAATGGCCACTGCTGTTGCATGTGCCTGTAACTCCTACTACATTGCAGCTCTTAGTGAGGGTTACATCTGAATTTCATGAATGTGAAAACCTGGGATCTGATTGTGTCTGATGTGCAGGAGTCTGGTCACTACTGCTCTTCTTAATGCAGTTTAAAATAATAGAGATGAAGAGCTTTTAAAACAAGATCTTTAAGGTTTGTTATCCTTCGCTTTCCTCTGTGGAAACATATCTTTTCTGAGCAGGAGTTTAATGAAATATCACCATACAAACTTCAGACTTATCTAGATCCATGCACTCAGGAAATAGAACTACAAGAAAAAAATATTCTTTCTAATTCACAGAATCATCCAGGTTGGAAAGGACCTCTGAGATCATCAAGTCCAACCCTTGACCCACTACCACTGTGGTTCCCAGACCATGGCACTGAGTGCCACGTCAGTCTCAAAAAACTCCAGGGACGGAGAATCCACCACATCCCTGGGCAGCCCATTCCAATGCCTGATCACCTTCTCTGTAAAGAATTTCTTCCTAATATCAAACTTAATACTCCCCTGGCAGAGCTTCAGACCATGTCCTCTTGTCTTACTGGTTCAACTGCTCATGTATTATACAACTAACTGTTCTGAAAAATTCATAACATAACTGTGTAATTTAATTTCCAACCTGTAGATCTCTCATTTATTCTCTTTCCTTTCTCTATTGGGCAGGGGATAATGAGAGTATCTCGCATTTGTTTAATTGCCAGCCCAGTGTTAAATGGTGACAGATTTATGGCATACAACGTGGCAGAGAACAAGAGAGAGACTTATGGGTTGGAAACTAAACTACATATCTTCAATGAAACAGTGATGATGAAAAAAAGAAAATTATTAAATATATACAAATATATATAAGTGCTATATCATGTTCCCCTTCTCCCTAATAATCACTGAGGATGCAGAGTCACCGCTTCAGGGCAGGTCCTGAAAAAGTCCCAGGCTGGGCAGTGGAAGACAAGAGCAGGAGGCATGTATATACAGATCCAGGAGGGCATGGACTGGAATCAAAGATGGATGGACAGTCAGAATCCTCCCAGGATAACAGAAATGGACAGAGAATAACTTGACCCTTGTGATCCCTCAAATTTATACTGAGTATGACATATGTGGGATAGAATACTCTGCTTGGTCAATTTTGTTCACCTGACTGCTCCGCTGCTCCACTCCTACCTAAAGGAGGGTTGCAGGTGTGATCTTTTTACTCTTTTTCTTTCCATAGCATAAGATGTTTTTCTGCAGACCATTCTCTAGATTTAACTATAAACATCAAGTGTTATCAGTCCTAGAAGCAGACACAGGCTGAGAAACTTGCTGTTAATTTCAGTAAGTGCAGCTACTTACAAGAGACAGCTGAAAGCAAAATTACAAGATAGAAAATTAGTTCTATCCTAGATCAAACCAGTACATATCTCTAAGTTATTACCCTAATGCCTCTAACCCTGTCCCTAAACCTAACCACAGAACCAATTTTTTTCTTGTCTAATTGGTGCTGTATTTAATTATTTGGATACTGATGTTTAGTTGCATAATATTTTCGTTTCAGACACAATAAAGTTAATTTTTGTCTGAGTAGCTGATATAGTGTTGTGTTTTGGATTTAGGACAAGTGTAATGTAGACAAGGTAATAATGTTTTTTGTTGTTTATCAGTGTTTATGCTAAGTCAAGATCTTTTCTGCTTCTCGTACCACCCCACCAGCAAGTAAGCTGATCATGCATAAGAACTTAGGAGAGGACACAGCTGACCCCAACTGGCCAAAGGAATGTTACATAGGATATAACATCATGCTCAGCAATTGAAGCTGGAAGAAAATTAAAGGGAGGGATGGCCACTTGGTGTTATGGTGTTTGTCTTCCCAAGTCACCTTTACGTATGATGGAACTCTGCTGTCCTGGTGTTATGGTGTGAAGTAACTTACAGTTTTTGGAATCGGCGAGAACAAAGTCCAATCACCAAGTTTTGGGTCCAAACGTAAAGTTTTATTTGACAAATAACACAAGAAAAGTGATATAAACCTGCGAAGGTATGGCAAATATATTGCAAGGCAAAAGAAAAGGAAAAGATACAAGGAAAAGAGAGAGAGAGAGAGAAAGAGGCGGGAAAGGAAAGAATAAGAAAGTGAGAAAGAAATGAAAGAATGAGGGAGTTTGAGAAAGTCACCCCTACAGGTCCAGAGGTGTCCGGTGAAGGTTTCTTGTTCAAGATGGAGTTCTGATTCTGGACAGGGCCCAATGAAGGATGGTGGGTCAGGGAAGGACGAAAAAAAATGGGAACCTCAGTGTTGCTTATATGCCCCCAAATTCCCACTATTCTAGGGAAAAGATTCACTGCTTCTTTGTTGGTCCAAGGAGAGAAAAAACTAATTTTTCCGTCTTTCCTTCCCAGGAGGACAGCTGTTATTAGCAGAAGTTAGTCAGCTGCCCATTATCAGCAAGAGGCTGGAAGTGTCTCCTTCAGTTCAGAGACAGAACAGTGAAAGGGGAAAGAGAAAGACAGAGAGAGAAAATCACCAGTCCTGGATCCAAGAGCTGAGCCAGCCAACAGAGGAGGGTTGGTGCTGATGAGACTCCCCAAGCTCACCAGGGCAGCCCCTCATATTTTAGGCCTGTGTTGCTTATTAAGCCTGGTTGAGACATACCAGATTGAACAACTGGAGCAAACCTCCACCCACTTTGCTCTCCTTTCCTTATCTCTATCAGACTCTAGGCCATATGCAGGCCCTATCTGTCTCCTTTCTCCCCAGCAATCCCTTTGGAAATTCTAGTGAGGATTTGGATGGGGGAGGGGGATGGATTTCCAAAGAGGGTCTGGTGGAGGGGATTCCTCCATCCACTGGGTATAGCTGAACACCTGTCTGCCCATGGGAAGTGACGAACGAATTCCTTGTTTGCTTGTGTGTGTGGCTTTTGCTTTACCTCTTAAACTGTCTTTATCTCAACCTATGAATTTTCTCACTTTTACTCTTCTGATTCTCTCCCCCATCCTATGGAGGGAGGGTGAGGGAGGGAGTGTCCCTGCGGGGCTCAGTTGCTAGCCAGAATTAAAGTATTGACAAATACAGTTTAAAACCAGTATTCTGACAATAGTTTCCACTATTCCCATTTTGAGCATGTATTATACTTTTTTGGAAGTAGACACACTCCTCAAGTTCTGGAAAAAGAAGGTAAAAAAGAAAAATATATAGTGGTTTAAAACTAAATAATGAGAACAGCTGTTAAAGAAGAATATGAATATTTTTGTAGAAATTATTTCTGATGTTTCTGGAGATGGGAAAAGTTAGGAAAGTTATGCCCCACTTACAAGAGACAAGTGCTGGGGATTTTGTTGGAAAAAGAGAAGTAATTTGACGCTGAAAAAAGTAATTAGATAAAAGTCACTCAATTTTAGCAAAATTTGACCCTTTTTCATGTCTAAATGAGACTGTTCATTCAACTACAGTTTCTTTTGTATTCATATGTATATTTTCAAATGTTATAATACCAAATCCTTTGCATAGTAGTGTGTTGAAATATCCCTTCACAAAGGTGAGAGTTCCACAGTTTCAGCTCTTCACAGAGAAAACAGGTACTTCATTCCAGAAGAGGATTCTTTCTCACTGGTATAAATGTATGCTGTTGTTACAGATTGTCAAGGTAAACATAAAAACCCAAATTAACCACATTTAAAACATATCCTTGGTCCTACAGTTACTTTTCTCTCCAGTGAGAGACCTCACATAGAGTTTGGAAAGAGCATGTTTCTGTGCAGTATTTTTTAAAATAAATATGTAGAGAATAATATGTAAAGTTGTCAGACATTTTTTAGTGGAGAGTAAATTACAGGACTTCCCTATACTTAGACTTGCTTGGGAACAATTGTTTTGATCCAAAAGAAGAAAATACTTCTAATCTTTAAAAGTACTTACACTTTCCTGTGTTGGTCTAGCTAAACTGAAATTTTGTTTTACTTTGGCAGTTCTAATGAGCAGCACACCTACATATACCGGGGGAAATCATCTACTTAAGCTAATAAAATTGACGTTCCATAAAGAACATAACAAAATTTACAGCATACTAAAAGCACATCAGGTAATTTGTTTCTAATCAAGTTTTAATAACTCAAAACCCAGATGAAGCCACTTGAAATGCACAAGCTCCATTTTTACACCTTTCAAAAAAAAAGAGAACTCTAGAATCTCTGGCACAATGCAAGCATTAACCCTGAAACAATGTGAGGTAAATCTGATGAAGCAACAATATTGTGCTTTAAGGCTGAAGCATTTTTGTTTCTTCTCTTCCCTTAAATACCATTTTAGCTTATCCCTTAAATAAGCCTTAAAAGTGTAATGCCTTTTGCTTTGATGCTTAACAGTTTTTAAGCTGTTTTGCAAATTAATCTTTTTCCCACTGCCATGTTGCAATTTCCAGTTCACCCCCCAGCTCAAGCTACTGCTGTGTTTGCATCTCATTAAGTTTTCTTTAATTCTTTTAATATCCTTCTATGTTGATAAAGTCATCTTTTTCCTCACTGACTTGAAAGCATCTCAATGGAAAGTAGTATATCTCTTGCACAAGTTAATAATGAGAGCAAAATGATTTCATCGCTTGATGTTTGGCATCATGGCAAATAAAAAAACTTCTAGGAGAGCTCCATCTAACTTGTTTCCTCTTCAGAAAGTGATTTGCCTCAAACACCAACCTTGCTAGAATTCTTGTAATTACTGTTCTCCTAATAGTGATACAAAGAGCAGGATTCTTATTACAGCTCTTATATGGAAAGAATTTTTTTTCTTTTTGCTCACAGAGAAAAACCTTAATCACTCAGTAAATTTTGTTAGGCAAAGGTATTATGAAGAATCTTTATGGATAGCTGATTTGTGAAAGAGAAAACAATAGTTTAGTCAATCAAAAGGTGGACCTAACTCTGTGTAGGTAATAAAAATAATCCAGGTGAGATCAAAGTGAAGGAAATGTCTGGGTATATTTGAAAGTCTGAACACCAATACAAGCCTTCTGCAATGCTCAGTGGATTTAACTTTGGTTTAAAGTAATTATTTCTGCTTAGACAGGGAAGCCTTGTTTGTACCAGCTGAAATCCCTGAATACCACTAATGTCAGGAGAGGTAGAAATGCAAACTCTGATAGGTGACATGTCTCATTTTCTCATGGTATTCTCACAATGGATGTTGATGCTGATTCCTCTATCCTGACTGCTCCTCTCTGGAGGTTCTGGTACCTTCTAGTAACATGGATGTCACAGATTAATGCTGGGCGAGCAACTAAACAACTGGCAGATGCTATTAGCCCCTCTGCCCTTCCCTGTAGAAAAAGGAGTAGAGACGTACAGTTTGGAAACTAAACTACACAACTTTAATGAAACAGTAATGATGCTCAGGTCATCACCAAGGCTGCAGCAGCCATGGAAAAGTCCCAGGTTGGCACCCCTCCTGGAATAAGCAACAGATGGGAGATGGAGGTCACACTGATCAGGATCAAAGGTGGATGAGCGGACAGAATCCTCCCAGGATGCCAACAGTGGATGAAGAGAATTTGATCCTCCTGATAGCTTAAGTTTGTACTGAGTATGACGTATACAAGATGGAATACCCTTTTTCTTTCCAGACCATAAGATGTCTTTCAGAACCAAGCAGTGGACTTGGTTCTGCATATTGTTCTCCAGTGATAGCTATAGACATTGAGTGTTATCAGTCCTAGAAGAAAACATTAACTGAGAAACATGCCGTTAATTTCAGTAAGTGTAGATACTTAGAAGAGATTAAATGTAAAGTAAACTTACTAGAAAGAAAAACTGTTCTATCCTGGCTCAAGCCAGGACGACAAACATTCCCCAAGGGGAAGTTGTACATATACTGTTCCTGAAAGCTTTGAGATAACAGAGATAGAGGATGCAGAGAAAGGAGCAACAGTATGAACACACAAGAATCTGCTGGAAGTGAACATAGAGCCAAGCAAGGAAAGAAGGCCTTGGAGAGCAGGAAGATGCTCCAACAACTTCAGCCAGGCCTCTATAAAACTTCTTCCCTCCAAGAACTCAGAACAGACTATAAACAGTTAACATTTATCTTGTATCTTATCTAGTAAATTGTCTTTTTATTCCTCCTGTTATTTTTTTTGTTTTTTAAATGTTAAAAAAAAACCAACAAAAAACACCAACAAAACTTTTAAAAGACATTCTTGCACCTATTCAAACAAAATTTTTGACCTTGAAGCCTTAATGGCAGATCTGCTGTGCTCAGTATAAGAAATCTACAAACACTGACCTCAAAGTTCACAGCAGCTTCAGGGTCGCATCACAGAGTAAATAAAAATAATACAAATACACTAGAATGAGATCAAATTTTACTGGTATTGAGAGGGCTTTTTTACTTATTGCTAATATCCTTTAATTCAGCTTAACTGGTCACAGAGACAAAATTTGATAAACTTTTGGTCTCTAAGGTGGGTCATACAAAAAACTATTTGCTTAGTCATACAAGTCATCAGCAAAACAACATATTTTGGGTAGCAGTTGGCTGTATTTAAGCATCTTTACCGCATCCTTAAGCATCCTGTGTTTGCATTTATATATTGCTTTTACACTTCAGTATTTGTCAATGCTATTCTATGTCATTTGGTCGTATATTAGTCATAGGATCATATAGACAGAGTAGATGTTTCACTATCTGGAAAAATGACTCCTCCCTTGACCTCTCTCTAATTTACCTAAGTTTTAAAAGCTCAGCACATTGGCTCCACGCTGATCTGATAGGGCTAAATGAAAAAATAAATCTACAGATTCATCCCCTCTTAGAGCTGAGTCATCTGAAAGACTTCCAATTTGCTATTAAAAAAATTGTTCCTCATACTAATATATATATACACACAAATGCATACTCACACAGCCTTAGAAGACATTTCTAAAGTTTAGAAATGAGCACTGACTTTGTCTTATTTCTGATACAATTAAAGAAATTATTCCAATATATATATTTGGTTTTATATATCTTGCTAGATTTAAAGTAACTTTTCTCCCTTCGCTTTCTAATTTTATGTCTATAAATTTGTTCTATCTTTTTCCAGAATTATTCTTAGACATGCAATAGTTTTCATTATTCCTGCAATTCGTTGGTGGCATAGGAGTCCCTCCTACATGTGTTGGCACTATTCTTTGACACCAGGCTAGTGTAAGCCTTGCACTTTGAACAGCCTAGTTTAGATAGTAATTGATATTAATTATACCACAACAGGTTCCTCAGATTATGTTCCATATCAACCCTCAATGAAGCCTATTTTCTGGGAGCTTGGTTTCCTCACAATGCTTCTCTCATACTTTCCCTTTTTTAGAAGAGTGTTCTCTGATATTTTGTGATGACTTCCACTCAAACTACCTTTCAAGCTCAAGTCTCAGATACTGCTTTCCTATTAGTTGCCTTCAGAGGTAAAAATTTAAGCTGCATGAGTTTTTTTTCTCTGAAAAAAAACCCAACATTGTCACCATATTAACTATATCAATTCTGTCCTCTGCTCCATTTACTTTTTAAATTTTCTTAAGGTAAAACAGCTGAAACCATGAAAACCATGGAAAGATCAAGACACATCTGAATTAAAAAGGGGTTTTTTTTCCAGGAAATTTGAAAAAAAATTTAACTCCAATCCTTTCAGATGTGATGTCTGCAATATACAAAAAATAAACTAAAAAAACCCCATAACAGCCCCTTTATGTTTTTAAAAGTTTCTACAGCTAACAGTCATGGAATTTTTCTCTTGTTTAATAGACATACCTATTGCATTCTACAGTCTTTCATGAGTCAGGTTTAGAAGAACTCATTTAATTTTATTACTACCGCATGAAATGTCCTGAGCTTTTTTGGGGAGTCAAATATCGTCCCTTTTGTTTTATTTCAAAATTTGCTACAGAGGTTGTCCAAACAGATCATGTAAATGAGACTGATACTCCACAAGGACGGCAAATGTTGAGAGTGTCTTGTCCTTTGCCCTACAGTTATAACTTCACAATTATTGAAATACTTATCCTCACTCCTGTGAAAAACAATTCTATATTGCTAGATGAAACCCATTCATTTCTCATATTTGGAACAATCATTTCCCCCAAGACATACAGGAGAAAAATTTGGATTTTCTACAGTGGTGTAACTTGGCTCAAAAAGATAAAAAAGTGCAGAGCATACTCTAAGTAAACTATTATCTAGACCTCATTTGGTTTTTTTTTACCTTTTTTGTCACAACATATGAATTGTCATAATGACAATTTAAAGGAAAAAACAAAAAAACAAAAAAACAAAAAAACCCCACCAACAACAAACAACCACAAACCAGAAGTTAAGAGAAGGAGGTATTAAAACAAATTTGAAGATAGCTTGCAATATGCATAATAAAACTACAGTTTTCCAGTAAGACAGTGAAGACACTTACTATAAACTTTTAAAGTCCATCATATAGTTCTGTCTTCTGCCAATTATGTTTTCCAATAACAATCCCAAATAAGGATAAGCATTCCAGAAATATTTATTTATTTATTTATAGAAGGGGTTTTACAGAAAACACATTTCAGAATCAGTATTTTCCAGCTTCCTGTTTTGTTTCTTCTAGATTACATGATAAATTATTTTCAATGAAGAAATTTTATTTATGTTTAAATAAATTTAAATGAGAAGGAAAGAGAGGAGAGGAGAGGAGAGGAGAGGAGAGGAGAGGAAGGGAATGAGGCATCTGCAGTTGTTATGTTGCTGAATTAGTTCTACTAGGTGCATAAAATATGAAAGAGCTAAAGCAGAATCAGTGGTCTGTCTCCTTACATGAAAGGAGATGCTAGTACATCATTAATATTGCAATTAGAGATGTTAGGGTTGGAGAAAATGCAAATAAGGGACCTGCCATACACATAAGTAAAAGTTTCAGAGAGTTCAATTTGAAAGATTTGTCTATCACCAAACTACCAACTCTATTTTGCATTACATCTTGAACATATGTTGGTTTTGTTGTTTTTTCATTTTTTTTTCCCTCCTGCTGGCATCCTGTTGTACTGCATTCAAGTCATCTGCTTTGCCCAGAAAAGCTTTTCGTGGTCTCACTGAAGGATTATCACCATGAGGCCAGCAAAATAAAGACTAAAGCTCTTGACATTGTCTTAGTTTTCTGCTGGAACAGTGATTTAGAGAAAAATCCAAAACCTGGCAGGTGACACAGGCATATGATGGAATATGGGGACAGGACAGGAAAAGAGGCAGAACACAGGAAAATACAAGAACAGAGAAAAGAGGTTTTAATTAATTAGAGTTTTTTCATACTGTCTCTACTTGCATGGGTTCCTTAAGAGTGAGGAATTTAATTACGGAATTGCAAGCTGCTTCTATAGAATCGTAGAATAATTTTGCTTGGAAGGGACCTCTAAAGGTAAGCCAGTCCAATCCCCCTGCAGTAAGCAGGAACACTCTCAGATTAGGTTGCTCAGAGCCTTGTCAAGCTTCACCTTGAATTTTTCCAGGGACGAGGTCTCAACCATCTCCCCAGGTGACCTGTTCCATTTTTCCACTACCCACACGGTAAAGAATTTTTTCCAAATATCCAGTCTAAATCTACTTTTCTCTAACTTAAAACCATTTCCTCTTGTACTATCACTACAAGTCTTTATAAACAGTCCATCTCCAGCCTTTATGTAGGCCCCTTTCAGGTACTGGAAGGTTGCTATTAGATCTCCCAGAGCCTTCTTTTCTCGAGGCTGAACAGCTCCATCTCACTCAACCTTTCTTTATACCCCTGATCATCTTTGTAGCCCTCCTCTGGGCCCACTCCATCATGTCCATGTCCTTCCTGTATTGAGGGCTTCAGAGCTGGATGCAATGCTCCAGATGAGTAAAGTGGCAGAATCACCTCTCCCAATCTGCTTGCCATGTTTTTTTGGATGTCACCCAGGATAGATTTACCTTTTGGACAGCCAGTATGCACTGTTGGCTCATGTTCAGCTTTTCATCCACCAGCACTCTCAAGTCCTTTTCTGCAGGTCTGCTTTCTAAAAACTCATCCCCAAGCCTGTACTGATAGTATGGATTGTTCTGACCCTGGTGCAGGATCCTGGATTTGGTCTTGTGGTCATAAGGTTCATTTGGGCCCACCTCTCCAGGTTGTTCAGGTTCTTCTGGATGACATCCCATCCCATGACTCTGGCTTACTGACAGCACCACTCATCTTGGTGTCATCCACAAACTTGTTGATGCTGTACTTGATGCCACTGTCTATATAATTGATAAAAACATTAAACAGCACAGGTCCCAGTATAGAATCCGAAGGGGCACCACATGTCACTTACCTCTATCTGGACTTTGAGCCATTGACCACTACCTTCTGGATGCAACCACCCAGACAATTTACTATCCACTGAAGAGTCCACCCATCACATCTGTAGCTCTCCAATTTGGTGAGTAGGGTATTGTGGGGGACTTTGTAAAATGTCCAGATAAATGTCATCCACTGCTTTCCCCTTTTCAGCTGATGTAGTCACTCCCCTGTAGACAGCCATTGGGCTGATGAGGCAGGACTTGTACCTAGTGAAGCCATGCTGTCAGTCTTGAATCACCTCCCTGTCCTCCATGTGCCTTAGCATGTCTTCTAGGAGGATCTGTTCCATGATCTTCCCAAGCACAGAGGTGAGTCTAACAGGTCAGTAGTTCCCACAGTCCTCCTTTCTACCCTTTTTAAAAATGGGCATGATGGTTCCATTCTTCCATCCTGCCTTTTAGTTTGACTCAGCCGTGCTGGTCTCACTCTTTTCTTGCCCAATTTCCTACACCTGGGGATTGAGATCTCTTGCACCCTATGGAAAGCATCTTTAAAGGTCCATCAGCTCTGTTCTGCTTCCTTGTCCTTGAGGGACTTTTCCCATGGGGTCCTATTTACTAACTCCTTGAAGAGCTGGAAGTTTGCTTTCCTAAATTTTAGAATTTTGACTTTGTTTCTCACCTGTCTCATACCCATTAGGACAATGAACTTCACAATTGCATGATCACTGAAGCCCAGGGCTGCCCTCAACTTTGGTATCCCCTGATGAGTTCACTTGCATTTGTGACAGTCAAGTCCAGCAATGAATCCCTTCAGATAGGACTGTTAATTTCTTGTCTTAAGGTCACAGAGATACAGTCAGAGAGAGTATCCAGTTCAGAGTACCCAGAGTATCTGTTATGTATATCAATACATATATTTTATATTATTTAAATTTTACTTACATATACTGCTATCTTCAGCTACATAAATTATACAAATGGCAGCTGTACAGAAGCTGGAACCACACTGTTCATCTATATATAATGAAAGGAGAAGAAGAAATGGAAACAAAGGTTGGAAATTTATGCCATGATATAGAGGAAAATGTCATCCCATAGACTGTCACACACCAGAAAAGGTGATAAGAGAGGCTGAGTATGTTTCACCCCTGCAGATATTCAAAACTTTACTGGACACTGTCTTCAGCACCCTTCTCTAAAGACCCACTTTGAATGGGTGCAGAATCTGTTGCATGATCCTATGACTATATATACGTTTTGAGTGATTTGATATATATGTTTCTGAGCTAGAGAATTTGTTTGCTAGCTCTGGCTTCTGTGATTTCCTTCATTACTCAGAATTTCCCGTCAAGTCAAGTTCAAAGTAGTCATACATTATGGACACAAGTATTGTGTCACTTAGATTCATATTTCACTTAGATTGATACAATTTTACCAAGATCTTTCATAGCTAAGCATAAAACAGACTGTATTAAGTATATTCTATTACCAATAGATGGACTCATGTCACATCAGACTTTGGAATTTAACATAAGAATGTTAAACTATTTTTTTCAAGTATTTGCAAGTTTTGATAACACGACTCTTCAACCTTTATTTATTACTATAAATAATCATTAGTAATAATAAGTAATAATCATAATTCATGACTGAACAGAGGAGAAAGGGAATTAAATGCCAATGCAGTTGTATAGTATAAACTTTGGTTTGTAAAACTGCCAATTAATACATATTTTCTGAGGCATTTAAATCTCTACTGGGTTCTGATAAGCCTTATTGGCTTCTGAGAATTTGGTTTCTGTTTCTCAGTCTCTATGATGGGTACAAAATAGATTTGTGTTTATCAGTTATATAACTGACAGCTAACCATGTGTGATTATTTGAACACATGACACTCTGCATGGTGAATTTCAGTGTTGATTTTGAATTTGAGTATTTTTAGCACAAATAAGTATTTCATATGTATTGTATCTATAGCAGGATTGTGAATTCTGCTTTTTCTACAGCTAAGCAAGGTATGGAGTAAAAGTATCCATTGTGGTTTTGATATTTTTTATCATGAAGAAGTTTTGGACACCTGACATGCCTAGTACTCAGATCCCCAGTGGAACTATGGGGTCAAAAGCTAATTTAAAAAGCTTGTGATTAAAATATAGAGAATAATTTTTGAGAATCTATTCACTTGTTTGAGTCTTTTTTCTTCTCTACAGTTATGCGTTCTTAAATTGAGACTTTCAATTTTCATTATTTAGTAGTAGTTTTTGTCATTGGCATCACACTTTTTATGATAGCATGTCATAAAATATCTATTTTAATGGAAAAAATCTCATTTCTCATTATTCCTAGAAAAGCAGAAGCAAAAACAATCTAACCTTTGCATTCATTAGAATTAGGTAGGCCTCAAAAAGAAATCTGTGTTTCTAGGTAACACTGCAAGTACGTGAGGGTGACGACTTCCTACGGATGAGAATTGCCTCACTGGACTCAAAAAATGCCAAGATTTTTCACAAATCTACTCCTGTGGACAGGTAAACACTTTCACGAGTGTTAACCATGGCCCAAGAATAAGATAATGCCCACATTTAAGACCAACTAATTTCTTTCTGAGGTAATTAATCACGATAGTTTATTTTATCCTATGAAATAGGACAAACTGGAGACCTTTGCATGAAAAGTTTCCATGGTTTTATTATATTTTTATCACAAAGTAAAATATTTCTTTCTACTTTTCTTTCTACTTACATTAGGATTCATTATCCTTAATGAATTTACCAGACTGTTCTGATTTTAACACTAAAATACATAATCATCAGCATCATTGTGTTTGCTATAGTGTACTTCAGGTGTGTCATTTTCTGAAATTTGGATTAGGTTTCTAAATATGAAAACTGATTTTCAAACAGGTTTTATGCTCTTGACAGTTAATTAGTAATGTTTCAAGAAGCCATTCTTCTATTCAACTAGCCCAAGTTTGTTGATGAAGGTACTTATGAACCAATAGATACGTGTTCCACTTGGCCCCTGTGCTATCTTGTCCCCTACAGTATGATGCCAAAAATACAGTAAGTCCATAATGCACAATTAGCTATTCCAGTTTATACCCCCCTCTAATGCCTCCACTTCACTAATTTCCACAGAATTACATAATTCCCATCTGCTTATCTTTGAAAATAGAAATACCAATGACTGGAAATATCTATCACATAGCTCTTTGCTGATAACTGCTTTGCCAGTAACTTCTGGTACTTTTAAAAGAAGGATATGGAAAATGACAGGATGTACAAATCAGTCACATTTGCCGTAAAAGTAATTTCTAGATACACAAACTAATGAGTTCCCAAAAGAATCTGCTAAGCTAGAAGTAATAAGTTTAGCCAGATGCAAACCTGAGTAGCAAAGTAGTGAGGGGATTTGGTTCATTGATTTCATAACCAGATAAAAACTTACTGTAAAAAATATGCAATGTAAAGTCAACATCTAAATAACAGTATAAGTCTGCTGTTCATAGTTCCTGGAAATCAGAGAGATACTACTTACATGTCCAACATTTTAACTTCCAAAATTTCTGATTACATTAAATTGGAAAAACTCTAGAATGCACTCCCGGTTTGAGAGCCCCCTAGTTTGATTACCATCTGAGATGAAGTTTCTTTCACTGAAACTGTACTTAGGTACCCACTCTCCCTTTAAACTGTCTGAATATTAAAAGGTAAAACCTTTATGCAATCAAAGTAAAAACTGTTTTACTAGTGTGGACAAGAAAATTCTAAGATACAAAAAACAAGCAAACCAAGTAAAATGCTAACAAACATTTTTACTAAAATAGAAAAAGCTATGACTGTCTTTCTGTTTTTTTTTGATTGGTTGGTTCTTTGTTTGTTTTTTGATTTTTTTCTTTTCCAGCATGTTCCCCTTTTATTTGCACAGTCTCCTGTGTGTTCCCATCTGGACTGTATTAGATATAAAACTTTGAATCAGTTCCTATACTTGAAGTCGTATTTCTTAACATGTTTAACCTGGAATGCTGATGGCATTGTTAATTTTTTTTAAACACTCAGTTGTGTTTTCTTTTATCATATATTTTGAATTTCTGTAGATTTTGTAAAAGAGAAAAAAAATCTTTATTTTTTTTATTATCCACTGGTTGCCACATGTTCTGATTTTAATATATACATTATCATCTTCTGCTTCTATTGTTCACTATAGAAGCTGAGTCAGCATACCCTAGGTGTAGCCATTGGATTGCAGTGATGTTGAATGCCTAATGCACTACTTCATTATTCTGATAAGGAGGTGAAATATAAAGCTTTTATTGTATAATCTCTCCATACGCTTCTTGGATCAACATCTTAACAAAAGGATTCCAACAGTTATGGTTTTAGTAGGGCAGCATACAGAACGTCATTCATTACTTTTTCTAAAGTATTTTTTTAAAAAAAGCCTAAAACTGTTTTGAATAAATCCATACTGATTCCAATTGCAAACCACTATTGAAAACCAGAAGATCTACTTCAGAAGACATTCAATGAACCATAGCAAAAGAATAAAAATTTTTAAAAACACTTTTACTATGGGAGACTTTTAAAAGCATAAAACATTTGCATAACAGTTACATGCATTAGCAAAACCAGACTCAGAACACAGTACAGCTTTTGGTTTCAACATTACACCTGTAAGGAATTATACATGAAAATATTGGGAAGATTAGTAGTATTAATGACATGAAAATGTTGGGTTTTACTTTTAAAGTAATTATTTCTAGCAAATCAACCAATTCACCCAGTAGTTATTGCAGTCATACTAAAATCTGTCCCCAAACAAACACATCTGTTCCTTGATTAAAACTGGCCTTAAAACCACCCATGTAACTGGCCTGAAAACCACTTGTGTTTCAGATGACTGTATAATTGAAAAAAACCCCTCATTCACACATTTTGAATGTCTGAAGCCTTCACAGGCTGACCAAGTGAAGTGTGAAAAGTTAGCAGTATCAAGTATCTTTATATAAGTAAAGACACTTCTTCCTGACAGCTTATCTGTAAAATAGTGGTAGTGATATTTCCCAGTTCATGACTAATTTTAATCTAACATTAATTACATAAAATAGAACTAGATAACTGAGAGTTTTGTGATGCTGTGCTTTGTTTTCTCTAAGTCTGTTCAGGGTCAGACTAAAACCAAACGAGCCCAAAAAGGATTAATATGCTCAGAAAAAAAATTAGGTGGTATTTATCTAGGTGGCGACAACAGTGGAAATCTAATATTCATAGTTTCAAGCTAAGAATGGGGTTTTTTTTCTCTTCAATCACTGTCTAGTTAAAATGCAAAAACACTTCCTGAAATACAGGATAAAAATCTTCAGCAGCTGAACCACTGTTTAGTACAGCAGCCAAACAACTGTCAGTACACATTAATTGCTATGACCCATTTGTAGCTTAGTAGCTCAGTTCAGTGGTAAAATAAGTGTTAAAAAGTGGTTTCAGAGCAAAAGGTAGCTATTGTTTGGAGAACACTGTAGCAGTTGTTAGTCAAATCCTAAGCTTTGGCAAATTTTGTTTACCTTTGTTGTATTTGCATTGAAAATAAAGATCTGCTACTAGATAAAAACCTGAAAAGAATATGGATCACAGGCTGCTATTCTTGGGATAACATCAACAAGTGAACTCTGTCAGAGACCAAACTAATGACTATAAAGACTCCCCAAAAATAGCAAGTGACCTTAAAAAGATTATTTTTATGAAAAATATTCATCCCATCACATTTAAAAAATTAAAAGAAAGGCAGATAGCTGAATTAATCCCTCTCCAAGGTACATATTCATAGTAAGCAAAGTGACACAGCTTCTTCTGGGCTCCCAGATTACTATAGAAGGGATCTAGATGCCTTGGTGCTATAGTTTTTAAATGGTTAAGCTTAGTTTATATGAAATCCTGTGCTTGTTCTGTGGAACATTGTTCTGATGTTTTTTTTTTTAAAGCAATAGTACTATTAAGTTTGGACTACAGATCTATGCTAAGGAAATAATGTCTGTCTAGCCCAAACCTCTGTCTGGTCTAAAATCCTATCATTTAATGATTTTCAACAGATCATTAAGAAGATTCTTCTCTTCCTGTGACTTCTTTGAAATGATAGAACTTCCTAGAAGATTTAGATTAGATATTAGGAACAATTTGGTTGCTGAAAGCGTTTTCAGACATTGGAATGGGCTGCCCAGGGAGGTGGTTGTGTCGTTATTCCTGGAGGTATTTAATCAACGTGTAGATGTGTTACTTCAAGGCATACTCTAGTGGCTGAGATTGTAGGGGTTTTGTTTTTTTCCTTGCTGCATGTGCATATGGTTGGACTTAATGACCTTAGAGGTCATTTCCAACCATGATGATTCTCTGATTCTGATATTCCTCTTCTAAAAGTCCCTTCTAAAAGGGGGTGCCTATTTGTACTTTGTTTTTGAGAGCAAACATCATCAAAGAGCTCCAAGATGCACTAGTGTAGTATGAAAGAAAATACTTGTTTGGTTGTTTTTTTATTGTTCTAAACTTGCTGCTACATCATTTCATTGGGTTTTTTTCTTTTTTGGAGAGTGAGAGATTCCTTCCTTTTACCTTCTTAGAAAAAAAATGTCATTTACAGTCAATTACATCTTTTCTAGGAGGAAGAGTTTTTTTCATGTAAAAATTATATTGAAAACATCTGATCATCCTGCTTCCTTAGTCTGAGTCTTAAAATATGGTTTTTTGATGGTATAAATATTACTGTATATCATATCCAAAATATGACATTCTCTATTCAAATTGACATTCTCTATTCTTTACTTCTTCCACAGTCATACTCAGAAATCTAGTTTCCATTTTGGTCTCCTAATCAGTAAGATGATATTTTCAGAAAAAATACCTGCAATTGTATTTTTATGTCTTTCCTGAGTACATATAACTACTTTATAACCTGTCATACTTAACATTTTCCTTACCTATCAGTCAAAAGGCAAATAGATTGTATTTCCTCTGCATGTATTAACTTAGAATTCTGCCTGACCCTTTATCTCTCAGATATGCAGCATTATCAAATCTTATTCTTCATGGTTAAACTTTACAGAATTACTTGATATTGTCAGCAAACTTTTTATCTCACTTTTCAAGCTTCTTCAAATCAATGTGTTAAACAGCTAACCTCACATCAATGATTCCTGAAAAACCCTCTCTCTGTGCAAGATACTTACTTCATCTGTTTTATTTTTACTAGATTATTAATCCACAAAAGAGATTAAGAATATATGAATATTCTTTCAAGTTTCACAAATCAATTGTGCAGTAATATTTTTGTCTCGTAAACACTGTGTTGTTTCTCCTCAGATTTGATTTCTATTTTATGCTCTTTTAAAAAATTAATTTCTTCTGGTTTTTTTCAAGAACAAACATCTGACTTATTAGGCTGTAGTTCTTTGCACTTTCCTTGGACTCCTTCTGAAAAAGAAAACCTAACCAAAAAAAACCCTAACCAAAAAAAACAAATGAAAACCTAAAACCAACAGCTTCCAAACACTTTCTACTCTCCACTTACTGGGAGATTTTAGGAGAGAGATTACATATTGTAATTACTAATTAAACATATTGCACAGTAAACACAATTTTTTGCCATTGCTGGTTGTAGTGGGTGCAGAAGACATTGTAATGAGGAGACAATAATTTCACACAGAATCTAGGCAGAGTTTGCCATAAACCTTGGCTGTAGAGAGATGTGTATTAGAATGAGTGACTGTTGTACAAACAGAGCACAACCCATGACTTTTAATTTTCCTTTTTTTTTTTTTTCCAAATGTTTTTCTGAATTTTTCCATCTTTCTCATTTGGGTAGAAAGAAGGATTTCTGAAAGTTTTCTTGCTTCTAATGACCTCCCTTACCCTTGTCATATTCCTTCTGGATTTTCTCAATCCTTTGTTTGATAGATGATATGTAGTCTTCAGAACACACAGGACAGTGCCTTCAAAGGGTCTCCATTGTGCCTGTAGTGATTTTACACTTTTAGCTGTCTACATCAGATTTTGAAAGACAAAATTCCCATGTAGTTCTCACTTTTTTAGCTCCCTTTTCTTTTTATACCATGACAGTCTAGCTGCTCTGAGAGCCTGCAGAAAAGAAGGCTTTGTTGAAAGCCTTTTGAAGAACTGTGTAACATCTGAATCCACAATATATCATATTTATTTATTTATTTGAGACTTCATTGTAATTCTTGTCCACTACAAAGGTCAAACTTAATTGGTTTCAGTTCTTAGAGCCTGCTTAGAAATGTGATAAAGAGCCATTCTCCCTCTGCCCCCTAGAACTACGTTTTTATGGATTATTTCTCTTTTGGTCAGTATTCAATTTAGCTTTCAAAGGCAAAAAAATCCACCTCATCTTTTCCTGTTGGTTTATACTCTAAACAGAATTCTTAATCCATATTTAACCTCATCATAGAGATTTTTATTAGTTTCATACAAATCAGAAGTTCACCTTTAAACTACTCTGTATGCTACTGTATCTGCATTTTTTTTTAGTTTGGACTAAAAAATTTACACATTTTTCACTGCTTGCTTTTTGAACATCAAACTGGTATCTTTACTAAAATTTTATTGCTGTTTATAACTTTAATTCTTGCTCAGTCCAGGCATAACAGATCCCAAGGCCTAAAGTGGTGTTGGTCTGAAGCCTGGAGACAGTAAAGTACCTAACTATTGATCTATTCCCCTCTATGGAATAACACTTAATTCCTGCAGAACAAAACAAATACTGAATACTGAAGGTTTTCAAAACAAAGATAAAACAGAATCATAGGTCATCATAGGGCCCTTGGTATTTCTCTAGTTCAGTCTCCTGGTGCAAGGAGACACATCTCTCAATTCACAGCAAGATGCTGAGGGCTTCATCCATATGGGTCTTGAAAACCTCCAGAGATGAAGATTTAGCAGCTTCTCTAAAAAGCCTCTGCAATGGTGGAGGCTGAGAACTGTACCAATATGCCTAGTTATCCTCACAACAATGGGTTTTATTGCACCATATATATAGTCAGAATCTTCACTGCTTCAGTTTTTGACCATTGTCTCTCACATTCCTGTTGTGCACCTCAATAAAGAGATTACCTCAGTTTTCTTGATAACTTCCTCATATGAACTAGATGCTGTTAGCACCTGCACGCTGTCACCACAAGTCACATCTTCTCTAGCCTGTGCACTCATTTAGCCTCTCCTTCCAGTGCAAATGCTCTACTTCCTGACAATCTTGATTGAGGGTTCATCTCTGTTGAACTAAGCTTCACTCCCAGAGAACTCAAAACTGGGCACAGTATTCCAGAGAAAGGAAGAACCAAGCAAAGAGGAATAATTACTTCCCTTAATCTACTGCTGCACTCCTACTGATAGAACCCAACACACTGATTTCATCACTACAAAAGAAGGTGACTAGTGACAGTCCACCAGGACTGCCAAATCCTTTTCACCAGAGCTGCTAATTCACCAGCCCCTCCCCAGACTCTACAACTGCAGAGGATTATTCTGTTCAGGTGAAGCAAGGAGCAGTTTTCCTTTCTGTGTGTCATGATGTTCCTGTTGGCCCTTTCTTCTATCCTGTTTGGGTCCCTCTGGGTGGCAACCCTGCCTTTGACTGTAATGCATTTTGCCTAATTCTTATTTCCAGAGAGGAAGGATTTTGTGTTATAAAAGCAACATGAACAGTACCATCAAATTAGATTTTTCTCACAGTAACTCGAATAATTTATTTAAGTGAGGGCTATGCACAGAGTTTCCACAGTCTAGGATGGGAGCAGGTATTAATACTGCTTTTCCAGAAAACGTGCTTGTTGCCATTTAAAAATGTATTTTAAAAGCTGATCCTAAGAACAGATATAATTACATCTAAGATTTTCTTAACACTGGACTTACACATACACTTAATCATGATAGGTATATAAATCATGTATTTCCAGAAGTAATTTCACTGATTTATAAGTTCTGAATATGAATTATAGCTATGTTAAAGATTTATACATTGTTTGATGGTTTCCATAAATCATAGAACCCATCCATAAAAATTATTGGGTGTGACTAATAATTGTGCAACCTTTCTTTCAGATAAAATGCAATCGCCTTTTGGTTTATGTAACATATACTATATGACATGTTTTATTATTTCTTAATGTTTAGTGTCTTCTAAGTCATTACATTATTCTGCTTTAATGCAGTTTTATGCTACGGGCTCTGATTTGTCTCTCCATTTAACAAACCAGGTGTTCTCACAACTCTAGTCTGATTTATAACCAACATAATAATCTACAGAGAAAAAGAATCACAGAAAGAACTTAAGCAAAGTGTAATTAAAATGAACTATGTAATCTTAGTTTCTGTTTTCTGTCTGAAATTAGAGTTAAGTTGTATCATATTATACTATAACACCTACCCTATGTGTGTCAATCTTGTATTTCACTTTTTAAGTTTTTTAGTTTCATCCTTTTCTTTTTCCTCCCCCCCTCCCACAAGGCATTTTGAAGGTAACCTGACCTTGTTACTTTCCTGGATATTGGTCAGTTACTAGCCACTCAGCTGAAGCTGGTCTAGATTCCTTCTACTGTTAAATAATTTATTAAATAGTAGGACACTGCCTTGGTGATCAAAATGCATTCAGTTATTTCAATTATACATTTTAATGGTTTTAACAGTAAAAAAAAATGATTAAAGAAATTAATTTCTTAGCAGTGTTTCATTTAATCTATCCAAAGATTTTTGTAGATGTGTGTAGGTGCATATATGTACTTGAAAAGTTTTCTTGTTCATTTTTAAAACAAAATACAAAAAATCTGAACACCATACTATGATTTTTAAACAAACTATACAACCTTGGAACTGTTTATATGCTGTGAACTTGGAAGGTTTCATTAATGTGTGCTATTTCATTGAACAAATGAAGCTCCAGACACTTGCATTGTAGGATTCAAGGTAAGATTAATAATTTATTGAAAATAAAACAATTTGACATATTTTTCAGTGCTGAAATCTGCAACAACTGTTCCTGCAGTATATATAAGTAATATCATGGCTATTTTAACAATTAAAAAATACCAAAAAACCCCCACATCCTACTAAATTATAGTAGGTGCAGCCCAATAAGTACAACTTCACAATTGCTAGTAAAAGGCCACAGGCTTTGCTTTGAACTGAAAGTACAGGATCTGGCCTCAGGACCTGTTGGAGCCTCAGTATGGACACTGATGACTCTGAGAACCCCTGTGACCCTCTCTTCCTGAGAAATAAAGGTTTGCTTTTCGACCCCAGGGAGCCAGAGAAGGATGAACACAACACCAGAGAGGAAAGGTAGGCAGTAGGATTTTTCATGTGTACCAATACCTACTGTATGATCAGTGAAGATCAATGGGGCAGTTTGGACTATCAGACTGCTAAGACATCAACTGAACTGACAAATCTTTGCTTCTATATGTTTATGGTGGTTTTTCCTTTTGCCCTTGATACTATTTTGCATGTAACCTATACCATCATACTGTGTTCACTCACAATCTTCCTACTATACCAGGTGGGAGACATCATCTTCTCACAGTCAAAAAGGTCCAAAATGCTGAGCATGACTGGATCACCTGCTACCTGTGGTGGGGTTGTTCATGGTATTTTGGTGAATCTCTGTGTGCTTCTAAGAGCACAACATTATACAAATTACATATATAGTGATTCAAAAGTTTAGCTAGCCAAAAGATATTAAAAATAATCTACATTTACAGATAAAAATTATTTTAAAATTACACTTATTGACTCTAAAAACACCAATACATTAATTCATCGCCATATCAATATTATGATATTTGTGACTGAAACAGCAACATTTTCTACCTCTAAGACATTTCTTTTCTTGTGGGCCCCAGATCTGGGGGCAGCATTCAGGTGGGGTTTCACAACAGCAAAGTTGAGAGGGAGAATCACCTCCTTAGATCTGCTGGCCATGCTTCTTTTAAACACTAATTCAAGATTTCAGTGACCTCACTCAACCGACTTTGATGGCAAAAGGAGTATTAACAGATACTGTTGAATTATCTAATCATGTGAAACTCAGAAATTCTAGTAGCTAGACTGTTTATAGTACAACATTATTTTCTGAACACTGTATGTTACAATTTTGCAGTTATTTAGACTGTCAGGCCCAATTCAAGTCCACAAAATTCTAGGTATGACTGCTTCTTATGATTTAGATAATAACCAGGTGACAAATGCTCTATTATTCCCTCACTACCCTTGCAGGAAAAGCTAAAAGCAGAATAAGAGAGGGAGAATTTAAGTCTGGAAAAAAAATGCAATCACTTTAAATTAAATAATAAATAGCAATATTTATTGTAATATTATGGTGAATTACACACAAATATATACATCTATGTAAAGGTCCCCTAAGATATAAATGAATATGTAAATAGGGAACCCTCACACCTCAGGTGGTAATTATTTTCCCACAGAAAGTTCCAAACAGGACTCTGCAGCAGATAGAGTTGCCCAAGTCCAAGGTCACAGTGACATTCCACAAAAGCTTTGGAGCAGCTGAGCAGGTCCTACCTGGGGAGGCAGGAGAATGCGACCTGTCTCAATGACTGATGTTCTTCTCCAGCAAGAAACCAGGATGCAGAACCAACACAGGAGGGAAACAACAAACAAGCAAAACACAGACCAGCCAGCAAAGGGGGCTGGGGAGCAATTTTATACCAAGCACCATGGTCAGGAGCTCTGTGGCTGGTCCATTTGGGACCCTCTCCCTCTCCTCCCCATCAGCACAGCTGTCCCCATGTTGTAACTTGTAACTGCCACATCCGCAGGTTGGCAGGAGTTGGGGTGTGTCCTCAGGTTATTATGGCTACAGAATCCACTCAAATATATATATATATATATATGTATTTATATATAATTTTGTTTCTTCTGGTTTTGTTTTGTTTTGGTTTTTTGTGTTTTATTTTGGGTTTTTTATTTTTTGCCAGGAAACATGCATCACCAGAGATTCCCCAATATCCTTGAGGCAATTTCCTTCCATTTATAAATGGCATTCTGCCTAGAAATTTTCAACAATAATTGCATCAACAAGTAAGTTACTAAGTGATAGAGAAGCATAAACATCTTGAAAGCCACATATTATAATATCAGCTGTGAAAGTATTCAATTCATAAGCCTTTTCCTGAGTCTCTATTGGAAACCTGGCACTGGCATATTTCACAATTGCTCAGTCTGATCAGTGATCAAAGGACACTTTGATCTTGACTGAAAAATAGAAGCACTAAACAAACATAATTCAGAAGTATTTTTGGGTGTGAGATGTCTTTTACATTTTCTGTTCTAGGAAAAAAAATTAGGCAAAGGTCCAGTAACCTTATATGTATGTTGCATTGCAAACCAAAATATTCTCCCCAAAGCAATGGAGGTCAAACAGATAAGCTAACTATGTTTATATTACATATAGGATGGATATGACAATTTGCAGAACAGGCTATTACAAACAAAATGTTTCTTTCTCTGGTAATGGACCTGACCTTGCAATCATAATGCTGAAAAATTTTTTTATGGACTGAGGTGCTGTTTTTTTTGTGTTAATACTCTGAAGCCATACACCAGACTTTCATGGAGAATATTATAGTTATATTAGTAATCATCCGTTATCTCAAATAGTTGTTTTCATTCCTGACAATTTGTATAGCTGAAAGAACATGCTAGTTTGTTTTCTGTTTACACTAGCTGCCTCCATATACACACTGGTATCATAATCATAAATAATTCTAATACCTAGCTTGCATGCATATCTTTTTTAAAACATGCACCTACTTTTAATTTTTTTGTGCCATTCTAGGTGAAATATTACTATCTTTTCTGAATGTCAATGAAAACTGAGTTGACCTAAATCAGACCATTATAAATCAATGAATGATTAATTTTTCAGATGTCTTATTGCTTAAGCCTGCCATTCCAGAATTTTTAGGCTATAGCCTGAAGGCATATCTATAGCAGAGCAGGGAGTGATGTAAATCTGTCCAAACAAGCAGCAGCCTGGCCATACTGGTGCACAAAAACTCTAAGCAGTAAAGCTGTATCACAACAGTGAGGCAACCAAGGTGAAGTATATTTTGCTTCCAGCATTGTCTTAAGCCAACTCAGCATTTTGCTTCATCTTGCTTAGCAGAACTGTGACCTGAAATGTTAATTTCCAGTGTCTTAATTCCTTAGATTTTTAAAATTTTTAGAATTGCTAGAGTTAAAAACCTTTAAAAATTAATAATATATATATGTGTATATACATATGTCTCTCTATACATTACATTATATCCAGTACTACACTTACACCTTTACTTAAACTGCGTAATACTGGAGACTCTCTCTTTCCTTCATGCGGTTACCACCTTGGTGACACTCAGAGCATGACTCAAATGTTTCCTGCAATTTTTCGCTGACCCACCAAATATTCTGATTGCCATGCTAGTCACATTTCCATCCCAGTCCAGTAATTCTCCAGTATAGGCAAATGGGGAAGCTTGATTACAAAGCAAATTGTGGCCTACAACTGATCCATAACTCTGATCCCATTTCATACCATCCAAATCAATATCCTTCAGAAATTATTCATATTCAGTCTTCTACAGCTTTATTTTTTTAAAAATTAGTTGTCGCTTTTATATTCTTAATGTTTAAAAGATTACCGATTTTGTCACACAGCACTGAGGCAGAAAGGTGAACAGATTTTTAATAAAACAATATTTTCTCTTCAGTTTGCTTAACTTCAGTTGTAATTACATATAAGATTCAATGCAAATTTGGCAAGGTTGATTACAGAGCTTGACACGGCTTGAAGTCATGTCTTTATTATAGAATCATAAAATCACAGAGTCATAGAACGGTTTGGGTTGAGAAAGACACGTCAGACATCTTCAACTAGGTCAGGCTGCTCAAAGTCCCATCTGACCTGTAACGAATATAGATAAACAGCATTTCACTGAATCAGATTGATGTACCATTATGTTACTACATCCTGTGAAGTGAGAAGATAGTTTTGAAAGCTTTGAAGAAAAATGTATGTTTTGTCTTTTTAATAAATAAAGAATGGGTTTTTTTTAAAAATAAAAAAGCCTCAAAGAGAAGTAATATAGATTAAAGAATGAAATGCTCAATGAAATATGACGATGACTTTTTCCATATTAGGTATACTGATTATTTTATATGTGGATCTAGTCTACGAAAACCTCACCTTATTTAGTAAAAACATTGTATAAACTTTAAATACTATGAAATTAAAAGTATTTCTTAGACACTAATTCAGCATAACTGCATGGGTTTTTTCAGATTTTTATTGATATTGCTTTTTAACTATGAAAAATCTCCTGTGTACTCCAGCGTTGTTATTAGTTAGATAATCATTATTGGTGTAGTACCACATAGCTCCAGTTCTGATTAGGACACCCTTACTTATAATCCCATGAAGATAGTAAAAATAAAATGCCATCACTGAAATATTTTCTAAACAAAAATACGTACAGGTAAGTTTAGGATATCAGGCAATAATCTGCTGATTTCACCTCAGGAAAGCTGACCTGAGATGATTACATGCTTTGTTGCCTTCTTGCATTTGTTTGCAAGGATTATGATAGAGAATGTTATAGTCATAGAAAGGAAAGATGCTGCTTCCTTTTATAACCCATGGGATGACCAGAAAAACTAAATGCTTTTTCACACTTCTGTTTTTGAGGGTTCATTTATTTATTTTTAAGGATAAAAAAATATTCTGTTAAACCTGAATAAATTGGAGATGTGGGCCCAGATGAACCTCATGAGGTTCCATAAGACCAAATCCAGTGTCCTGCATAGTGGCTGTCCAAAAGGCACATCCATCATGGGTGATATCCAAAAAAGCATGGCAAGGGGATCGAATGAAGTGATTCTGCCACTTTACACTGCTTTGCTAAGACCTCATCTGGACTACTGCATCCAGCTCTGGAGCCCTTAATACAGGAAGGACATGGACATGATTCAGTGAGTACAGAAGAGAAAGATCTATGAAGATGGTCCAGGTGCTGAAACACCTCTCATGTGAAGAAAGGCTGACTGAGATGGGGAGAAAAGAAGGCTCTGGGGAGACCTAATAGTAACCTCCCAGTACCTGAAAGGGGACTACAGGAAGGCTGGAGATGGACTGTTTATAAAGACTTGTAGTGATAGGACGAGGGGAAATGGTTTTAAGTTAGAGAAAAGTAGATTTAGACTGGATATTTGTAAAAAACTACCACTACCAAGGGTAGTGAAAAAATGGAACAGGTCACCCAGGGAGATAGTTGAGACCTCATCCCTGGAAAAATTCAAGGGGAAGCTTGACAAGTCTCTGAGCAACCTAATCTGAGAGTGTTCCTGCTTATTGCAGGGGGATTGGACTGGTTTACCTTTAGAGGTCCCTTCCAAGAAAAGTTATTATATGATTCTATGAAATTAAATCAACAGCTATATCTGAAATGCCTCTCAGTTGTGCAAAATTTGCAGACATTCATTTTTACCTTTGTAAATGGCACTTGTAAACATAAATACTTTCATCCAATGAGCAAAAAAGAATCAAAGCACTCCGTCTGGTGGATTGCAATCTTATTTCCCAGACTCTTTGCAGTGAATGCAAGTAACTGTGAGTTCCAGGACCTTTAAAATTTTTGAAATTTTTTAGAGAGGCACTGTAACATTTTTTGCAGCTTTTCTACATGCTGCTACAACAGTCTTAGTGTCACTGCAGTTTGACTGTTTATTCGTTTCTTTGTTTCTAGATATATATTCTCTTTGTCAGGCTTGTAAAAAATTAATGTCTTCGGGTTATATTGAAATTACAAGTGGAGAATAACTTTCAAGAGGAAAAAAGGAAACTCATCCTTATCATCCTGAGAAGCAATCCTATGAAAGGAATGGTTGGTCTATCATATCAAGGTCACAGCTGCTTATGACTAAGCACAATTACAGTGCAATTGCTCTGAAAGCCTCAAGGTGAAGTTGATACTTAGAACCTGATTTTCAGCACAATAAATTTCATCAGTCTTTAAGGCAGAGAGGAAGTGTCCTGGTTTGAGCCACGATTGAGCTAATTTTCTGTTCTGTAATTTTGCTTTCATCTAAATCTCTTGTAAGTAGCTTCACTTGCTGAAATTATGTGCAAGTTTCTCAGTCAGTGTCTGCTTCTAGGACTGATAACATTTGATGTTTATAGTTATGGCCAGAGACTGGTGTGCAGAACCAAGGCCACTGCTTGGTTATGAAAAACATCTTATGTTCTGGAAAGAGAAAAGGAGTAAAGAGGTCACCTGCAACCCTCCTTTAGGGAGGAGTGGACAAGATAAACAACCAAAATTGGCCAGAGTATTCCATCCCATACACGTTATACTCAATATAAATTTGAGGGATCACAAGGGTCAAAACCCTGTTCTTCCTTTGGCCTTTCTCTTTGGCCTTCACCTTCACCCTTCTTTGCCTGTTCCTCTTTGCTTCAGCATCCTGGGAGGATTCCGTCCGTTCCTCTGCCTGTGGTCCTGATCCATGCCATCCTGAATCTGTGTGTTCCTGCCTCCAGCTCCTGATTGCTGCTGACTCCAGGAGTCTGGCCTGGGCTTTCCCAGGGCTGCCCTGCAGCCTTGGTGGTGACGTGAGAGTTATTGGGGAAAGGGGAGAGGAACGTGGTATTGTTTTTCTGTGTATTTTTATATATTTAATAATTTTTCCTTTTTATCAATACTGCTTCATTAATGCTGTGTAGTTTAGTTTCGAACCCATAAGGATCTCTCCCTTATTCTCTCTCCTTTCTTTATCAGGAAGGGGAAGAGGATTAATAGACATCATCTGTCATTCACTTAATTGCTGGCCCAGCATTAAATTGTGACAGGAAGTTATCAGGACATTGCTATGTATTAATCCAATATTCATATTACATTAACATTTCAGATCAGTTAAGAACCATTCTTAAAGGGCAAGAAATATGTATTATATTGGTATAAATGTATTTTAGTCTCCTTTCACTGAACAGCAGAACTGACATTGATCTCAGTAACAGCATTAGTATTTGCAAGTTTGTTAGAGGTAGAACATGTCTCAAACAAAGGCCTCCTTCAAATGTCTCATCTAACAGGAGCAAGAAAAAATAATGCAATAAATGAATTTTTCAAGACAGGTGTGTGATATTTGTTGCCTGGATACAGCATTTTTTGAAGTAGCTCATTTTCAAAGACCCTTTGTCCATCCTTTGAAACTGAGTCTTTGAGGCATCTTCAAGTGGGCACACCACATTTAGGTTAACTAAAGACAATGGTCCCATCTGCTAATAACCAGAACATTGAGTTATCAGTGCATAGAATCATAGGATCACAGAATGATTTGGGTTGGAATGGACCTTAAATACCATCAAATACCAATGTCCTGCCATGGTCAGGGAACACCGTGCACTAGACCAAGTTGCTCAAATTCCCATCCAACCTGGCCTTGAACATTTCCAGGAGAGGAGCATCCACAGCTACCCTGGGCAGACTGATCCAGTGTCTCACCATGCTCACAGAAATTTTCTCCTAGTATCTAATAAAAATACAGTCTCTTTCAGATTTTTACCTTTACCCATTGTCCTATCACTACATGCCCTTGCAAAAAAAACTTCTTTCGCAGCTTTCTTTTAGTCCCCTTCAGATATTGGAAGGCCATTATAAGCTGTCTTCAGGGTCTTCTCCAGGCTGACTCCCCAACTCTCTCAGCCTGTTTTCATAGGATAGGTGGTCCAGCTTTCTGATCATCTTTATGGTCCTCCTCTGGACTCCCTCCCACAGCTGCATATTCTTCTTATGTTGATGTGTTCAGAACTAGACACAGTACTCCAGGGTCTCATAAGAATAGATTAGAGGGGGAGAATAATCTCCCTTGATCTGTTGGCCATGCTTTTAGTTGTAGCTCAGGATACAGTTGGCTTTCTGGGCTGCGAGTGTGCATTTCCAGCTCATCTTGAGTTTTTCAGCAGCCCACACACACAGGTTTTTTTTATTTTTCAGAGCTGTTCTCAATCCAATCTCTGCTCTGCCTGCATTTGGGCTCGGGAATGCCCTGATCCAGGTGCAGTACCTTACTTTTGGCCTTATATTTCATAATGTCCACACAGGCCCAAGTCTCATGACTGTCAAGGTCCACCAGCATGTCATCCAGACGATCATCAATGTTTTCCATGAATGTCTTGAATTACTTATGTTCTGTTATCCCTCCAAAATATATCAGGGTAGTTTAAGGCCCTCATGAGGACTTGTGACCATGAGGGTTCTCCTATCTGTCTATAAATGGCTTTATCCACCTGGTCTTCCTGGCCAGGTTGCCTATATGAGAGCTCCACTATAATGTTTTCTGTCCCTGCCCTCCCTTGAATCCTTAACCATAAGATCTCATTCAGCTCTTCATCTATCCCCAAGCAAGCTCCATGTGCTCCAGATGGTCATTAAGGTAGAGGGCAACACCTCCACCTCATCTGCTCTGCCTGTCAGCCTATAATCTTCCACACCAACATTTCAGTGATAGGAGCCATCCCACCATCTCTCCATGATGACAATAAATCTTAGCCTTGCAGACTGGCACACATCTCTAACTGGTCTTGTCCATTTGCATAGAGACATCTAAGCTGGGCCCCCAGTGAATCTGTCTTAGTGGCTGGAGCAGCTGGAATTCCTTCATCCAGGAATTCCAATTTGAACGCTTTTCTGCTGGCCTGTCGTCCTTCTCCAGGCTCTGGACATCTATGAGTAACATTTGCATCAAACTGGTAGAAGTGGGACTGACTGATGCTCCCCTTTTCCAACAAGTTTAATGTAGAACTCTCTACACCAGACTAGCAATTGAAGGACACCTCACTAAAGACATGAAGTCATCTGGAACTGAATCTCATGTGTTTTCATTGGCATGATTGACTTTCAGTGTGCCAAGAGACATAAGCCTTGATACGGAAAACACTTTTGCACATATTTACCTTTGAGCTTGCAGGGTGCACCAGATAAATACATGGCCCAGCTCATGCACACAAAAGTTACATGTGTAATAAACTTCAACTGGGGAAATATATAATAAGGACTTTTTTTATATGATAAGTTTAAATCAAGCCAGAAATCTTTGAAGTCTAGCATATAAACTGGAAGCAGTGGCATGCAGCTAGCTATATAATGTTTTGCTGAGGTGGGATGCAAATTAAGACAAGAGGAACTCAGGTAATAAAACAATGCAGGGAAAATAATCCAGGCAGAAGAATATTTAATAAGAATCCAAGCTTTTTAGCCAGGCTAGGGCATATGTGTGTCTTCATTCTATTGAAAAAAAAGGATTTATGAAACTTTCTGTGACAGTAAACATAATACAGGAAATCTGAGAAAGCTGAAGAAGCTGGAGAAAGTTGATTCCCATCCTGATTCTCCAGAAGAAACACAATTTTCAAGATCACTCTTTGCAAGCTATGTGTTACCCTAAAATATAGTAGGAGAAGGACAGGGGAGAAGGACCAATTTAAACTTTGATTCTGTTAAATGGTTCTTTAAATACTGCATTGTATTTCACAACATAGAACTTTTGAAGATTGAACTTTGATTTAGCAACCCCTCAAAATACAGATATATGCATAATTATGTTTGCCAGAAAATAAAAACATTTTGCTTTAATAGTTGCCTCTTGGAGAGTAATAAATCACAAAGACAAATAGGGAAGTAACTGGTTTAAATTAATGGCATTGCAGTCATGCTAACTAATTCTGTTTTTCAGTTCTCCAAGACCTAATCCCTTGGGTGCTGCATTCTGAAAAGAACAGAATATGTATTCAAGGTAAGTGCTATTTTAAGGTACAAAAGAAGATGTTTCAGGGATTTATATCATGACTGCAATAATGCTGATTTGTAAATCACCTTTATTCTTGGACACGTAAATAAAACCACATTATTACTCATGTTGTACCTAGGTGATAAAATCCATTTGAGCAGAAAAATAATGTGAAACAAAATAATAAATCATAATTTCAAAGGAACAATCCAACCACATCTAGTGCTGAGTTGAGAAGCTTGCTCAAAGTCTTTGACGTTTAAAAGAATTTATGAGAAATCACAAGGAGACATGGGTGAGATTTTTCAATAGAAATTGCTGATCCAGAGTCACACAATCTTTTCTAGATTTCACTGACAGATTCTTTTAAAAAGTGGATAAAAATAAGTTTAAATAGTTAATATATTGTTCTGATTAGATGCTTAACAAAGGTATAAGCTCTTTCAGCAAGAAAAATAGTTCTCTAGTCCCAGAATGAGGAGGAAAAAAAAAAAAGTCTCCCTCTGATTACTCCTCTGTGCCAGTGACTGGGGAAGGCAGCTCTAGACTCTGTCCCTTGGTACTGCTAGAAAGGGTACTGCTGGACAGCCGAGCCACTGTGAAAATGAAAACAAGCTTCTGGCTGTGACAGATGAACACCGTCAAATCTTATTGCAGCAGTGTAAGATGTTATGAAGTCTGAGTTTCTCTCCTGCCTTTCTGACAGAGGCCAGTGGCCCTGCAGTGCAACTAGCAGAAAGGAATGAATGTTGTCAGGTTGCTGTGTCCAGCAAGTTGCATCACACATACTCTCCATCAGCCGCTGGAACGGTGGAGTCAGGATCTGCACTGATTGATCCTTGTTCATTTATATTGACTGCTGCCAGGAAAGTGGCACCACTCTCACCATTAGGGAGAGGAAATAACATATTGCTTTTCAGTGCAAACATATTCAGTTTAGAAATTCAGTCTGCTGTTTTGACATTCAGATAATGTTACATCTTTAGGGCAGATATTTTAGTGCAAAGCCTTTTATTTATCCCTTTCCAAAGACACAATCACAAGCCAATTTTCCTTCTGTCTACTTTCATTAAATTACTTTTTTGAAAACAGCATCAACAAAGCACCTAAAAATCCTGCCTTCTCTTAGAGAATTAACATTTTTCCTTTGATGTGGCTCAAAGTGGGAAACCACTTTAATGTGGGACTCAGCCAATTTCTGCTATTGCATTGACATCAGCTGCACAAAACTGCTTTGTATTGGCCTCTCTGGCCAAATGTGAGCTTGGCATGTTTCACAAAAAGGAAGGAGGTTCTTCAGCAAGATTCTGTCCTGAAGTCTGATACCTTAAAACAGTTTTTCAGGTCATAATTTGATGTGTTCAAAATCGGAACAAGAAGAAATCTTTTATCTATACCGTTGATATTTCTTAACAGAAGAATGATTAAAGACAACGATGAAATCCTAAGGGCTTGACAGACCCGTCGCTCCTGCCAAAGGGTCTTTACACCACCTGGTCTATCTGATGGACAGCCAGGATGCTGTGGCAGGGAGTAAAGTTCATTTTCAGAGACAGAAATGTCTCTCCATGTATTCCTGCATATAATTATTCTATCAGAAGAGGAAGTAAAAATCTGATGTAAAAGCTGTTTTTTTAAGCAAATATTTAACAAAAGATGTCTGATGCTCTAGAATGTAGTCACAGATCACAGCACACTTTTTACCACAATGTATTTTTGGTATTTTGCAACTTGTCATATCTAACGCAGCTCTGCTGTAAAAAATGGAGGAAAGCAGGCTTAGCTACAGAAAATTTTAGACCTTTGTATACCACTTATAGCACTTTCGGTCGTGATCAGCCTTCTCCAGAAGCCAATTAAATTTTTCATTAGGAGAAACACGCAGTGTCTGAGTAAGTATATTAGAAAGGAATAAGTGAGCTGCATCAGTGTATTAAGAAGCAGAAACAAAAGAGTTTATCTTGGGAGGCAACACTCAATGTCTTTCTCATTTTCTGGCTTACAGAAGAGAAACTGTCTTTTATTTAAGTCAGTTTTGAACAACCATGTGTTTCTCATCCAATTGCTAGGGAAGGATGTTAGGTTTCAGGACTTCTCATGTCCTTTTCCCAAAGCATGACTGGAAGACACCACACAGAGCCTGCTCTCCCGATCTCTGATCTAGGACCACATATGTCTGAGCAAATAGTATAGTGATGAAGGCCCCATTCTGATTCCTGGCATGGTTCTGCAGATCAAGGACAAAGTCCAGCAGCTCATACCAAAATTCATCTCTGATTAGGCAGCTTGATTATATCTGCTGGCATTTCTCTGCATATACCTCTGATAATACTTGGCTGTTATTTCCAAAGGAAGAAAAAAAAAAAAAGGAAAGAAACCACACTCTTAGCTCTAGGGTGCTTGTTATTATAAAACAAATAACCTCTCTTCAATGTCTGTAACATTTCCCACAATAACCAGTAACTAAATATTTCACTGCCCTTGAAGACCTATTGTTCCATTTATAAGAAGCCTTGGGTGTTATCTCTCTCAGGAAAAGGTGTAGGAGTTACATTTTTGTAGCAATGCAACAAACCAATATAAGTAACACTAAATACATTTGAGTCAGCCATTCTCTAATGTACCATTAGGACTGTCAGAGTAGTACTTTAACTTACTATTATCCTTGGCATACAATTTAAAGATTCAAATTTTACACCTAGTCATCAAATAATTACGAGAATTCAATCGAAGTCTTTTCTTAATTGTATATCCAACCCTATTTGTAAACAGAACATAGGAGTTTATAGGAGTCAATTTACAAACGCATAAAGCAGTATTTGTAATCAAGTGTAAGATTTCTTTCAGAGATGCTTGGTTGAGGACACTTGAATGTGAAGACATGAATGAGAAGACATGCAGGAAACCATGCTTTTATCTAGCTTAAAATCAGGTCACAGAGCTCTGTATGCTAAAGGTAAATTATTTATTTTTGCAATCATGCTGAAATACATACCTGGCTTAAACATATATCTGGTCTAACGTAAATGAAAAAAGTGACACAAAAAATTTTGAAAAAGTTTTAGAACAGAGTAAGTGTAGGCATGGCTAACTGTCTTCTCTAGATATTTTTCCCCCCTAAAGGGGCTTACTATTAGCTTTCCCCAAATTCTCATATTCAAATCAAATGCCAGACTGGAGTTTCCTCTGAAAGCAACTGAAAAGACTTCTTGTTTCAGTAACTAATTATGCTGTGAATAATTCTCCAGGGGAAGCCTAATAGGAGCAGCTTCTACAAAATCATGCCCGGTGACTCCCCTGCTGAGAGCTACATTGATAGGCCCAGCCAAGCCAGGAGATAGATTGGAATCCCAGTGCTGTTGCAAAAACAGTCAGTTCCTAGGCTTCAATGTACCAGAACAACTGAAATGCTAAATAGACATGTGCAAATCCTAATTAATTAAATCTAATGCTCCTGTCAAATTATAGGATTCTCTGTATCACAAAGATTTTAATAAATATACAAAAATGAAGGTTCATGCTGAAAGAGAATGTATCACTATGGCATCTTCTGACATTTTATCTACATTCTGTTTACTGAAGAGTAATTACAATCCATTTGTGAGCATGTCTACTGAACAACATTTGCATCCCAGAAATCCTGGAATTATAAAATGAATTATCAGTGTTTGCTGGCAGATGCTCAGTTGGACTCTTTCATCCAGATTTTCACTGTCATTTCGTATTACATTACTCTTGATATTTATTATTCACCTCGAGTTATTTTCAACATGCCAGCATACCTACTTTTCAATTATACATGCAAATCCTTTTGTAAATGATACCTGTCACAAAGCACTTCCATACATCTCTCCATATTGAACAATTCTGCTCTTCTTTTTATAAATCTTCCTTGGAATGACCATAACTTGAAGCAGATTTGCTGACTGCAAAAGACTAAAATCAAGGACAAGCCATTGATGGAGCAGCCTGGTCTCCCAGCTGGTGTAAACTGGTATATTTCCATTCAGCTGAAAGGATGAAGATTATCTTAGCTTCATTGATTTTTCTGAAATTTTGCCATTTAACATCAGCTGAGACATCAGGCCAAACAGGAATATTATGTCACTTAGAGTCTTTTTGTTTCTTTCTTGTTAAATCTTACATTTGCCACTTTTCATTGAACCATTCTTTAAACCCGTCTCATTTCTGAAAGATTAATTATATATGTTCATATACCTTCTTCACATTTAGGGTCATTGTAATTTCTGAATTGCTTATTTTTGTCATCGTCTATTCAAATATGTCACACCTGACAAGATATCTTTGGTGAAAACTTCCAAAAAACTTAAATGAAAAGAACAGAGTAAAGAAGCAACAACAAAAGAAAAGCAAACCCCAAGCACCAATAAAGAAACTACAAGTAAACTAAGGCAAAATACTCCTTTAAAAGCTCCTTGCAACTACAAGGATGTGCAGATTCAGATTACTGGAGTGACCTCAGCTTCAACCCACTTTTGATCCTAAGCAGTTCAAACATGTTATAGACACACGCTAGGTATCTTTCTATCTCTGGCCTAGGTCTAAGATGGGTCTGTGAAAAGTACATAAACTAGGCACAAATAAGCTCTGAGGAGATATAACTGGAAGAAGAACTGACTTTTCCCAAGAATGAGGAATGTGGGATTCATCCAAGTCCACTGATTTCTTAACTATATCCATGCTCCGTCTCTCGATAGAGAGCAAAGTTACACACCTAATGGTAGAAGATGTTATTATGATAAATTGGTGCCTTTGCACTCACTTTTTCAGCTCTGAACCTTCTTGCTATGTAATGGTAGATTGAAATATATGTGAGATTTTTATTTTTGTAACACTGAGCAAAGTCTTTGGGTCAGTGTAACCTATGCAGATTCTTGATGAATTTCTGATAGTGAAACACATATAACCTAAGAAAAATATTACTGTGCAGATCCAGTTTTTGTATTGCAGTGTATTGTTAGATTTATTTGTTTTTTACATAAAAGACTTAAGTTTGATAAAGCCTTTTGGTTTTCAGTTTTAATCAATTTCAGTTTTAGGATTTAGGTTTTCAGTTTTAGGACTCCTCAGCTTACAATTATTTTGTATTCTATTTAATTGTCCACTTAAATTATTTGCTACTTCTTGGACCTTTCACTGTTATTTACTGAAAGTACTTATTACACGTTAAATAAGAAAACTGTAAAACAAGAATTAATTACAATTAGGGTAAGGCATTCAGAAGACATGCAATTAACAGTGAGTGCAAAGGGAGAATATTGGTAATAATCTGTGAGCTACAGTTGGCTTTGAATGATGCATACTCTGTCAGTGCTTTGAAACCTATGCTCGGAAAAATGGTTAGATAATAGCAAGGCAGTCAGTATTAAACTGAAAAAGTAGCAAAAATAAAACCAGACAACGTATTTGTATGTAACACATTCCTGTCAAGTAAGCTGTTAAGGAAAGAAAAATGTTGGAAGTTAGCATCTTTTTTAGCTAATGTTTGCATACTACGTTCAGTCCATATTTTACTAACACTTAAAATAGTTTACAAGAACGGAAGTAGATAAAAAGGTCAGAAGCAGTTAGGCCTTGCAATACACAGGCAAAAAGAGATCAGTCGCCTCCACTTTACAATGGTTTTAGACTTTCAATTTGGTTTAATATGAAAAAGCATGAACATACAAAGCAGAAAAGAAAAAGCTTTTCTAACCAGTGCATTGCTTCTCCACAAGAGAAGACAGCATATATCTTGCTTTAGTAAGCTTTTCGAGGCTGTTGAGTGAATAAGTTCCTGTTTCCTGAGATATGGCATAGAGGTCAAAATTAATGAGCTAAGTCCCAGAACAGCTAAAGGCTAAAGGTCTGATACTTAAGAAATATAAACTTAAAAGGTCAGCAAGGTTAATGAGGTTTATAGGAGAACTTGGATTGTCCTGGTTTGGGCCAGGATAAAGGTGATTTTCTGGTTTGTACTTTTGCTTTCAGCTAAGTCTCTTGTAAGTAGCTGTATTTGTTGAAATTAACAGCAAGTTTCTCAGACAGTGTCTGCTTCTAGGACTGATAACACTCAATGTTTATAGTTACTGCCAGAGACTGGTGTGCAGACCCAAGGACACTGTTCAGCTCTGAGGAACATTTTACCCTCCAGAAGGAGTAAAGAGGTCCCACCTGAACCCCTCCTCTGGGGAGCACTGGACAAGATAGATGCCAGAACTGACCAAACAGAGTATTCCATCCCATACATGTCATACTCGGTATACATTTGAGGGATCACAAGGGTCAAATTCCTTCCTGCTCTTCCTGCCCTTCCTGCTTCCCTTCCTCTGCTGCTGCTACTGCTGCAGACACCACAGCCTCTCCCCCTCAGCCCACACAGTTACTTGTTGACCCTGTGACTAGGAGAAAAGAAAAACAAGAGAAATCAGAAAGTAGCCTTAAGCCTTCAAAGTCTGAACAAGATGACCATGTGATAGAGGAAATGGAGGATACTGCCTCTCCTCCTAGAGCACCTACAGCAGAGTCAACTGAGGAGGACTCAGACTCAGAATCTGTTCAGTCCTATTCCATGAGGGACTTGCATACTCTGAGAAAAGACTTTAGCCATTTTCCAGGTGAACCACTTCTCACTGGAGATGGAAGTGATGGCCCTACATGGAGCCTTTGGCAGAAAGCTCCAGGACAGACTCGAGGTAGACCTCTAGGATTTTGGGGTCTAAACTACAAAGGCTCCGAAGCCAACTACACAGCTACTGAAAAAGAGATGCTGGCCACATATGAAGGAGTTAGAGCTGCTTCAGAAGTGATTGGTAAAATTCAGAGTGACTGAAACTGAATTCTGCAGTACCCTTTCTAAATTCTGAGACAACATCTAAAGAAGACCTCAGCACATAATAGCTATCAAAGATAATGCTATTCCCTCGATTTCTAGTTTGCTTGAAAAGAAACACATTTTTGTGAGGTGCTGGGAGATGAATTAAATCAAAAGGTGCCAAGAGACTTAAAGGTAAGGTAAACCTCAGCTGTAAGAGTAACAGCTAAGGAAAAGTTTGGAATATTTGCAACTGATTCCCCTATGGATTGATGTAGCGAACTGGGCCAAGTGTTGGATTCAGGGAAGATGTTACGCTTTTCATTCAGTATCAGTTTTTGACACTAAAGTAAGCTGGCTAACTCTATCTGTCTCAGCTATGCTTTTTTTACTTGGAAATTAAAAAAAAATACTTCATATTCAGCTGTTAGATGATTAGAAGCATCTCTCTTACAAAATCTGAGAGACCTGGATCTGTTTATCCTGGAGAAGACTGAGAGGGGATCTTATCAATTGTTATAAATATCTAAATATTTGGTGTCAAAAGAATCGGGCTAGACATTTTTCAGTGGTTCCAGCAACAGGACGACAGACAGTGAACACAAACTAGAATGCAGGAAATTCCATCCAGACTTGAAGAAGAAAGTCTTTACTTTGAGGGTGAGAAAGCACTAGAACAGGATGCCCAGAGAGATTTCAATCTCCTTCTCTGAAGAAATTGAAAACCCACCTGGACAAGATCCTCTGCATATTGCTCTAGGTGAACCTGCTTTAGCCAGAGGGATTGGACTAGATGATTGCCAGTCCCGACTATTGAATAATTGCAGGATTCTATTGGAAGCATACTTACAATGAGAGTGCTGAACATCAACACAGTGATCTAAACAAGCACAAGTGCAAAGTTTGCTGCTTTCAAGGTATAAATGAAATGCAATTAAATTATAGCATATTGTTGACAGGTATAAAGTTAAAAAGCCTAGAAGAGGAAGAAAGTGATGAAAGTCTACACAAGAAATTAAAATCGACTTGGTACCTTCCTGGAGGTAACTTTAGAGTGATAGGTAATGGAATTCCTTTCCCCTCTCAGCAAAATCTGACACATTTAACATCTATGACAGTTGCCTCAAGAACTCTGAAAGAGGTTGTGCTACTGTCAATATTAGCCAGATAATATGTTGTAAATCTGACACAGTCTCCAGCAGAATTGCTGACAATATAAAACACAAGGTAACATACTACTCACTTTCCATAATAGCCAATGCTTATCACTGCTTAAGTATTCATTTAAGGCACACAATGAAATATCATGCAAATTTCAGTTGCTGCACATTTTTCTTGTCAAGAATATATATGAATAAAGCCTTCTGATACAGAAGATTAAGAAAAGCATTGCAATAATGCAAACATACTTTGCTTGCTAATGTATTTACATTTTCTTAATTTTTATTTAAATTATTGGTGAATCTTCAGTAATTTTTTAAATAAGCAACTGTCTGCACTACAATGCAGATCAAAAATTTCACCCTCTCTCTGTTCTGATGGGGTGAAGTTCTTTCCTGTATCCTAAGAACAGCAGATAACAATAGATATTACTGAAACAGTAACAGGAAAACTCTTGTGATAAATGGCTTCTGAGAAAAAAAAATTGTCTTTTCTTAGTGAATGATTACTATAAATGTTCTTATTTGTAGTTCCAACTTCTCTTTCGATTTCTAAATGTTCTTTGTCCTTGTAATGCATTCTGTGAGGGAAGTGAGAAAATGTTGTTATATGGGTTCTTCTACAGACTGGGAAGGAAAAGGCATCTTTCTGGGTGCTCTTGGCTGTCCTCGTGTATGGGAATTGGTTCAATCTGACATTAAATTATTTATTTTTCTTTGGCAAGAACACAACTTTTCAGTGTTTAAAATTCACAAAGATTACTTGATATGAACTCCACAAGGAAAGGTGTGAAAGGAAGGGAACAGAGGGAAATAATCACTGTTATAAAGACCTCCATCTTTCAACACAATTTTGGTTTCCTGCAATGTTGACTTATCAAAATATCACCTGGAAATACATATTTTAATAGCATTAGGCAACTACTGAAACAGTAGTTATTCTTCTTTTTGTTTTTCATGATTATTCTTGTGACAATCGTAATGGAGCTAGATGTTATTGTTTATACAGAGAAAAAACCTTTATTGTTCTGTTAATAACAAAAATAGCTTTTCCTCTTCATGCTTTTGACTCTTTCTGTGGGTGTTTGGGGTTTTTTTTTGTTTTTTTAATATTTGGTTGGTTGGTTGGTTTGGGTTTGTTGGGGTTTTCTTGGCTTTTTTTTAAAAAACATCTGGAAATTATCCAGAAAAGACAAAAAAAAAAAAAAAGTTTACAATTACATACTTCCATTTTTGTTCAAAAGTATGGACAGAATAGAGAGATGAGAGGAAAAAAAACTTCCTACACACATTCTACTTTAGAGAGAACTGTACTTTTACCAGAGGCAGCAAGCCTCTAACATTCAAAATGCATTTGTCTACCTTTCAAAACCATCTTTCATTCAGATGATTTTCTGTCCAAGATGAAGAGAGAGAGTTTTGATTAACCTAAGCCAAATATATTCTTACTTTCTCTTCCATCCTTTCAGAAGCAACTTGCCTTGTGTGCTACATCACAAAACAAAGGACTTTGGGAGACCAGTGCTTGCAGAACAAAGTCTCTCTGAAGATCAATTGGCTCCTGTGGTGTGTGTGTTTGTGCACCTGAGGCCTATATATAAAATGAGCTCTCCATCATGACTTTCTCACCTCACAGTAAGACAGTGACTTAAAATGAATGGGGTAACCAAATTCCACTTTTAAAATTGTTTTGGTCATCCGTAGTCAGAAATTTCTTTTAATATCTTTCCACTTAATAAATAAATACATCTGCTCCAAGAATACTACTGGGAATACAGGGGTAAGAAGTAACTGAAATACTTGTACCAGAGTGGAATATTACAGGAGAGGTAACCTAGGTGGTTGAATTAACCACATAAAAGGCTATTTGCTATTACTAGCCTCAAAAACAGGAACTGGTGTAATGATGTATAGGTTACTACATGTGATTTCTATGTGAATCTAACTTTCTGAACAGTAAAGAGTGCATGTCACATACTGTATGAAATCCTTTTTCATAATCAGTACTTTGGAAGTTTTTCTGAGTGGTTTTACAGTGCAGAGTTTGTGAGAGTTTTGCAGAGTCCTCTTTTAAAAAGAAGAGGGGTCTAAAGGCCAACATATTTAAAGCAAAAATCATTAATGAAGAGCAAAATAAGTAAAATCAACAAGCACTCATAAACAAGGGGAGATAAACAAGCAACAAATTGTCAACTTGATAAAAGACTTTTATTTTCCATGAGTGATGTAGAAGTTTTGTTTTTTTACTTAATTGTAAAGCATCACAGCTGGTTAGTTATTTTAAGTGCAGCAGGCTAGCTGAGAAATTATAACTACAATACTAGAACAAAAAAGGAGCAAATTGTGTGATGTCAGCAAAGCAAATTCTGGCAGAGTGGTTGACACTGGTTAACAATGAAGACAATGGAGACCAAAAAGGAGAAGCAGACAAATAGTCTGCCTGCCTCCTGAAGGGTGAGTATATCAACTGGCAATTAATACTTATAGGTGCAAAAGAAAGACACTGAAAAAAAAATTAGTGCGAAATGGTAGTTAATTAAAGAAATATGAATATTTGTAGGTTCTTCATTAAGGGAAAAATCTTTCTGTGAGTTGAACTAAAGTTTCTGATATTGTCTACACTGTCTTAGTCCTGGTCATAGTACCTGCATTAAACACTTTCTGAGTACTGCAGTGTATGTGACAGCACGCTATCCCTCAGAGGGCATGTAGGAAAAAGAAAAAGAAAAAAAAGAAAAGCGAAGAAAAAGAAGAAGAAAAAGAGGAAGAAAAAGAAGAAGAAAAAGAAGAAGAAAAGGAAAAGAAAAAGAAAAAGAAAAAGAAAAAGAAAAAGAAAAAGAAAAAGAAAAAGAAAAAGAAAAAGAAAAAGAAAAAGAAGAAAAAAGAAAAAAGAAAAAAGAAAAAAGGAAAGAAAAAAGCTCCTTCTTTGACCTCTGTGATCTGGACAAGTCAGTGTGCTCCATGAAGCAGACCTCTCCTATAGTGCAGGTGCAACGTCAGTGCCCATTTTCTAAGAAACTACTATCTTGGAATTTTGTTCAATAGGCTGTTTCATATCTACTAGTAACATTTTCTTCTGTGATATGCATGATCTTGCAGCTTTAGTTTCCCGAGGAGATTTTTTGTTTGAATATTTTATATACTATATTAATATATAAGAGGATTAACATGAATCCATTGATGAAAGGAATGCCAGCTCCTCCCAAGGCAACCTAAATCTTTAATGGGACAGTGATAAAGTTTCTGTCCTTTGTGACAGGACCAAAAGTCTGCTCTGGATGAGGGGAAAGCTCAGTTTTAAAATACTTAAATATGCCACATCCAGTCGACTCCAGAGTCAGAAAAAGCTTCTTCTATATGCCACCAAGTCTGTTTGTCAAACTGTTTATATGTAGACCTGTGGAAATGTTTGTCTCCCCCAACACAAAAAAGAAACAAGATTAAATACATTTCTTACAATACTGCTTTTGACTGAGTTTTCCTGGGATCTTTAACACTTTTAAGTTATTTGAGGACATAGGAATATTTAGCCACTAAATAGTTTCCTGAATATTTCAGATTTCCTATCTTGTTTTAAGTGCCAGCTACTACAGAGAGCTGCAACAAAATGACAGTATAGAAACCTTTGTGCATATGCAGGGACTGACAAGAAGCCTCAGCTCTGGATACTGACAAAAGACAAATAATTGTGACTGAAACAACACGTGCCAAAGAGAATGCCCAGTCTTCTTGTCCTCTGACCTCTCTTGGCTGTACATGCTACTGAAAAGACTGAGAGGATATACTCAGATAGGTTATGGCTTAAGATGAATCTGGAGACTCCTCCCAGTGCATGAGTACAGCCATATGTCCTGTCCCTCACTGGCTCCAGACTTTAAAGTTTAATGGTTTTTATTAAAGGTACTGCTGAATTTTAAAAGCAATATAACTTTATTGTTAAGGTAACTTTAGTAACTGAACACATCCTAAAATTAAAGCCACAGCATTCAAAGCTTTAGTTCATGGAAATGGCTCCCTAGGAAAGACAAAGAAAATGTCACTTACATACTAATCAATTTTACAGGAAGGAGGAAAGTGACCATCATGGTCACTTAAGGCTGCAAAAATGGAACCAAGATACGATTCAATGGAGACAGCTGAGGAGACAGTGCAGGTACCATTGCTTCCCTCTGATTATCACTCTGAAGTGAGTAAAATTTTCTTCGATACATTGGTTGTGCCCAATGCTTACAAAACTATTTATGTCAAAAGCAGGCAAGGATTTTTTGTCTTCTGAGATCCTTGGTAAATAAAACAATGAACAATCAAATACTTTGCTTGATTTGTTTTCTTGACTTATGTATGCTAATGGAAATGTACAAGAGGAGAGCTTATTTTCTTGAAGTCACCTGAGCAATACTAGTTGAAGTAGTTGAAGTACTTTACATACCAGTGATGACCCATTTCAAAACAAGTATTATAAAGAGATACTACTTAATGGACTTTCAAAGTATTTATTGATCTAATTTTTCAAATCGTGCCATGAATGATCATAATCTAATCCAGATGTCACATAAATATTAATGAGGAAATGGAGCATCCTGAAAATATCAGGAATGTTAATCTCCTCAAATAATTCATTACCAAATAAGCTACTATGTATAAAACACAAGCAAATAACAAATTAAATAAGGAATATTAGTATGTAGGTTTTTTCTCTTTTTTTGTTGAAATAATAAGAATAAACCCCACAGACCATAGCTTATATTCTAAAAAGAAACTGAGCAGAAATAATTTTTATCAAAAGATAAGTGGGGTGTAACTTAAGAAGTGAACAGAGAAATTTACAGATATTCAATTTAGCAGGGTCTGATACAGTTGTCCTGGAGCACTGAAGGAAGAAGCTGATGCAGTGTCTGAACTTTTAACAATTATCACAAAGACTTCCTTGAATAAGAATGTCCCAGAGAACTGGAGAAGTAAGATACAGTACTTACGTATAAAAAGGGTCAAAAATCAGTAGAATTACAGACCACATGGCCTGATTTTGTTTCCAGAAATAAAATACCTGAAAAAAATATTAAGTAATATATAAGCTTATAGACTGTAAACAATGGTGGCAGTTCAGGAGAGCACTCAAACTGATGTGTTTAGACCAATTAGTAGAAAACCATTTATTTCTTTGGCATGATACCTTATATCTTGGATAAAGAATAAGCAGTAGAGGGGTTATATCAGCACTTCATAAGGGCTGTTGATGTGACATATGACAATCACTTGAATAAAAATGGGGGCAAATGACTGAAATTGTCTGAAAAGGTATGCAAGTAGATGAAAATTCACACTCAAAGACTATCTACATGTAGTATGCAATCAAGCTGGTTGAAAGTTTTACTGAAGAGTCAGTCTTTACATATTTTGTAACTGACAAGGATGACAATAGATGCAATGCATACATTGCATCTGCTGTTGTTAATTAATTCCCAACACTATGGAAGGCAACATCAAAATCCAAAATCATCTTAACTTATTGTGAGAAAATGTCCAAAATCAGCAACATGAATTTTAATAAGCACTAGTACAAAGAACGGGGCTGTAGAAGGTTATCATTTAAATGAGAAATAGAAACCTAGTGGGAATTAAGATGATATTGGACTTAGAAGGATTGCAAACTGTAATTTAGACAAGAGTGTGCAACACAAGGGGATGCAAAAAGGTCAATCTTACTCTGGAGTGTAATCACTAAGAGTGTTGAACGAGGAGCATAAAAAGCTTATGTGTTTCTGTTCTATTTATCCTAAATAAGACTTCCAGTGGTCTGCTGCATCTGCTTTGCAGCATTTCTAGAAAAAACAGCTGGTGGAAGGCCACAGCTGTTTGACTGACACAGCTCTTTGAATGACAAAAACATTCAAAAAATAAGACCTCTCAGAAAACTTGAAAGAATAAAATTTAGCTGGAAAAAAAACCAAAAAACTTCTCACAACTTTTTAGTGAAGGGCAAGAAGAAAAAACTTTAGCTTAAATAAAAGAGGAATTAGATTAGATATTAGGGGAAAAGTGGGGGTTTTTAATGTAACCTGGAAAAATAATGGGAAAGGAAAATTAGAGAATATCTAGGTTTGGAGATTTGGGGAAAGTTCAGGAAATATCTATCAGCCATTTCCCAGAGATGATCAACACTCTGTTCTGGAAAAAAAGGGCTCTAAAATATCTTTTGATGTCTCGGTTTTCTTTTCTACACTTGATGCTGCCATTTTGCTATTGGTGTTTTGGAAAACACAAAGTTGTTTCCAGTAACCACAAGATTTATTTTATTTATTCTTCAAATCTCATAAAGTTTAGTCATCAAATAGGCATGTAAGGTAACAATATTTTATTTCAGCATCATTGATAGCTCTCCAAAGATATTTTTATCCTCTGGAGAAACTCTCAGAAAGGCATGAATCTTGAGGTCCAATTCAGTAATAAAATACAGAAAAGATTGTTGGTGAAATTATCTAGGTTGCAGAGCTTAGCACATTAGGATCTGATTTATTGGTTTTGTTTGTCAAGTCTGCATTTATCTGCATCACCCATTTTGCTAGAAAAGTAAAACAAAGATTTTAATGGTGTGGATTATTTGTTCACATTTACAAGCAAGGAATTCATGTTTACTTCTAGAAAAATGTCTACAAAATGGTGAATTTCAAAATCTTAAGATTGTCCTCAGTCTAAAAGTTCTGCCACAACCCTTCCCAGAACTTTTAATGTCACAGGCCTTACTGAACTTAACTACAACAAGAAACTAACTTTCCTTGTGTATTATAATTTCACATAAAAAAACAACAGCCAGGAGGGTACATAGGCATACATCATTTAATTCCAATGAATGTTCCTCTCAGTCTATATGTGTATGTATACAGTTATTTGTAGTGGTTAAAGACACAGATTCAAAGATAAAGATTCATTAATCAAAGTTTATTTATAAGGCAGTGGAAAAATAATTATTTATACATTTCCAATAATATTTTATGCACTTTTTGCAGTTTTCCTTAAAAGTGTGTCATTACTATAATTCTCCCATGAAAATGTATCTGATGGAATAGAGCACTGCACCCCAGACAAATACAGATTTGACACTGTGAATGTGAAATGGTAAAAAGACAACATATTTATCAAGTGATGCAAATCTGTAAGTTTATTAATTTCTAAAAGTGTTTCTCAGAAGGTGAAGATTAAGAACACAGCATAATCCACATCCAATTTGTTAAAGTACATAGTCTGATAACTGTGTCCTGGGCCTCAGGTTTAGGTAAGTGAACTCCTCATGGGAAAGAGCTGGACAGAGGAGTAAGAGGCTGTTATGGATCGCTCTATGGAAAATGGTTGGATTTTATGGACAGCTAAGGGGAAGTGAGGTGAGTGCAAGCCAGATCCCACAGGTAATTTAGAAAAATATAGACTCCTTGGGGAGTGAAATCTTTTAAAGTCAGTGCAGCCTTGGTAACCATAACCTGCAAGGCTGGCTTGATTGGCTATTTTATTGTATCACTCATATGCTATGATGCTGGAATGTTTTAGGTAACTCTATTATAAGTAACAATTTGGGGTATGGATGTAGCAAAACTGTGACCAATAATTAAGAATGAACTTTTTACATGGGAGGAGACAAGAATAAAGGAAAGAAAGGACCAGCACAGATGAAGCAAGAATAAGAATGTGGAGAGAAAGTAGATTAAAAGGTGCCAATTGAGATGAAGCAAGGTGCAGTTCAACTCGCTTGCATGGCTGAGCCAGGCACCTGACCACTGCTGGCTGTCCTGTTTTCTTATTAGAATCTATTCCTAACAATTTTCTGTGTGAGCTGCTGTGACCCATCTGTGTTCTGTGTGTGTGCTTGCATGCATGTGCTTTTTTTTTCTATCCAACTTTGAGCTGGACTAGCCAGCAAGTCAGAGGGGGCACTAAGAAAGACTCAAGGTCTGAAACAGTGGCTGCGTAAACAGATGAGGATCTGCACAGAGATCTGAGAAGAGTCGGAGTATGTGGTAATATTACAGGTATTTGCCACTGTGGCTGTGAAGTTAAAGATTTTAGATGTGTATCTTCTTCACTAAGTGAACCTAAGCCTTCTCTGGAGACTTTCAAAACCTTCCTGATATATGTAGGCTGCCCTGGGTTATCCTGCTTTGGCAGGGGGCTGGACTAGATGATCTCTAGAGGTCCCTTCCAACCCCTGACATTCTGTGGTTCTATGATTCTAAAACATAGAACAGACAGAGAGGAGGAACAGGTCTGTGCTTTTTATGTTGGCCATGTTTTACAGGGTGATGGTAAGTCACTGGTCTCTGTTTATGTTGTTTTCTATAGTCTGACACATTTGCACCATATATGGGTGAATGGGCACCTACCAGAAATAAACACCATGGCTGGCTGGAGCTGGGAGCCACAGCACCCTGGCTATATCCCACTGGGTCTGGTTGAGCCTTGCAGTCTGAGACAAACTTGACTCTAGTGGACCATGAATGGGAATTTTCCAATTTTCCTTTGTCCCATAGCCCAAAAAATATTTTTCACTAATAGAGTTAGTACGAGAATGTTCAGGAAATGTGCTGCCCAATATCTTTCTGATCTGCAGTGCACTCAAATTGTTCAGTCTCGCCGTATGTGCCTCTCCTTTGTAATACAGAGCATAAGGGAATAAATAAAGCCTTTATTAGTTTTATTATGCACAAAAGTACTTTCATTGGAAACTCCTGTGTATGGACGTGTGTTTATTTTGCATCCAATCTAAACCTTCCCTAACACAACCTGAGGCCATTCCCTCCTGTTCTATTGCTTGTTTGATGGGGAAAGAGACCAGCATCCACCTGACTACAGTCTCATTTCACGTAGTTGTAGAGAGTGATAAGGTGTCCCCTCAACGTCCTTTTATCCAGGCTGAACAATTGCAGTTCCCTCAGATTCTTCTAGTAAGACTTGTTCTTCAAACCCTTCACCAGCTTTGTTGCCTTTGTTTGAAAGCAGTCTCTTCATCAACATTCCTGTAATAGTATCCTGCAGCGATATCCCCTGCAGTTAAAAAATTGCCTACACGCAAGAGGTGTTTTTTCAAAACATATTCATTTTTATGCTACATCCTACTGCCTTCACATGCTTTGCAAGGGGTGTACCTACTGACACTCTGGTGCAACTGGTATTGACATTACATTTCATCAGAATTCTTCTCTTTGGACTGTCAGGTACAGAAAAGGCAATACCACAATGCGTATCTATAAAAACAATTGTCAAAATTGTCAAAAAGTCTTTGTTTATTCCTATCGCAGTTACAAAAATCCCTTGTAGAGCTGCAAATGATAAATGAGAGATTAAGGAACTTGTGAGTATTTCCATCAGTTTACAATACCATGTCTTTTGACAGCTTCCCAGAATAGGATGGAGGATGAAACTGTAAGAAAAAGACAATCCGGTAATTCTCCTCTGAGCTGTTTTGGGTCTTCTGAAAACTGACACTGATTAAAAAGCATGCATGAATAACTCTGGACATCCAGATAAATTATTTTGGAGCAGAATTTCAAATAGTTTTAATCAGTGTGATTGCCAGACCTTTATTATACTATGCTTTTGGCTAATAATTAAATATGAAAAAACTTTGTATTCTTTGGTACTGGGAGTAGAAGCTGCTCTTTCAAATGGAACTGATAGGCATTTCACATATCAAGTACAAATAGAAAAAAGACTGTGTGAAACGCAGTGATAAACATATGACAGGTTTGTTGAAGTGCTGAGCTTTTTTCATACATGTTCAATTCTAAAAAGCTCACAGGGTAAAATTATACTTTTTTAAGGAATCTCTAGTTAGGTGAAGAGTAAGTGTATGCATGCAATGCCCATAGAAGAGTCTGCTGATGGTCAGAAGAATATGAGAAAAATAATTTATTTGTAGTGATTTAATTCTTTTTCTAAGTTGGAGAGTGAATAAGCCAGTTAACAACAATAAAAATGGAAGCTATATGACAAAGGTACAAATCTAAGGAACTAAAATATTTCTTTCTCAAATTTGATATACTTATTGTCTTTACTTTATCTGACAAACTGTCCTGTTGATGTATGGAGAGTTAAAAACAGCTTGATGGTCACTTGGCAGCCAGACACAGTCAACCTTTGCCAGCAGTTTCACACTATCACAGACCACTGTCTCCTCTATGACTGTACTGAACTATTCAGGAAAATCTGAGTACTCAGAAGAACTGTTTGCTTTTCATTGCCAGTTCTCTAGTTCAATGGTGAAAGCTACATTCAGATATGAAAAAGAAGATTTAAAAAATTTTTATTATTGAAAAATGCTCCTCAAAGACCCTATTGGGACTTTTCAATACAAAAAGGTGTTTGTCTTTTTTTTAAGAAAGAAAGAGAAAGACTTTTTGCCAGGGCTGGTAGCAAAGGAATTGTGGGTACCCCCTTCCTGGAAGTGTTCAAGGCCAGATTGGACGGGGCTTTGAGCAATCTGGTCTAGTGGGAAGTTCCCTGTCCATGGCAAGGGGGGTGGAACAAGGTGATCTTTAAGGTCCTTTAAAACCCAAACCATTCTACAATTATATGAGTTTACAATTAAGGGTCATACTTAGTTCATGAAAACACATAAACAGAAGAATATCCAAGTTTTCTAAAAAAATTAACAGAAGAATGTCAGAACAAGTGTAATTCCAGTGTGGTCTGATTTTTTCCTTTAACTTTGGTGCACCATGCAGATCTTTTTCTTAAAAAATGAAAATGTGCATAAAGGTTTTTCTTTAAACAGGTGGCAACTTAAATTATATAGCATAAGTCTGTTCATGCATGTTACTACTGATTACCCGCTGTAATCCTCCCCCTGAGCCTGAAGGAATGAAACAGTTGGAAGAAGGTAAAATAAGGTTGACTTAAATAAGTGCCACATTGTGTCCTACAGGAAAAACAAATGCCAGAGTCCATCAGAAACAGCACACCAAAATTACAAAATCCCTTTTTAAATAATCAAATGCTTCCATTATAAAAAATAAAGAACATTTCTAAAATTATATTATCTTAAAACCCTATGCAGTTCAGTAGGTCTGTCTGAGTTATTCATATGTTTAATTCTTCTCCTTGAAAACCTTTTAATCTTCCAGGAACTCACTATTCCAATTCTAGATGGAGAAAAGAGTCTTCATTGAATGCTTATTAACAAATTGAAATTAATGGACTGCTTAATACTTTGTCCAGTATCATTCTCCTACCAGTCAACAGACTAGTTCTACACAGGCAGAAAAATAACAGAAAATAAATTATAATTTATTGTTTTATCTAATAAAATTTTACCATCCTGCTGACACCAGGAGTTTGGTAAAATAGATATATATAATGTATTTTTCTATAATTATAAATTCAAGTGAGATAAAGCCCATAAAGCCCATGCTGAGAGTTACAAAACAAAATGGACTTATGTATAAAATGAAAGGGTTGCAGTACACAATACAAAATAATAATTTTCAACTAAATGGTATTTAGTCAGAAAATAAACTGAATCTGAATAAATATTTAAATTTATTTAGAAGAAACTGTGAATCAGCTGTGAATCAGAACAATATCAGAACAATAAAGGCAGGGTGACATTTTGAATACAACAACTATTCAACAGCAAAACCATGCAAGTGAATAGACTCCTACACTGCAGTAATATGAATTACACTTATACTGATATTTCACTGGTTTATATCCTCAATGACAGGAAATCTTATTTTAATTCTAACCTATACCATTTACACTATATTTTAGAGTTAAATACAAGAAAATTTTAAATATAATTTATGAACTTTACAGCCATTGCTAATAGGGCAATCCATCTTTTTTTTTTTTTTTTTTTTTTTTTTTTTCCAAATCCAGTAGCAATCCTTCACAACGTGTGAAACCATCTACACATTTACTAAATTGTTACAATTTGGGTTGAGGCCTAGTCCACACCACTTTAATCACCTAAAACATACATATCATCTGGTGTAAGCTCTTGAACTATTTCAAGAGTCACTAGGGCTAGAGGGGCTTGTACATAACTTCAAGAAGGCCATTGAGATCCTGCCATATGTCCAAAGAAGAGCAACAAAGCTGGTGAAAGGTCAGAGAACAAGGCTTATGAGGAGCATCTGAGGGAACTAGGGCTGTTCAGTCTGGAAAAAAGGAGTCTGGGAGGAGACTTTATTGCTACCCGAAAGAAGGTTGTAGTGAGGTGGGGTTTGGTCTCTTCTACCAAATAACATGAAATAGGAAAAGAGGAAGTTGTGCCAAGGGAAGTTTAGATTGGCCATTACAAAAATTTATTCACTGAAAGGGCTTTCAGGGACTGGAACAAACTGCCCAGAGATATTGTGAAGTCACCATCCCTAGAGACATCTAAAAGATGTGTAAAAATGGTGCTTATTATATTTATTATAGTTAAAGAACACTTTCATTTCCAAAACTTTGTCAAAATGAGTGGAAGGCCTAAGCTCCAGCTTTTAGAAACATAAGAAATCTTCTATTTGTTCATTGTGATTTTGTTCTCTCAGAGCCTGTTTACATGGCTTATCATTCACTGGAGACTTCTTTCTCTCAGGTTCACTAGCTAAATGGCTAATATGTTTATTCTCATATTTCCAAGCTAGGAGAAATAGTGAATTATAGTTCAGGCAGAGCAATTTTATTTTTGTTTCCTTGTGACCTACAATAGTTAGTGTCTGATAATGCTTTGATATTGTTTTTATTCCTGACATTTATTTAGGTGTCATGTATTAACTAAACAAATCTCATCTCCTCTGACATTCAATCATGCTAGATTGACTTGAACTAGAATTATCAGGGTTATTTTCTAAGACTGGAAAACAGATAATATGGATTTTAGGACATATTATTTACTGAAATGAAAGCAAAAGATGTTTCTGAGCAAAAGGAAAGCCCTGTTCCAGGGCTCCGTAACCCTTACAGTAAATAAATTCTTCCTCATGTTGAGGTGGACCTTCTGTGCTTTATCTGGACTGCATTTCTCCTTGACCTATTACAGGGTACGAGTGAGAAGAGGTTGTGGCTTCCTTCTTGATGACCAGCCCTCATGTGTTTATACACATGAATTAGATCACCTCTAAGTCTTTTCTTCTCCAGACTAAAAAGCACCAGGTCTCTCAGCCTTTCTTCATAAGGTAGGTGTTCCAGTCCCTCCATTGTACTCTCTCATGTAAATCCCTGTCCCTCTTGAACAGGGGAGCCCAGCATTGTACGCAATACTCCAGATGAGGTCTCACTAGGGCAGAGTAGAGGGGGAGGAGAACCTCCCTTGATCTTCTGGACACACTCTTAATTCATCCCAGGATACCATTGCCTTTCTTGGCCACAAGGGCACATTGGTGTCCCATGGATAACTTCTTGTCCACCAGCACTCAAAGATCCTCTCCGTGGGGCTGCTCTCTAGCAGATCACCTCCTAACCTGTACTGGTGCATTTTGTTATTCCTTCCCAGGAATAACAAAACACTCTGCACATTTTCTTGTTTAACCTCATTAGGTTCCTCTTGGCCGAGATCTTCAGTCTGTCCAAATCTTGCTGAATGGTTGCACAGCCTTCAGGTGAATCACCCACTCCTCCCAGTTTTGTGTCATCAGCAAACTAGCTGAGAAGACCTTCTGTCCCATCATCAAGGTCATTGATAAAGATGTTGAACAGGAAGAAGCTGTGAGAAAATTAGGTACTTCAACTTTTCCTTTTTGGGGAATTGGTCTTTTCATTTAACAACAAGGTGTTTCCCCCTAATCACTACAGACTTTACTGAGTTTGATGCCTCTAATAGGCAGGCATGAGGCAGTGATGCATAGGAAATTGTCTTCAAGTTGGGCGCATTCTGCTCTGTGTTTGCAGAGATTTAAAAGGGTTTTCTATTCCTGCTAGCCATTTTGGATTTCATTTCCCAAATCATTTGGTTCATTTTAATGAAGAATGCACAAATCAGTAAAAAGATTTTTGCTGGAAATGCAATTCCATTTACAAGGTGCACAGGTGATGCCAGCTGGCTATCCAGGTCTGCTGCTCTGCATAACAGGATTTCTGAGCAGATCATGTTTGCTAAAAAGCTTATTGACAGGCAGTTTCTTCAACTACACATTCCATAGCCCATAATTTTTTTTATTAAAAAAAAAACCAACATTGTATAGTCAATGAAAAATATTTTCTTGTTTCATCTTGCTTTTACAGTCTCATAGCACCATAACAGAAAGCAATGATGGTTTTTCTTGTTCTAGATTTATCCTCTGAGGTTTTTCCCCTACTCTGAAAAACACATTTATTTTATCCTTTGATTGTTACAGGCCCTTGGTTCTGTCTTCAAAAACCTTTTTGCATAATGTGCTGGAATGGCACTGGTCTGTGCTTCTGTCAAAACTCTGCATAATTCATAACCCTGGCATCCGCCTCCTGAGCAGTAATGGAAAATATTCTGAAGACAAGTTGTTGCAAGATCAAGTCACTATTATATTAGGAATATTCAGATGGTTCTTTGAAATTGATTTAAGAATGGATTTTCGAAAACATCTAGATATACATGGTAGCATTTTTTTAAAAACACTGGCATATTAGGTTTAAAACATGCCATGACAGTATAGGCTTTGGAAATCTTAGTTGGCAGGTGTTTTTATGGCTGCTTAGCTAACTGTAAAGCTTCCAGGCATTTTTAGAAATTAGTTGCCTGGAAATTTAAAAATGTGGGCCTTGATAACACAACTGACGAAATAAGCACATCAGGTGTATTTGCCTTTACTGCTGTTGACTATAGGATCCTCAGTGTGGTGACATAGTAGCAGTGTCCCCATTATTTAAATTCTGTGCTCACTGAGCTCTGTCACTCCTTCAGTAATACAGACTACTGATTTTCCAGACCAGGAACCCTTTCAGGCTCTGTTCTCAAGTTCTCCAGGGAGAATAGTGGCACTGGAGGATAAGTATAGGTATGCTCATGGGTCCGTGACATCAAGTTAAAATACAGACAAGATATGTAAAGTTAGGGGGGATGAGGAAATGTTCACAGGTCCCACAATTTATGCTTGCTGCCATGTCTTTGTGGCTTGCATGCTGCTCACCAAAGCAGTGTGCATACATGTGGGAGAAAAAGGTGGAAGGAAGAAAGAAAGAGGGCTTACAAATTGCTCAGTATCAGGTTAAAAAAAAAGTCTCTATAGTGCATGTAGTGTTTCAGTCCTATCTTTTCCAGCAACTGTGAAGGATACAGGCATAACAAAGTACAATATCCCTTACGGAATCTTCCTCAGCTTTTCCAAAGCTTTCTCTGGTATTACAAGAGAAATATTGTAACTTATTTGCAATTAACATTTTTAAAAAGGGAAATATTATATTAGGAAATGCTCTTTAAGACAGATACAGACTTCCACATATCAAAGGCAGACATTAATGGCTCATGTGTACAAAGATGTGAACATATGAATCACTTCATGTGTAATTCAGTCTTTGCCCTTTAAAAATTCAAGCCCACATGGATTTGTAATTTTGTGGTGAATGAAATCAATGATGTGAGAAATGTTTAAATGTGCTGTGTTTCAGAGGGATATAAATACAAGCTCAGACTTTCTTGAGCATTTTTTTCTGACCTTGGACAGATGAGCCTCAAAGAAGGTGCTTGGACATAATGGTTATTTCCTCACAGCATCTCTTCTGGTGAAACCACTGCAAGAGGTGGCAAAGCCTTTAGCAGTTGACACAGCTTAAAATCCTTTATGTTTCATTAAACTCCAATTATGTCTTGGAAAGTTTCCAGGAGCCACTGTGAAATTGTACAACTATACACTGTAAAAAAATAAAATAAAATTGCGTGAGGCAGTCATTAAGGCTTTACATGTTCTGATTCTACAAAACTGGAAAACTATGCTTCAGGAACTTGCTCTGCGCTGAAGAGATCCAGTGAATTTTTTTAGCATTTAAGACATTTCCTTTGTTTCCCTTGTTTTTCAACTTATCCCTTAATACAAAAGCAGTTATTTATAAAATAAAGTTACCTTTACATTTAGCAGAAATTGAATTAACTCATGGTCTATCCTGTTTTATTATCCTCTAATGAGTTATTTTGTAATGTCTCTGCTAAAAGCAAGGTTAAAAGCATTACCTACTAGTAAATATTAGATGAAAAAATATTTATTACTTTCTAATATTTTCTAATATTAGTAGAAGAATTTTTTTTTATTTTTTTTTACAGAATTAGGAATTTTAATCTCTGGACAAAGATACTGTTAAAACTGAAGACAGTTGCAGTACTTTTTAAAATTATACATGACGAGGGTTAGTCAGCTCCCATGTTGAATGCTCACAGACAGTTGTGTTCCCTGAAAATATCAGCTAAAGACAATCAAGTTCTTCAGGATATTGTACTACTACAGCATAGCTTGTTTTATGGGAAAATAAAATATCTTTTTAATATCTTTCTCTCAAATTAACAGAGTAATATTAATTAACAGAAATTACTTTTTCTCAAAGCTAAAAATATCTCATTACTAACAGTTTATTTCTCCAGTAATATGTCAAACTAAGCAACACATACTGATTCAGACATAATTGTCTGAAAGGTTTTCAACCATATATAAAAAAACAATAACAAAAAATGAAATGCAAAAGAAGTAATATAGTAATGACAACCAGAGGCTTCATGTTTTAAAAAGAAGATGAGTGAAGATCAAAATTATCTTTTCTGAACTATAGCTTCATATGAATTCCTCTATCCCTTTATAAAAATCCTCCATTCTGTGATTGGTTCATTGATTGATTGATTGATTTTTAGACCTATAGGTGGACAGACACAGAATAAATAAATCTATAAATACATTTTAAGCTGAGATTTGGTATAATTTTATGCTTCTTTGATAATATTACGGTATATTGAATTTATCCCACCAGGGTCATTAGCAGTCTTATAAAATCCAGTGACCTCCAGCTCACAGATGCCAGACTCTACACTTGCCCTTGTTGTAATTCATTAAATTTTCCCCTGCCCAACTCTCCAGCCTGTCCAGGTCCCTCTGAATGGCAGCACAGCCTTCTGGGGTGTCAGCCACTCCTCCCAGCTTCGTGTCATCAGCAACCTTGCTGAGAAGACACTCTGATGCTGAACAGGACTGGACCCAGCACTATCCCTGGGGGACTCCACCAGTCACAGGCCTCCCCCTGGACTCCGCACCATTGATCACCACTCTTTGGGCTCCATTGCATAGCCAGTTCTTAATCCATCTCACTGCAGATTCGTCTATCCCACATTTCCTGAGCTTGCCCACAAGGATGTCATGGGAAACCGTCAAAAGTCTTGTTAAGGTCAAGGTCGACTACATCCACTGGTCTCCCTGCATCTACCTATTCAGTCACAACATCATAGATGGCTACCAGATTAAAGCTGAATTACTTTCAGATTTTTGGTAGCAGGAACACTTTAGAAAACTAAAACATGGGCGAACGAAAAAAAAAAAAAGTAGCAGTGATGTGCATAAGCATGTATGAATGCATAAAGAAATTTAAGAAAACTTAAGTGGAAATTGTTGAACTCACCACCTCATTTATTCAATGTTCCTTTTCTTAATGTATTTATAAAATTCATATCTAAAATATGCTGTAAAAATCCTCAATTTTTGATAATATCGAGGAAATATTTTCAGTTGCAAAAAAGCCACATATAATATCCTCTAAAGTAAAAGCACTTGTCATTGGAGGTCAGTAAACAGTGTAACTGTTGTTTTAGCAGAGATGATAACATTATATCATTTACAAACAAACACTCATATTAGGACATTAATTTGTATCACTGTAGAACATGCGGTCATGAATAAGGCTATCTATTTGTCAAAAAGTTGTTTTTAACAGTGACTTAAGCAGACCTAGGATCAGGTCTGATACCTAGGATCAGAATTCAAACTCATAAACTGGAAAAGAATAATCCAAGAACAAATCCTATAAGCTATAATAACACGCACAACTCCTAGAGTCCTGCTTCCTTTCTATCTCAGTTAATTGACTTACATTTGCTATTCTTAACTGTATATTGGAATCAATAGGAACACATTTATTGAATACATAATATTAGTGTTTTCACACCTTCAAAGAATGCTATAAAAAAGAATTGTTATGTTCTTTAGCATTCCGTTTAAAACATTAAATTTAAAACCTCCTGGATATATCTCAAATCCTTGTAAGCCATATTTTACCTTCCCACAGTTCTCTAGGCTTCCTCTGTCAGCAATACAGAAAAGCAGACATTTTCAAAAGGAGTTTGTCCATTTCCATTTATCCTATGTCTTCAAGCGCCAAAGATAAATGGAAAAAATTACTCTATGGAGCACTTCTTTTTATCCATTAGCTATACAAGGAATCTAGACAAATTAACCTAGGATACTCTTAGGTGACTAATTTAGGATTTATATTTATACCAACCCTACATGAAATTTATTATTATTTTTACATTCTCTGAACTCTTGCAGAAACTATTCTCCATCCTCTGTTACCTTTTGGTAACACAGCTTTTCTTCTTTCACGTTTTCTACCTACAACAATCTTTTAGTGAATTTCCACCTGAGTGAACTTTCAATTTATTTAAAATCTTTCTCAAAAAGAGAAAATTCTTCTTTTTCCTCTTATTTTTGACTGCCTCTTCTGGTAGAGTGGACTTGGGATCTTAAAGATAAGTTTGGGAATGTATTTGCTTGCTTTCAAGACATTTGAGCAATTTGCTCCTTTATTCCTTTAAATGCTTGCACTGTGAGAAACTGTTGAGGGGAAAAAACTTACCTGCTACATGTTGACTATCCAAACCAAAATCTTTCTTATTGGGTGAAATATTTGTCATTCTTGTCAAGAAAGGCCCAAAATAAAAGTAATTTGAGGGAAAATATCTCTATGACACCAACCTACAAGAGTAAAGAAGCAATACATACTGGTGAAAGGAAAAACAAAAATTATGTTACTGGTATCTGGGGTGATCTAAATCTGTAAGGACTACAGTAATATTACAATACAAAAATCTATACTATTTATCATATATCCTCACCTGCAGTCAAGTAGCTGCACTGAATAAACTGCAGTAAGGCTCTGCTTTTTTCTTTTTATTTTTGTGCTCTATAAATCAAGTAAAAATGATAGCTTTCACCCTCCACCAGTTTATGTTTAAGAGCTTCTGAGGACTCTTAATCATTAACTACTTCTTTCTACTTCACACCAACAAGATGTCATAGAACAGTGTTGTCCTGGTTTGGGCCAGGATAAAGGTGATTTTCTGGTTTGTAGTAAGTAGTTGCACTTGCTGAAATTAACAGCAAGTTTCTCAGACAGTGTCTGCTTCTAGGACTGATAACACTGGATGTTTATAGTTACTGCTAGAGACTGGTGTGCAGAGCCAAGGACACTGTTCAGCTCTGAGGAACGTTTTACCCTCCAGAAGGAGTAAAGAGGTCCCACCTGAACCCCTCCTTTGGGGAGCACCAGAAAAGATAGATGCCAGAACTGATCAAACAGAGTATTCCATCCCATACACGTCATACTCAGTATAAATTTGAGGGATCACGAGGGTCAAACACCTTCCTGCCCTTGCTGCGTCCCTTCCTTTGCCTATTCCCTGTTTGCTTCAGCATCCTGGGAGGATTCTGTCTGTTCATCTGCCTGTGGTCCTGATCCATGCCAGCCTGAATCTGTGTGTTCCTGCCTCCAGCTCCTGACTGCTCCTGACCCCAGGAGTCCAGCCTGGACTTTCCCAGGGCTGCCCTGCAGCCTCGGTGGTGAAGTGTGAGTTATTGTGGGAAAGGGGGAAGGAACGTGGGATCAATTTTCCTGTGTATTTGTATATATTTAGTAATTTTTCCTATTTATCAATACTGTTTCATTAAAGTTGTGTAGTTTAGTTTCCAACCCATAAGTCTCTCTCCCTTATTCTCTCTACTTTCCCTACCAGGGAGGAGAGGGGGATTAATAGAGAGCATCTGTCATTCGGTTCAATTGCCGGGCCAGTGTTAAACCGTGACAAGTTTAAAACATGAATAGCTGAATTTTCTGTCATAGTAAAAATAAATTATTTCTTATTGTCAACATTAAAATAATGCCTTTCAATACATCTCCTTCAAGTGGTTTGTGTACCATTCCACCACAATGAAGACTGCCATAAAATGAAAACAGTCTCACAGTGTTTGCGCAGAAAAAAACTTTCTTATCCTGTGATTATACTGGTAGGAAATGTTCAAAGGTGTTGAATATGCTCTGCTCACTCATGTCACACCATTGCAAGTGTATTGTCACTTGGATTTACAGGAGGTAGGATATGAGACAGAAAGGAAAGTGACACTGAAAAACTTAGGATTTATCTCTCCTTTTGCCTTCTTAAAACCATGTGTCATGTCTCAGCTAATCATTTGTTCTTCCACCTCACCTATACTGAGCAGTAGTGAAAGACAGACACCCCTGTATTTTTATTGTTTCTATTGTTATGATGGGCTGTATTGAAGTTCTGTTTTCTTTTACAATGGGAAACTAAAGACATATTAATCGTAACATCAGAGAAATCGTGAGAAGTTAATAAAGATATTTATTACTGCTATGGTTTTACTGCGTTTAGTATGTAACCTGTGAGATTTCTTTAAGCTAAGCAAGTACTGTGATATAAGTTCGTAAGTTAGGTTGCAATGTTAACTGAGTTCTGCACAGATTTGGAAGTTGAATATCTAGTGGAATTATACTTTTTTAATGCTTGCTCCTGGACCAGATACAGAGAGAAATCACACCTGTTTACAGAATACTTTCTTCTCAAGCTTTATGCTATATTCCACCAGAACCCCTACAGAGAAGGTGGTTCATGTTTCTGAAAATTTTCAAATAAATAACCACTAAAAAAGTCAGATGGAAAACTGAGTTATCAAGTTTTAAACACATTTTGGTAGAATATCTTTCAGATGTACTTCACATCAGTTAAAGGAGATGATTCTTTGTGGTTTTTAAGCTTTTGGAAATGCAACGTTATTAACTGAGATATAGACAAAATAGGGAACCCAGGCCTCTTGATGGAGAAACAAAGGCAAAAAGAAATTTAAAAACAAATAAAAGAAAAAAAAATAAAAAGAAACAGATGAAGGTTTGTGAGAATTCACAAAGGAAGAAGAAAAATGAAAACAATGAAGAAGCAGGTCAAGAGAAGTTACTCTTCCTCTCTACTCCACACTCATGAGACCTCACCTGGAGTACTGTGTCCGGTAGTAGGGCCTTCAGCACAGGAAAGACACAAACCCATTGGAGTGAGTAGTGAGAAAGGCCACAAAAGTAATCAGAAGGCTGGAGCATCTCTCCTATAAGGACAGGTTGAGTCAGTTGGGGTTGGTCAGACTGGAGAAGAGAAAGCTCCAGGGAGACATAGCAGCCTTCCAGTACCTGAAGGAGGCCTATAAGAAAGCTGGGGTGGGACCTCTTACAAGGATATGGAGTGACAGGACAGGGGTAACAGTATCAAACTGGAAGAGCACAGATTTAAGTTGGACGTTAGGAAGAAATTCTTTCCTGTGAGGGTGGTGAGATGCTGGCACAGGGTGTTGTGGATGCCCCCTCCTCGGAAGTGTTCAAGGCCAAGTGGGATGGGGCTTTGAGCAACCTGGACTAGTGGGAAGTGTCCCTGCCCATGCCAGGGGATTGGAACTAGATGATCTTCAGGGTTCCTTCCAACCCAAAAAAATAACTGGTTCTATGATTCTGTTAATAACAGCAAAATGTTTTCTGGAATTTGGGGTTATCAGTCATCCAGTTTAAACCTGGATGACTCACTCCCTCAGTTATCTCAGAATAGCTGAGGACAGAGGAAGTTTCCAGGAAGTTTATCTCATTGAAACATAGTAATTTATCTTTTGAATTACTGTATTAATGCATAGGTTTTGTAGCCATACAGTTGATTATCGGGTTCATAAAATTCAAGCTCTATATTCAAAACATGTTTGTTTCACTCCTACAGGTAAATGCAGGTGAATGTATTTATAAATTGAACAGACTTTGGGCTTCTACATGGAAGTGTTGTAAAAAAGCCTAGTTAGTACAAAGAAAACAGAACATTTGGAATACTGAGGCACAGGTCTTTCTGTTTAATGTGCTTCATATTGGACAGATATTAAAAATTCTACCTATTAGAAATGTTAACTTTCTAAGCCTACATTGTACAGAACTGCTGTGAAAGAAGAGGTGCTGCCAAGAGCTTCAGGCTAAATTATTTTGGATCCTAACTCATCAGGAAGCTTCTGTTCTGAAATGCTCCATGGATCTGGCATGACAATTCACACAACCAGGTACAATAAATCAATAAACTCTTGGAGCTTGTTTTAAATGAAAACTATTAACATTTCAGAGAAATACAGGTACATGAGGAATTTTTAAAAACGTAGTGGAAAAAAAATGAGAGGAATAAAGCAATGCAGTAAAAATCCTTAAAGAAAATCAAAACAACTCAGCTTAATTCTGGCAAAATATCAAAATGACAAGAATAAAATTTTTAAAGTTCTGACAACTGTGAAGAACATGAATGCATAAAATATGAGGAAATATGGGACACTGACAAAGGTTTATTTTAAAACCCATGAACGTTATCAACATTATATGAGCACATTTTATGAATATTTATACAAATGCTTATAATTGCTTTATAAATTAAAAGAAAAGTGAGCAGAGTAGTCATGATTACTGTAGCATAGAATCCTAAAATCAGTGAATGGTTTGAGTTGGAAGGAGCCTTAAAAATCATCTAGTTCCCACTCCCCCTTCCATGGGCAGGGACACCTCTGCCCAGCCTTTATCTGTGCTTGGGATTGCCCCAGCCCTGGTGCATGGCCTCCTGTTTAGACTTAAACTTCATGAGGCTGCATGAACCCACTTGTCCAGCCTGTCAGGATCCCTCTGGAGAGCCTCCCTTCCCTTCAGCGTGTCGACCACACAGCTTGGTATCATTGATAAACTTGCTGAGGGTACACTCAATCCCACTGTCCATGTCACCAGCAAGGATGGTAGACAGCACTGGCACCAATGCCCTCGAGGAATGCCACTCATCACTGGTCTACATTTGAACATAGAGCTGCTGATTGCAACTCTCCCACTGTGACCACCCAGGCAATTCCACATCCACTGAATGGTCCATCTGCCAAGTTCATGTCTCTCCAATTTAGAGATAACAATATATTCTCATATTCATCTGATAATAAAAATAGTATTATATAATAATACAAAAATAAAAGTAATGTCTTACAGCCTTTTCAAGATACATGTTTCAAAGGTATTTGCCTTTATGGAAATCTCTTATTTTAAGTTTTCATTTCTCTTGTTTAAAATATAAGATACTCCTCTGAAATATTTTTCCAAATTCAGTTCTATTCTGCTATCTGGACGGGGGAGTATGATTATCAGGCTACACCTTTTTCTTTGTCTCACTTACTGCATGTGTAAACAGATTAAAGGCGTTTATAATGCAAGATGGGAAAGTGCTAATGTGTTATTTTACTAAAGTAGAGTTTCTCAATCAGATAAACAGTGGAATATAAAACACATTTTAAATAAAAACCCCATATTTCTTTGCATTCTAGTTTCCCACTTATTTTCTAGTAATAAAAGCCATTCAGATTTTTAAACCCTACTCTTTCTTATAATACACAGGTGATTCCAGACAAGGTACTAAGAAATTAATTGGTGTGGTTTCTAACATATCCCTGTCGCATTTCTAACTTCATAGCCCACCTGAGTCTTTGCCTTCTAAACAGTACTTGGCTTAGATTTGTTCTAACAAAATTACCACTATATCAGCTTTCATTGCCCCACACTAACACTAGAAGTGCAAATAATTATCTGTGTATTCTTATTGTCCAAGAGTTTGTCACTGCTGTGATGAGCAGAAGGAATGTATTGAGCATCACATTTTTTGTGATCATAAGGGTTCAAAACAGCAGACCTGAAAACCTTCAGTGTCACCAGCCAGTTAAAGATAATTCCTCAGCATTGGCTCAGATAGCAGGTACTCACTCTGCAACCCTTTAGAACCATAGATTCATAGAATGGTTTGGTTTGGAAAGGACCTTAAAGATCATCTATTTCCAACTCCACTGTCATGGGCAGGGACACTTCCCACTAGTCCAGGCTGCTCAGTGCCCCCTCCAACATGGCCATGAACACTTCCAAGAAAGGGGCAGCCACAACCTCTCTTGGGTTTCAGTGTCTCACCACCCTCACACTACAGAATTTCTTGCTAAAATTGAATCTAAATCTAAAACCATTACCTCTTTTCCTACCCCTACATGCTCTTTCAAAAATTCTCTCCCCAGCTTTCCTGTAGACCCCATTCAGGCAGTCAAAGGCTGCTACATGCTCTTAGAATGCAAGAGAACATTTTTTAGGTGAATTGGATACTTGTTAAGTAGTTATGAGCCTTGAGTTTATGCATTTAACAGATGCCTGTTAACAAATTGTTTTAAAATCATACTTTATATGGACGAGGCTAAAACACAAGCTTTTGTTTATAACATACAGAACAGTCAATCCAGCTGCAAATGTTTATAAAACTCACGAATGAGAAAAATATGCTTAGATAACCTGGGAAACTTTCAACTGAAGTTCTTCCACCTCTCTCACTAGTTTTCTTCATGAAAAGGCAGTAGTCAAGGACTGAGAATTCACACACTCCTCCTCTGATAAATCTATTTTCTCTTATGGTTAGTTTTCCTTTCAGAGCCTGCCATGGTCCTACCCAGCTGTTTTCATTCTGGAACCACCGTACTGTCTTCTTCATGGCAATTAGAGTGTTCCACTTCCATATGTGTTACTCTGCTATACTGGGAGGTGTCCCCTGCAACTGGTTTTAGGCTTTCCTTTTCTCAAGTGAAATACTCAGTATTCTGCACTGAGAAATGTTGAACTCCATGGTTATGTATCAATTTGCACACTAAAAACACATTTAATATACACTCTTAGACATGATAATTATATGCAGATTATTAGTAATACTTGCTTTACCCCAGACTTTGTGGCAATCAGTCACTCTGAAGTGACTCATCCCCAGCCAATTCCTCTCTGTGTGTTATGACAGCAAGCAATTGTATTTCTCCAAACAGCAGTGTTTTTCTGCAACTTGCAGAGTATTTGCATCAGAAGCAGTCTCTACACTCCCACTACTTCAAGCATGTCTGACAGAAGACCCCATGAATCAAATACCAGCTGGCTGCATGCCATATTTAAATTAAGCATATTTTAATGAAACTATAGGAAGACAATATATTCCAGTGCCAGCTGGTTGCTGCAACTATTTTTTTTTTTTTGAGCAAGTATTCTTAGGACCATCAAATAAGTATTCACAGCCTCGCATTAGAAGTCTCATTGACTCGTGGTGTAAAGCACCATTCTTGGCTGACTATGCCAAATCTGGTTATAAAACAAACTGTGCAGCTTGGATTCATGATGTATCAATGGTGTATCTAATTCAAGATGTTATCTGTAATTAAAGCTTAATTGTCAGAAATCAGAAACATTTGAAACAATTTGTTTTATTCTATGAAAAATATTCTTTAGAAGAAACATCTGAAATTCAATCTTCATTATTCTGTCTCTTCCCTTACCTACCACTCATTAAGCTGAACTGAGATATAGTTAGAAAATATTTAGTAGGATAATCACAATTTAATATCACAATTTGAACTATTCTGTTAAAAAATTAAGTGTTAAACTGCATTTTCCTCAAGGGAATTCCAATTCTACTGTTTTGTTTATTTTTGTATAAACCCCCCCAAAAATACCTAAAACTCCACAAAACTGTTCTTTGGTTTTCCCTCTACCAAACATTTTAAGAACCTTCTAATGCAATAAGATAAACAGTTATGATTTTACATAAGAAACAATTTGCCTTGCATTGATCTTGAAATGCTGAATCCTGTATTACAAATAAAGAAGACATCTCATAAGTTCTATTGAAAGTAGTTACTTCTATGAAGCAACATAATCTTCTTTTATATAATTAGTGCAGTAAAAATTCCTGCCTAAGATATGAGGAGTGCAAATCAGTTTATAAATCAGAAGTACTCCAATACATGGTAAGGTGAATTATTACACTGGTATGGTCCCTTTAAAAAAAGAATAGCCATCAAGATCCAATAGAGCACATGACAATAAATGCAATGTCTTTATTCCAGTGTATGGAACATTTCACACAATTAATTGCTGTAGTCAACACTATTAGCTGTGACTTGTAAGCTAGGCTTCCTGAAAGACTATAGAAAAGGGCAATAAAGCTGGTCAGTTTTCTCCCTTCAGTAATTTTAATAATTTGAGCTCTTCAGTGAGAGATGAATTAAAAAGTAAAAATAAATTCTAAAAATGTCTAAGACAAGAGACAAAAGAATGTAATGAAAAAAATCTGCTGTTAATGTTTTGATGAATTTTAAAATGCTAACTGTAAGGTAAACATTAAAATATTCCAGATGTTGAACAGCCTGAATGAGATTTTGCACTCTTCTACAATTACATTGATACTGGAAAAAGATGTTGACTATGACAATATGTCTTTTCAGACAGAAGAAGTAATTTCTCTGGATGTGGCATCTACGAGAAACCTACTGAGAAATTTTTAATGCATTATTTATTAATAATTTTAAACAGTTCAACATAGCAAGACTAATAAAACCACTACTCAGTGTTTCTAGTATGTGAAACTCTTTTTGTTTTTTTTCCTGATCAAAATATTTGAAAAGTAAAATACAAACAGTTTATTTGTGACATCACAAAAATATATATATGTGTTATTTTATTTGCCCATATACATCTCAGTTGAGGCCCAGGTACTCCAGTTATCTATCTCACCATTACTTTCCTCACTGGGACAGTTTACATTTCCCTGCAGTCAACAGGGAGAGGTATTGCCATGACTGATTCAGATGAAATGTATTGTCCACAGGTAATGAATATGTGGGATTCTGTCATGAGCAGGTCCCTATCTTAGAGGCCTTTGTTAGTGAATAAAATGAAGTACTGTAAATGAAATGTGCAGACCTTTAGTGTGAAAGTTTTTTGCAGTTTATTGTAAAGCTCTAGTGTCAGTATTCCACAGGCATGCATCTAAAATAAGAAATGTCCCCAAAAGGCTGAAAAACATCTCCCTGTAAACCAACATTTTGATTGCTCTTGGAAGTTTGTGTGCACTTATATTAAATTAACAGACGCAGGCTTCTCCCTGTCTTCTTTAATGGCTGCAAAACAACATATCAGTATCCAGTACTGTAGTGCCTTTATCCTAGCAAGCCTAATTTCTATACTGTCTTTTATATCTTTTTCCCCAGTAAATTTCTAGCATAAACACATATGAAATAAAGCAATACTACATTTTTAAAGAATGTGATGTACCATGTTGTCAAAAGAAAGATTTTCTTACGTTCTTTTTAATACAAGAATGTGAATTTTAATTCCATCTTAATATAATATTTTTTTAATGTTATGTGCCTTTTCTAAATATCAGGGTAGCTGGCATATAATAGCTTAGCACTTATGTTCTATCTATTTGATTTTTGTTCTGTTTGTTATCTAAATTACTACATTACTTTTTGAAAACTGTATTGTTAGATTCCTCCTCTCTCCCCTCTCTAGCATATGAGGAAAAGTTAAAATTCAGATGACAGTTGCATCTATTTTAGGTAGGTATGGTAGGTACGGTGACATCTCCAAGCCTGGAAATGTGACAGAACAATTCATCCTCTGTGCTGTCTCTAGGCTTACCAAGGCCAAGAGGGTCATGGTCTTAGCAAGGGGAAGTGATGTTTTACCAACCTGATAGTTTTTTATAAAGACATAACTAAGTGGATAGATGATGGTGTGTCAGTGGATGTGGTATATCTAGATTTCAGTAAGGCATCTGGCACCATCTCCCACACTGTCCTCGCAGCTTAAGTGAGGAAATGTGGTCTGGATAGTCAAGTAGTGAGGTGTATTTTGAACTGGTGAAAGGAAAGAAGTCAGAGTTGTGGTCAATGGGACAGAGTCTAGTTGGAGGCCTGTGTCTAGTGGAGTCCTTCGGGGGTCAGTACTGAGACCAGCACTATTCAACATATTCATCAATGATGTGGATGAGGGAATAGAGTGAACTGTCAGCAAGTTTTATCATGACACAAAAGTGGGAGGAGTGGCTGACACACCAGAAGGCTGTACTGGCATTCAGCAAGACCTAGACAGTCTGGATGGTTGAGCAGAGAGAAATTTAATAAAATACAACAAGGGCAAGTGTAGAGTCTTACATTTGGGTAGGAAAAACCCCAAGAACCGGTATAGGCTGGGGACTGACCTGTTAGAGAACAGCACAGAGGAAAGTTCTAGTGGACAGAAGAATTACCATGAGCCAGCAATGTGCCCTTGTGGCCAAGAAGGCCAATGGCATCCTGGGCCGCATTAGAAGGGGGGTGGTTAGTAGGTCGAGAGAGGTTCTCCTCACTGTCTACTCTGCCCTTATGAGGCCACATCTGGAATACTGTGTCCACTTCTGGGCTCCTCAGTTCAAGAAGGACAGAACTGCTTGAAAGAGTCCAGTGCAGAGTGACCAAGATGATTAAGGGAATGCAAAATCTCACTTATGAGAAAAGGCTGAGGGAGATGGATCTTTTCAGCTTGGAGGAGAGGAGACTGAGGGAAAAGGGACAACCTCACTGATGTTTATAAATACGTAAAGAGTGATTGCCAGGAGGTCATAAAGAGCCTTCTCAGTGATGTCCAACGATAGGACAAGGGGTAACATGTGCAAGCTGGAGCACAGGAGGTTCCGTGTAAACATCAGAAAAAGCTTTTTCACTGTGACGGAGCACTCGAACATGCTGCCCAGTGAGGATGTGGACTCTCCTGCTCTGGAAACATTCAGAATCTGCCTGGACATGATCCTGTCTGACCTACTTTCGGTGGTCCTGCCCTGGCAGGGGGCCGGACTCAAAGATCTTTTGAGGTCCCTTCCAACCCCTAATGTTCTGTTATTCTGTGCTTTGTGTGAAATGGAATATGACAGCCCTCATCTACCGAGGCAAACAGCTGCAGTGTTTTAAATCCTTGGGGACCCATCGCTGGTTGGACTGCCCCTCTGTGCAAAGCCCCATTGCCTTGATCGCAGATGTCAGGAAAAAACACCTGCCTGAGCCACAGCCACTGTGGTTTGCCAATCAACTCTCTTGGGAGGTTCTGCAATGGATGACCTAGGAAAGATAGGGAGGAAGACACCTAGTTTTGTCACATTAACTTATTGTATGCAGATCTTCCTTATCTTTTCTGTTAATAGAGCCTGATCTGATGCTGGTGTTTGAAAAGTGCTTATACTTTACCTCACTCCAAGCATACAAACAGCAGTATGGGAAGCAAGAGGTCTGAATTATCTTTCAAATCGAGAGAACTGCTGCACTGAGCTTGCTAAATACACATTCTCTTTTCAATCTATTCTTTACAGGAAAGGAAGTGTTGATTCACAATGATTATTGTATTTTTCCTGTTGATGAAACAGGACTGACAAATACTTCTGAATCAAGCTGATGGAAGCACAGTATAGATCCTCTTGGCATGACACTGGAGGAGAAAAAAGGGTCTCCTTCCCTCTGGCAAGGCTAGGCTTTAACAACAGTAATAAACCAGAACCTAGACAATTTTGCTGTATTGCAGTAAACACTCTGCAAGTTATTTTATAATGCATCTTACATTTGATGTAAGAGAAAACCTGTGCCACTAACCTGAAATAACATATAATAAAACAAAATCTCTGTATTGTGCACATGCTATACTACAGTACTTTATTTAGATGTTTTGTAAGAACTGCTTAATGTTTTGTAGCTTTCAGCATGGACAGGTGCTTCACAATGTCATCTCTAGTAAAATAGTTATGGTCTCACATAAGGACCAACCAAAGCTATATAAAAAGTTGTTATAATCATCCACATAGATATGGGGAGATAATCTCCCAGTTTATTGTGCAATGTGTGATTTAGATAGAAACAGAAAATATTTTAAACCTGAGATGCAGAAATCAGAATACCCAGAGAAACTGGCATTCACTTGGTATTTTCTTCTTGGTTTTTGATGTGTTCAAGCTACTTTGTAGCTTTGGCCTGTTCTTAGACTTCCTGGCATAATTAGAAAAAAAAAGAAAACCAAACCAAAACAAATTTAGGAATTATTTGTAGTATTTAGGTGATCTATAGCCCTAGTTTTCTAGATCCCCAAGACAAAGACTGTTTTGCATAATGTATAACCCAAATACATTTCTGATTTATTTTGGCAGTCACATTCTGCTCAGCATTTTTTACTCCATCACTCCAATTTTCAGTAACAAAATAACACTCCAGAAGAAGGAAGATAAGACACAATGGCAATCTTCACTTAGTAAGAATTAAATCAAAAATTCAGAAATCCTAACCTGAAATATGGCAACTGTCTTGTTCTCAATAGGCAAAATATGAGTCATAATTCTGCTGTCCTAGGAATCATGACCATTCCCGTGCAACAGTTATGTCATGAACTGTCTTGCTCACATTGTTGCAAAGGTCCAAAGAACCTCCCCAGAGTTGTTACCATTGTTATTCTCACAGAAATTTTCCAAAAGCTCAGAGCTCATTAAGGTTCACTAAAATAATATTAATCCATCTATGTATGTATAACTACTTAGGCTAAGCACTGAGAGTAAGATCCATTCTTACTAATGTAAGAATGTAAACATTAATGTAAGAATGTACACGTTGCAAAGGATAAAAAAATCTCCATGGCCACCACCCTGTGATTTTAAGTGAAAATCTTTGAAGCAAAACAAATTTGCTGTAGCTCTGATTGCACTCCTTCATATAAGGGCAGCCTACAGGATTTTGAAACTTGAAGTACACAAGTACATCAACTCCATGTGCATTGCACTGGTGGGTATTCCCTGAGCTGACTGTCCTACTCAAATATCTTATTAAAAAAAAAAAAAAATCATCTTTAATAGAATCATAGAATACCAGGTTGGAAGGCACTGCAAGGATCATATGGTTTGACCTTTCTTGGTAAAAGCACAGTCTAGACAGGATGGCCCATCACCTTATCTAGCTGAATCTTTAAATTGTCCAATTCTGGAGAATCCACCACTTCCCCAGGAGGACTATTGTGGCTGACCTCACTGTGAAAAATTTTCCTCTTGTGTTCAATTGGAATCCCCCCAGGAGTAACTTGTACTCATTACAGGTTGGTACCTTTTGTCTTTTCCATGTGACTCCTTGTAAAAAGGAAGTATTCATCTTCTTTGTAGCCACTATAAGTATGGCAACACTGTGATAAGGTCTTCCCTAAAACTTCTTTTCTCAAGGCCAGTTCTCTCCATCTTTTCCTCATATATCAGGCTTCCCAGTCCTCTGATTATCTTTGTGGCCCTTCTCTGGATCCACCAACCTGTCCACAGCTTTTTTTGTGCAGTGGGGATGAAAACTGATCACAGTGTTCTAGGTGTGGCCTGACAGGCACTGAGTAGATTGGAATAATGACTTCTATGTCTCTGCTGGGGATATCCTTGTTGATGCAACCCAGCATCATGTTGGCTTTATTTGCCACATGTCATGGTTTGAGCCTGGCTGATAACAACGTCATGGCTGAGCCTAGCCATGTGGCCACTCACAACTTCCTCCCCCACTGCAGAACAGTGAGGATGAAATCCACCTAGAACCTTATGGGTCAAGATGAGGTTTTTGCTCACGAATATGCTCATGGGAAAAACAGATTCAACTTGATGAAAAAAATAAATTTATCGTTAATCAAATCAAAACAGGGCAGAGAGAAAACACAAACCAGAACTTAAATATTTTTTCCCCCACCCCTTCCTTCTTCCCGAACCCAGAGTACTTTGTTCCCTATATCTTTACCTCCTCCCACCCTAGCAGCACAGGGAGACAGGGAATGGGATTTACAGTCCAGATGTCACAGGTTTTACCCTAAAAAACCCACTCTTGCTCTCTTAAGCATCCTAATGGGCCTCCCAGATCACACAAAGAGATAGGTTACAGAAAAATACACTGATTTTCATTCTTAATATCTTCTCAGGAGTTTATTCCTCTGAACATTCTGAAGGAGAATGAGACTGTGACAGCAGCCTCATTTGAAAAGAACACCAGCTTCATACCAGAAGGATAGAGACTACAGAAATATTTTGGAGGAAAGGTTATGTATCAGTCTCTTTAGCATACACATTATCCTCAATGGAAAATGTAGATAAAAACTTTTGGTGTGATCAGCATAGCTGTGCTGATTTCCCAACTACATGAATCAAATTGAACTGTAAAGCTTCTTCAATATGGATTAACCATAACCATACCTATATAATTTACCATCACTAATTTGCTAAATGTTCCCAGCAACTTGCTGAAGCAATGAAACTAAACAGAAAACCAATACTTTCTTTGTATCTCATGATGTAAAAGGTCTATTTTAAAAGCAGATCGTTCAATGTGATGTAAAAATAGTAAATACACACTGGGGATAGTTTCCAATGGATTTCTTAAGCTTATCTATTTAGTTGCAACATTTAAAGGCAAATCACTTGACAAATATTTCCTCTCAAATACTACTAATAAAACATTTTTAAAAAGCACTGCATCCTTTTGCAATCAAATAACAAATTGTTAAGCATGCAAACAACCTTTAAAACAGCTATCTCAAAAACCCTAAAATAGCTCAGAAAAAAGAACCTGAAACATTTAAAACAAGTCACAATTCTGGCTTCAAAAGTCAAGTTAATATTAAATTAATAACTGTCAGATATCAAGTTGTAGTTAGTACTCTTAAAAAATTCCAGTAGTAGGTTGTTGTCACTGAACTTCTGTACAGTGATAAAGTAAGAGTAGACTGCACAAAAAAAAATAAGGGGCCTTCAAAAGTCATTTAGTGGAAAGCTTTGACATAGCTAAATGGGCTTGTGCAAAAGAATAGCAAACTCTAATCAAATTAATTAAAAACACACACACAAAATATTGCCTGTGTTCCAGATACTTTTCATTCTCATCTCATTACTTAGATTGAGAAACTATTTTATCTTCCTAATTAAATTCTGTAAAATATGATACTTAGAATATGCCATAAATGATGCACTATTTAGAACTTCTAAACTGTGAAAGATATTTTTATACTAGCAGGTAGAAATTCTACCTTTCAAATGCAGAACCTTGAGATACTTCATAGAAAAAGGAGACACTGCTTGAGCAGGTCTCATTCATCCATATGTACAGTTGAATCTAAAAGATATATTCTGAAGTACACATTATAACAAAAACATCTTTCACTTTTTTTTTATTCTGAACTGACACATTAATTTGTTTTCTATTTGACTGAAACACTTTTATGCATTTTCACAATTATATATAATGCGGTGTTTAAAGACACAAGAGAGGGATTTAACAGAGGTAAGAGCAAAGTACCTCGAAAAATCAGTGCATAGATCTGGAGATCTGGAGAGGTCTCTTCCAAGAAGTGACTTGTGTTTTAGAAGAAAAAATAGTTCTTAAAATACATTAGAAAAGTTGCAAAGACCATAGTAACAAGAAGAACAAGGGAAAAACATAGATTTTTGGGCATGAAAAGGCTTGAAACTGGAACATTATCATGCTAGGAGTCAACACACGCAGCTGTTTGCAGTGCTGTTGTGTTCAGCTAGCATTCTGTTAGCTCAATGGATGTGTTGGGATTAAAACAACAAGAAAAGAAAATGTGTGGATGGTGATGTTTCAAGAAAAAACTGCATTACAGAAACCATGCTTAACTAGGCCAGTTATGACAGGTGTTTTAAGCCCTCTCTGATTCTGCCATTAAACTTAATGAATAGTAAAAGGTGACAAGTAAAATTACGACAGCTAGTCACACTAGGGTATTCAGTCAATGAAATGAGAAGAAAAAGAAGTATTAGACTATTGAAGTAATGATTATACAGGGGCTCTGAAGCAGAACACCTTTCAAATTGAGATATAAATATATAGAAATATGCGTGAATATTTCAAGTCAATAGAAGAATTTGAAAGAAAAAAGTATTCTCAAACACACTTACTATGTTAAAAATTTGCTTTTTTCTTTTCTTTCTTATTTGCTTATGGACTTAAAACTGAATAGGGTTGGTTTTTTTTTTCCAACTTAGACCAAAACATTTGTTCAGAAAGGTGAAAAATAAACTCTATAGAGAAAAAAAGATCAATAAAATTTTAATAAATGAAAATTATTCGTAAAATCCATTAAATGAAATAATTGCTAAAGTAATGTGAGATGATTTGTTATTTTCTGAAAACCCAGGAGTAAAATCAGGGATTAAGAATGAGAGTGTAAATTAAATCTCTTCTGTAGGCAATGACTGATATTTTTAATCTCTGCAGCTCTCTGTGCAGATGACTAATCAAAACGCCAATACAACAAAAGAAAGGTACTGTTGTGACCGTCTGAAGGCCAAAGACTACTAATACACTACTAATATAATGATTCTTATAGCTCCATAGCTTTTGTCCATGGCCAAATGGTACCCAGGGAAGAAAAAATAAAAGAACGGGGTAAGCACAGAGTAGAACTTCCCCAACATATATATGCTCTTTGACTCCATAAAATATAGGACACACACACATAATCCTTCCATAAGATTGTAAATTAATCATATGCTCAAATATAATGCTGAATTATGGCTTCAGTGTATAAAATATTTCCCCTGTGCTGATTATCAAAAAGTTGCAAAAATTATAGTCAACTAGAAGTTTTCAAAAGGGAAAGAGTGCTGCTTAGTTCTAATCTTGTTCAAAATATTCTGTGCTAGATTATACTTCCTGCTTTGCAGTTTAACTTCTGAATTGTTAAACAGTATAACTATCAATTGTGCAATCATTTAGAATACATTTCTATCATAAATTTAAGTTTAAAAGAATTAATAGATAGGATGTGCTGTTTTTCAGAAGTCTCACTTCTCAAACTGACTTTAACAAAATTTTTCATCACATGGGAGTGAGCAGTTTTAGGCTACTTGCTGTTTCATAAAAGTAGTCTCACGTAGTATTATGGGTGAACTAAAAAAGGGAGAACAAAAAGATAGTTACAACACAGGATTTCCTCTGGTGGAATTGTTTCTGAGAGCAGCTCAGATCTAAGGTAGAAAGAGACATCATCTTCAGTATCTAACACCATTAACTGCAAATCACTTGAATCCAGGAGCAGCCTGAGTCATGCACACCATCTTCATCTTCTAAGCATAATTTAGTCTGGTTCAGTAAATATTTATTAATTCAGCATTCATTATTACATCAAAACTCTCACATCAAAAAGGACTTGAAAAGACAAAACTGCTGGTTTTCCTCTTTAGTTGTACTCTCAATAGCTCTTTTTTTCTGTTTACTCCTTTCTGCAGCCCTGTGCTTGACCATTTATAGCACTTTGATATCACAGATCAACAATATGACAGCAATTGAATACACTAGGAAAGGCACAGCCAAAAGCAAGGTATACTTCTTTGTCTAACAGATGGGTTAGTGAAGAGCAAGATTTCAGGTTTAGCTACTGAAGTCTTGGCTTGCACACAGCTGCTACTAATACAATATGGAAAGCAGGAACTAGAACATTCATTTAATTAGATCACTCGTTTTAAAGGTTGTTTCTATTCAGCATTTCTCTAAGAATAAAACTTTTTGGCATTCTGTGTTGCATGTTGCTTTTCTTTTCTGATTTCACTCTTTTCAAGGAGTTCTGCTATTATTGTAAGAGCTGAGGCATGGTGGATGCATAGAGGAGCAGCCATTTGTGGTGCAGTTCTTTTATCTCCTCATGAGGCTGGGATTGCACATGTGGGGACCTGGCTTTCAGCAGAGAAAGCAAGCAGCACAATGGTGAGAGGGATCTGAGCCAAAGGCAATATTGCTCACTCCTTAGTACATTTGTAACCATGAAAGCCCGTATAAATCTGTTCAAATCTCTCCTTTTGTTGTTAAGCATTGCAGCAGATCACTTATTTTTCTTGTCCTGAGGCTCCAGCTGCTTTCATGCTTATTTCATTGCTCTGTTCCTACCTTGCTGCATGGTTTCTGCAGATGGGTACTTTTCTTGACTGTACTGTGGGTGCATAATAGCCCTTGGCACTTCCACTTTAGTGCCATTATATTTAATGTGAAAATGCTTCAAGCAGCTGCAATTGACTACTGTACTGTCTTAGGGCCAAACTGTTTTCTGGTGTACAAAAATAATGAAAAAGAAAAAACACACTCAGGATCTGTGTGGGTTGCCATGTCATATGAAAAGTAGACATGTAGGTTTTCAAGAAAAAAACCACAAACATTTCTGTATCCTGGGAACTGTATTTACCAATTTACCATTGCACCAATGAATTATGGATGAGAGTCTACTAGGTTCAGCATTACCTTTTGAACAACTTTCTAATCTACTTTCCAGGCTTCATTCTGACCAGAGGATTAATGCTAAACTTAACTGTTTTGCACCAGGAGGTGATGAGTTTTTATGATCCCAGTAAGAAAGGAACACAGGCTCTTTAGAGTATCATGTAAAATGCAATTTGTTAGCGTTAGTACCATAAAGAGAGAATACTACAGACAATCTTACGTCCTTTTAGATGAAGGGAGCTCCAGGTGGTCTTGTATCTCATGGGCCCTCAATCCACACGCAGCACACTGGGCAGACCCTGTCCACAGGATCACTAAATGGTTTGGATTGTAAGAGACCTTAAAGATCATCTCATTCCAACTCCATGCCATGGGCAGGGATACCTCCACTAGACCAGGCTGCCCAACACCCCATCCAACCTGGTCTTGAGATTTCCTCATTTCAGTTGTTTGAGTTATTACAGGTTATGCTTACAAGAAAATTTGCAGCAGTGCATTACAGCAAAAGAACACCACAGGCTTGTGTGTACTAATGTTAACTTTTATGTGTAACACTGACTCCTCACTATGCAGTATTTTCCTGGTCAGGATCAGTAAATTTATGCTAAAATATTTACAAATGAAATTGAGATGACCTTGAGTGGTTGACATGCATATTGTCATCTTGGTTATTGGGATCATTTCTCTGTGCAAGGAAGAATCTTCTTTCTGAATTGTTCTCTTGGTGTCATCCTGGGTCCCCCACAGATGAGATGGAGGACTTAGGTGTCATTGTGTGATGCTAAAAATTCAGAAAGGGTAGTATATAAGGACTGTGGACTGGTACATGTTTTAGGTGCTGAAACCCACCAACATACAGAAAACATAAGCAAGCTTGAAAAACTACCAAAATCAATTGTTCATGGTGAATACAAAAATCGACCCATGGTCTCTTAAGAAACTATTAAGTTTCTTAACTCTTAGAAAACATTAAGTATGACAACACTGAGTGAGATAGATGTGAGTAATCCCTTTTGCATGGTAGGTTATGTATCTCTAAGTCAAGACTTTGTGTCCAGCTAGTCACAGACTGCTGTATACAGTCTCACTGTGACTCCCCTAGTTACACTAGGGGACAGGAAAACTGCAGAACTGCATATCTGAAACATGATCAGATCTCAGGACAAACAAGCTAATTTGTGCCCTTCAGTTCAAGTTAGGAATCCAATGGCTATCAGTGCTCATCCCAGAAAGTATGGGACATGTGGTCTCATATTTTAAGGGATGCACTCAAGAGTTAGTAAAGAAATTAGTTTTGCAATCATGAGCAGATTACTTAGTGCATTTTGGCAATTCCACTCATCATTAAAAAAAAAGAAAAAAAGAAAATAATAATAATTAAAAAAAAACAAACAACAAAATCTAGGAATATCTGAATACAGTTGCATATTCTCCATGATAGCTAGCTAAACATATGTAACAATGAAGTTGCCCATATCTGCTTATAATAGTGGCCCACAAATAGTGCTTTAGTTATGGATATGTTTATGAAATTCAGTAGTATCTATTTACATAGACAGACTCCAATTTTTAATTTTATAGAAAGCTTTTCTTCAGGATATCCAGTAGCCTGTGGTGAGTTGATTCTGTGTGGCATCAGATGCCAGCCAAGCTGCTCTACCACTCTCCCTCCATTGGCAAGACAGGGGAAGAAACACAAAAAAAATCTCATGGTTAAAGATAAGTACAGGGAGATTATCTACCAGTTATCATCACAGCCAAAACAGTCAGAGCTTGTGCAAAAGAAATGTTTCTTGCTAGTTAATAACCGAGTAGGACCGTAAGAAATAAGAAGAAAACTAAAAACCACCTTCCCTCTACCCTTCTGAGGGTCAACTTCATTCCTAACTCTTCTGCCACCTTCCCCCCCCTCCAGAAGGCAATACAGGAAAGGCAATGAGGGTTGCAGTCAGTTCATAATACTTTTTCTCCACCACTCCTACCAGTTCACCTTTATTACCTTCATACCCATCAGACTGTATTCCTCTTGATGCTAAAGGTGAACCCATTTCCCTTGCTATGCTACTCAAGGGCTTCTTAAATAAATGCAGGATCTCTGTGAGGGTTGGAAGCCAGGAGTTGCAGATAAAGCTAAAAGGAATTAATAATGGTGTCCTGCCCTCCTCCTGGCATGGCTGTATTTGCATGTATTTGCATCACTCTGAATTTAACTCTAGTATTTTTGACATAAGAATTAAGGATCTGGGTTAACATTATCTGACTAGCAGAGCATGCAGTGATGGGATTTTATGAGGATTTTAGCATACATGGTTAAAATACAAAAAAAAAAGACATCTTCATATTCATGCTAAGTAACCTTCTCTATGCATGATACAGATACACTGATATGAGTCTGCCATGATAGCCCTTGCATGCTAAGGAGATTGGAGAAGTGTGAAAGACAACACAATGAAGCACTGAAATTTCATTGTATTAGGAAGTTTTCTGACTAGCTGATGAAAAATGGCCTATTACATACCAATTTATTCTAATATTATCAGAGTGCATTTTGAGGCTATTCTATTAGGTCCATTGAACAGATACCTTTTTTGGATATCAAGTCATTAAACTCTCTTCCTGAACATGATTTTCTTTCTCAATAAATGTACTCACAGAAATTTAACATTACTGAATTACTGTGTCTTGAAAACTATTAATATGAATTCAAATACACAAGTCCAATTAAAAAAAAAAAAAAAAGTTGAGAATAATTGTGGATTTTTTTTTCTCATTCCATTTGACATTCTTATGTTTTCAGCAAAGAGAAAGTAAATGAGTATGAAGTCCTCAGTTGTTCCTTTCTCGAGCAACTAGAGGGCTATTGAATGTTGCATACAAGCATTAACTCAACCACTTATAGATTTTGGTGGTAAGGGAAATCTGCTAAAATCTATTTGGAATACCCAAAAGATTCAAACAAAAGAGATATGTGTTAAATTACCATATTTGACATATAATATTTACTTACATTTCAATAAGAAAAAAACATATTTATACTGTTGCAGATGCAGATGCAGATGTTCATTTAGGAACAGCTAGTATAACCTGAGACTGCATCATCCTTCATGAACTTTTAGAAATTTTATTTTCAATATGTAGAGTCATAAAAAGACACGTGTCCCCTTCACCTTCTCACCCATTAGGCTTATCCATCTGTCACTGGCTTCTCCTCACTTAAAAAGCTTTTCTAGTTGGCAGGAATAAAGTGACAGTCAGCAAAGCTGTAGTGTACTTTTCTCCACTTGACATCTCCTTAGAGAGATCCCCCTAGTGAACTCTCCCACCATTGTCTCAGTCCTGTCAACACAGTTTTAATGCATACAATGTCAAAGAATATCTAAATTGGTGGCTGTTTTGTTAGCTTCCTAGCTTTTTACTTACCCATGAGTGTAACATGATACCACAGCAACAATTTTTTTTTGTTACAGGTTATCTGTGATTTTATGACATTGCTGCTCCATTTATTTAACAGCACTTTCCACAATTAGATGCTTGTTTCTTCTGAGAAAACTTTTGCCAAAGGCATTGTTACAGACATGATTTCCTCACTTTTTAACAAAACTTATATTTGTGCCCTATCCCATTTCAGCAGCATGTATTAGAAAAACCCTGAGCAAGGTTTTAAAATTTTCTTCCCCTTTTTAATTCTTAACAGAAACTTTATACAAAATCTCATCTAAAAATTATCAAAACAAGGCCAGAAGAAGGACTCTTTCTTCCATCTTGACTTGCTATCTACATTCCTATGACTAACAGAAAGATTAGACTAGGTTAGATAAAATTATAAAGCAAGGAGAGGAGGGAAGAAGGAAAGCTGATGAAAAATTGTTTCAGGGGTCTTTTTCAAAGGATGAAATCATTGTCACATTAAATGACAAGGCAGCAACAAAACTGTCACCAACTTGCATAGGACCAAGATTTCCAATCTACACACATTAATATACGGACACTAACAAACATACATGCAACAAAGGCAAAGTGTGGAAAGCAGAGATTTCCCTGGCACTTGAATCACGTTTTTGTCAGTCAAAGATATGGAGACTACTATGAAGATTTAAAATTATACGATACTTGACCACATGTAAAATTGATTTTTAAGGAAGGTCATCATGCCAAAGACATTGGGGTAACACTTAAAAATTATCACAATCTCATCAGCAGTTTTAGACTTAATAATAATAATATAATATATTATATATAGGCTTAATAATATAGACTTATCAACTTAATAACATGCTAGTCTCATTTTTGGACACATTCAACTGCACATGTTTCATTTTCACAAAATTCAAGCTGCTTTGGGGAAGAATCTGAAAATTTTCCAAGGTCATCCTCTCTCTCTCTCTCAAAAAATCCAATCTTTTATATTTCTGCACTAAACTATTGAAGACTTCTTTGGTGTTTTGCACAAAGTTTATTTGATCTCATCTTAGCACTTTTCCTGTGGGAATGATATGTAATGTTTAAACGTATGTAGCTGTCCACAACATATATGTCTACACTTAAGCCAGTCTTTCTAATTTCAGTTTTACTGAATATATATATATTTATATTTACACTCAAATTTTTCAAGAGCATGAACCTTAAGGTTTACAGTATGATTAACCATCTTAAGGTAGATATTTAAAATTAGCCAGATAGACAGGAATCTATATTATGTGTTTTCTTTCTCTTTGTTGTCATTAAAGGGACCATAAAATGACCCATTCATATATAGATGTCTGAAACTACACATTATGAACCTGATCCTCAGTATATCTCTTCATATAAAAGGTATTCATACACACAATGACATCTCTACAGTTGCAAGAAACTGCAAGTTGCAAGTATCTGCCAGAGATTAATTTTGCATAGATATTTTCTCTGTGCTTCATTTCAAGTAGCCATGGTCAATTCACCAATTGCAAAGTTGCAAAAAGTGGGTAAGCTAACTTAAAAGCACCAGAAAATACATCCAAAATAAGAAGAGTCCCTACTTTCACAGCTGACCCGTGTCATTCAGACTTCAGCATGTAAAATTTATAATTCCAATATGTTACCAAGAATTTCATCAGTGCGTCACAGTTATCAGTAAACATTCGGATACAAGAACTAATTGTAGTTGTTAACTCACATTTTAGTCCACGTCATCTCTCAGATTAAGACAAGCATTAAAGGACTTGTAGATGGTTGAATCATTTTGCATTTTGTATAATCTTTTGAAGATGGAATAAATAAAAGTTGTTCTGTAGGTATACTGACTATTCTCTACATATGCAGGAAGTTCAACCCAGTCTATCACTAAAATCATATTTAAGATGTCTTTAAGCTATATATGCCACTCTATATTTCAGATGCTATGCTAACCTAATTCAATGAGATCCAAGGACCTAGTCTGTTGTTACCAGGTAACTCAAACATAGCTTTGTTGTCTAGGTTATGTAAAGCATCTCTGAATATGACTTTAAGAAGATGGATGTAGTCAGCCACAGTAGGTCCCTAACCATACTGTTAACATGCTTGGTTAAAATACATATTAGTTTATAGGGTGTTTAAAATAGGTATCTTTAAAAAAGCATCTAAAAAGTCCTGCTTTTCATTCAACTCTGAAAAGCCTTCCATATTTTCTGTGAGTAAACAATTTGTAAAAAAACCCGAAAGTTTTGCATACTATAATAATGAAAAGATTTACTTAACGCTTTCACTTTAGCGGATATCAGTATTTCCTAGTTTTATACTTAGTCAGAAAAATGAAAAAGAATATTATTGCTAAGAAAATATCAGGGAAAGTTTTAATAAATTGCGGATAAATTACCTTTTTACCATCTGAAAGACTGACAATCTTGTGCAAGTAACTTTTTTCATCAAAATTAGGTGTCTCGTTGTTTATGAGGACTGGTGGTCATTCTGTACCATTAAAACGCACTACTTACACATTTCTTCATGTGAATCAAGTTTGTCTTACTATATCTAGCAAGAACTATGGAATTAGTGGGATGTAAGCATAAGATTTATGTTTATTCTACAGTTACAATTGTGGTGCAGGTAGATATCACAGCAGCATTTTGCCTCCATATACATCCATTACGCTCAACTTATTAATTCCCTGAGTAGTACAGGAACTCCCCAGCTATTCTCTGCTTAAAGACAGTGAGTTGATGAGACAATACACTGACTTTGGACAGGGTGGCTGACTGAGCTCCTATCTACCTCCACATAAAATTATTAAATTAATTCTTACTGAATTGCTCTAGGTGGGAATTTCAGCCAGTTTTAGAAATTCCCCCAGGCAGCTCCTGCTGAATCCCGTCACATTTGTATTATTCTCATGCTAGAAAGCAGTGTTTTCTGCAGCAGAACTGGCCAAAGTGTGGGCAGGCAAGATGCAATGGTCAACAGAAGCTGTTCCTATAGATGCACAAATGTCCATGAAGGACATTCCTGCCAGGGATTAGCAATAGTAAGGCTGCTTCAAGATGGTGAATGAGGAAGGGGCACAGATTCCCTGTCCAGGGTGCAGTCCATCAGAACAGGGCTGGCAGGAACAGGAGCCGGTAACAGAATCCACCACAGTCTAATGGAGTAGTTGTACAACCGGTCCAGTATCAATCCAGAGTCCTTTCAGCAGAAGCAGCACATGGGATTAGAGGTGCGTCTGGAAACAAGGCTAACCATGAGTCCATGGTCTCTGCAGAAGACAGGACTGGAAAAGAGATGGGAAAGAAGCAGACCTCTGTCTTCCTTCGGACACAGAGTGGGTGCCTGGGTGCTCCGGGGGCATAAGGTGTGGGTGTGAATCTCAGGTAAAACTGATCAAGACAGTTATGTTTGGTAGTTTTGTTTATGTTGTAAGATTAATAACTGCATCATGAAAAATGATGATCCATTACAGAGTAGCAGAGCTAAGCTGGATATAAAATTCACTAAAATAACAGTTTGAGGAGTATCACCTGATCCAGCAGAGGTAATGCAAGGATCTTTGCAATGGAGATTCTTGTCTTCTCCTAGACAGTGACTATCATCCCATTTGAGAAATTTGTTTTCTCATACCAGCATTACCCTTTGCAACGATGCCAATACATAATGTTCTTTCTTTTAGCAAACACGCTGTCCAGGGTTAGGGTTATGCAACATATTTTTTACAGAAAAGTTTACTCTCAGATTTTTCCTTTTAATAACATTACAATAGTCGTAACGTATCAGTTAAAGAGGTTTTTATTTTTTTTAAATAAAATTACCCAGACAGTGTGGGTAATATTATGTCCAGGAGGACATAATATTATGGGGGAAGCAGTTTTCTCAGGATGAGGTTCATTCTTTGCAAGTGGACTGTGCTGGCACCTGCAGTTTCCTTCAATATGGGAAGCTCAGCTGCATAATTCATAGGAGTTTTTATAATGCAAACACAGAGATTTTGACATTTATCTGGAGCTGTCTGGACAACTTCTGGTTTTGTAGTTCTTTGGCAATAAGGTATTTTAGACTACCTTCTGTTGAAAATATCACAACATCAAAAGGGACATGATGGTAGAAAGGGATTAAAACTTGTGTCTTTTATTTTACCCTCTTTCTTCCAAATTATATTCTGAGCAGGGATTTATCTCTTTGTCATGATTCTGAACAAGGGCTGGGAACACATTCTTCTCTCAAAGAAAAGCATGATAAAGCTTTGTAAAGAGATGATGAGACTATTATGACAGTGCCTGTTGATCATCCCTATTTCCCAGAATTATGCAGAAACCTTCTAGTTCCTCCCCCATACAAAAAACTTGGTAAGTTCAAGACTTCCAACGAAAATAACTATGGGCTTCTGAATGGGAAACTATGTTGATTGGATCCAGGAAAAAGAAAATGCTACATCTAATTTCATAATCACACTCTGCTTAGCATCATTAACTATGTTTGCCTATATCGCCCAAAAAATCATGATTAACAGTAAAAGGCTCCAGGACAGAAATTTTAATTTATTAATTATCATATTTGCATTAATTAAGAACTATATTTACATTGTACCATCAGAAATATAGCATTGTTTTTAGCATCACTGACATACAAGTGAGGAAGAGAAAAAGACTGAGTTTGGGACTCACATGTCATCACTATAACATCTCCATAATCAGAATAAAAGCTTGAATTAAAACCATGTGGCATAGAACAAAATGCATCTCAGTATTTTGTTTTACTGAAACAATACAAATATGGATATTATACATAATATGCTCACATTCGAGTTTCAAAATCTCTACAGTCAAGTAGTAAAAGTACACTGCTGCAATGGATAACTGTCTTTAACATGTAATCCCTTTTTCCCCGAAATATGTATTAGAAATGTGGAAGATGCTTTCATAATGCAAGCCCTGGCCATCAGTGCAACATTATGGATAAAAGTCACCCTAACAAAAAAATGAGTGAAATATTTTTCTGCAGTGGAATCCAAACTGCAAGCAAATATATATATTTGCTTGTATATTGCTCATATACAAATGCATGAAATATCATGTTTGAACATAATCTTTTCACTACAGGCTTGAGGGAAAATGACAGAAAGCCTCTGAAATACACCTTGGACATAGCTATTTTTACACCTAAAATTCTAACAAGAAGCTGTTCTCTTTTAATTCTTCTTCCTGATCAACACTTTCTCTCTTTCCTAGTATTTCCTCTGGGAGGGTGAGAGCTAGCATTTTCAGTTTCTCAGTTTCTTTCATTCTAATCCATTTTCAGTGAGATAGACAAAAATGCCTAAAATGTTATTTCTTTACCTGTTCTTTTCAGTAACACTGCTTTGTGGAAGGGAAAAACAAAACAACAAACCATTTTCTAAATCCTGTCACACATATGTGAGGACACATGCAGCTAAACCAAGTTTCGGGGAGATGGTATCAGAGAAAATTCTACCACTTTTCTTTGCCTAGTGATAACCGAGTACTACTGACTAGTAATTTACATGCACAGCAAGAGAACTTTAGTAGTTAAGGGACAATTTCCCTTCAGGATCTTCTGATCTGAATTCAAGGTTTCCTGCTGCAGACACTCGCTGTACCGGGGCTTGATGTCAAAGGAGAAGGCTGAAGCCAAACTATAACCTTGTGTGCTGAATACAGGTGTGGCAAAAGGCTTTGAAAATCTCATAGAAAAGAATTTGTGGGTTTCAGCAAGTGTTTTGGGTTTTGTCTTTTCCATTTTCTTTTTCCTTTGACAGTGACATGGACAGTGGCATTGAGTGCACGCTCATTAAGTTTGCTGATGACACCAAGCTGTGTGGTGTGGCTATCCAGAGTGACTTTGTTAGGCTGGAGATGTGGGCCCATGTCAACCTCATGAAGTTCAACAAGACTAAGTGCAAGGTCCTGCATCTGGGTCGAGGCAATCCCAAGCACCAATGTAGGCTGGGCAGTGACTGGCTTGAGATCAGCCCAGTGGAAAAGGACTTGAGGGTGCTGGTGGATGAGAAGTTCAACATGAGCCATCAGTGTACACTTGCAGCCCAGAAAGCCAACCGGATCCTGGGCTGCATTAAGAGAGGTGTGGCCAGAAGGAGGAAGGAGGTGATTCTCTCCCTCTACTCTGATCTCATGAGACCCCACCTGGAGTGCTGAGTCCAGTTCTGGAGCCCCTGTTACATGAAAGACATGGATGTGCTGGAGCGTGTCCAGAGAAGGGCCATGAGGATCAGGGGGCTGGAGCACCTCTCCTATGAAGAGAGACTGAGGGAGGTGAGGTTATTTATTCTGGAGAGGAGAGGGCTCTGAGGAGACCTTATTGTAGCCTTCCGGTATCTGAAGGGTGCCTACAAAAAAGCTGGTGAGGGACTCCTTTGGATGTCAGGTAGTGACAGGACTAGAGCAAATGCATTCAAACCAGAGGAGGATAGATTTAGATTAGATGCTAGAAGTTCTTCACCATGAGGGTAGTGAGACACTGGAACAGGTTGCGCAGAGAGGTGGTGGAAGGCCCATCCATGAAATTTTTAAGGCAAGGCAGGCAAGACTGATGGATCTCTGAGGAAACTGATCTAATGGGAGGTGTCCCTACCCATGGCAGGGGAGTTGAAACTAGATGATCTTAAAGGTCCCTTCCAATGCCAAAAATTCTGTGATTCTGATTCTTGGATCACAAGCCCTCAGGCTTCATCCACTTCTAGACAATTTTCATTCTGCCAGCAGAAGACATTAGGAGGCAAACTTTCCCTGTTTCACAGGAGTAACATTCTCATTTTCCAACAGCAGGAACAGGGTGACTATACTGCCCCTTTTGGTCTCTGAAGTGTCTAACCAGGTTATTGATTGTGAAGGAAGAACTGGAGGTGACTATCAAAAGGAAGGAAATACAAGTACATACACTTCAATTCAGGGACTGTCACAACACTGAACCCCAGAGGATGATGAGTACAGGGAACAGACTGTGCCTTCTCTTCTTGTTGTGGGAACATATTAACCTAGAAGAGAGAGGTCACATTGCACACCTGTCCATGATCTTATGCCAACTGCCTTATGGCAGCATGCCAAAGGTAATTTGAATTAAGTGAATTAATATTAGGACTCTCTTTCATGTGCTACATAGCCATTACCTTTATCACGTCACAAATATTCAGAAATTCTCTAGGAAACTGGGGGACCTAAACCTGGTGACTGCTTAGCTCAGCTGACAAGTAAGTTTCCATTTGGTGAACAAATCACCTCACTAATTTTTTCAGGATCCAAAACCTACACTACTGACAGTCAGGGGAACTGTTAGATTCATTTTAAGAGTATCACTAATGCATCTAACAGAGAAAAGTAAATTTTTCTCTGTTGTAATTCTATGTGGTGCCACCCTTAACAAATTTCTGGCAGAGCAGTATTCCATCATCAGAAACAAGAGGAGGAGGAATTTAGGAACCATACTTCTGGAGATGCAGAGGTAGTCTATAGGAAATAGGTAATTAGCAAAAAACTAACAGCAACACCTACAGTTTTCAATCACTAAGAAGGGGTTTGAGTATCCTTTTACCATGACTCTTTCAGTCCTGTCTAGCAGCTTTGGGGAAAGGTAGTTTTTCAAATTTCCCCATGAGACCTCTGAGCAGTTGTTTTCTTTTACATCTGAAAATATTCTATGCATTATAGTTTCTCACTATTAAAATATTGGAAAGTTTTATGTAAATGTCTTTTTGTCAATTTTGTGGAGAACTTAACTGAAACCCTAGCAGTAAATCCTTTGTTCCCCCAAATAAAATCAGTATGATTGTAATCAAACATCTGGAAAATATTGCTCATGAAGTGGCAAAACTGAGATCAAAACTTTTGCTAAATATTTGTATCATAGGGATCTTAGTAACTTTTCTAGAGTACAAAATGGTTTTGTCAAGGTAGAAAGTGTTGCAACATCAATCTCAACACAAAGCACATAGTGGCCCTGATAAACTTTGAGAGATGTTCCAAACCCCCCAGAGAGATTTCTCATGCAAAGACATACTCTTCTAAGAAGTGTCTGAAGCTGTTTTCATGTCACCATAAGGGTACCTGTTTGTTGATTTAAACATTTATGACCAAAGGTTTTTAAGCTAAGAACAGGATTTTTTTTCCTGCAAAAATGCCTTTTTGTTTACATATTTAGAAACCCAGCATTGATCAATAAAAACAGATGAATTAATCCAACATACTTGCATTGCTACCAAGGCAAGAACAAGAGTATGATGTCCCAGTGTCTGAACAGCTCCTGTCCCTTCTGGAGCTGTTGATCTCCCCAGACTGAGGAAAGCTATACTTTGATCTGTTTTTGACAGCCTGATAAAAGACATTTCTGAATTGCCCTGAATACCTTGAAAGAGAACATCCTCCTAATGTCTTGCCAGATATTCGTGCTGAAAAGCTGTCATAAATTCATTAAAAACCTGGAGAGTAAGAGGATCTCTTTCAAAAGAAAAAAGCAATTGGTGAAACAAGCTGGAGGGTTTACTACCTTGTTTCTAAGTTTTGAACTTGACTATTTGCAGGGTTTTCATTTAAGTAGTGTTAAACCATGGGAAAAAATGTTCCCTAGTATAAGCAAAGCAGCAGGAGCCTGTAAGGGTATGACCACTGCTTGGTGAAGACACCAAGGCTGACATTTTCCAGTGATTGGATGCTGAAATATGGGACAGTCTTCAAAAACTGGGGTTAACAGGGTATAAAAAGTCTGAGTTGTGTAGGAGAGCTTTTGGTGTAGGTGAAGCAGAACAATAAGAGGGACATGAGGTTTTTTCCTAGTGGAACAACTCAAAACACAAGTGGGAGACCATCTGCAGAAACCCAGTACCCTGACCCTGTTGTGCATTCCCAGTACTAGAAGAAAACACAGGTGTGCCTAGGAAAACCAGGGCAAGACAAGCATATGCCTTATTGGGACAGACAAGGAAAATTTTCATTTGGCAAAAGAGTTCAGTAACACCACTACACCAACAACTATTTCTTTCTTCCTCTTTTCCTTTTCACTGTGAGTTCTCAGAAAATTTTTAAGCAGTAGACTCATCAGGGTTCACTGTCTGAAGTTCTAAGGGGCAAAATATTCCCTTGCTAGCTTTGTGACTGTAATCTATTATGTGATATATGTGTTTCTGATTCCCTTTCCCCTTTCTCATGGTTTCACATACCATAGAATTTCTTTCATAAACTGGTTTCATAATTTCTTCCATAAGCTGATTGATACCGTGTCTCCCTATTCTTCTAGACATCTTCTTGTGCTCTCCCTTTCTGAAGGGAGAAGCATAATTTCATTAATTTTAAACCAACGCCTGTACATGATTTTCAAAACCTTCACAAAGTTTGAAGGCTTTACATCCACAGGTTTGGATCTGGCAGTTCTGTGGAGACTCTGGTTATAAACCTATCCATACAGCAAAAGGTGTTACATCACATAAAATATATCCAAACCTTAATCTTTAGTGTCTTGTTAAAAGACTGTAATGGTAGGCTTTCACAGTATTATTAGTTATGAGCTGGTGATTGTAATTCTGCTTTATTATATTTTTAATGTCTAGTTTAGAAACAATTTTCCCAGTCATTCTGTAATTTCTCAGGCATATACCCCTACTAAAATTGGTTTTAAAGCCATGGCTTTTTCTGAACCCATCTCATCTTTTAAAGGAACAGCCCAGGAACACATGGATATTATGTTTATCAGAATTAAGATGTGTATAACATCATACATCATACAACTGAAGTGTATAACATTTCAGTCAGTTTGTAAAAGTGATGTTTATGCACCAAGTGCACCTACCTCTGAGCATCCAGATCTATCACCATCACTTTATTGCTCTCAAAGTTCTTCTTCAGTGAATTGTGTAAACTGTGAGCAACCGATTTTTAAAGTCATGGTGCCACTTGCCTTCTGTTGATATCAACTCTTTGTTTCTTAGAAGTTGCAAAAATTTGATTTACATCAATAAATCTTTCCACCACCACAGGAATATTTTAATAGCTACTCTGTCAAATACATGTCCAGTAACACACTTCTAAAACATGTATGTTAAAATATCAAACACAAAGTGATGAAAGAACAGCGGTCAAAGCAATTTTATAGATCAGGGACTGGAAGAGGTGATTGTATGTTTGAAATATTTAGCCTTTTTTTATTTCTTTCTTTGAAATGTTGTTGTCGTTTCTTTGATAGTTGTGCCATCTTTAAAAAGTGAGAATGAAAACAGAAATTAAAACCGGGGTTGCCCACAACTACATGTTACTGGAAATTACTCTTTTTACTCTGGCTTTCAATTTCTGCATGAAATATCACTTGTACACAGAAGGACAGGAAATTCTGAGGGACCTGGGAAAAAAACATCAGCCCTGTCTGCCCCTACCCAGCTCCTGCAACTCTCCCCACCCTGCCCAAGGCCCAGGACACTCTGTCAGCTCTGTGGGACTGTCAGCTTTTTCCTTAGTGACACAGCAGCAGGGTTGGTCCTCAGTTCCCCATAGACCTGCTCTGCCCAACCTTGGGACAACTGTGGGGTCACATCCTGAACCAGCTTCAGCCCTTTCCCATGCTGTTTCCTGATGCCCGATGCTGGGTCTGCCATGGTGCCCCCCAGATGATCTGGTCCTGGTTGGAGTTTGGAATGGGTCCTGTTTGACATATCTACCCCTCATGGAACCCCTTATGTTCCCTTAGCTCCCTGTTAAACCTACCAAGGACACAGGGAGAACAGCCTCCTGACTTGATTTGAACTCCGCGGTGAGCAAATGGGTGCATAAAATTATGTTTCTCTTCTAGACAAATGTGTTCCCACAACAAAAGTAAAACCCTGAAATGAAGGTATACACAAGGGTATGTACTTGGATTTCCTTCGTTTTGGTAGGCACCTCCAGTTATTGCTTCACAATCAGTAAGCTGTCTAGATATTCCAGAGACCAAAAGTGCAGCTTAGGCACTCTGTTCCTACTGTTGGAAAATGGGAATGTTACCACACTGAAGCAAGGAAGGTTTGCTACTCCATGCCCTCTGCTGGCAGAACCAAAATTGGCTAGAAGCAGATGGAGCCTGAAGACCTGTGTTCCAAGGGGAAATCAAAACCAAAAAACCTGATCAGATGCACAAACTAACTCTTTTCTGTGAGATTTGCAAAGCCCTCTGCCACACCTGCATTCAGCACACAAGGTTGTAGTTTGTCTTCAGCCTTCTCCCTTGACATCAAGCCCCGGCACAGTGAGCATCTGCAGTAGGAAGCCTTGAATTCATCTGCATCTGGGCTTCTGTGGCACTTGAGCAAGCTCTGACATCTCTGTCTCACAGTGTGAATCTTCCAAGCTACCACCCAGTAGACAAATTATTTTTCTATTTTAGCAGCAGGCAAACTGTTGCTTTACTTCAGACCAGAAGAGCCTGAAGGGACGTTGTCCTTTAACTACTGAAGTTCTCTTGCTGTGCATGTACATTTCTAGTCAATAGCTCTTGGGTATTACTAAGCAAGGAAAAGCTGTTGCTCAAAGCCAAATAATTTCCTTCAATTTCTGCCTTTTTTGTTAGTCCTTCTGTAGTAGTAGAAGTCTCCCCAGAAACTGCAAGTGGGCCATCTCCCTGAAACTTGTTTTGATTTTGCTGCATTTATTGCACATTTGTGAGTTGTTTTGACATGGTAATGTAATTCTCTCATTTGTCTGTTTTTTCCTTTTAGATAGTGCTTTTGACCTAACTTGGTCAATTCTGTTGTAAGGATGTCTTTTTTTGTGGGCAGATTATACTGATAGGTTGGCTGCTGTCACTGCCATATTCCGTTTAAGAGAAATCATACCCCAAAAAAGCTTAAGTCAGCTCTACAGCCATCCTGGTAAGGTCAGCCAAGGGCTGCTTCAAATCAGATAGGAATTGCTATACAAGGCATTCTTACAACATAACACCTCAGGGATGTCTGTAGAAAATTGTTTTCCTATAAAATTGTGTTGCTAAAAAGATGGGGTCAGGAAATACTCAACATTTTGGGTATTTTGTCTATCTCACTGGAGAACAGAGCAGAATGAAAGAAACTGGAAAACTGAAGATGCTGCACATGAGCAAAATCTCTTATTCCCCTGTCACTGGTCTCTAGCTCTCACCTTCCCAGAGGAAATATCAGTAAAGGAAGAGACTGCTGATCTTGCAATAGGAGAAATAAAAGAGAACAGCCTCTTCTCATCATTTTATGTAGGAAACTAGTTGTGCCCATGGTATATTTCAAAGGATTTCTGCAATTTTCCCTCAAGGTGTGGTGGGACAGTTTCAAACTTAGTCATTAATTAGCCATCCGGAGAGATTTTGACAGGCTTGAGAAATGAGCTTGTGCAAACTGCTTGAAGTTCAACAAGGCCAAGTGCAAGGTTCTGCACCTGGTCAAGGTAATTCCATGCATTAATACAGGTTGGGAGGTGAAAGTATTGAGGACAGCCCTGAGGAGGACTTGGGGGTGGTGACAGACCAGAAGCTTAAAATGACCTGTCAGTGTGTGCTTGCAGACCAGAAAGTCAGTGATGTCCTGGGCTGCATCAAAAGAAACTTAGACAGCTGGCCAAGGGAGGGGATTCTCTCTCTCAACTCAGCTCTTGTAAAGCCCCACCTGGAGCACTGTGTCCAGTTCTGGAGTCCCCAACATAAGAAGGACATAGAACTCCTTGAACATGTCCAGAGGAGAGACACTAAAATGATCAGAGGGCTGGAGCATCTCCTCTGTGAAAACAGCCTGAGGAAGTTGGGGTTGTTCAGACTAGAGAAGAGGAGGATCTGAGCTTGTACTGACTTTCCAAGCTGAACGGATCCTACAAGGAAGTTAAGGTAAGGCTTTTTGCATGGGTGTATAGCAAGAAGGCAAGGGGCAAGAGTTTCAAACTTGAAGAGGGGAGATTTAGGCTAGACATCAGGAAAAAACTCTTTCCTGAGAAGGTGTTGAGATGCTGGCACAGGTTGCCCAAGGAAGTTGTGGCTTCTGCCTCCCTGGAAGTGTTCAAGGTCAGGTTGAATGGGGCCTTGAGCAACCTGCTCTAGTGGCAGGTGTCCCTGCCCATGTAAGGTGGTTGGAACTGTAGGATTTTTAAGGCCCCTTACCACCTTTGCCTTTCTATGATTGTAGGATTTATTCTGGTATAATTTGAGTAGAAGGGAATCCCTGTGGGATTCTGGACAACTACAAGGACTTATGCCACTGTCCTTGCCATCTGTGACTGCATATGTGTTGTGGTTGACCTATAGAAACTTCACGATGCTGAGATCGTTTCAGGCCAGAACATCCTATATTTCTGAACTTTACTACCCTGTCATTCAAAGGGAACACATTGTCCTCAGACAATCACATCAGCAGCAAAAAAATCATTTGAATTTGCTTGATTGTGTACTTGGGTATAGCAATATGTGTCACGTCCACGGGCAAAGTTCATAGAATTAGAATCACTACTACTAAGAAAAATTCTCTCCTTGCTGTGTATTAATTAAAACAGAAATTTTGAGTAAACAGAGTTTCCATCTGGACTAAAAGTGTGTTATACAGGCATAACTCTGGCATCAAAATGCGCAGAATAGAGATTTTGTAATTTGTTTCCTGGATCTTGAATCCTAAAATCTTCATGTTTATAGTAGCTAAAATTAAAAATGCATTAACTTGTTAATAAAATGGTAAAGAAAACAGGTCATATAAAAACCCGAGGATTACACACTTTGGCTAAAATTAGGAAGAAATACTTTCTTCTCTACAGACTTTGATCACCTCCTATTTTTATCTGTCACCGAGCATTTGTGCACGGCTACATTGCTGCCATTCCAGGAAAACCGGTGACTTCTTTTAAAAAGAAGCATTTCTTTAAAGCAGCAAAGATTTATTAATGTACAATGATTTAAATAGCAATGAATTTAAAGGAGGTTTTTCTGCTGAGGTTAATGCATCTCTATATGTTTAAAACATACCTGGATGTGATTCGAGAAATTGTATTTAAATCAATTAAAAGCTCCAGAGGCCTGCTCAGAAGAGTTACTGAATAAAACCTTACAGCCATTTCTTATTTTATTTTCTTTTTGTGGAAGACAGCTATAAAACTACTACCACATGCATTTTGCATATTGCATACCAGCTATCATAATTTTTCTTTACATACTTCTTTACTGAGGTATGTCACTAAAGCAGAGCACCTCCTGGAATCTGGGACTGATTGGGCTCCCCTTGTGGTGCCCTCATTGGGCAGGGTCTGCCAGCCAGGGACAATCCCACCCTCTAGCCATGGGCAGTGCATGCAGCGGGGCACCAGGGCTGCATCAAACCTGCACATCATGGATGAGCAGAAACCAGTCTGGCACATGGTCCCATGGGCTGGCCCTGCTCAGTGGGACCCGTGGCCAGACAGGGATGGGCAGTGGGGAGCTGGAGACCAACTCTGCTGCAGGGTCACTGGGCAGGGGCTGGCAGAGCTGGGGGGCTGATGAGGGGTCCTGGGCTGTAGCCAGTGTGGGGAGAGCCCTGAGGAGGGCTGGGCAGGCACAGGCAGGGCTAGGACACAAACTGGAATTTCTGAGAACCCTCATACTAGTTAGTGTATGAAAACACAGCAAGCTGGCCACCCAATAGCAGTCAGATATCACAAGGGAATGATGGTTTATCTCAGACACCAAAAAATAAAGCAGAAAAAAAATCATGAAAATCAACATAAACAACTCTAGTGCTCACGTCACTTTCAAGACAACTTCCTCATTCTTCTGCCATATATCTGAGTTCTTACATATAGAAGAAGCATTATAACATTACTTAAACATTTTGGATGAAATTTACACTCTCTTTTCAATTTTTAAATCCAAAGCAGTGCTGAATTTATAGTGTTATGACTGAAGGAAGAAGTCTGCCTTTCTTGAAAAGCATTTTGTGCCACAGTGCATGAAGAGTACTATTAAAATTAAATTACATTTTGGCTCCACAGAACACTTCCTTCATATGCAAGTGTTCCCATTAAAGTAGAAAGTTTTGGATATTCAGCACTCCAAGAACTACATCTCTATATGTCAGCTTCTATATTTAGTTTAAAATGCCAAAATTTAGCTGTTCATGTTTGAAGATACTGGCCCATTTTTAGAGATGCAGTAGCAACATTCTAATTCTCTATTGAAAATCATGCTGTAAGGTTGAAAATGTCTGCCCTCCTGAAAGATCAGAAGAGCTAATTAATTTTTGTGGACCAACAAATATGATCTCTTAAGAGAGGCCATTTTTTTTTTCTTTTTCTAATATATAAAAAGCAAACTACAGAACTAGCTAGCCAGCATTTCTTTCATTGTCCTCTTGGGTTTGGAAAATGGATTGTAATCTTTTCAACATATGCCTGACTCAAAACCTAACATTCTATAGCTAAAGATTATATATTAGAAGGTCTGAATTTTGGCAAAGGAAGAAAAAATTTCTTGGTTTATTTTATTATATCTATGTACATGTTGGATATTGGAATTTGTTTCAAGCAGTTAGGAAATAGCATACAGTGAAGACATAAAATAAGGAATGTTTGCTCCTAAAAAAGTTGTGGAGTTTAGAGAGATTTTTAAATTGTATATGGAGCAATGCAATTGAACTGTTTAGGGTCTGAAGGTCTCACATTTATTTTTGTAGTTGTGAGAAAATTATTCAGTTTTCAAGATGGAAACTGTTTCCAAAATTATTGCAAAGTTACATCTTCCTTTATACTTAATTCTTTCATACTTAAATAAATGCAATTGAGTTACTTACTAGTTATATTCTTAGGCAAATACCAATTGTCTTCAGAACAAAAATAGACTGTGCAAGTTATAGCTATTGAATGTCTTTTCTGTTCTGAATCTCCTGCACTGGCAGTTCTATGTTTTACTTAGAGATTACACTAGAAAGGATAACATTGAAAGTGTCAACAAAATAATTTTTCATTCCTGAGCTATTTTATGTTGGAAATTACATGCTGCAATCTTTTATCTTGTTCTAACAGAAAACATCCTAATAAAAGTGCATTAGAAATAATTCCTTCATTTCTGATTAACTGCATGAAAAAAAAAAATCCAGAATGGGATATCCAGAAAAAACATCCACCAAAAGAGTTGTTGTAGAAAATTGGATGTAATCTGCAACAGGGAGAAACCAAACAGTAAATGTGAGTGAATGAGAGGCATAGATTATCCATGGTTGATCCCTAATCCTTGTGTGCAGCCTTGCTAATTGTTAACAATGATACATTTATCTGAATGAGCTCACCTTCCCTTGATCTTCTACCAGAATGTCTTGGGAAAATATATACACATAAGAAAATGTCTGGAGCATGCAGAGAAAATTGTACAGTAGATTCAGGATATCACTGTGAGACTATCACTACTAGATTGAGAATTTTGGCAGGTTTGATTGCTGACAATGCTTGAAGTAAATTTAATAGTTAATAATTAAGAGTTATTTTTTCAGGGTCTCTGCAAATTTTAATGTATTTTCTCTGAAGTCAGAAGAGGTATTTACATTTTCATACAATGAAGCAGGAAGCAGAGGTAACATTGTCTTTGTACTCCCTCTTCCTTTTCCTCCATACCTGGCTAGGGATACGCCCATGTTTAATGGAACATTTCCCTTATGCCAGATAATTCAATTAAGAACTGCAGATGGGCTTTTGTTGTGCTTTTACAACCATTGGCCATTGTTTCATCTTCCTTAGCTTGTTCAGATGTTTGGGTATTAAAAGGTGTTTGAATGTGAATCAAGGCATGTTAAGGGTTAAAATGCGAACCTAGTGTTTAGATCACTTACTTATAAATCTTATCTCTGTGTTCTTGCTACACCAGAATGATTTTAAGAAATTGTCTAACAAAGCTACATGTTCCACATCACTAACAGCAACCTCCTGCAGTGTCATTGCATCCAGGGAGTGAAGCAATAGAAAAGATCTCTCTGAAAAATGAATTAAGGAGTGCTATAAAAATGACACGTAGCCTCTAAACTTAACTGTAGTTAGAAGCTCTTTACCCAAAACCCAGTACATAATAATAGAATTTTCCATTCCATTTGATGCTCAGTCTTTTTGCCTCAGCTCACTAAACTTCTGTTCAAGGACTGCTCATGCTTCAATATACAGATTTGCATCTCTGTTGTGCATATCACATGGTAGACATGCTGCAGATTTTAATGTCACTGGAAAGATTAATTGAGTTTATAGATTCCTTAAAGTAGACAGTTTCATATTCTCACAAGATAAGTAGAAGAAAATTGGCAAAACTTAATGTTGACTTCTTGCTTCCTTTTAGCATATCTTTCTTTCTCTTTCTTTGTTCTCGTATTCCGCTTTTATTGTGATTTTTTATACAAGTGATCAAATATAGACATACTTATTTGTATACAGTAGTTCTTCCCTCTAAGCCAAATTTATACAATCCTTCATTAGATTAACTCTCTGGAAATATATATTTTAACAATATTTTTTAAAAGTCGATGGAAAATAAAATCTTTCTAGTGAAAAAGAGACCATATCTTCCTTCCTCATAAATACAGCTCTTTTCCCTTCCCTGTTTCAAATTCAATAGTTTCCTAAATGCTGTGGAAGCAACTGCATGTCAAGTAACAATAAGATTTATAATAATAAAATAAAGATGAAAGCTGATTTAATAACTGGATTATTAAATATAACAATCATCTAATGACATAGCTTCTCATCCTTAAGTCTCTTGCAATTGTACATCATGATACTTAAACCAAAAATTCTCAAGTCCTAAGTCATTCCTCAGTCAGTCAGTGGTTATAAATGCTGCTGATTTCAAACCATAGCAGTGTTGCTTTGAATTCCAGCCAGATGGATTTATCAGTTCCATCAACTAGACTCAACAGGAGCAATGACATTATTTTAATAACTTTGATGGGTTATATATATATGAATATATACACACACATATATATACACACAAAGGTATGTGGGAAAAGTAGAATCTTTTATTAGACCAACTAAGATTATATTTAGTCTAGATGTGTGCACCTCGCCCACATCTCAACCCTGTGACAATGAGCCCTACATAATTTCCAAATTCTTGTTTCCATAGAGAGGAAGATAGAGATGGTCTTCAATTATTCTCCAGTAGGTGCCCATTTGAGATGATTAGAAAATCAAAACCCTGGAGCATAACCTGATGTATTTTTTAACAGACAGGATGACATGCTTTCCTAAAGCTTGTTTGTTTTTCACCTGATAACAACTAGTCTAATAAAGGTATTATCTCCCCCCTTTTTAAACTAAAATTACAAATAGGAAAAGTAGAAGTTCAACATCTTTTTCCCGCCAAATTTCTGGGTGAAGCATGAGGACCAATCCTGGTTTTAGCTCATCGCTTTAAGGAATAAAAAAGATTAATTCAAAATAATAGTAATAGAATCACATAGTTTTGAAGGGACACCCAGAGGCCATCTAGTCCAGCTTCCCGTTCCAAGAAGCCCTGGGCATGTTCAGTCAAGCTCCGAATGTCCTCGGGGGTTTCACTGCATCTCTGGTCAACTGTTCAAGTATTTCAATACTCCTATGGTGAATCTTTTATTCCTTTTATTGAGTCAGAGTTGCCTAAACTCTTACTTGCACCTGTTGTGTTTCATCCATCCCCCATATATTCTACACCTCATTTTAGGTAGTTGTGGACAGAAATGAGACCTTCCTTAACCTCCACTCTCCAGGCTGAACAAATCCAGCCAGTTACCACCCCGAATTTCTCCAGTATATAATTTTCTTTTGATGAGGAACCCAATACTAGATGTAGCTATCCTGCTGTTCTTTTACAAGTGAAATGGAAGAAGTAGAATTGGTCCCAAATTGGAGCCGAATCTTTTCAACCTGCTGACTATATTCCTTCTACTACAGCCCAGTGTGTAGTTGATTTGCTTTGTGGAAATTAATTCCTTTATATGGCCGAAAAAAATGTCAGGGTAGATTTGCACCATAAGCCTCTAGGGAGTCTGAGCAGCCTCTCTAGATTCTTCTTCTGCTTCTTGAAGATGGGTGTGATGTTTGCCTTTTCCCACTGACTCAGAACATTTCCAGCTGCCATGAACATTGAAAGGTGACACAGTGGAATCATAGTAAAATTAGTACTTTTATGCATCCCATCTGGTCCCACACACTAGTTGACTTAAATATGTTTTGAATTGTTTCCACTCAAATGATGTCATGGTAATCATCTAAGCTCCTTGGGGCTTCCTTGAAGATTTAAAATAAACCCAAGACAATTATTTTATTTTAGAATTAGTTACAGTATAAATAAAAAGCTATATTCAGTTCAACACAGCTACAGTGGCCAGCCTAAAGTGCGTGATGAAGAAGAGGCATGAAATACACTCTAAATCACAGAGGCATTATCTAACTCCTTTCTAAACCAGCATGGTGATACTCAAAGTATAGTAAGAACAGCATATGATTTCATAATCTGTGTTCAAATTGAACTTTTTAATGACTAATATCCCACAGAATTATCTAGTTTTCGTCTATGCCAAAAGAAATAGTTGAAGAATATTAGATGCAGCAATTATTATTAATTTTATCAAACTCACCAATATGCAAAATAATACAATGCAAGTCAATTTGCATATCGTATGAGCATAAGGGAGCATAAGGAGAATAAATTTCTGGGAAAACAAGTTTTCTTGACACTTTGTATTCTAGAAAGAACACATTTAGAAAAGGTAACTTTATTTGACTGATGTTTTCTATTGGGGTTTGATTCATAATTCACACCCAAAATGCTCCTAGATCCATAAACATCAAGTTCAGAATAGATAAGCATACACAATTTTAGACTAGCATAAAATGGTCTAACACTTAGACTAAGCCAATAAGACTTGGGATTAATCACATTGAATTCCTTTTTTGATTAATACCTTGTTAGGCATCAGTTATAGTAATATGTATTTAAGACATGAAGCCACAGCATATTTAGGCTAAATTTTTGTTTAGAAATATTTTTTTGTTTATTAAAAATATATATATATATTGTAAGTGTCTTTAAGTACAAAATTAGTTTCAGACATTTAAATGCTAGTGATAACAACATAGCTTACAAAATATAAACTCATGTCTAAGCTCATATCATAGCCAATGAAGATGTAGCCAGTACAGCCAATGGATTCTAGGGCTCCTTTGTCTCTTTCTAAAGTATACATCTGCTTTGCAAGAGCTGAAAAGCTCTCTGCTTCTATTGTCTGTATCAGCTAGGTGGATATTGACTGTAGCAGGAATTTGGTTACCTAGCCAGCATGCAATCATTTATGCTGCAGATGCCTAAATTTAGCAGAATGACTCAGTTGCCCAAACATAGGTTCCTAAGCACAGTGATAATCTGTTCAGCTGCTTCTGGATAAAAATTTGTCAGCCACAACACATTACACAAATGATATAATGAGGCTACAAGTTTATGTTCAAACATGCATCTGATTCAGGTGGTGAAACCAGTCCAAAATCTGAGTGTATTTTTCTTAGTTGCTAGCAAACTTTAAGTGTGGAATAGCTGATGAGTAGCAGACAATCAGCACCTGGAAATACCCAAGCTCTGACAGGGCCTGGGATCTATGGGCCTTGGTGTTCTATGGACTTAAGCAGTATGATTATTCAGATGATACAGAAATGTGTTCTGCTCTGGAGAGCAAGGGTGCCTGAAGGTTTCACCGCTGAACTGCAGCTCCTGTTAGGCAGAGGTGATGAAGCAAGCTGGGCTTGTGTGTACGTACCCAGCCTTCCTGTTGGCTGGACCTGCAGAAAGGAAGAGTAGCAACTGCATCCGTCTGAACAAGGCAGGAGGAACCAGGAACTCAGAGTGTACTGGAGTAGCTCTGAGCACACTTAAGAAGGAGCAGTCCTCCAGATACTGAATTACACTGGAGTTAGCTGCACCTTTATGTATAGAGGAGACAGAGCAAGATGGATACTTTACTTGTGTATACATTTAGACTTGTAAATACGTTAGATTAGTACATCTTTAGATAAAACTAAGATGAGTCTGAGCAAAATAACTATATGTAGTTCTTTACTTTAAATGTATTTTACTTTACAATTTACTTTAATTGTTGCCCATTCAAAATGATCATGTTCTTATTAGTTATCACTTATGATCAAATGGCAGTTTAGAGCATGTTGTTTAAGATTCAATAGAAATATTTAACTGCCATGTGTCCTTAACCCTTCAACCCTTGCATTTTCTTTTTTAATAACCTGGTCTTTCCTCCTAGCCCTCAGTGTTCATGCTATTTTTTTTTCCTTAATGTACTACTAGTATCTGTGAACTACTGACAAATTCTAGAGGCATCTGTGGTCAGGGCAGTCTGCAGTGTTGATGGGATCATGTTGACATTACCTGTGAGGCAATAATGTCATGCATTCTGAAATTAGATTTAACTCCTAAACAATATTTATAAATTAATGTTGCCATCCCTTGATCCTGTTTTAAACATTTGACCTTTTCTCTGGTGTTATTTGCTGCTATATTTTTTCCTCTGTGTCTCTGTTTTCTGTCTAACTTTTTGCAATACTTAGGAGACATCTGTGTTACAAAAGCTGCAGTATCAAATATCAGCATGCTGGAAGAGAACAGTCTCAATATGAATAAATGAAAAACAGTTTAGAAGAGATGCTATTACTTCTCATGGAAGAGAATACATTCAGCAGAATGTGCTTTTTTATATTTAACATAAACCACTAAATGTAAGTACGTCATCTTCAGCGCATACAAGATTTTTCTAATTCCTTTGCATATACTAACAGCTTAAGGAAGTTTTAAAAAAGTCTCTCCTGTGTTTTCATTATACATTGGTGTGCATTTTGGTGACAAAATCCATGCAGCTGTTCTTTTGACGGGCTTGAGAAGAAGCAATTGTAAGTTCTCTTTTAGCTATCTAATTTTGTATCAGCAGCAGGGAGCCGGATCTTTCAAGGAACAGAATTTGGATACAGCATCAGATGTAGCTAATAGTAATAATCTCAGTCCTTTATGAGATCCCACATTCCTCACCTTAGGCAGTCTTATGAAGAACAGATGAAACTAGCCATTGACAACTACTTTGCTAACAAGAACATCTAAAAAGTGTACACTGAATGACATTTCTTTCAATTTTTGGAATACATTCATTTTTTACAATTAATATAATGAGGCTATTCAGGTCTTTTGGATTTAGTACTAAATATTACTAAAGAAAAAAAAGCCACATTAAAAAACAAATAACAATAAGAAAAAAAAATCTAAACAAAATAAAGCAACATAAAAGCAAAACACCAAAAAAGGACAAAAAAACCCATCAAACAAAAAGTAACAAAAATATGTCCCTATTTAAGTAAGTTAATATTAGCCAGAATTATCTAGCAATGTGTGACTTAATAATTTGATTGAACTAATGCATTTAGCAGTATAAGCTATGTCCTTTACCTCTGTAAATTGTCTGTATCCCCTTACTTTTGAATTCCTGGGCACTAAGTTCTTACTTTTAGAGAATTATATTAAGTGGTTTTTGTCCAGTCATTTTTAATATATATTCTGATGCTCCAGTTCAGTTTAGCCTGGTTTACTATTTTTGGGAAGACTGTTTGTATTCTCCTAACCAATGCAAATGTAATGTTCCAGATACAAAAAACTGCAATATTTGTGACGTATAGATTTACTTAAGCATCAAAGCTTTCCAATCATCTGTATATAAAAGAAAGAAAGAAATAAGAAAATCTTTGTTTCAGCATCTTGATTCATGTACAACTATTGTGTCGCATTCTAAGGAATTTGAATGTGTTAAAGTTTAAACCAGAAGACCAAGTTAAACAAGAAATATTCCAATGGGACAAAATTTTCAAACGTTCTTTGTAATTTATCCATATTTTTAAAAAATTCAGGATATTTTTTGTATAAAATTTCAAGATCAAATTATTCTAATGTTATAGAAATTACTGCTAATATGTTCAACTAATGAATCCAACACTACTTCCCTTGTATCTCTAGGCATTACTTTTTTCTTTTGCCTACTTTCAAGTTGCTTAAAGAAAAAAAGTGGTCAAGGACTGCAGGTTTGGCAGGTTTAGCATCACATCATACTTCATTCCAATGCTCCAGCAGATCCAGGGATTCTAAAATTCATATTTTTCTTCTGTGCCTTGAGTTTTGTTCCATAACATAGTTACAATACAAATTTATTTTCCTAGCAATTTTTCAAGATACTTACCATCAGAATTAATATTGCATTCCAGAGGTCATAAAAGCACAAAGGACAGATTTTCACTCATTTAGAATCCTCCTGCCATCTGCTAATCTAGTAGAATTTGGACTGATTAGATGAAATTATTCCAACAGAGTATTTCAGATATTATCCCCTTCCTCCCTCATAAAATGAACTGTTTACTTGCCCCTTTATATCCCGTGGCTTAGTAATTTTAATTGGATGGAGAAAATAAAAAGTAAATATGCAAGCAGGAAGGATCAGAGTAATCCATCTTTCTTATGGGAAAGGATAAGTACTTAGAAGAGTAGAAGGAGAATTATAATAATTCTTGAGAGGATGTGAAAAGTGTTAGACTGGATGTTTCTTGGCAGCCAGCAAAAACAAAGAGGGCAATTCCCAAAAGGATGTTTTGGGACAGACGTATTTATTACTAAACATAATACTGAGGTAGTAACCTCAACCATATCTCTGTAAGATGGCTGGGACCTCAAGGTTTAGTTCCCTGGATGTGACAGCATATACAGACTAGAAAAAGATTGCACCAAGTTTCTCTCTGTGTTTCCATGTTTCTAAGAAACCACAGTTTTTACTTAGATGACATGGCTACTGCATTGTCTGGTTGCCTAAAGCAGAACATCTTTGTAGCCCCTGAACTCTGAGACAAATTACCTGAAGTAGGGGTGTGTCTTAGCAGAATGACACTACACAGTTTCTGTGGTCTAATGTTCCAAGCATCCATTGCTTAGTAGAGAACAAGTCTGGGGAGCTTCCAGGGAAAGGAACTGAAGGGAACTGAAATTAAAAGCTTTATGTATACTGTAACTGATTTGTTGTTTAGAGATTCTGTATATGCATTGCATTTTATTCTTGTGGAAAGGATGTTATTAAACAGCAGAGGTAGAAGCTGTTTGTCCCAGTCCTAGCTACTGCACTTTGGTTTCAGAAGATCTGAATCCAGAGTATGAGTTCTCAGAATCACATGTAAAAAAAATCTTAACCAAACATCAGTGTTAAGAAAAGAGCAGAGATCTTGATTTAACAGACAACACTGTAAAATTCCTCAGAAGTGAAAACTTATTCTATTGAACTTAGAACAAGACTGGGTCAGATCCATAGTCAGGGCAATAACACGTAGAGGGCATATTTGTAAACTAATCTTTAATTTAATGTGTCACTCATGAGATCAAAGACCTGTCTTTTAAAAAATAATTCTAAATTCTATTCTAATAATGCATATCTTAAGAGATTCAAAAAATGTCTCTTGATTCTTAAGTTCTTATTTCAAGAAAATGTGTGAGCCATCTTAAAGTTTTTACCAGCCTGGTGTTTCATACCTCAAAGATGCAATAAATTTGTCTTAAATCTATACGCTGCCTTTCTTGTTGTACAGTCATCCAAAATCCTAAGAAATTCAGCACTGAGGTGCATTGCTAAGACATCCAGAAAGCTTAATTAGGAAACAAGAAGGATGTCTACAGGAAAAACAGCTGCTCAAGTGGATACGACAATGTTGTGATTTACCCCCAGTAGGCAATTCAGCCCTACACAGCCACTTGCTCCTCTGCAGTGGGATGGGGGACAGAATCAGAAGTGGAAAAGTGATAAAACTTATTAGCCGAGATAAAGACAGTTCAACAGGGAAATCAAAAGCCGCCCATGAAAGTAAAACAAAATCAATTTACTGTTTCCCATCATTAGGCAGGGATTTAGCTGTTTGTGGGAAAGCAGGTCTGTATGTGTAATGGTGACTTAGGAAGAAAAATCCCGTAACTCCCAACATCCCCCCCTTCCTCTTTATTTCCTCAGCTTTTATTGCTAAGCACAACATTGTATCATATGGGGTATTCCTTTGGCCAGTTGGGATCAGATGTCCTGTCAGCTGTTCCCTTCCAACTTCTTGTGCTCCCTCAGCCTACTTGCTGGTTGGACAGCATGAGAAACATAAAGGTTTTGCTCTGTGTAAGCACAGTTTAGCAATAACCAAAACATTGGTGTGAAATCAACACTGTTTGTCACAAATCTAAAGCACAACACCATATGTTATATTATGAAAAAAACCCAAACTACTCCAGCCAAAACCAGTACAGGCATATGTAAATCTAGAAGAAGGGAGAGTATATTTAACTGCAGACTCTCATATGTACTTGGAAAATTTAATCTCTCTCAAAAAAATATATAGGCATCTGCCCTGATAAAACCAGGCAGGTTTTTTGTTTTGGTTTGGTTTGGTTTTTTATTTCAACTGCAGATACACAGAACAGAAAAACCCTCTGAAGAGCAGGCAAAGGTCTGTCTCGTGTAAGATACATATATCACAGAGCCATAAGAAGGTCTATGTGCAAAGGCTGCTTTGGAGATTGCTCCCATCACAGATCTCACTTTACTTTGCAAACCTCTGTTTAGCTTCACTCTTCCATGAAGTCTCAGATTTCTCTGTGCCTTGACCTCAGCCCAGGGTGAGACCTCTGCCATGGAACATTCCAAGGATCAAGGTAGAAAGACTGCTTGTAGGAGACCTCAAATAACAACCCCTTGGAAACCTCCCTGTTTGACATTGCTCTAACAGGCCTTAACTGACCTATGTGACTTCATATGGGTCCTCGACCCAAGCATCCTCTATCCACTGGCCTGGGAGCTGCAGTTTATTTGCTTTATTCAGCAAATAAAGCTGATCTTCTAATTTCTTTGTGCTGCAAAGCTGCATAAGCTTATCACAAAATATATACATAGTTTCACTTAATGACAGTACTAAATCTCAAAATCTGCAAGAGACTGTCCTGAACCTTTTTAACATTTCAGAATGAACTTTTTGAAGCTTTCTTTCAAGTGGGGAAAAAAAAAAAAAAGTATAGACTGAATAGACAAAGCAAAATAGAATGGCTTATACAGTTCTTTAGGTTTTCTAGTGCAAGTAATGTTGCCATGAAAGTTCTTTGTACAAAGACTGATGTGAAAACTAAAAAGGTAATTGAAGTGCAATTTTTGTTCTGTTGATTATTTTCTTTTTTTTTTTAATTTCTGTTTTTCTCTTTGGAAACAAAGAAAACTTTGCTTTAGTGACTAACTTTACCATACAAATCCTAACAATTGTTTTGAGACCACACAGAATGTTTCAAGAACTTTTGTAGAGGGAGGGAGCTGGCTACACAGGTGGGAAGATAGCCAGGAAGCCAGGAAGCCAAGCAATTGGAGCAGACTGCCAGGTGGGAAGCACAGTAGCTGGACAGCCCTGACAACTGTGAAGTCCAGTGAGATGGGCAGGCTGCCCATTCACCCACCATGATGCCAGCTGGCATGCAAGGGGTAGGAGGGAAGCCTCTCTGCCTGCTTGATTTCCATCAAAACTCCAGGGGAGCCTTTTTTTTTTTTTTTTTTTTTTTTTTTTTTTTTTTTTATTTTTTGTGGAATCAGAATCCTCAGACACAAAATTGTTTAACCAGGTGTTTTGGTAGATATGAGAAACAGTGTTGTCAGGAAGCAGCACCAGCAGGGCTCCACAGGGACAAGAAAGGAGCCAAGGGTCCCCGTTGCACATCAGGGCTGTCCTCACCAACACAATGCTAGGATCCACTAGCAGTCCGAGACAAACTGAGGTTATCTGTCACTGGGAGCCATTCATGCACCCCAGTCAGCATAAAGCTACCTATAATGTGGAACCTAGGAGACAGTTCTAGGGTTCCTGCCAGGAAGATCAGGGAAAAAAGAAACAGAGCTGGGCAGAGGCACAACTACAGTGTAGCTAAGGCTGGCACTGGTTTGCCACACTAGGGTTTACATAGAGCTCCTGGAAAAAAATGGATGAAGAATGCATGAATAGATGAGGTTGGTAATAGCTGCTAAGGCCAGTAGTAACCACTGATGGATGCTTCCATTGACTTATCTTTATCTGTTTCACTGATCAAGAACTAGTATAAGAGTATACTTGGAACTGGGTATTTCACTGAACCAAAGCCTGGGAAGTTTCTTTGACTTCAGTGTGAATATTTAAGATTTCCATTTGCAGTGAAATTTCCTTTGCAAAAAGGAGCTGTAAGCACCTTACTATCCATATACAGAGGGATTCTCTTCCTTCTCTCTGTCTTCTATTTTTTTCAGATGAAGGTTAGTTTTACTCATTCAGATCTTCCACCTGTTCTCAGTTAAATATGCCATCTAACCTGTGGAGATAAAAATGTGGAAGATCTACATATCCATCTATATATCCATAGCTCCATCTGCAGTTAATTAAGACTCAATTTGAATGTACTGAACTTATATTTTTATAAGTAATATAATATTTTTAATACCAGAGTAAGAAATGAAAGAAGGCAGGAGGTAAAACACTTTAAAATATCTAGTGGTTCTTCATAAGGATTTTAGTGAAGTTGCAGTGATTTTCATTGCTTTGTATTATTTATTAATGTCTTAAAGAAGTTTGCGCTTGATTTTCACAGTTATGGCCTAAGCATTCATTTAGATAAGTTTCTGAGGTAATTTCCACATGGGCATATCTGGCTGCTACCTCCTAAAATGCCACTTGCTGTCTATCTGAATCTCTCAGCATCTAAATGCTGAGAAAAAAAATCTGTCTGCTTCAGATCTGGGTTATTCTCCAGTAATTTCCACTTCTGAGTAGTATGATAAGTGTCAGACTATTGCCAGGTCAGAAGACAAGGTGGGATTCCTGCAGCTATTAATTTAATGTCTAAATGTCTGTCCTGTGGCACTCCTAGAGAAGGCAGAACTGCTTACTGAGGTGTTCCTCCTTCCTGGAAAACACTTCGTTTCAGTGACTGGTTAATCAGAATTACTGCTGTACTTGGTAGGGTAGGAAGGCTTTTGCAGATGGCATAGGGCTGCTTTGTGTTAAGAGAGAAGGGATTACCATTTCTCACTGGCTCCAGTGGACCCACAACAAGACACATCACACTTTGCTGAGTCCATCAGCAAAGCTGGTGTTACCTCTGAAAAAGCATATTTGAGAAAGGGAAGAAAATTCTTGGTATGCAGAGAAGGAGGGAATAAAAATGAGTGAGAAACTGCAGTGGAAACACCAAAGTTAGAGAAGGAGAAGGAGGAAGAGGAAGAAGCAGAAGCAGCAGCACTCCACACACTGTAGCTGGTACCCCCTGCAGCCTGTGAAGGGACTCATATGGATATTTCCTGAAGGAACTGCACCCTTTGAAGAGACCACACTGGAGCAGATTTTTGTTCCTGAAGGACTTCAGCATGTGGGAGAGTCCACACTGAAAAAAGGAAAAGTTTGAGAGTGAAGGAACAGTGGAGAAAATGCTGTGCACTAGCTCACCTTCAAACAAACCCCTCCTTCCACCATCAAGGGGCAAGACAGAGTGTGAAGGACTGAAGCTGAGTTTCAAAATATTGTTTGAAAGTTTGTCTTTGTTTCTTGCTAATCAAATCTATTTTTACTGTCAATAAATTAAAATATTGTTTTTTCCATGACATTAACTGGTAAGCATTCTTCCTGACTGCACTTCAAACCATGAGTTTTTCATCCTAATTTATCCTTGTCCCATTGAGAAGGGGAGTGAGTGAGCAGCAGCTGAGTGGCCATTTGGCCTTTAGGAAGGACTATCCTACCCCAACCAGGAAAATCTTATTTAGCTAATTTATTCTCTCTAGGAGAAGGAAAAAATCTCCTCGAGTGACTTTGTGGCATAATTTGGATCCTCTTAATTTTCTAGGTCTGTGAACAGTGTCTCTTCAGATTTTAATGTTGCAAATTAAATGTCTTCCTACTTTTACAGAAAGACCAAACCTTTGTTGCAGTATATCAATTGTAGTACTACTTACAACATTGGCAAAAAATGTTCTCTTTCTATGAGTCTGATGTAAAGTGCATTAATACTACTATAAACCTTTTCATTTACTTTCATTGGCTCCAAATCAAACTTTAAATGCCCAAATGTCAGCACAGTTTTACAAAAACATTATTTCCAAAGAGCACTGTAATATGTAATATAGAAGTTATAGAAACATCTTAAAAGTTAATATAACATAACTCTATTTAAATAAAAGGTACTGCTGTTTAGGGAAATCAGTCACTTTATATGTATCTTCAGCTAATGTTTTTGAAACATAAAGATATAAGTTTCTATCAGAGAGAATGTATTTTTAAATGCATTTTCCAAATTTGGAATGTTTTCTCTCAGCTAGCTAAATCTTTATCACTGGATAGATTCCAAAAACTGTGAAAATACTGGTTTCAATCAGAAGCAAAGGTGTTTCTACTTCCACTGGGAGTATGCCCACATGAAACGTTACTCATTTATTTTTCATATTTTCCTGCCATATTTTATTTTTATGAACAGAAGGAATAATAAAAAGTAGAAGAGTAAGATGGTTTTTTATTTGTATACAAGGCTATCAAGAACAGAGGAAATACTTGCTTATCTCCTAGTCTCTACAATCATATATGATACATTGCCTCAGCTATTGTAGTTTCAAGATATAGTGAGAAAGAGTAAGAAACTAAACAACGCAAAGAAAAAGAGATACTCTTCTGTTTCATGTGTAAGCTGTGATGCACCATTGAGTGCAACAGAAAATTACAAAATTTTAATAAAGATGATATAAATTGGTGGGTAATTTACCAAATCTAAAGGCTAGATAATCCCTCTGCAAAGCAACCTGATTGAATCATGTCACATACACTTGTTTCAGTGTAATCACTGTTTTTTCTCCTAAAATACTGTGAAGACATTTCATTGTCCCAACAGCTCTAATATCAAGAAAAATGTAATTATATTAAAAAAGAAAAACTTTATTGTGCTTAAGTTTCATCATTAAGAAAAAATAAGATCTTATCTGAGTTGCATATTGAATATTGAAGGAAAATGAGAATTTTATTGAGTGGGGGAGAAATGTTAAATTTTACTGCTATTCTTTAAACCCCTTAGTTATGTTTACCTAACAGTATTTTACCTATAATCCCACTGTTAATATCCACTTCAAACTTAATATCCATGCTTCAAAACATTTTTATAGAAGTGACTCACATTGATTTTTAAGATGATCTAATGAGGTGTCTTTTTTTCTATTGATTCTACTTGTTGCAACTAGAATCCAGATGAGATGTAGAAATATCAGAATACTGTAAGAACACTGAAGCAGTTTTATCATTGTTATCATACCATATTTGCTTTAGTTGGTAAATGATTTCTTTGAATGGTAGATATCAGGAGACTCTTCAAAAACTCTTTTCTTGCCAAACCAAGGCTGATGTCCAGTTACCTGCTCTAAAAAGGGTCAACACCTTATCTCAAATAAGTCAATTTCCTTTGAGTTCAGAAAGGCTGGAATGACGTTCTGTCTTATATTTTATAAAACAAAAGACCAATGCTGAAAGCGCCTGTCCTTGGGTTAAAATCACTGGGAATGTTTCCATAAGTTTCTAAAAACTGTACTTCCATCTAAAATCCTTCAGATCAATGAAAAGACTCTTTGTTAATAGAGACATAAGTATGTATTTAAAAAGAAAAAAACTGAATTAAAACTGTAACGCCAGCTCAGAAGGTAAAATAGAATTCTTTTTATCTGGAAATATACTATTTGCTACAGAAAGAATATGGAAAGATAGGATTTGAGAATTACTTTACAAATGTTTAGAAACAAATTTTCTTGTTCTCTGATCAACTCAAAGAAATATCCAGTGGCACTGCTAAGAACTGTTCATCCTGGGCTTTCAAGATGACCACAGAACATCTGTGCTGGTAAGTAGGTTTGCTACACCAGCAGAGGAGAAAAATTCCACACATTGCCAAATGTCCAAATGTGTCATAAGTTAATCACTGTGACTACATACAAACTTAGATTCTGTGCCTTGACACGTTATAAATATATTCCTGTCTGATCAGATGTCTCTGGAAACTAAAATAAAGGAGGCTAGTTTGTGCTGGAGACTTTCTGCTACACAGAAAGGACAGGCAGGACATGCACAGTGCAGAGTTTCAATGCAAAATATTGGGAGTGCTCCTGGGCCTAATAATTACATACTTCAGTTGTAAAACAGCTGCATTAGTGAAATACCAATTCAGCTGCGTACATTCAGGGTGCAATTTGAAAGGGCTTGACACATGCCTTTATCAAGATACAGGCATGTTTCAAGACACAAGTAAGTATCATTTTCAGAATCAAGTATTTAGATTCTGCCTCCTGGTGCTGACACCATTAGAAAAGAGGAGAGTGTAGCAGTAAGCTTTCCATTCTTTTCCCGTTGCAAAATTTTGTTGAAGAAAGCAGGATCCTTGCATTGATTCCAATGAGCTGTAATGTAGCACTTGTTAGATGATGACAGTCAATGTCTGAAGTTGCCAGGAAATCATTTTTCATATAGATCATATTATGTGTGATGTACCTTATTCGGTTGTTTTTTGTTTAAAAGAAAGATAAATTTAGAAGCATTACTTCATCTAGGGTTAGGTTTTGGTTTTATTATTGCTTTAAATCTTATAGTCTTCTGATGTTAAAAAAAGAAATATTGCAAATCCTTGCTATTTAGGTCTGCTAAAATATGTATTCTATCATAATGCTTTCTACTAAAACACATTCCCTGTAATTGTGAAGTATTTAGATATGTGCTTCAACGGAACAGATGGCAAAGAATCTTGGCTGTTAATCAGCAGCAGAACAAACAGAATTAGGGAAATCTTGTTAATAAATATGGTACAATACAGTTCTGAACTGAGTTAACTGATCTGGGGAAAACAAGATACAAACAAGATTTCATGGTACTGATTCAGGTAAGGGCTGCAGGATTTAGGACAATGCATCTTATGAATCTTCCTCTACGAAAAAAACATCACAGAAAAAAGATAAGAGTAGAGCTGTGGTCATTTCAGGGCCCCATGATCTGGACATAGATGTTTTCTTAACATTTATGACATTCTGGCTTAGATGAGGCATCGTGTGTGACCTCTAAGCAGTAAACTGATTAGCAGCAACATGATTAAAATTTCATAAAAACACTCAAGATCCTTTCTCTCACTGCAGAAATATGAAGGCAGAGGACTGCAGTTCAAGATGAGTGGATCACTGCCTACCAGCATAATGCACCAGTCTCATCATCAGTATCACAGATATAGTGAAAATATAACCAAAGTGAGCAGGTGAAGGTGGATGGTATCTTTATAGGAAATGAGATTGATGCAGCAAATTTGCTGGTTTCAGCTTTTCCTCATCCTTTTCATTGCTGTTTCCTCTGAGCTGTGGTACTGGGGGAATTGCTGCAGATGTGTGGCCTTGGTCCCACTGCTGCCTCCCAGGTGGAAGGACAGAGGAGAAAGGAAGGAAGAGGAGAGCTGCTGGTGCTCCTATGGCTGTTGGGAGAACAATAAGGGTTGTTGGGAATATAAAAGTTCAGCTGAGAGGGTCTGCTGATAGAAAATGCCAGTGATGGGAAGTATGGTGACAGGGCACAAAAAAGATATTTTACTTGGCAGTTACTTTTTCTACAAGGCATGTGAGCAGAAAAAGCAATCTGTAAATACACTTTTAATTTTGCATTGTTTTCTCACAACAGCTCCAATATTTTTCAGCTACAGTGGGGGTTAAATACACAGAAATGGAAGGCACTGCTATTTTTCAGATGAGAGGACTGATGATTTTTCTCAAAGAGAACAAGTCATGTTTTCATGTGAATCAAATAATTTAGTTCTTCTATTCATGCTGGGCTGTTGTATTTCTCCTGTAGGAACACTATCTTCCTTTTACTTCAAATCAAGTATTGCGATTCAGCTGTTTTTCTTCTGAAAATTATTTTTATCCTTTACACCAAACATACAACATTATGACATGTCTTCAATCCACCCACAAATTCACAGTAATATCAGCCTCACACCATCACAAACAACAAGGAAATGCTGCTGCATTTCATATCTTAACACTAATATTTGGGGGAAAAATATGAAAAACAAACCAAACCAAAAAAAATACACTGAGAATACATCCTGAGATGTCAATGTTTTGTTTTTTTTTTTTAAAAAAAAAAAAGATTGATGTTGCAAATATATTCACTGTGGTTAGGTATTATAAACAGGACTATTAAGAATTCCTGAATTTTGCTCTTGAGCTTAATGCTTCTTGTAAGTTCTTAGAATCCCTCCTTTTTAAATGGTCTCCAAAAGAATGTGTACAGGTAAGTCCTTACAGCCTACAGATTTACTTAGACAGTTAATTTTCTGTAGCAGTTTTTTCCAGAAAGGTTTTATGATCTAACATTTCTGCATGAAAAAAAAATGCTATTTTCTGTCGTTAATAATACCTTTAGATCATACAGAGGGTGAGAAGACACAGTTTAATTAATTTCTTTTTTGTTTTAAAAATATTTGTATTTCAACACACAAATGAAAAATAAGTGCATCATTAAGTTGAACTCTTTTTTTCTTTACAGATCCCTAATATTTGCCATTAGTATTAGTTTTGTAGAGTTGCTGATGTTTAGGCCTAAATTCTCAATCCTTTAATATTTTTAAAGTAAACAAAAGTAAATTCTGGGCTTCCTCCCTTTTTTTGTTCTTATTTTTTTTATCTTCTGCATACATTATTCTTTTTAGTTTCTCCTGATGCTGGTCAATAATGTTTTGCCAGTTAATTTCTTTATTTTTTACTCTGGTTCAGGACCTTTTTCCTCCAATCTCTTTACTGTTTTTTGCCTGATCTAATTTTCTCAAGGCCTCCATCTATTTTTTTTTTTTTTTTTCCTTTAGTGTTCCTCTTTTCTATTTTCTATGATCTTACTAATAATTTCCTTATCTGGTCATTCCGTTACCTTCTACCTGATTCAAAGCATATCTTCACCACTGTTTCCTGCTTCAAAGATACTTGATAACCTGTCTGTTTTCCTCCTCTGTGCTGTTCTTCTGACCCTTTCTTATCTTTCTTTTTATCCACCATTCATCTTCAAATGTATGGTGTAAAATTCTGTCATTTATATAAATGACAAGGCAAGGATTTTGGTCTCGAGACTCTTCAGGTGGAGACTTAATTTCTGGACCCATCACAGAGCTGTGTGACACTGGGTAAATGACTTCAGCTATCCATGCCTCTCTTTATTTTCTCCTTCTCACTACTGGGAATAGCAGTTTTTGTCTTTTTCTATGGCTTATGTGGGAATAAACAGATGTAGAATTATAACACAGTCAGACACCATGATAATAGGGTTATGTACAAATCTAAAACTGATGAGAATTTTCTGGCATTGTACACACATTGTATATGGTGTCAGGACAGCAAAGTGAGGCATGGTTGCTATTTAGTGTGTTCACAGAGAAAGACTGGAAAGTGCCTACTGCTGTATTTCACAGAATGCAAACAAAGGATTCTCATTTCTCACCTTATTCAGTGTATTAATAATACTAAAGATTTATTATGAGCTTCCAAAAACCTCCGCACTGTCATTATTTACCCCAATAATGTGGAGATGACCCTACAAAAAGTTATACTTTAACACTCTTTACACCTTGTTCTTTCTTCTGCATTCCAGAGGAATAACCAGATAAATTAGTTTGAGAAACAAGAGCAGTTTTACTTTTTTTTTTTTCAAAATATTGAGACAAATAAATTATATCTGTGTAATAAATTTTGTCTTGTTCATCCTTCTCCTAATTTCAAATTTTGTAAACTTTGATATTTGAATCTGAAACTTTATGAAGTTCTAACCCAAACATGTCCATCTTATTTTGCACAACATACTTCTATAATCACAATTTCTTTTGTAATGTGTTTAAGATGATTTTATTCCTGTTCTCCAGTGTTATATTGATGTTATATTTCTATTGTTTCCTCTCTTATTTTATCAAATCACATTGTAGAATACATTTTGCAAATTATTTTAGTTCTCTCACAGAAACAATTTGTTACTTTTGTAAGATGAAGCAGATTGAGGGGAAAAAAAAAGAAAAAAAAAAAAAATTAAAACCACTTACCCAATAATTGTGATTTAGTACTTAATTGTTGTCCTTAGATGTAGTTGCATATTTTTTTCCACTTTCTCTCATTCTAAATATCTGAAAAAAAATTGGACAGTTATCTGGAAGCATCTTTCCCTAAGGGAAACCTGTCTTTTTTGCTCTTTGTAGATGTTGACACAGTAGGTTTGGCTTTTAATGAAGAGGTATTTTTAGCCACCTAGGAGGAAGAAGAAAAGATAATTCATCAAGATTTAGTAAATTTGAAGGTTATTAAACCTTGTGAAAGCAGTGTAGCAGCCACTGTCCATGTATTCCTAGTTGCAGATAGAAGAACTGTATTGTTAGCTGTGCCCACATACATGCTACAGGTTAGTGAATTCAATTAAAAGGTGAATTAATAACATAGCATTGGTTTCCTGACCACTGGTTTATATTTCAAATTTCTATTTATCACAACTATCCATTTGAATATAAAAAAATTTTTAGGAAAGAAGTACTGAATATAAAAAAGCTTTTTCCTGAATTACTAATTTGAATACATGTACCTCTGAGTCTCCAGTATGCTACTATATATTATGGTAAGAAAAAACAAAAAAAAAATTTTTATAACAGCTCACAAAATGATTCTCTGGCTTCTAAAGCACCCAGGATAAATCATACAAATAGGCTAACATGACAAATTGAAGTTAATTTCTTCAGGAATTGCACTTTCTTCTGAAATTAAAGAAAGATAGGGAAAAAAAATAATTGTGAGATGTATGTCATAATTCTGTTCAGCTGGTTTTGGTAGTAAAAGTCCGTTTGCAGGTGTATCAGTAGCTGTACCACAGTGAAGTAAACCCAGTAAATCCAGTATGTGTTATAAAAGGATTGGGTTATATAACTTAAAGGAATTTTGATCTCATAACTGGGGTAAATTCTCTAGGAAATAATAGAATATTATTCTTTCAATATATAAATATCTGGTGACTTTTCACAGTAGGATCCCAATAGTGATTTTTCTATCTGTTCAGGGATTTTATCTTCCCAACTGGAAGGGAATCAATCATAGAATAATAGAATGGTTTGGGTTAAAAAGGACCTCAAAGATCATCTAGTTCCAAGCCCCCACACAGGCAAGGACACTTCCCACTAGACCAGGTTGACTCAAAGCCCCATCCAGCCTGGCCTTGAACACTTCCAGGGAGGGGGCAAACACATTTGAGCAACCTGTTCCAGTGTCTCAGGTACTGGAAGGATGCTATAAGATCTCCCTGGAACTTTCTCTTCTCCAGGCTGAACAATCCCAACTGCCTCAGCCTGTCTCCAGAGGAGAGGTGTTCCAGCCCTCTGCTCCTCTCTGTGGGAATGACTGCACATTATTCTCCTCCTCTTGAAGCTAAGATGTGTAGTGCATGTTCCAGAAGTGGAACAGAGTGGTATTTTATTAGTCAAAGTCTGAAAAAAATAATTAACTGTAGGCACAGGATGGTTGTGTCTATAGTTCTGCAAGGAAACTGAGGGAGAACTCAGTACTAGGTGGGATCTTTAAGGGTGACAATTCTATAGCTGTTACAGAAAAATGTACTCATAAAAAGACACATAAAGGTAATTATTTTCAAATGTGAATAAACAGTGAGAAAGTTAATAGGATGCTTTGCTTTTATCAAAAGCACAGGCCAAATCAAATACATGATTCTGTATTGCTGGCATATAACATTTAGACTCCCAGACTGAAGTATTTAAGACAATCTGGAAAAGGAGACTTTGTTCTTAATTTTTATTTTTTTTCCATCTGAGAGTACTTTCTGGAAGATATTCTAGCTTGCTGGGTGATTGTTATTGGATATGTTGTGCTATCCATGATATACTCAATTTACTAATTAACATGTAAAATGGAACTTCGTTTAGTCAGGATGACTAAATAGTTGTCAGGGAAATAAAGATTTTTACACATAATCCCCTTTTTCAATCCAATATTTCAGTTAAAAATCAAGTACTGAAGGTAAAGTACAGAGAAATATATTCCATGAAAATGTAGAATAATCCTAATTAGGTCTAGATATTATTTGTGAACTTCTTGTTCAGTAGAAAAAGTGGGGGGAAAAGTGTCTGAGAAGCAATTTCTGTATAGCAAAAAAAATATGCCAGACACTGGAGATCTGCAAAACCACTGAGAAGGCAGATAAGATAAAATAATAACCAAGTTATAGGAAACTGGTGGTCATGGATGTTTCCAAGGAAAAAGGTGTATGTATGTCTGTGATGAAAAAAATTATATATATATCTGCTTTTTATAGGAAGTAGTCTTGTATTTATTTGAGGTTACCTGCTACAAAAAAAATAGCAGAATACTAGAAGAAAGAAAATAAACTGTAACTGATGCTGTTATTTTTCTTCAGCAGGCATAACAAAAATAATAGCACTATAACTTCTGGTATAATAAAAGAAAGTGGAAACATTTTGCCACATTAACAGAGGCAGTGTTGTAGCAGACACTCAAAAGTATTCTGACTGTTGTGTGGGGAGATAGAAATAGTGAAGTTACACACACTGATTTTAGTTATACTTTTCGTCTATGTATTTGGAATTTCACTATATATTTGTGAGCTGGAAAAGTATATTGTGATGTAAACATGTTAAACAATGTAAAAATAGTAATAGTGGATCTGCTGAGATGTTGAGATAGTAGCAAATCTATGTGGCTATCTTATCTCCTTAAAAGGATTTCTTCTTCCCAGATGCTTTTGTTTGACTTTACTTTAGTGGGATACAAGTTTATTTGATTCATACTAAAAACTGGTAGCAAAAATATTTCTCCACCTCCACCTCAAGAGTCATTTGCTGAGCATATGGATGAATACTTTTGAGATATTGAACATCTAAGCAATAAAGCCCGGTTACTTCATAAAGAAAATGTGTTTTAAATAAACAAATAAAAACACTTGTGTAACACAAGCCTAGTAACGGACAGGTTTCTTCATATTGTTTGCTGATAAAACTTCACGAGTACAGTAAATGTAAATGAGAAGATAATCTTAAATTTTCCTACCTCAGTTTCATCACCTGTCAAAGGAAAATTGACTACCCCAATAGAATAGTCACAACTTATTTTTTTTCCATGTGTTTTTATTTCCTTTCACTGTGTAGATCAGCACCTATCAGTCTAATGAGTTTAGATGTATACAAAGTTAAAGTTCTACCTATATTTGTACGCAAGGTGATCAATAACACAGTCTTGGAGACTTAAAGTTGCCTCTAAAATTGTCTTATACTGACAAGATATAGCCATGTTTCTTTAAGAGCAAGCAAAACTTGGAGAAGTTCAGCTAAATCCTTTTAAAGATTACTACTGAAATAAAAAATGAAGTTTTGTCTGGTTTTGGACTGAGTACTTCGTTTATTTTTTTCTTTGTTTGCTAAATTCAAGCCATAAGAAATCTTTTTTCTTTGAGGCAAATTCAGTGCATGAAGTTCTTCATAATTTATTAGTTAACCTCTCTTTAGGATTAGTAGGATTCAATATGACCTGCAGTGCAGTGACCTAAGATGATTATTCCTGAATAATGTATCTACATCTCTAACAGCAGGACAGTGAAATGTTGACAAACTGAAACAATACGATATCTTATAGGTGATGAAATTTTGAAATGTAAGTTTTTAGGAAAAATGGGAGCAATGGGGAGAACAGGTGTTCTTAAACCTAAAATAATAAAACTAATTAAATGGTTAAAGATTAAAAGGAAAAAAAACATTGAGTCACGTAGTATTGCTCGGGCACTAGAAGTATTTAACACAGAAATAACCCTCTGCCTAAAGATCTGAAATTTTCAGTCCAGCATCTTCCTTACTTCACTTACAGCCCAGAATGCCTGTTTCATGGTCTCTCATCTGAAGTCCCAAAGAGCTTTGCTGCCTGATAGTTGTGTTGCTAACAGATCCCAGGGCCACATCACTTACTCCCAGTCTCCAGGACAAGGCTAATATCTCAGTAACAAAGGTATGGGAGCAAGAGGGAGCAACCTAAGTCTGTAGTGGTTATATTCGTGGCTGTGAATATAATCAGGATGTGTGCAAACTGGGAAGTGCTTAGAAATTCCAGAGTACTGGCATAACTAAGGGTTTATTGTGGGTATTACTGTTACCTCTGAAGAAAAGATTTCATAGTGAATAGTGCTCTTTGTACAGATTCTGTATTTATTTCAGTATGAGTGCTACACATTTCTCACAGGTCAGACCAGCTCACTTTGCCAAACAGAAACTACTTAACTTTCAAGTGCAGCTGGGATATTGCTTTCTGACAAAAAGAGAGATTTAGAGTTTGAGGCTTTCCTGTCAAGCTGCTGGAAAATATAACAGATTTAGATTGCCTGCAGCTGGACTGCAGCTGCATAGTCTGCAGGTATCTTTAGCAGAGACTTCAGGATCTTGATCTTCTTCAACACTTTCAGACTAATGCAGCTCAGCTCTGACAGTTTTCCTGTGGTTCCTGGAAGACTTTCTTCAAGTCACTTCAGATTGTCATCTAGAGTAATTCTGAGGCTGCATTTGGAGTGTGCATTTTATGTACATATGGTGCTGAATTTGCAAAGCAGAAAGTATTGTATTCCAGGGGAAAAAATGAGGAAAAATTAAAGGTAACCTCTAAATTTCCCTATTTAACGCTGAATGGATATATCATTTCTATAGATACAGTACAATTTGAGTAGGTCTGAAAGCGAAAATAGATTACATGTAGGGAAAACATTTCTATTTCTTTTCATGATGGCAGCTTCATAAGAGCTAAACAGCAATTGTAAGAATAATGCTTACTTATTTAAATCTCCATTAGGTAGCTGTAATATTTCTCTGGTGCCACACAGAGATGATGATACAAAAAGAAAGTTTTGTTTAGATAATTCTGACCATATTGCAGCATTCTTTATATCATAAGTTAAAATATGGAAATTGGTAAATTTATGGCTTGGTTTGCATAACACAGAAATGGATGCTTTTGCAACCTTGTCCAGACAACATCTTTTAATGTAAAAATGTTTCTATCCTACCTTAAACAGACAAAAAACTTTACCTTTGATGACAAGGGACTGAACTAAACCTTCTAGTTTTTTCATTTGTGGAAATATATTATTGGTTTGAGCACTAATCTACTGACCACCATAGTTACATACCTGAGAGATGACCTTATTACTGTCCTTCCAACAGATACGAGATTGCTAGAAACCTTTAAAGTAGATAATTTAAAACATTCAGGAATTAGTACACAGCCAATGTCTTTTATTGTCAGATAGAGCCTGGCCAGGGATTCAGTTTTAATAGGATTTATTGGACTTATTCTTCTTCAGCATATTCTGTTTTGCTCTTCTTTAAAATGCCACAAGCATATTCCTCTATTCATCCATCCTAAATCATTACTGCTGAATGTCAGAAATTTATTCTAGTTGGGTTTTTTTTTTCATTTTCATTTTCTCTTAACCTCCTCCTAAGCCATTCTCCCCTCTCAGTTAAGAGTAAAAGCTGTATTGTATTTAAAACAGAAAGGGTTATGAATTCATAAAGATTAATTAATAGTAAGATTTGGCTATAGAAAATTAATTTTCTGCATTTATTTGTCATTTTCACTGGTTATAATTTCTCCTCTGCTAACTATGACAGATGGGACACTAATAATGCACACATTCTATAGACCACTTCTAAAAGTTATTGCAAGGTATTGTTGTTTAAAAAAACAGACATTTAAGATATAAACCTAATATGAAACACAACTATTTCTAGACCCGATGGAGCAGATAATTTCCTAGCAGAGAACATATGAGAGCAGCTTACACATAGCTCTGATCTTTTTTTAAAGTTCAGCTCAAGCAAGGCAAGGCCTAAAAAATAAAAGAAATCAAACCAAATGAAATAAAATAAGTAACATAACCACCAACACAAACACATATCTAAATGAAGAAATTCTTTTTTAACCTATCAAGAAAAACTTATGGAAACTTCCTTTGTTAATTCAGGGAAAGAAGATCTCCATAGACTTCCACATGACAGTAAAAAGACAGCAGTTCTACAGTGCTTCCAGTTCTATCTGTCCAACATGAAATGCAGCGTGTCTTGTGGATATCTCTTGTGGAAATCTAAAAGATACTTTTCATGGCAATTCAACCATTTTCATCTGTTAGAACAATTTTGATGAAATAGTAGGCTCAGAACTTCTGAAAAATTGCAATAGGTGGTAAGAGAAAGTTTTTACCAAAACAGTATCAGAATATTCTAGTCCCTTGGACATGAGTGGGAAGTAAGAATACTGAATATCTTTTATTCCCTATGCTTAGAAATCAGACAGAAGTCAGAAATTTTAAAAATAAAAATAAAAAAACCCAAAACAGAACAAAAAGAACAATACAAAAAAATAGTTATGTCTCACAAATATTTTTATTATCAGGCAAAAATGAGATGTGTAACTTTAGACAAAATCAGGAATGTTTTAAATACAGTTGTGATTTTTTTAAAGATAATTGAAAATTAGCTCAGTACTGGTATGTATTGTGATACAAACCATATATTGGTAGTAAAACATGGCTTTAAACTGTATCTTATCTTGAGACTGTATAGATTGATGTCACATTCTAGTTCTATTAAAATCTACTACAACAAAGAGACCACTGCAGTCTTACCAAGTCCTGACTTAATAGTGGTATTTCCGACAGATCCATGGCATATCATGTAATACAAAATTGTCCATAAAGAATCAACTAGTGTGGTGTTCCAGCATCCTGGATATATGCAGTTAGAGTTCATGGAAAAGACAGGAAAGATTGCCAAGGTTCTACAAAATTTCTGGGAAGCTTGTTTTACTATCAAAGTGTAATTAGGGTATGACCTTGAGCAGAGAGGCAGACAGAAAATTTGTGAGAGATTTGATATGTGAATGCTTGCTCATCAGTGCTTTGAAAAGACCCACACATGCAGATCACACTATGTTTGAAAGCCGCAGAGCAATAAGTTCCCTATTTCAAGATTTGAAGTCCTTATATTCCAACCTGAATAATAGAAATACTGTATAACATGCTGGTTTTATTTTACCATTTAGGTTTTTCCAGTTATTCCTGACTCTAATCTGCAATTCATATAAATCCTGTAGTTTTGTAAGGAAAGATTAATTTGTGTTCAAATTTTTATTGTTTTCTGGTATGGATTGACTTCCAATTGCATACCTGCCATAGATTACCAGGGCTAAATTTACAAAATCTGATGGAAGAGCCAACAATTTGTTGTGTTAGATCTGCCTGTTTAAAATTCAGTAAGGCTTGATTAGCCACCCAGCAGTGATTTTAAACACTTGAGCAAGATCTTCCTTCATTGTTATTAAATTTTTGTTTCATGTACTTTGAGATGTAATTGGAGAAATTTATGAACTTCTCCAATAAAACATTTACTGGAATCTCCCTTCTTAAAATTTACTAGAAATCCTATAAAGCATATTTTTCTCTAGCTACTGTATTCTTTCAGACCACAACCAAAGAATATATTTTATCATTTATTATTCTACTCTGAACTAGTCTTCAAAATTTTAAATAGCCATCCTTTATATGTTGTGTGTGTTCAGCTGGAAAACTGTTAAAGTTGTGAAAAAGATATCTAAGGGTTCAAAGTAATACTTATATTCCACCATATCTAACCCTTTTCAATATACACTTCATTAAAGATGGTATAAATCTGAATCCTTTTTTTGCAGTTTCTACCCACTTAATTTTTTTTGCTGAACAGTGGTCACACTCCTGAATATATAGTTGACAAAACTAGTTAGTGAAAAATATCATTCATGTAATAAAGCTGGAGTGTTTTATGATGTTGAGTGTTAGCAATATACTAGGCAAGAGGCAACTACTGCTATCCCAGCAATTTGTAATTTAAGAGCATGGGCTACCATGTCCTGGATGGGAACCACTGCTTAAGTTTAACATACATGGATGTCTACATTTCTTACTACCTAATTTATGTTTACGTTATTAAAGTTCTTTCTACAACAGATTATTGTTGAAGCACAAGTTCAAAAAAGGAAATATTCCACTTATTTGGTGAAGTTGTGCTTCTCTTACAAATGCACGGGGAGGTCACCACAGCCCTTAGAGTAAGGCACAATAGATCTATATATACTCATGGTGTGTTTGACTACTGTTTTGAGTCCGGTTGAGATGGAGTTAATTTTCACCATGGCAGCCCTCATAGTGCTGTGCTTTGTATTGGTAGCTAGAAAGGTGTTGATAAGTTTTGGCTACTGCTGAGCATTGCTTTCACAGCTTCAGGGATTCTCTAACACTGCTGTCTCACCAAGAGGCTGGAGCTAGGCAAGATCTTGGGAAGGGACACAGCCAGGACAGATTCTCCAAACTGATCAAAGGAGTATTCCATACCACATGGTATATGGTATATTTTTTATAGACACATATGGAAATGCTTATTCCATGCCTTTATACCTGTATAGATTTCCAGTGACAGGTATTTTTTCTTTCTGTGTTTTATGATATTACTGACTCTTGAAGGTGAGAGAACATGTTTACAAAAGCTTCTGGGAACAGTAATGAAGAGTTTAGACATAGATGAAAGACACATCAGGACAGCTTGAGATTAGACAGGGCACCATTTTGTTGCACTACAGAAGCTTTGTGCTCCCATGTAATGAGTTCCATGTGCAGTTCTTGTCTGAATAAGAAAGATGTAGCAGAAAAGTTACAGGAATGGTTATTAAAATTATTAAGGGATTTTATGATGTATTATAATAAATAAGCCTTATTAAGAATTAAGAAAATGGTGATTAAGATGAAAACAGAATTTTTTTGCACCAAACTAACAATAGCAGATGCTCAGTAATACCTGTAACAGCTGTTAATAAAGCAGGTGAAAAGATCTATTTACAGATCAGGTAATGAACTTCTGAAACTTGCTGCTAAAGGGCGGTTGTGGAAACAGACACTGCAAAAGACTGAAAAAGGTAAAATCACAGTCCACAGCTCCCTAAGCAATACATGAAAAGAATAGGTTTATATTTACCCTCTAACATCTCTAATGTTACAGTAGTGAAAGAGAAGTAAACCCAAAAAGTTGGCATGAACTACATATTTTCTCCAACTGACAAACCACTATTGAGGCAGAACATGAAGCTAAATATACTCCTGATCTTACCAGCAGCACATTTCTTATGTTCTCACCACAGCTTTTCTTGTAATGTAAAAGGTGAGTTAAAATAGGCAATTTAGCCTTGTAAATTGATCTAAAGCAACCGTAGATTACCTTCACCAACTGATAAAATAGGAAACAATCATTTCAGCTAAGTCTGTTTTTCTCCTGGGCTATTACAAAAGCTTTACAAAGCACACTTTTCAAAATTATTATTCTTTTTTTTTAATAAATCTGTATAAGCCAGTGTAGAGAACAAAAAAATAGATTTAAGAGGGCTATCCTTTTTTCTAACAAACATAAATTTTACAAGTTGTGTTGTACACATGGCTTAGATTTCAAGACAGTTTGTTGGGTTTTTTTTCATCTTCTTTTAAAACTTCTGCGTGGGTCTTTAACCAAAGATTTGGGTGAAAGGATTGAATTCCTTCAAAGGATGAATTTTTTTTCTATCAACCTTGTTCCCTTTTATGGAAATCAAAGCCTGGAGAAAGAGTGAAAGGGACTAACACTGAAACATGGATGAAAGCTCTTTCTCAGAATACTTTCCAGTACCCTTGCTTGAATGTAGCCAGTGTTAATAAGGGTGAACCTGGGCTCACTACTAGTGTGATTTAAAATTTATTGCGTGCTCTCAGGCTCGTACCTAAGAGTGTAAATGAGCCCAGAGCTACTCAGGGTTTTTTTGAGATACACATGTGTTCTGTTTGCACAGTCTCTACTGCACAGAATAAAAAAAAAATAAATAAAAAATTAATTTCTCATGAGAGGACAAATATCAGTGGACAGTCTGTCTTAAATTTTTTTGGAAAAAAAAGTTTTGACCACTTCATATGTCATCCTAGTAGCTATGATACTATCTGTGAAAATGACAACCAGCAATACTGCTGAAGATGTCATTTACAAAGCTTAGTTTCCTCTGTAAGTCTTAAATACTAAGCCTCCTTCATCCTGTTCTTGAAATATTGGCCACCAGACACAGATCCTAATATTCTATATAATCAGGGTACAGAAGTCATGCCTCTGGTAAGTCATCTGTCACAGAGCTCCATTACCAGATTTCAAACACTGAGTAGTAAAAGAAATGCTAATTTTCCTGAGATGGCTAAGAATCTATAGGATAATACACAATATATCTAGCATTGCCATTAATGGAAGATTGATGAGGATAAGCCTCATTTGTAACAAAGTTATTGATTTGCAAGAACATCATAAATAAAAGACAAGTCTTACTCAATGAAAAGCTCCTAATGAATATTTCAAACTTTATTGATACCAAGAAGTGAAGTAATAACTACTGTAGAGTAGTAATGTTTTAGCTTTATGGTTCGAAAACATAGCAGCTTCCTTGTGATCTTAGCTCTATAAACTCTCCTCACTATACCAACACTGTTCTACAATTTTCTAAGTCATATTAATTGATTTTGGAGCAGAAGAAAACAAAAATGCAAAGTACAGGTGCCAGCTCTTTTATGTTTACAGATCTGTGCAGGTCTAAGAAACCTGCACATGCATGATTCCTATACTTACCAAAATATTTGCATTTGTATCATTTGCCCAGATGAAAATTTCTCATGCATGTGGCAATGCAGCCAATTAGTATTAAGAAGAGGGTTTTTTTAAAAGTAGTAATAGAAGCAATCACTCTAACGCTGTGGTAGTGTCTACTTCTGTCCTGGATTGAGCCAGGATAAAACCAATCTTCTTTCTTGCAATTTTACTTTCAGTTTGAGAGTATCTGCACTTGCTGAAATTAACAGTAAGTTTCTCAGTCAGCATCTACCTCTAGGACTGATAATACTCTATGTTTACAGTTACTGCTGGAGAATGGAGTATGCAGAACCAAGACCACTGCCTGGTTCTGAGAAACATCTTATGTTCTGGAAAGAAGAAAGAAGCAAAGGGGTGACACCTGTTACCCTCCTTTAGATAGGAGAGAAGCATGCAGTTGAAAAAAGCTGACCAAAAGGAGTATGACATCCCATATGCGTCACATTCTGTATAAGCTTGAGAGATCACAAGGGTCAACCCATCTTTGTCCATGGCTGGAGTCTTGGGAGGATCCAGTCTGTTTGTCTGACTTTGATCCTGATCCATGTGTTCTTGAATCTGTGTGTGTTTCTGCATTTAGCTGCTATCTGCCACCGACTCCTGGAACCCTTTCTGGGACTTTTGCAGGGCTGCCCTGTAGCCTCAGTGGTGATAGGAGCATTGCTGAGGGGGAACTGATATCACTTTCGTATGTGTTTGTACATATTTGTATATATGTCATGGTTTCTCTTTTAATCACTACTGAATTAAATGAATTAAAGTGGTGTTATTTAGTTTCCAACCTGTAAGTCTCTCCCCTTTATTCTCTCCCCTTTCCCTGTTAGGGAGGGGAGAGGGGTTAATGGAAAGCATCTGTTGGTTGTTTAATGCCAGCCCAGTGTTAAACATTGAAAACCTGTGCATCCATTTCATTGATCCTTTCCTTAATTGTCAGTGCTTTGACAAAATATAATAATTCATCTTTCAAAGTTATTTATGTCACTGAACATTTCTCTAACAGTAAAATATATATTTATTTAGTTTACCTATCTTCTATTATGAATACAAAATTTGAATGTCTGTTTTTTTCCCAGTACTGTGAGAAGCTGACAAACTTAATGGATTTTCCACAGTTGAAAGATTTTTGGTGTCTCAAGAGACAATTTCTACTAATCTTAATCTACAGATAAAGCTTCATAGACCTTCAGCAAAATCCAGTAGGAATTGCAGAAGGATATCAGGTTTTCCTTTTTTTTATTATCCCATTGAGACCATCTCAATTACATTTACACAATTTTGCTTGATGCCAAAATGGTTCTTTACTTGTTGCTCATCAAAACATTTATCTTTCTTCAAAAAGGCACATCTTCAGAATAATTGTAAGACACAGAATAACCATTACTATCTTTTCACTGAGTGGGACAACAATGTTGTAATAGACCTGATTACAAATTGCTTTATAGCTTGTTTTTCTAGATATCTGAAGGGAGGTTTATGTTAATCAGCTACTCAAGCAGGAAATAATTATATGTAGTCACTAAAGGAACTGTTTACCCCAGTCCTAAGAAATATTTACTATATAAGGACTGTTTAGAGAAGAAATGTGTTATTTCTCTTATTCACAATGATTTGTGAACTTGTTTAAATTAACTTCTTGAAAAAATGTCATGAAAAATAAAATTATGTTATTTTCCATTTTTTATAAGAAACTTTTACAAGTCAGGCCTTCACTGTTTCATAAATAATAATCACACTGATCTTAACTGAAATTGCCTCACTACCCTGTTTTCTTATGCTGACATCTGTTTTACTATTCAATTTCTTTAGATTGTGTTGTCTTTGTATTCATCTAGTGAATTTCACATTTTCAGCAGCTTGGTCTCAGTACAGTGGATAGAAGCTTTTGCATATCTAGAAACAAATTTTTCCTGGTAAAAGTCAGATTAGGCTCAATGACATCAGTATACCTGTTACAATGTAGCTAACTGGGATTTTGGTTCATAATTCCAGGAGAGCAGCAGTCTGATGAAATATGGAGTTGTAACAATGGCGACAAAATGAGATATTTTGCTCAACATTTATTTTCTGTGTTATAATTCATGTTCAACAAACTCTTTCCCTTGACCACAGCAGCCAAGACACCTTTTGCAAAAGGAACATATCATAAAAGATGTCTTTGAGAACTGTGTCTGTTATTTAACCTCAAGAGTCTATGAAAATATGCCTCAGGAGTGATTAAAATCTACCTTGGTTCTATTTGGCCTAGTGTATGATACCATCAGCCAATTGTTCAGTTTGATTTCTCCATCAGTATCTGAAGAATATTTTTTAACTATCCTTCCTTCCATTGCTACCAGCTGTGCTTGTCTCTCACCACAGCACAGTATTTTTTGCCTAATGACTCTTAGCAGACCAGGGGGAAAAGAAAAAAAGGAAAAGGAAAAGGAAAAAGTCCTTCCTTCCTTCCTTCCTTCCTTCCTTCCTTCCTTCCTTCCTTCCTTCCTTCCTTCCTTCCTTCCTTCCTTCCTTCCTNCATTTAATATAAACATATCTATTGAATTCTTAAACAAACATTTAGCGGTAAGAAAAGGAATGGAATAACAGTGTGGAAGAGGCTATTTTAGCGAACTTAGCACTGAAGGCAACTCTGTGCATAGAAACACATGTGACAGCATAGATTTTGAGGGAGTCCAGATTAGCCCACAGGACCACAATTGATTTTATGTCCCAGAGAATGAAAGGAGCAAAAGGAAGGTCACAGTGCTGGAGAAGCTACAATTTCCGAGTCAAAATTTTTTAAGACATATGAGGGCAGTGGACTGCAGAATAAATAGAGGAAGGAGATTTTATAGCCATTTCTATCCAGAATTGATGGACACAAAGGGTCATTTCTCACCATAAATGACCTCAAGGATGAAGCTGAAAAGACATTTATTTAGAGAGGGCAGAAGTCTCCAGTACCAGATGACTTAGGAGGCTTTAATTGTGCACCTAAAACTACAAATTTGCACTGGCCTAAGTTGTGTAAGACAAAGTAAGTTACAAGAATTCTGTTCCATTCCACTCTTTATAGTTGTAACCTATCAATTAATCCATGTTCTGATCCTGTAAGCTTGCAGAAAAACAATGAGCACTCTGTTATGCCATAGGAGATAAAAGTTAAGATTTAAATGAGTTTATTAATGGCCTCTATTCAGTGTTTTCTTCTGGGGAGCACAGTATCAAATAAGTTATCGATGATGTGACATGAATAATACATTGCAAGAAACAAGTCCATGAATAGTTGTAAATCTTAATTCATTGTTATATACTCAGAGAGTATATAATCTCTGCAAAAGAGATCATGTCTGTCTTACAAATAAGAAAAAACTACATTTGTTGGACACATCACTAATGAATAATTCAGTAAATCTGAAAGAAAACTGAATATCATAGTTTGCTTTGAAGCAGTCTGTGTTGAAGGGAGACAGGTATTTTATTGTGACATATCTTCTGTTGCAAGGAACATCTTTCATTTGCAAGCATACTTACAGTCATTTCATGTTAAATAACACTCAGAAGAGTGTTGGGACTTCAGTGTGTATAAACTCTGAAGATGCTAATGCAGTTGAGAAAGCCGGGGTAGAAGTTCTTTTTGCTGCATATTGTAGAGGCACAAAAGACAAAAACTTTATGGAAGTTAGAAATGATAAATATTTTTAAAACCTTCAGTTTTGTTCCAAGACTTAGAAGGTAGATATAAGGCTATCTGAAAATAAATGTATATTTTAAATTAAATATGTAAATTCATGTTTTTGTTTCATTTGATGCATTGGAGGGGTGTGTTCCTCGCCATCCTGAGAAGGGCTAGGAAGAGGAAGAGCTGAGATATACATCCTACAATGATGTAAACCAGCACTGGATTCACCATGGGCAAATTGTGCCTGACAAATTTGGTGGCTTTTTATTAAGGGGTCACAGTGTCAGTGGACAATGGGAGAGCAACCAGTCTTCTACCTGGACTTGTGCAAAGCATTCAACACTTTGCCATATGGCATCCTGGTCTCTAAATTGGAAACATATGGATTCAACAGATGGACCACTCATTCCATCCATAAGGAGCTGGCTGGATGGTCACACTCAAAGAGTAGTGGAGGCTCAATGTCCAAACCATAGTGATGAGGTGGTGTTCCTGAAGGGCTGGCACTGGGACTAGTGCTGTTTAACATATTTTTCAGTTGCATGGACAGTGGGTTTCAGTGCACCCTCAGCAAGTTCACTGATGACACCGCATTGTGTGGTGCGGTCAACACCCTGGAGGGAAGGGAAACCATCCAGAGAGTGAGAGATGGGTCCATGCCAGCCTCTTGAAGTTCAGTAAGGCCAAATACTGGTCTCTCAGTAGAATTGCATCGTAGTTACTCATCCCAAATATTTTCTTCAACAATAACTTATGAACATTTATTTTAAAAAGTAATCAATTTCAGCATTGGAAACTCTTAGGCATGACTCCATACCACTATATGTCCATTATCTAAAAGAGAACAAGGAATAGTTTTACCTGACACTTATTTAAAAAAAAAAGCCCACAACATTAAATCCCTAAAGAATAATTTTCTACAAGATCCTTTTTCACTACAGTAACAAGCAAAACTTTAAAGTAATGTATTGTCATTTGCTGTTATTAAAATATTATAGTACTCTAGAATGATTTTAAAAATTGCTTTATATGAAGAATATTTCCAAAAATGCAATATTGATATGTATTCAAAGGCAAAAAAGTTTCCTATTTGTACCATTCCTGGACTTGCTCCTAAGAGTAGTCATAGAATGTATGAATTTACAAGATAGATGTGATGCATAATTTTAAAGTTTCTAAAATATATTTTGGTGACAATAATTCTGTGAAGGATAGTTACCTTAGGAAATAAAGGATTCTTATGTAAAACTTTGTTTAGGTGCTTTGCCCCTTCAGAAAATTTGCAGAACTAACCTTTAGATTTTCACCAAATTCTTTTCCAATTTTGCAATTATAATTAGCATGATTAGTTGAATATTTTGTGAATTTAAGACACAGTTGTAAATGACAGAAATCGTGAAAAATGTTAGTGTTATGTTGTCATATAATGGAAATAAATCTTATAATTCAGACAAATGGGTGCAGTGAAACGTCTACCCACGCTGTTGGTATAGATGGCACAGAATTAGTTTCAATGGCAGAGCTAACAGAGTAATAAATAAATAAATAAATAAATATAGCGTTTTCTATAGCATTTCAAAGTCTAGTTTATAGACTTTGGAGTCTTTATTTTTCAGGAACAGTAGCTCTTTCCAGTAGGGCAGATTTAAGATGGAGCATTGACTCAGGACTAGGAGAACATATTTCTTCTCACATCTTCTCCATTTTTTTTTCTTTGGCTATGTTTATTGGTTCTTTCCCACACACAAAGGATATTGAAACTAAGGAATATCTTTTGTTGCCTTCACTTTTTATTTGTTTTCACTGGAAATAAATTAAGTAGATCACATTTGTGATGATTGTATTTCATAATTCAAACTTGCTTGTGTTATCGGTGGGCTCTGCCTCTCCAAGACAAAAATATTGAGATAAGTAGGGACAAATACGTCAAAATGTAATCAGATAATTTATCATGAGTGCTAAGGATTTGTGATTATTGCACAAATGATAACAACAACCAGAGCAATGAGAATACGGTTGAAGTAATTTATTAGACTGGAAGAATAACCAATAAATAGTGTTGGTGGGTGAAAAGCATGGCTGGCGGGTCAAAGAAGGTAACTCTCTCTCTCATGTACCCCCCACATAAGAACGACGTGGACCTGTGGCATTGAGTGCAGAGGAGGGCCACAAAAATGAACAGAGGGCTGAGCACCTGCCCTATGAAAAAGAGAGTGAGAAAATCAGAGTTGTTCAGCCTGGAGAAGAGGAGGCTCCAGGGAGACCTTATAGCAACCTTCCTGAAGAGAAGTCCCTAGAAGAGAACTTACAGCAGGGTAAGGTGGAGAGTCATTGTGTCTAGATCAGTCCTTCAACAACTTGATGGTTTCTAATACTTTAGTGTCCTTGCTGTGTAGCAATGCAATGATCCTTTAGGGCACTTCTACCATTGACTGCAGCAAACTGCAGTTTTTTTACTATCTCTGAAGAAAGGACTGCATAGACTCCTGAGAAAATAGAGATTTTATTGAGAAATTTTTTTCAGCTAGAGTCTCCATATTCTAACTCTAATTTATTTTCCTTTTTGAGGGAAAATAGGGTAGTTTGAGGGGTAGTAATGAAGGTCTGGCACAAGGTTCAGCATCTACTGGAATCGACTGTGACTAAACTGAATAAGAGATGAGATCTGAAGTTTTACATGAATATTTTTACAGGGAAAGTTACGACTAATTGCAAAAAAGATTGCCCTGTCCCAGAAAATAAGCTCTCTGTGCAAATATAATAATATGGCCATTGTGAATTCAGTATAAAACACATCCCAGCAAATTATATTTAAATGAGTTAATTTTTGGTTTGTTTTAATTATTACCCAGATATATTTTTCAACTTAATATGTTGCTGAATATAAACTACCTTTTTAAAAAATTAGAACCTGTTTTTCATAGTCAAGAATGAAATGAATACTGTATCTCAGGAGTCACAAGAAAATTAAACAAAGGGAGAAGAAAACAAATAAAGATTCCATGTTATAAAGGACAGGAAAAAAATCTCAATCAGGATAAAGTAATGAGCAGAATCATTATTTACTTGTACTCATCGCTAGCAAGTGAGAAAGTTGCCTACTGAGAATATAAATAAGGCAACTCAAATACCTCAAGATGTATCTGAAGAAACTTTTCTCTTATCAGATAATGAACTTGGGTTTTGTGATGCAAATGCTAATGAATTCATTTGTAATGCGGATAGCAATAATAAAGATAAAGTGACCCTGTTGGAAAGATGTATCCCATTCTTTGTTAGTCTAATCAGAAATTAAAGTGATGGAAAAAAACATAATGAAAATTCAGATATCTGACTTACTAAAAGGAATCTATAACTTTGAAAGCAAACTTTGATACTATCAATACTGAGATATTAAGGGACATATATAAGGAGTTAACTATTTCAACTCAAACATATCTGTCCACCTTCAAGGTGGACATTAGAATGTGAGCCTGCAAACTTTTACAAGAATATCCTGCTTCACAAGCATATATTCAATCTGGTTTTGTTTTTTTTTTTTATACAAGATGAATTTATATAACTACTGCTTCTGTTCAAAATGTCTCATAGTTTCTCTGAAATCTATCATGGATAATTAGTCACCATATAAGGCTCAGTAAGACTAAAAAGCAGATCTTATCCTTATGTGCTGAAACCTTCAGCTCCCTTCTGTGTTATTATGGACAGCATCATCAGATCTACAACCAGAGTCATCTTTGACCTTGAACTCTCCGATTTGTCATGTCCACTCTTCACCCATTCAATATATTTAAGCTAGAGCCTTTTCTAACTGTCTATGGAATTATAATTTCTATCAAGCTCACATCACTTCTGACTATGACAACATCCTCTACTGTGGTCCACATAAGCACTTGCCCTTGTGAGAGAAATTCAGAACACTGCAATGAAATACTTTTTTCCAGGTCCAAATGACCTTATTTCTTATCTGCTTATCTTTCTAATGGCTTGTTTTCTCCATCACACAAACAACTGTCTTGGGTTAGCCTTGCCTAAGGACCAAAATGCCACCCAGATGCTCTCTCGCTTCCCCTGTTCTACAGGACAAGAGTAGAGAACGTGATGAGAAAGTTTTTGGGTTAAGATAAAAGCAGAAAGATTGATTACCTGTTGCCATCATGGACAAAAAAGTTACAGCTTGGGAAAAATTAATTTATTTTTGTCCAATAAGATAGATTTGGATGCAAACATTAAAACAAAGCCTTTTCCTTTCCCTCATTTCCCAGGGTCTCCTTTCCACCTTCACTCCCACATGCCATGGAAATGGGAGAGTTATAATGGACCATAACTGTTCCTCTCCTCATGCTTTTCCTCTGCTCCAGCATGTGTCCTTCCCATGGACTGCAGTCCTTCAGCATAAACCTGTTTCAGTGTGGCCTCTCCCTTGGGACTGCAGGACAATCTCTGCTCCAGCACCTGGAGCACCTCCTGTCCTTCTGTTTCTGATATTGGTACTGCTGTTTCTCTTTGGGTTTCTTTCCCCTTTTCTCTCCCCTGCTGTACATACAATGTTTTCTGACCTTTCTTAGACATGTTTTCTCAAAGGTGACACTGATTTGGTTAATGGGCCCAGCTGTGGCCTGTGGGGAGTCTGTAGTCCAGATGATGTTGTCTTGTATGGGGCAACCCCAAATTGTCCCCAGAGGCCACCTGTTCCGCACTCTTGATATCAACACCTTGCCACCTACACCCAATACAATAATGTGACTTCCCCTTCAAAAAAGCTTCTGTTTCTTTCTGCTCCCTTAGGCTCTCCTTCTCAGAGCTAGAAGATAAACTCTCACTAGCATTAGGTCCATATAGTCAGTCTCCACTTCTAAGGTTTTTCGAGCAGCTTTACCTCTTTCAGGGATGAAATTTCCCTATAAATATCACCAAAGGGATACTGTGGTCCTACTTTCTGTTGCACTTAAAACTACTTTTGGCTTTGTGATCCTCTGAAAAATTATACCTAAGTCCATCTACTCTTTTCTGAAGCCAGTGTTATCAGAATATCAGCTTCACCTTCTTTGTCTTGCTTAGAAGCCCTCTGTGTCTGTATCTTGTGCTTGTACAGCATTTAGCTCACAGATCCCCTTGTCTCTGACTCAGTTTCCCTAAGTGTTAGTTTAATGTAGCTATTATGCTAACTTACCTTGCAAGCAATATTTCAGTCTACGTGCTTAAAATTAATCATATACAGAAGTCTTTAGGGGACAGATTCTTTATATCATGTGTGTCACTACTAAAATGTTGTGGTTTTTCTAAGTAACTAGCTCTAGTTCATAATCCTTCAACCCGCATTTTCTGAGTCATTTGTTAAAAAAAGCAGAATGCTGTATCTTAGGATATTCATATAAAAAGGTCTTCAGAGATAATTTTTTTTATGTGTTAAGAGGGACCATAAATTTTGTGCAGTAAAATGGCAGCTGCCTGGCAGCAAACAGTAATATTTCTTTCAGTATAAGAGAGAGGACAAAAAACAGTAGTCACAATACATAAAATTTGGAACAAAACAAAAACAAAACAATTAATGAAGTCTTGCAATTAGTGGACTAAAATATAAATAAAATATTTCAAACATATTTCATTTAACATCTGTATTGTTCAGTACTAAAATGACATATTTAACAATTTATTCTTCATAATAAATGGCAGTTAATTGCTCTATCTATGAAAAAATCTATAAGAAAATCTACCTGTCCCAAAAACTTGATACTGACTATCTGAAAAAAACTTAATATAGAATTCTTGTATTTGAAGAAATACTGGTAGATGCCTGAATTTTCTGTTTTATCACAATGATGTTGCTTAACAGTATGTGAAGGAATATATTTATCTATTTGTTTTTCTGTGGGCTTTATGTGGCTTTTTTTGTAGTTTAATGTACACAGTATTTAGAGTAGACAAAATGAAATGGATGCATTAAAAAATATTAATTAAGCAGGGGTAAGGAGTTATTCCTGGACTGACTAGGTCATGGCTGTCTTCAGCAAAAAGTATTGTAGCATAGCAAGGCAAGATATAGATGATGAAGATAAAGAGGAAGGAGAAGGGAAAAGGGGAAGAAAGGAAATGGGAAAGGGGAAGAGGGGAGAAGGGAAAGGAGTGGGAGGGAAAGGAGAAGAGGGAAAAGAGGGAAGGGGAAAAGGGAAGGTATGGTGGGAAAGCTCTCAAAGTCATCAGTGAACAAAAGAACTGGTGAGGATCTCCCCAGCTCATAATTTTCATTTGTGAGTACTCTTCATTGCAGAAGGTGTTCCTCTGAATAATTTTTTATACAATTACACTATGGTTTCACCAGGACTGTTTCACTATAGTAATAGCGCTTACGAGATCACGCTTTTAGCAGGCACAGATGTTTTATATGTGAACTGGCTTTTTACCTTTCTGCATGTATATTATCAGCAAAAGCTTACCATTACCTATATGACTGTTATGTACTAGAGTAGTATATTAAGATTTATTTTTTCTCTAGCATAAGATCATAAACTAATAACCATGAAACAAGTGCTGGAAAGAGTACATTCATATTTATGTGGCAACCACTTTCTACGAAACCTAGCAGCACAGATGTGATAATGTTTCCTGAATCCTCTGATGTTAGGCTGTGAGGATTATAGCCCTTTGGGATAAAAAAGTAAAAGGTTCTGACACAGTTGATTATGGGGTTGATTATGTGGCAGGTTGCATACAAAATGAAAGGCAGACTGTGGTGACACAAGTGAAAGACTGCATGCAGATGGTCAAATACAAGCCTGTTCACTTTATATCATTTTAATATCATTTAAAGCACTCGTGCTTTAAATATTGCACAGGGTGGTGCAACACCAACCCTGCTGTGTGCTGGACACATAGATCCTGTTACTCCCCCTTCCTTTCCCTCATAGCCCACAACTCAGGTCCTGCAGATAACAAGAAGAGAGTCCAGCAGCCATTCCATTGATAAGGTGCCACAACAAGGATTTCATTCTTCACCTTTTCTTTCCTGAATGGGTGCACCATTTGAACTGGTACATACTTTTTCAACAAACTACAAACCCCGGCTGGAACTTTATCTGCAGCGAAGTCAAAAACTCAAATATATACCAGCTCATTTGCAACAGAAATAGATAACTTCAAATGGCTGAGGGATTATTTACAAATACAGGAGACAAAAGAGGTGGGTGCTGCTGGAGGTCTAGACAGGAATTCATTTTCTTCCTTTTGGTATTTCTGATGCCTTCTTTGACATACCTATGAATGGGATTCTCTCTGAAATAAATGCAGGTCAGAAGTAAATGAGGTCAGAATTAACCCTAAAATCCTAAAACCCTAAAATTGTCACGGTTGGAAAAGATCACCATGTCCTATTGGAAATAATTTGGATTGTTCCTGAATGTAGTTATTATGGAGACGATGGAAATTTTCTCCATTTATCTTGTGGATTTAAATATAACCAAGGCTGCTTATTTATTCCAAAGTATCCAAAGATATTTTTTTATATTGCTTCCTGCTTAACAGGCACTGTTATAAGCAGTTTGAACTGTAAGTTAAGAAATATTTCTGTCAGCTGAATTTGGTTCCAAATGTTTTCAGAAATTAAGTATAATAGCTGTAGCTAAGGACAAAGTTCACATATAGATGAAAACAGCTAAGAAATATTCATGGATGGATCTTTAAATATACCCACAGATTTTCTAATTTATTTTTTTTTATATTTCTTGGCACATTAGAAAAGCCATTTTGAGTTCACAATTACATACTTGTTTTTCAGATGGGAATATGAAAAATGCTGTTCATTTCTACATGCTCATAGATGTTTCCTTAGACCTTTGAATGTAGAAAGACATACTTTATATAAGTAAGATATTTATAGTTATGCAGATAATTTAATTAGCTATCAGTGTTACACACAAAACCCCAGCTAATTTGGAGACAAAGTCTGTCACACTCAAAATAGGTCTAGATTGCCAAGGTAAAAGAAATTGACTATCCTTAAGTTACTTATCTCCAAATAGTCTAATTTATTTACTGTAGCCACAATGCACCCCAATAATTCAGCTTCTGATCTATCTCCATGTTTCACCCTCTTACACACGATTACTTGTTTTACTGATATTTACTGAGTTTGCATTGTATATAGCCGAGTCTCTCAGTTCACACCTAATGAATACTGGGAGTGCTGGTCTGTCTTTTGCAGGTATGTAGAGAAAACCGAAAAGTCCTGGAGAGATTAGCTGTGCTAAAGTAGGCACATAGCAAAAAGGTCTCATCCACAGAAGTTTTTAGATGCACTATTTCCGATAAAGTAAAAAAATTCCTGTGATAAATAGTGAAAAATGAGGCATTAAGCTGATAGTCACAAACCAAAATGTCTTTGTCAGCTGTGCTGTTAAAAGCACATATATTATATTATTTTCAGTTCTTGCCTATACTCACTACAAAGAAGTTAAGAGTTTATGCACATGATGAGACTGAAATGAAGTGAAATATATGAGTTTTACTATAAATTAATTTTTAAAAGGAAATATTTGTTGGCAGTAGGTACTGATTTAACCAACAATATTTAATCTTAAGATAAAATTAATAAAATATATGTAATAATCATATATTATTAAGATTTCATAACTAAGTATAAGGCAGCTTAAATACATATTTTATACATACAGTATAACCTTTAAGATTTCATTAGCATGTGTAATTCTTGCATAAATCTAGGTCTGCACATGCTTTAATATTTTTTTGATCCTTAGAAATGTGAAATAAAACCAAATACAGAAAAAAACCTACAATCTGCACAGCTCAACTTCCAATGCGGTCAGGGGTCACTTCACACATATATGCTTTGTTTTCCCACTGTTACAATGAAATCTGCTGCTTTGCAAAGAACATCTCTAGCTACTGGTGGAATCGAGACATCAGAAGAGCTGGATAAAACTGCAGCACCTGAATGTAGCAGTCCCTCAGCCATCAGATGTGGAGGCAGCTGGTTTCAGCATGACTACTGGGTTCCTGTGTGGTTTTTCCTCAGAGAGATATCTCTGAAAATATCTCTGAAAATATATCTCTGAAATAATCTGAAAATATCAGATTATTTGGCTAGATCAGTGACAGTTTTACAAGATTGAAATAAACAATTTTAAACAATGATTGTCCAAATCCTAAAAGTGAGCCAGAGAATGTGCTTTGTTAAATATAGTTATTGGATTATAGCCCAAATATCAGAAGTGTATTCATGCTTTTAACAGAAGGTGGTAATAGTTCAGTGTAAGAAGAAAAGGGTCATCTCAAATAAGAATTCACTGCTTTCAGCATCCACCCCTTCTTTCTTTGCATTGACATGCTACTGGAACATGTTACTTTCTTAGCACAGTCTGGTCTATTATCAACAGTGTGTAATATACATGTTCATGGATTGATACTGAATGAGGTTAATTAATGGTTCCTCTTACATAGATCTCTGGAATTAAAACAAAAGATTCAAAACCTACCATTAATACTGGCAAGTAACCTATAATTTTTCCAGCTGGTCTACTAATTTTGATTATTATCCACTGCACATTTGATTTCTTGCCATTTTCTCTGACCTCTTCACAGCAGAGATGAAAACTCCATTGTGGAGGTAAGAAAGAGAAGAACCATGCGGTTTCTTTACCACCAGGGACATGAATTTCTCACACTTTGAGGGTTACTGCCCCACCAAGATGTAGGCTTTTAAACATCCCTCTTCACCAACTGTGTTGCAGAAAATGTATTTGAATTTAGTAGCTCTGCTATTCGTATCTGTCAAATGAACTGCTCTTAAGTGGGAGTGCAGGAGTTTGCTTAACATCAGCCCCCAGCCAGCTGTAACCCCAAAATTGTTTAATGAAGAAAATGAACATATTTCACTCATAATGCTTTTATTGTAGAATTCAGTTTAGGAATGGTATACGTTTTAGTTTGTAATTTCTAGATGAATCCTTCTGAAAACAGTGAGTAAGCAGGGAATTATTTATGTTGCATTGCTGAAATTATTGCATCTATGGACAGCACCCTGAAGAACTATTCCCCTGTGAGCACACAGAGGTATAAGTTCTCCTGAAATTTGAACTAGAGATATCTAAATGAAATTTTAAGCCATGAGCAGCTTTGGAAGCCTGGGACTGGCAACCAGACTTGATCTCTGAATGCAATACCTTATTTCTGGGGCCCTTTGCTGTGTTTGAAAGTTTTATGTTATTTAAGTTGCTTCTTTAAGACTTCTCTGTTGGTGTCCCTTAATATTGTAACAGGGATGATGAGGGGGAGGAAGCTGAGAGCTGCTGGAGGGAAGAGAAAGAGCAGAAGTGAAATATTTCCATAGCTGACACTTTAAATATGACAGTGCTAATACACAATGTTTCTTGACAAAACTGTATCACTCAAGGCATTTAAAGTACAAATATGAGGTGCAGTGCTAGAAGGAACTGTAGATATGTGAACTATTAGAATTTTATGCTACCATTTTCTGGATTAATGTGCAAGCAGTGAGGAGAATGCTTTGAGGTTACTAACCATCGCCTGCAGTGCATGTGGCAAGACAAATAATTTAGTCAATATTTTGAACCTGCAATACATTCCAAGGATCTTTCCCATAGGAATCAGAATCATCTGGATTGGAAAGGACCTCTGAGATCATGAAGTCCAACCCTTAATCCACTACTGCCGTGGTTACCAGACCATGGCACTGAGTGCCACATCAGTCTCTTCTTGAAAATGTCCGTGGACAGAGAATCCACCCCCTCCCTGGGCAGCCCATTCCAATACCTGATCACCCTTTCTGTAAAGAATTTCTTCCTAATATCCAACCTAAACCTCCCCTGGCAGAGCTTAGGTCCATGTCCTCTTGTCTAGCTACCTCTTGGTATCTATCTGGGAGAAGAGACCAACCCCCCCCTGGCTACACTTTCCTTTCAGGGAGTTGTAGAGAGTGATGAGGTCTCCCCTGAGCCTCCTCTTCTCCAGGCTGAACAGCCCCAGCTCCCTCAGCCTCTCCTCACAGGATCTGTGTTCGAGTCCCTTCACCAGCCTGGTTGCCCTCCTTTGGACCTGCTCCAGGACCTCAATCTCCTTCCTGAGCTGAGGGGCCCAGAACTGGACACAGTACTCAAGCTGTGGCCTCACCAGCGCTGAGTACAGGGGAAGAATCACTTCCTTGGACCTGCTGGCCACGCTGTTCCTGGTACAGGCCAGGATGCCATTGGCCTTCTTGGCTACCTGGGCACACTGCTGGCTCCTGTTCAGCTTCCTGTCAATCCAAACCCCCAGGTCCCTCTCTGTCTGGCTGCTCTCCAACCACTCTGTGCCCAGCCTGGAGCTCCCCATGGGGTTGTTGTGGCCAAAGTGCAGGACCCGGCACTTGGCCGTGTTGAACCTCATCCCATTGGAATCAACCCAACTCTCCAGTCTGTCCAGGTCCCTCTGCAGAGCCCTCCTGCCTTCCAGCTGATCCACACTCCCCCCCAATTTAATGTCATCTGTGAATTTGCTAATGGTGGACTCAATCACCTCATCTAAATCATCAGTGAAGACATTAAACAGAACTGGGCCCAACACTGATCCTTGGGGGACACCACTTGTGAGTGGTCACCAGTGGGATGAAGCACTGTTCACCTCCACTCTCTGAGCTCTTTCACCAGGCACAGCATATCATTCACCTGCTGGCATCATACACAGATACCACTTATGATAACAGCACCAAGGGCTTTCACTTTATTGGAGTTACGGGGAAGAAAAAAACTAACAAAAGAACTCAAACCAAAACAGTCAAACAAAAAAAAAATCAAAAAGAAAAAAAACAAAACCAAAAAACCAAAACAAACAAAAAACCCACTTCACCTGAGAGAGCTGGGAGGTGCCTGTGCCCCTCCTGCACCCACTGCCCAGACACCTGCCTGTTCACCACTCTCCCCAAGAGCATTTCAATCCCCCCGCATGCCTGGACACTCCCCCTGCCACTCCTGATGGGCTGAGCCAGTGAGGTTCCGGGTTTTTTCTCATGGTTCTGGGCAGCTGCATGGAGTGTCCTGACCTCAGGACTCCCCCTGTAGAGCACGATCTCACCGTGAGCCCCTGGGCTTACCACATTTTTTCTTCCTCTGCTGGTCACCAAGCCAAGGGGACATGGAGGTGGGATTCCTTCCTGTCAATCTCAAAATAAAACTCTTATCTTGTGATGTACCAGAAAGCGTTCCATCTGCCATCTGAGGACTGCAACTTCACAAGTCTCAGATTTCTGCCTATGGTCCAGAGCTTGCCAGAAACACATACATGCACACATATAAACAGAAATATAACATCTTTGTCCCTTCTTCCTTAGCTAAACTCTGTAGTCTGTACTCTGTACTCTAAGGCCTGTAGCTAGGTTTTGGTCTAGGGAATTTCTCATATGTATTTCAGATACACAACACAGTGGATATGCCAGAAAAGTTCCTCTGACTCTATTTACAGTGAAAGAGAAATGGTTTAAACCAACTGTAAACTGCTGTATCCTTCCTGTCCCAAAGAGCTATGCATAATAACAAAGCCCTTTGCCTTGTATGGCAATTTTGTGGATACCCCTTGAGAGTCCTGTGTGACTTTGAGCCATTAGGCTTGACGTCCTGATGAGCAGGACTCCCGAGTCACAGTATACCCCACATCCTTAGTATTCGGGTTGTGCACCATATGCATAATCATTGATGCAGTTCTCAAGAGTATACTGTGATTCATTCACAGATTGTCACAAACGTAGACACTCTAGAGCTAGCAGTTTATTTCAGGCTGCCCATATGCATGAGGGAAGTTACTGACAGAATGTTATTCAGGCATTGCTGACAGAGGACCCTTGCCTTCATATAGTCATGAAATATGAGTAATTCTGATTCAGAAATATAAAATAAGATTAATTCATTTGTCTATGAAAAATGTCTTTGGATAATCAGGAAAAGAGCCATTATAATTAGAAGTTTAAAAAAATTGCTGGTGTAAATTTCAGGTTTTTTTAAACATTATTATTTCCACACCAAAATAATTAACTGCCTTTCCATTTCCTAAATTAAGCACATGAACACTGTTATCTTATCAGCCATATGGTACATCTTCACATATAATCTGTTCTAGCTCAAAGACATTTGGTGTGTATTTATTTGAAAGCCAAATAAGCATTCCAGTTTTGCCACTTTATGTAGGAAGAACAACTAAAACTAGAGTGTTTCATTAATCTTTAGTTCATTGATAATAAATGCATCCCTTGTGTTAATTGCAGGCAACTTAGAACCTGCTGGCATGCCTATCTTTCTTAGGGATGATGAAATAAGACAAGTTCTTCATCAAGCTATATGAACTAGAATAATCCCATCAATGTCTTCAGAGATGCATTGAAAGACATATGACAAAAATGGTGACCATCCAATTTAACATTGTTTTTTAAAAAGGCAAAACTTGTGTATGAATTATTCCAATTTTTCCTTCTCATATATTCCTTTTACTTCTTTTCCAAGTTCTTCACAGTCTTATTTATTGCAATTAACATGAACACTTGTATATTTCATAAAGCTTGTGAAACCACTGTTAATGTCAACAAATTGGAAGATAATCTATCTTTTTATTTTGCATCTTCCTTGGTTTTATAGCTTTACTTTTCTTTTCCATTTCCTATTTTACTTATTCAATTCACCAAATGTATTGCTAGGACTTTGTGGTTGTTCATGTAAATTATACCATCTTCTTCCTGACAATTATCTTTTGGAAAATAGTATTTTAATGTGTTTGTCAAGAGTTTCCTTAGAAAAAATGTGCTTCAACTTATTGTTTCAAATTATCCATCATCAATGTAAGCCCTCTAAGCTGAAGCAACACTGAAATGATCTTTTTGTAATTATATATGCCATTTTCGGCTGCTGTTTGGGTATATATTTTAGCTAGATTACTGTTCACTTCTTTGCTAAATTCATAAATCCTGAGAATCTTTCCTTTGTGCGCGATCTGAACTCATCTCACTTAAGCAGCCACTCAGGACAGGAGTTCACCATGCCAATTCACATCACAGAATCATATAATGGTTTAGGTTGGAAGAGACCTTAAAGATCATTTAGTTGTCTAGTTTCAGCCCCTCTGCCACAGGGTAGGGACACTTCCCACTAGAGCAGGTTGCTCAAAGCCCCATGCAGCCTGGCCTTGTATTGCACTACATTTTATCTCACATGAATACTGTCCTCCATATACCTACACGTTCTGCCCCAGTTGCATAATACCTACATAGGGGATGTTTAGACAAAAAAGATAAACCAAGTCTGTGAAACACACTGCTTGCTCCTCTGTGTTTCTGCCTCCAGAAATCAGCTTTCCACTTCCCTTCTGATCCAGCAGGTATTTAGTCTTTCCATGCCTAGTGAAGCAGCTTCCAGAAGACCCTAGAGCCTGGCTACCCTGGTGGGCAGTAAGGGCTGGAGCTGGAAAATATGGGTAGGCTTTAACTCCTCAGTCAGGATATGGATCTGGTGCTGTCAATTGCTAAGATGATCAATGGACCAGTGAGGTTTATCCCTAGGCTGAGTTTTGATCTGGCTTTCAGGAAAGATAGCCCAAGGAACAGGGAAGGTGTAGACCCTGACAGGGACAGGGCATAGCACCTAGTGCACTGTAAGGGATCAAACAGATGTTTCTGGGTGTCCTTTTAAGCATGAAGGAGTTTTATTGACAAAAACTGTGACATGCACAGATACATTACACACCTATATACATGATGGTCATCTGTAGTATTAGATGAAAAAAGGAATCTGAACACAGTTTTAGGCACAAACAAACTGAAGCAGGACACAGGTGGCATTTAAGCTTTTAAAATACAATTGTGAATCTGGCCTCAAGACTTTCTTCTTCAAGCACACAACAGATGAGTAAATCTCTCATGCTTTCAGTTTCTGATACACCTGAAGAATTTTTTTGATTGTTAACTTAGCCTAATTTCCATTTTACCTGACATTGTGGAGATGAGAATTTTTTCATTGTTTTCCTTTAAGAGTTTCTAAATTTATGGGAAAACTATATTATAAATAATAAATTATAAATATTATGTATTGTAATAATTAATTATAAATAATTAAAAGCATGAGTGTAATAGGTGCAGTCTGAAATGCATATGAATAAACTCTATGTATAATTTAAAGGTTTTGTATTCCAGACGCTGACTTTTCACAAGGTGATATATTATGGAAATACTAATAACCAGCATATACAATATCATACATTCTAATACTGTACACAAACAGAATGAACTCTGTGAAGCACTGTGAAAAGTATTTTTATGTGCTTGGGTAAAGCCAGATATTCAGTCATATACCACTAACAGTTTCTAGCAAAAGTCTTTGATGACAGTGTGATGGATTTGTCAGTGGATCATTAAAGTAGGCTATAATTTATACATTATATGATACCATTAACTCAGAAACAAGCTTGACAAGATACAGAAACTAACCTGTTTTCTTTGGGAGTTCTAGCAGTTTCTCTGTTTCTTGATAGCTAGCAAACACATTGGAAAATAAATAGAATGATATCTGTTTCAAATTGTCTTCAAATACTATCACTTGCTCCTACTGAGAAAAGACAGTAAACTAGAGAAAACTAAAAATGTTTTCTGATATCCTTCTTTCAGACTTCGTCTTGAAGCATAAGCATGCACTGAAGAATTTGACATGATTTGTCCACGTTTAAAACATATATATATATCTATATCTATAGATATATACTCTAGGAGGCATTCTACATGTGCAGTTCAAAAGTATTAACTGCAAAAATGTTAAAAAACAACTGTCTAAAATTTTAGAGAAGTTTGAATTAACTGGGTGGACAAGATAATTTATTATAGTATTATACAGATAATAAATTATCTGTATGGTTTTTCAGTAGCTGAACACTGAGCTCGGGTCCTAGAGAACTGCACAGTAGCCCACACATAACATACTGCCCACCAGAGCATGCAGTTTAACGTAGAAGTAACTTAAAGCAGTTTTCATATCCATCACTGTGATTGTTCGTTAATTAATCTTTTATAAAGTATTAGAAATGTAGAAATTACAAATTCTGCAATTGACTAAAATTAGAGAATTGACAGATAAGAAAATCATTTTTATGAAGGCACCTTACAACTTAGTAACTTTTTTTTTTTATCAATACAACATATGAGGGGGAGAAAAAAGTGTGTTCTTACTTGGATAAAGAAGAGGAGAACCAATATTCTGCCATAACAAGCAACAAAATAATCTGGACTTGGGTTAGCATTGTAATAGTAAAGTCAAACATCTTCTTTAACCACTTGTAGAATGTAAAAAGTGTAAGTAAATGGGACCAGAGTATCTTCACATCCTGCATTAGTAAGCCAAACGAAGACTACCAAATCCCTTCAGAACTGTTTAAATTTGTCATAATTCATTGTTGTTTTGTAAAAGTTAGTGATAAAATGGATTAAAGGACTGGAAAACATTCTACTGCAGTAAAATTCTCTACAATTAGTCACCTTAATTTATCAAAGTTTATTTTATTATGTATATATACAGGGACAAATTAAATATTTATATATTGGGGAAGATTAAAATTATTACATTGAGGAAATGAAAGTTATAGCTGGGAAATTTCAACGATGGTTTATTTCTTCTAACCAAAAATATGGTTTATTATTTCAGCTATGAAGCTGAAAATTCTTTATAAAGTTTAAATCAAGATATTTTTTTCTTCCTTAAAATTTCTGATTTCTCAGAAATTAGTTGAAATATAAAATCTTCAGGAGTATATCATGCTTGGTCATCTCGGTTATCACAGTGATAGCTCCTGGACCACTTATGGAAAACCATGCAATCATCACATATGGTCATGTCTTTCAATTTGCTGTGGTTATCAGTACAGACTGTATAGAACTGATGCACATCAAAATTCTGTAAATTACAATTACATAGTCTTTTCAGGCAATCCGAGATCCTCTTTCAGCTACTTGCTTAAAACAAAACAAAACAAAACAAAACAAAAAGAAAACAAACAAACAAAACAGAAAACCAAATAATAAATCATTTTTTTTCCACAAAACTATGTGAAAGTATCTGTCTTGCTGAACTATGCAATCCACTGTCATTCAAAAGATGAGTATCTTTCCAAGCAAGCTTGTATTTTGTTTAAATCTTCCTAGCCTTAAAACTACATTCTTTTTCTCTACTTTCTTTTTTTCTTCACAACATATAAGTCCTCTTATAAAAAAAAATATACTCATGAAACTTAGAGGATCATAAAAAGCTTGCCTTCAGTGTCTCCAGAGATTTAGACTCATGTTTCTAATGAAGAATCCTCCATCCTAGTCCTCTGCTACAATAACCACACCCCTGTCTTTCAGGAATCTTTGCCATTCTTACGCAGAACGTCTCTTGAGTTAGGTAAGAAATATTATTATATAAATTTATATATAAATATACAAACAATTTTCTCAATATGGTGATCATATTAGCAACAATACTCTGTGATTTTGAAGAATATTCTCAAATTTAAATTTTCTGGGTTTTATTTAACAACAAAGAGTGCTTTGAAAGTTGTGATGTTTATGTAATTTTTCTCACAATTACAACATCAATGGCCATTCTTAAAGCTTCTGACTCACGTTGCAACAGTTCTTAAAATATAAAAGATTATTAGGAAAGAAAAGGAAAGCAATTCCTGATGCCATTTAAAAAAATATAATAGAAATTTGTATACTTCTCAATTAAATCAGCTAAATTTATCCTTTTCCTCCTGGCTTTGTTATTATGAGTAATTTAACATTGCCTTAAAGTATCCTGTGATAGAAGAGCTGCTCAGATGTATTTCAGTTGTAGAAAATAAAGCCTGAATTTATTACCCATTTGTAGAAAAACAAACAGCGATGATTAAAACTTTCATGTACTTTAATATTCTTCTTTTATTTTTTAGTCCTTATATCAAGAAAGGACATCATACTTACTCATGTCAGTTTTGTAAGATAGACAACTGAACTATAGTTTCCTTTCTGTAAATTAATAGAGTTGACTTCCCTCTGAGAGACCTTTCCACTATATATCTGGTGCCACGTTAGGCTTAGATTCTTAGGTTTGGTTGCTGCTATATAATTTGTGGGGTTTTGGGTTTTTTTTTTTTGTTTTTTTTCAGGTCAAAAAAACTATTTATTTGTTCAACTTTTAACAAATCCCTTCTGATAGCTGAAAATGCTCTTTCTCTCACATGAAAGTTACTACTGAGGTGAAAAGAAACCTGCATATTTACACCTGCCGAAATCTATTCTTAAATGCCTTAGCAAATTAGAAATGCTTCATCCAAGAACCACTGACATGAGCGTTATAACTTTTCCCAGATGTTCTTCATTCTGCTATGCACATTTATGAATCAAGGCATGACAGGATAAAACTACTGTGAGAATCCTTTAGGATCAAGCAGTTTAGCAATCTGCAGCCTCACTGAGTGCTTATGTGTTTTACACATCTTCTGACTTATACAAATTCTTCTAAGAATTTTGTGCTCTATTTACGACTAAGGCTTTAATGTGTGAGCACTTTATGGTATACTCTCATATACTTTCATATTTTAGAAATTTATAATTTTAGTTTGTGTGTCCTAGGAAAAGAAACAAGTTAGGTGGGTAACTGACTACCAGTTGCAGATCTATAGGGCAAAACATCTGACAACTTGCTCTCTTCACTCTACACCTTTACTTCACATTAATTCCTCTGATTGAATTCACTTTAGCTGTTGCAGCAAATCTTTGGGTTTAGTTTTATTCTAGAAGAATCCAGTTTTTGTGCTTTGATATTGGTCTATTCTGTGAATTAATATATAATAAATGGAACGGATCAAATTATTTATTCTGAAACTTTATTCCTTTTTCAAACCAGTTTATTGATCAAGAAGTGTCCACAGACACACACTGGTATAACTAGATACCTTTTCAATTCTTCACGAACTGGACCAAAAAAACTTGGTAAAATATGCATAAATATGACAAAAATAGATGAAAGCAATGACTTCAGGTTCAGACAGTTAAGAAAAATCCTAAACTTCATTTTGAAAGAATCTCTTATTCACAGAGATGTTTACATGCTCTAGTTTGTTCCCACATAAGCAGATGGAATTTCAAAAGATTATTTTTTCTTGAACTAATGCAAAACATATGCATATATGTTGCTATGAAGCAGCGGGAGGGTCTTTCCCTAGGATTGCTCTGCAAATAATTGTTCAGCTAAAAGAATTTTTAAAACGTATAAATATAAATATTTCTACCAGCTGAACTTGAGGAAAGAGAATTCAAATACACAGTGTGCTTTCAGTCAGAAACATTATAGAAAAGCGGTAAGACAATTTTTAAAAACAAATCTTGCTGGAACAATCAAACCACAAGATCATGCTAGTCACTAAATTAAAAAAACAAACAAACAAACAACTGAACACTAGAGTAAAACTACTTGGATCAGAAAAGGCCCTTGTTGCTCGTGAGACAACACAAGAGATAGTCTGAAGTAACCATCTCTGACCCCAAAATATTAAGTGTTGGTAGTGGCTTCTCAGTATCACACGTCTCTGTTCATTCCTTTTTGTGTGCTGTATCCTAATGCGGACACATCTTTCCTCTTTCCCTCCCCCTTCCCCTTCTTTCTGAAATAAAGAACGGGAAAAGAAGCTTCCAGAGAAAAAGGTTTCTCCCTGTTCAGGTATCAGTAGCTTTGAGGAAGCTAGATATGTATTAAATTTTCTTTGGATCTATTTCCTTAAATAAAAATACCCTTTCTGAGAGCCTGCTGGACAGTGATATTTTTGTCTTCCCCTTTGTGAATCCATGGTGGGAAGTGGTGCAGAGGTTGTTAGGATGTACATCCCATTGATGTACAGACATTTCTTCATCACGTGGGCAGAAGAACAGCTGCTTCATTGGTCCTTGAAAAGCTTTTCATAACCTTCCTACACCTACATCCCCCAGTAATTTTGCTCATGAGTTAGAAATATCTCAGATCTCAATATAACTGTTCACACGCAGATAGAGAAACACATATTCAAACAGAAGACCATAACTGATATTAAGGGTCTCAAAAGGCATGTGTGGTATCTGAAAAAGTCAGTGATAAATAATTACACTTATTAAAAACATTCCAGACATTGAGGAGCTTTCTGCCTGGTTCAATACAGAGACTTTTTTTTTATGTTTGAATGTTTCTACGCTGTGGCTGAATATGCAACTTTTGCTAAGGAAAGAGACTTCTATATTTGTTTTATTTAGACTGATTGTTAAAAGTCATGGTGTCCTGAAATATTCTGCAATACTCTTTCACTTAACTAAGCATACTCATACAAATTTATGGCGTGGAGCTTGATTTAACTTCTCTCTGACTGATACGTTTGAATAATAAAAGGATATTTTTTAATCCAGACAATATATAAAGGTAGCTTTTGTATTAAAGTGAGCCACTGAATTTTCAGATGAATTGCATAATGAGCTATTTCACTGTTTTGAGAAAAACAACAAAACCTCCAACTTTGCAACAAAAGGTAAAATTTCTGGGCAAAACATGTTTTCCTATACATGAACTTCAGAGAAATGTTTAATCTTTCTTAGACTGCACACATATACCTGAGTCTCCCCTCTAAAAACTCTTCTCACGTCTCTGTCCTATTACCATGGCCTTTTGTATTGTCCTCTACCTTCTCCACAGGCCATAAGGTCCCTTTATACTGTCACTTTCACAATCTGACCATCTGCACTGCTACTTCAAACCTTTTATTTAGGAATATTTTTAATGGGAAAAAAGGACTATTTTCACACTGTTGTGGGAAAAATGCCTTAAAACTGTACACCACATCTTACGCAGTAGTGTCATATCTCCCTACACATGAAGAAATAACTTTCTGTTTATTGTTACTATATGCCTGCTGATCAGATTTTTTAATTGCAAATTCAATATAAAACTCACATCAGAAGCTGTTCCATGTTCACCAATATGCAGCCCACCATACCTCTTGTCAGTCTGTTTGGTTTGACTTACTGCACAATAGTAAAGATTTCTATCTGCAGAAACAAATTCAGTTTGTATTGTCCAAGCTATAGCAGGTGTAGTAAAATACATTTACAAGACATATTTGTTATTCAAACTATGCATCTGTGAGCCAGCGTGTTCATATAGTAAATCATTTCATTAAAGAGGTGATATCTTTGCATAGCACTCTAGAATGCAGTTGCACTGAACATCACATAATAACTATGCATACTATCTATCTTTTTTCTTTTCCCCTACTGTACAATAAATTGTGTTCTTCATCTCACTCTCATCTGTCTCCAGTCCTTGAAAAAATCCGCAGCTTCACGCAAGGGAAACAAATGAAGGGCAGATGAAATTAGTTATTGTATTGCTCTAGCTCTTACAGAATTTTTGATCAATCAGACTGGATTGCCATGGCATACTTATGTTGTTATGGTTTATTCTTGTTAGGCATTTAAATACAATGCTGGTTTTTTTTCCTTGAATGATACTATTGATCTCCTTTTTCTCCACTAAGCACATTTAAAATGAGAAGCAAACCTGTGGAAGTATCCTTAAGTTGCCTTGATGCATTCATCCAGCAGATCAGTGCAGCAGCTTTAAAAGGAATTTTGTCATATAACTGCTGTGGTTACAAGACTGTGTGGAGGTTATTTTGAAATGCAAAGATCCGATAAAGAAAGAAAATCATATTCAATGCTTCCCAAAATGTCCAAGTACGTCTATGACGTTGTAGTGGAGATGGTAACAGTTAAAAGTTCTAAGAAATTAACTTTCAACCAGGTAGTTTGCTGTTACCCAATAACACTTAATATTTTTTCCTACATCCAGGCAAGATGGTTTAAGATGCAATTCATTAAATGATTATTTTCATTTTATTAATTTCACAATGGTATCTCAGAACAACAATGCAGCATTTAAATATGTACTTAAAACAAAGCACTGCAAAGGTATAATTAATCTCTTTCTTCCACATGACAATGATGGAAATTGAAACAACTAGCTCCAATATACGACTGCATTAAGACTGTTGAATAAAATTTCAGGAAATGACACAGAGTCCTGATGCCACATGTCATGTGTTGTGGGTAAGGATTCTGGATCAGACCCATCAGCGCCTGTGTCCTGAGAACCCTTTTTGCAGAAAATAGCTAGCATGCATTAGCCTTATTGAAACTGAGAAAATAAAAGCATGTAGCAGATTCATGTGTATACTATTAAACTTTTGCCAGTACATGGTAAATGGAGGTGATATGTCACAGGAAAACTCCCAACATATCTAACACCTGCTGCTCTTGGTGCTTCAAATAATTGCTCTGCTAGGAGACTGCTGTTGACTTCAAAGGCTGATGATTAGACAGCTAGTGACAGGGAGGGAATGCAGAGGAAAGGAGAATAGTGAGGGGATAAGCAATTAGCGAATGTTTTCACAGTCACCACAGAGAGTGAGAACAGTATCTGAAGATTATACTGCATTTTATTACATTGATTTTCAAATTGTTACTACCACTGTTGTTCTTAAAGTGCTTTTGTGGGTTTGGTTTTTTTGAATTTTTTTTTTTTTTAGGAGCCATAAAAATGTTAATTCTCATTGTCTTTTGGCAAAGTCACAAGTAGGTGTGTTAAAGTTGCTTTTAAGCTCCCTGCTAACATTTGATAAATGCTTTTTATACTTTTTTATCACTTTTTAAAAAGAGGATAAAGTTGTGATTTGGCAACTGGTAAAGCAGAAAGAAAATTCTGGTAAATATAAGAAATCCATATGGCCACAAGATGCCTGGAAATTACAATGATTCAGAAAAAAAAATCAATGGATAGCTTTATATAACAAACAAATGCCTTCATCCGGTCTTCTTACATTAGATAGTAAACTAGATAGATAGACAACTCCTGATCTGAAAGGTTATCGTCTATTTCCAAATTTGAGAAAAACCAAGCAGAGATTTAGGACACTGTCAATCAAAAACTTTCTACACAGACAGAATAAACACAAGGCAAGCAAACATAGGACTATACCAGATGAGTGCTTCATCTCTTCTCTTTTGACCTTCCCTTGATTGGAAACCCAGGGAAGTGTTTCTGCTGTTACACACACTGAAAACTGAAAGCAAATATTTAATCAGGCCTCCAATTATCCTCAAGACACTGTATTCTAGGACATCATACTCCTCATAAAGTAATCTATATCCCTCCTGTACAATATATATATGTTTTATTCTACGCTTCAGGAAGCCATAGCTGTCTTTGCCCCTAGTCCTTTCCTTCTGAAGAACAACCGCAAAAACTCTGAATTTTGAGTGCTAATATATTTTCTTAATCAAGACTCAGAGGTGAAAGAAAACTGAACATAGAATGATAAGAGGTGATAGAAATAGGGAAAAAAAAAAAAAAAAAAAAGGATTAAAACAGCCTTTCTTGCTTTTACTTATTAGAAACTGAGTGACAGCTATAATGGCAATGGTATAATCTCTTCTGTTTTTCTCTCCAGGAAAACAGAGTACTGGATGTAACAAGCACAAGTAAATCCAGACGCAGATGCAAGAGTAGAGATGAATTGTAAATGAAACCTGAAGTGCTCTCTCTAATGTGTCTACTTTTGCAGTTTGGATATCATCACTGAAATAACATTGAAAATTATTATTTATGTGAGTTCTTCAAACCCACCTTTTTGATTCTACGTATTTTGAAGAGAGTATATTTAAGGTAATATTTCATTCCTGTGATTACCTGAGGGAAAATCTTCCAGAAAACTTCTGATAAATATATGTTTTTATAGTAATATAATGTATCCTTTCCACTGGTTCCAGGAGTTAGGCAACACTGCAACATATCATAGATTATAGATGTCAGTAAAGAAACATGAGCTATCAGTTTAAATTTAGTTTTTTCCTGGCACTTTCAACAAAAACCAGCAAACACTCATCCGTGCAAGAGGGGAGAGAAAAGGAAGAAATCTGAGAAGTCCAGAAAAAAAAGGCAATATTTTTTCAATTTTTTTTTTTTTTCCCCCAATGCTTCACTGCGTTGCACAGTTCCTGTGGAGATACCTCATTTGCAAATACTTATCCATGCCTTGGTAAATATACAAATATCTCTATCCATTTAACAGAAACCTGTTGTCCAAATGATTTACATATATATTGAAAGGTGTACATAAGTTTACATTTATTATTTTAATGAAATGTATTTAATTTGCTTGAAAAAATTGCAGAATGTTCTTTCCCAATGCTGGGAAATATTGACAGACAGGAAAAATGAAATGGACTCTTACAGAGAAGAGCAGAAGAGGACAGTTCCTGGCTCATAAAGACAACCACAAAATACAGCAGAAACAGAGTGAAAATATGACAAACATTTTAAAATAGTGTCTTCCTTGTGTATTTTACATTGAAATAGAGGGTCTGGTTACTCGCTTTCCCTAAAAGACTTAGTCATAATGAGTATTCAGAATATTTATGATAGATAACATGAGAAAGGCAGGCAGTCTAAATCCTGCCCTCAGGTAAATGACCACACTTAATCTGGCAGAGGCTGGGACTGGAAGCTGCCTGCAGTTCCTGTACTCCTTGTTATTGCTTCAGTGATATGAGTGCCACAAGTACCCTAACAGGAAACATTTTATATCTCTCTTCAGTTACGTTAGAAGGACCTGATTTCATTTTGGATATATGTTATACCCATAGTGGAACTCTTCCCCCTTTTTTTTTCTGAAAAAGATGAAAATAAATTATATTTATAATAAATTCATATTTATTTTCATCTTTTTCTTCTCACCCATTGCTAGAGTAGGATAAAAATATCAATCTTGTTCTTCAAGTAGCTCTTGGGAGGCAGAGCACAGACCCACAGCACAACACAGAGGTTAATCAGTGCCAGTCAGAAGCAGAGCTGAGCCCTGAAGCTCTTGCTGAGCTGTGTACCACCATTTCATTGCTCAGTATACTAGACAGAAGTCACTAGTTGCCTAGACCAAATCAACCTTCCAATCATACATAATGTTTTCAACACTTATTGCTTAATCAAAGTTGTAAATAACTTCCCCCTCTTTTTAATTCTTTCCTGGTATTTGGCACTACCAGAAAATAGTAGAAAAACAAAACGAAACAAAACAAGAAAACCAGAAATCCCAAACAACAAACCAAAACCACAAGGTAACTTGCTTTTAGCAGGAGTTTTTAAAAACTTCAAAATGTCTAGACTTGTTTCTTCAGTATTTTGTGTACCTACTTCAGGAGGATAAAATAATATTTACTACATTTCTGCTTCTAATCCTTCTTTATTTGTCATCATTTCCTGTGCTGTTCTTGACTAAGGAAACAAAAATATTTGCAGACACTTTGGATAGAAGTGGAAAGAAAGAAAAAGTACTTATAGCTGAAATCACACAAGAATTTCAGCAAATTCGACACAGAGAATGGATAAAAGGATAGAACATTCTAAGAAGGTTAGTGACACAGTTTTAACAAATCTAGAAAATGCAGTGCCATGTAAACAAGTATCCCAAGACTGCTCCAAAAGTATCTCCTGAAATCTTTTGTTATCCTGATCACCCCATTCTTATGGATGTTCTAATTCAGTGATGTCAGTGGAAGCACACACCAGAGGGAGAATTATGAGACCTACAGAGGGACCAAAGAGGAATGGGAGACATATCCCTTACAACCCCTTCAAGTACTGTTTATGTAGGAGTCCTTCCTTGAGGAAGTAGTAGGAAACTTGACCTTAATGGTAACCTGCAAGATTATGAAAACTGTAAGAGGACCGAGGCTGTATGTCAGCAAAAGTTTTGAATTTGTTTGCCATCAGTAGGGATCAGTCATACAGAGTTATGGCCCCCTTTCATGATATATGTCAGCCCTGATATCATGTATAATGCTGACAAGCACCAGTAGTCCTGCTTATCTGTTATCCTGATAATGGGTATGTCTCCAGAGTCCTCATGGTGGTAAATGGGTTGACATTCCCCAGCCAAAATTCTTACAAGGTCTTTGAGTTGGGATTTGAACACAAAATTCATTACTCTGAGTTCACAGCTATAAGAGGCCATAGTTTTCATACAGATACTTGTTTCCTAGAGAAATCTGTGTTTCATGGCCTATAATTTGGTGTTTTATTTTTCTGGGAAAACTAAAGCCACTAGTTTATAGAAAGGCTGTGCAGAACTTTTATTCTTCAAACAAGTAGCCTGACTGACAGAGAAAGTGTCACAGTTCCTCAAGATTATAAGGGAAGCATTTTATGTGGCTCTAAATGTAATACAAATTTCAGGTTCCTTGCTGTGATCATATCAACTTCTTTTCATAAGAAAGGAGTCAGACTATGCTAAGGAAGAATGCTGAAATGGGTTCTTGGGGTGATGCTCTCCTGTCTGCCTTGAGTAAGAAACACATGTCATCATAATAGCTTTGTCTGCTTGACGCATGCGATACATGCACATAAATCTCCTCAGGTTTTCTGTATAGAAAGACTTTTTTTTTTTTTTTTACCCTGGTTGATATTGAGCCATTCAGAGGAAGTTCACTGCAAAAGAGATAAAGAATCTGGTCTGGTCAAGAAATGAAAGATTTCAGACTGAGAGAAAAAAATTGCTTCTTACCTGTAAAATACATAATACATGTCCCAAAGCAGTTTTTTATAACAATAATTTATCTCACTGCTATCCAATCCACATGTTTCACTGCTTTATTTTTAGTTAAAACTGTGTATGTAAACGAAGAGTGTTATAAAGCATTGACTATTATAAAGAAATCTGCTGTGCAGCTTTAACAAAAAGCATCTTAGACTGTTTCAAATAGGAAAGACAGACTCATGGATTTTGCAGGTATTAGAGTGCTCAAAGAAAGCACTAAGGTTCAGGGCACCGAAGCATTTCAAAATTAAATGCCTTATGTCAGATGAACAACATGGCACTGATACAGATCCACATAAAGAAGTATCTTTGCACAGTCTCCCCTCTGGATGATTATAAAGGTATCTCACTTTGTGCACACAGACAGACTGAAAGAAGTATTGGGTTGAACAGATCCACAATAATAATGTAGATGGCATGGCACAGCAGTTTATATACATTACTGATATTGCTGCTCTCATTTTCATGAGACCTCAGGAAAAATACACTGGGTGAAGCATGGGTTCTCAATGTCCCAGTTGAGGTTCTAATGATTTTTTAATGGTAGTTTGAAATTCTGCTGCACAGCCAAAAGTGATACCTACTACCAAAGACAAATGAGAACACCATGCTGGGGTGCCTGCCTTTAGTGGTGACAAATGGTAAAAATGACCTGTGCTGTACTGTCATGACAAGGCACTGCATCATCCCTGAATTATTTTGTTAACTTTGGAGGAGAAGCCTGCTGTCTTTTATCCAGAGCTGATCTATGTGATGCCATAAAATGTGACTTTTGACAACAAAATGCAATACAAAAAAAAAAAAATCAGGTAGATAATGAAAATCCAGATTTTGCAACTCAAAACTGTTTGAAGCTGTTGATGTGTGGATGAGGGAGCCTGTTGGACAGAAATGTTCAGTCCAGTGGTGGAAAGAAGATGCATTTTTGACAGTAGCTAGCAAAGATGTTTTCTGTGATATTTTTTTTTAATCTTGATTCTATTATTAAGGTTAAAGGGCTAAATCCCATCCTGTTTCTGTATAGTTTGAATGGTGAAGAAAAAAATACAATCTTTTAGTGGCTTCCCTAATTCTAATAAAGTGCACTTTAGAGGAGTCTTACCAACCCTATTATCAAATCTTTTTTTGGTGTTTTTAGACTTTGCAATAGACTGTCTGCAAAGTCTATTTCAAATTAAACCTTCTAAATCTTACAAACAGGAAAAGCATGACAAGGACTTAAGCAAGGAACATGCTAATTAGAGTTCAAAATAGAAACATGATTCAACAGACTTTAAGGAAGAGAAGTGAGAAAATTACCTGAGCATTGTATTACTGTGTGGTGTCCAAGAATAAGCAACAAGAAAAGAAGTCTTTAAAAATGCAAACAGATTATGTCTATTTCACATCAAGATAGAAAAGTGCAGTAAGTAGTCTTAATGATAACCTTCTTCTTTCTTACACATTATACATTCAATTATTTTCCCCTTATATTTTCAAAGATAAAAACTCTAAATATTCTGAAAGATAGGTCTCATGCTACGCCTCTGGACACTGCAAAAGAAAAAAAAATATAATGTCAAATTCCTTGAATATCTTTCACTCTAAAGGTTGTTGTGCTTCCAGGAATCTATAGAATGATCTACCATGAAATTGCAAAGACTTCATTGTAAACCAAGTTAAATTGTGACGTTATGGAAAGACATATTTCTTGTCAGAGTTGCCAAGTTTATTTGGTGAGGAAGAAGGTAGTACGTGGGAATTGAGACTCTGCACTAAAGGTGCATGTAACTCTGAGATCCCATAAGACTGAGATAAGGGGAGGTTTTTTGTCTCCCTTATGTATAGGGAAGATCAGAGAGCTAAGTGTAAAAAGATCTCTTATGCTGCTGCATATAATTTTAAGAAAGATGAAAACAAAAAACAGATTTTAACAGTTAAAGTACGTGATCGACACTCTTGCAGAGCCCCTAAATATCTTTCTCTTTTTGCCTCATTTTCAGTGGTTATGATCTGTCTCTAAATTTTATACAAATAAAGCCCCAAAAGACAAGAAAAGTTTGTAAACAAAGTGGAATGTCTTAGTAAAGAAGAATGAGAAATATGAACAGGGTATGATTCAGATTGATTACTATTACTTTCCTGATGTGTGGTATCAAGTCCCTCTCTAATCAGGTGTTAAAAAATTATACAAAAATGAAAAAGCTTTCATAAAAAGGACTGTACTAACTCCTCTGCAGAACACCTGATCACCTAACAAAACAGCCACTATGGTGTGTAAGGCTTATTTTCAAGTCAGTAATCCAGTTCAGGGAGAATTTTGTTCACTTGTGTATTAGGAAGCAACAGCCACCATTAGACTACTGGTTAGTCTGTGCTTTTATGTTCTGGGATATTCTCTCTTGTTTTGACCAGGCAATTCCATTATGGAGGTAAAATCCTAGTCAGCAGAGTTGACATATTGTTGCAACGGTACCTATTAGTGGCTCCAAGCAAACCACATTTCTAATACCCAAAATATGCCTTACTGAAAATATCGTATAGATGATGGAGGCTGATTTCCTCCTTTTCTCTGATTGTCGTGACATTCCTTTGAAGAAAGTGACTTCATGAATATTAGAGTCCATGCTTTCCAGTATGATTTAAATAAATTCTAGCAATGATAAGGCTATCCACCTTTCCTCAAATCAAACTGAAAAGTGGTTAGTAAAAGAGAAGTAGCGCATTCCTTCCACTCTCTGTGCCTCAACAAAAGATTGGTGCTCATCTAATATCAAAGTTTCCCCAGCTTTCTAAGATTATGCAAAGGTTGTGAGGAAAAGTGACAATGGAAATATTTTCCATTCTGAGGAATATAAGTGATCACTCAAGACAAGAGAGTCAGAATTTCTTGTGCCCAGAAAAAGAAGTTAACTGATGCAAGAGAGATGGGACTGGAAAAGAGAAACCAAAGATGAGCAAGAGACCTGTGAAAGCACCTCACAGGCGAGAAGTAACCACATCAGAATGAACTAAAGCCTACCTCTCCAGAGTAGTCAGCAATTCAGTTCTAAAAGGTAATAATAAAAATGTTAAATACCTCAGTACCATCATCCTGTGAAACAACTTCCCATCTAACTTTCCAGTACTAACCCTACTCATCNAGATGAAAACAAAAAACAGATTTTAACAGTTAAAGTACGTGATCGACACTCTTGCAGAGCCCCTAAATATCTTTCTCTTTTTGCCTCATTTTCAGTGGTTATGATCTGTCTCTAAATTTTATACAAATAAAGCCCCAAAAGACAAGAAAAGTTTGTAAAAAAAGTGGAATGTCTTAGTAAAGAAGAATGAGAAATATGAACAGGGTATGATAGAGATTGATTACTACTACTTTCCTGATGTGTGGTATCAAGTCCCTCTCTAATCAGGTGTTAAACAAAAATGAGAAAGCTTTCATAAAAAGGACTGTACTAACCCTCTGCAGAACACCTGATCACCTAACACAACAGCCACCGTGGTGACTAAGGCTTATTTTCAAGTCAGTAATCCAGTTCAGGGAGAATTTTTTTCACTTGTGTATTAGGAAGCAACAGCCACCATTAGACTATTGGTTAGTCTGTGCTTTTACGTTCTGGGATATTCTCTCTTGTTTTGAGCAGGCAATTCCATTATGGAGGTAAAATCCTAGTCAGCAGAGTTGACATATTGTTGCAACGGTACCCAATAGTGGCTCCAAGCAAACCACAATTCTAATACCCAAAATATGTTTTACTGAAAATATCATATAGCTGATGGAGGCTGCTTTCCTCCTTTTCTCTGATTGTCGTGACATTCTTTTGAAGAAAGTGACTTCATGAATATTAGAATCCATGTTTTCCAGTATGATTTAAATAAATTCTACCAATGATAAGGCTATCCTCCTTCCCTCAAATCAAACTGAAAAGTAGTTAGTAAAAGAGAAGTAGCCCATTCCTTCCACTCTCTGTGCCTCAACAAAAGATTGGTGCTCATCTAATATCAAAGTTTCCCCAGCTTTCTAAGATTATCATATAAGTCATAATGTTGGAGGCAAAGGTTGTGAGGAAAAGTGACAATGGAAATATTTTACATTCTGAGGAATATAAGTCATCACTCAAGACAAGAGAGTCAGAATTTCTTGTGCCCAGAAAGAGAAGTTAACTGATGCAAAAGAGATGGGACTGGAAAAGAGAAACCAAAGATGATCAAGAGACCTGTGAAAGCACTTCACAGGTGAGAAGTAACCACATCAGAATGAACTAAAGCCTACCTCTCCAGAGTAGTCAGCAATTCAGTTCTAAAAGGTAATAATAAAAATGTTAAATACCTCAGTACCATCATCCTGTGAAACAACTTCCCATCTAACTTTCCAGTACTAACCCTACTCATCATCACCATGGTGCTTTCTCCCTAGTCACAAGACATTATTTAACAGTCACATAATCATCAGAGTGCTGTCTCAGCCCACGGACCTGGTAAGACCTTTCCAAGGACACCTAAATGATATGTTACCCTTCCCAGACTGTGCCTCTTCATCCCAGAGTCATCGAATGCATTACCAAAGAGACTCAGGCTGCAATTCTGTTTCTTTTTTCTTGTATTGATAGAGCTCCAGCTCAGGCACTCATATTTCAGCTAGGCTGAAATTACTATTAGAAAATGTAATTTCTTCTTCTCAGTCTCCCATTTAACAGGTAAACCCCTCAGCTTTTTCAAGAAACAAGCAAATAAAGACAAATCAGGCAGAGATATACCTGAGTAGCCAACAATTATAGATGCATTTCCACAAATATTACAACGGAGTTTTTGAGTAGTTTAAATCAACATAATCTTTTTTGCCATTGTAGATTCATAAAATCATGCTAAATTTTCCAAAAAAGTATGAGAGCTGAATATAATCTTAGCAGTTGTTTAACAACTGTCTGTTTCTAAAGACTATTTTTGACAGTGTTCATGTCGAGTTCAAAGATAATTTTTGGTTTAGACAGACTTTTCATTAAATAAACCACTGGTTCAGATGGTTATGCTCAGCATCCATATTTGTGTCCTTGGAAGGACCTGCTGTCATGGAGAGAAACAGCGTTGCCTCCTCCCTTTTCCACAGATCAATAGAAATCCTAAATGAAAAACAATAACTAAGATTCTTCCATAACTGCTTGCTATTTTATTTAGTTTGAAAGAGGAAACAAAACAAAACAAAACAAAACAAAAAACCCTAAAACCCAAAAAAACAACAAAAAAAAACCCCTAAACAGCCAACTTTATTTTCTTTATGTTCTAATTACGTGTTACTTCTAGTTTTATCATGTCACCAGACAAATGCAGATTATGCAACTATGTGTGTCAAAGGCAGATTAAACTTCTTTTTTCAATGTCATTTTTCCAAGACAGGATTTCTTTTTTCATTTTTCTAATAATGCACACAGAATAGCATGAATTTCTGTCAGTTAGTAAGTGCTTTCTTTCTTGTTTGGATATATTAAAATGAAATATTATAAATTATTTTTAGTTGCTTATATTTCATGTATCTTACGAATTTAATTTGATTTTTTTTACTTTGTAGCAAATGCACACTAACTTTCTTCATATTTTTCTTGTAGCTATTGTATACAGCCCTCATAACTTTTCAGAGAAAATTTGCAGTTTTCTAAAATATTTTCCCTGCAGTTAACATTATTTCACTTAAATTTCCCTCATATCATGAACATTTTTAAAAGAAAAGAGTATGTCAAATAAACATGCAATTTGTCTCATACTTCCTGTAAGATGTACCACCCAGTAATTTTTTTACTGCATAGAAATGAACCCATAACTATTAACTCCAGTTTTCCTCCTAAGGTAAATCCAAACCCCATATTTAAGCAGACTGGAATGATACTATTTTCTCCTTCTTAATCTCTCCAATTACCAAATCAACATGATGTATTTGTTAGGGCTTTATCAGATGCCATGGGGGAAGAAGTCTATGTGTGCGTGTTTGTGTGCAGCTGGTGAGTAATGACTAATGATGATCATGATGATTACAGTCCTTGATATTTTGGGGATTCTCACCTCCCTCTCAGATCCAGAATAGATAATAAAAGCAGTACACAGCTGCACTCTGTAGTTTAGTTGCCTTCTGCCTGAAGTTCTGTGATCTGATTAACAAAGGCAGTTGTCTCTAAGTCCTGGAGACTTTTGTGTGAAATCTAAGTGTTCAAGACATATTTTATATGTCAAGTGCCTTTTCCTGTTTTGCCAACACTGGACCTTTACACTATTCATTGTTTATAATTATTAATTATTCTAGATTGTCACTTAATTAGACAAATTATATAGGACACAGTTGAATAGATCTGCTGAAACTGTCTACAAAAAAAAGCTGCTATTGATAGGCAGAAGAGCTCCACGTGTCATGATGGTTGAAAATTTTAAGTGGAAAACAGTTCTGACTCCATCAGGTAAATGAGAGATTGCAATCTATGTCCCATGACCATAAAAGCACCATCCAGTAGATAAAAAATGGATGCAACTTCCTTCCCTACAGTAATTATGAGGTATTTCCTAAATAGAAAATTCTGTAAAAACTCTTTATTGAGTTCAATTATTTACGAGAGTTTTGAGTCTTTTTTAACACTTTAGTTATAAGGATAGTGATTTGTTCTCTTTCTTCTGTTTTGTTGTTGTCTTTTTCCTTTGTTTGTGTTTGCCATCAATTTATTTCAGCATTAGCAGATAGAAGGAAATGTACATGCTGACTTTTCCACACATGAGATTTGAAGATAGGTTGTGTGGGTACTCACTACCAGTGAGAACAGAGGGCAGATTCTATCTGCCTTAGCTTCCCTCTAGTAGGATTGGGAAAAGACCTAGTATTTAGTGCTTTCTGATTAAAACTTTACAAATAGTATATATACTTAAAAATCTCTAACAGCAGTGCCAGAATATCAGCATCATCATCTTCTCTAAGAGCTTGGTGTGAGAATAAAACCCCTCAGAGGAGGTATTAATTCACTATCTGCACATCGTAGTCTTGTGTCATCAGTCTGTCACTGGTTACTGCAAGGTACATTGCTTGTACTTGTAGGTAGGTAAGAGCAGTGGGCCTGTTATTACAACACATAGATCACTACTGTTGGTATGATGAAAGATAAACCATTTTGAACACTTTTAAACATTCCCAATTTCGTTGCAATAAAAGAACAAAAAAGCTTTCCTATCGAGACAATTATTTTTCTTCCTGCATCAGTCACATCCCCCCCCCTTTTTTTTTTTTTTTTTTAATAAATAAATAAAAATATTAGTATACCTCAGTGTTACACAGTTTTGGGGATTCCTACAAAAATTTGTGTCACATATCAAAATAAATAAATATGTGGACCTTTCATTCACATTTCTTCAAATTTTCTATAGGGCAACAGGAAGCTGTTGTACAGTACATTAATTTCCTTCACCTTTTATTTAATACGTAAGACCCAGTTTGCCACATAGATTACAAGTTTTCAAGGGATCCCAAACCCCTGGATGTAGTACTTGATAATCTTTCCTTAGGCTCCTGTGGTTGTCACCTGTTGTATCATCAGCCTTTGAAAGAAATGAGCTGGCCAGTTGGATTAACAGAAATAGAGTCCTGTAATAGCTTAAATGAAATATAATTTGCTCATTCATTCATAGAGAAACAAGTCTTGGAGAAAGAAGGCTCATTAAATTTTGGAAGATTAAAAATTAATTAAAATGATGCTATTGTTGTCATATGTGAACACGTTCTTTGATTAAATGGAAATAATGAGGGAATAACATGCAATTTTCAAGAAGGAAGCTATAGGAATAAAAGACTTCATTTCTAGGCAAGTTATGTTGAACAGAATGATTAAGTGCCTAAGGGCTATGGAAATACATGTGAAAAGGATAGGTAAAAGACCAGTAGACTGAGACAAAACAGGTTTCAGGTTTCCTTGTAGCTATTATTTCACCTTACTTTGTAAGAGAAAAGATTCTGTTATTCATAAACATTAGAGATTTCCTTGGAGTGATTATGACTTCAAAATATAATTTGCAAATTTCCTTCTTTCTTTTATCTGTAAGAGTCATAATAACCTTAGGAATTTATTCATGCTTTTAGATATTTCTCTTACTTCAAAACATATCCCTGTATCCCTTCCACCTAGTGTATCTCATGGGAATGTTGAGTGTTAGAGCAGTAGACTACTGTGAAATAAGATGACATTTACTCATCTAGGGTAGGAAAGTATCTCCACTCTGAACACATTAGAAATTAGAATTGCAGAACATCCATCCACAATAAAAAGCAAAAAATAATATGTTAAATTATCTTCACATCTGTGCAGAGAAATAAATCCTTTGGATATGCTCTAGATACTGTATGAATTCAAAGGATGATAGTTCCCTTAGAAACAGTACTAAGTGGCTATTGCAAGAAAGAGTAATAAATGGAGGAAAAAAAAAAAAAGACAAGATGATAGAGTTTTAATCTAATATTTACAGAAATACTCTAGCAACGTTGAAGCCAGATCTTATTCCCTTTACAGTGTCTTCAATGGGATATTTGTTCTGAGTAACAATTAATCATTAAAGGCACAAAATATGAATAAATTTCCTGTTAAGAACATAAGGTCTACTGTATTAGTTTTCCTTTGTTTTAATTCCACCCCTTTCAATGGAGTCACATTGATGTAACAGTGATACATCATGGTAATATACTACTAAGCCTGGACATTCTCATAAGTTAAAGAATGGTGAATTATTTCTCCTTAACTGCCTTCCCCCCTGAAAAAAAAAAACAACAAAAAACAAAAAACCACAAAACAAACAAACAAACAAACAAACTCATTTTGAATGCCAATAGATAAGAATATGGGTGTGGGGGCAGAATCTGAGCAGAACAGGTACTATTACTTTTATTGCCATCAATTCCAGTCTACCTTTACAGAACCACAGAGCAGTTGAGGTTAGAAAGGACCTCTAGATGTAATTTGGTCCAATGCACCTACTCAACCAGGTTCACCTAGACCAGTTTTCCTGGACTGTTTCCAGACAGCATTTTTATATCTCCAAGGATGCACAACTTTTCTGGACAACCACAGCGTGACCAACAACTGGGCTCTGGGCTTTCTTCAGCACCTAAAACCTCAAATGTTTGTCCCCTTGCCACCACCCATTCAGCAATGCCAACTGACCACTGACAATTCACCACCAGCAACTCACCACCACCAGTTGAGAACCTAAAACCTCAAATGTTCATCCCCTCAGTCGCTCTCCCATTCTGGCCAATTTCAGCTCTAAAGTTTGAAATACCTGGACCCGGCTCCCAAATGTGAAGAGTGACCAGTAAAAACTCCTGCTAGTCCTCATCCTCCCATGGAACCTTATCCAGAACACCACTAACAACTGGCATCTGGGCTTGCTTTAGCACCTAAACCTCAAACGTTCAACCACATCACACTGTAAGAGATTAACAAATACCACATTGAACCCATGGGCCATAGTTTCTAACAGTTTTGGTGGTAAGAAGACAATAGTTTGAAAAAATATTATCAAAGAGACCAATAAGGGGTTTAATTCACCCAGAATTCAACATTTGCAAATCATTAGCCACAAACTTCATAAATTTGAAATTTCCCTGTGAGAAAGCACAGATAAAACAGATAGATAAGGGTCCTATTGAATCAGAACCTGTTTATTTTCATTCTATCAAAGTGACTCAAATGAGACATTTTATGATTTTATATTCCTAAGCTGAAAGGATCTGGTAGCAGTCAAAATAGTGAAGGAGTTGAAGTGAAATAGGAAATAACACTCTTTTTTCCCAATTAACTTTTTGCTTTGCTTTTAAAGTTCCAAAATGAGAACTAGTCAGATGTCATTGCTGTGAAAGCAAAAGAAGAGGATTTCTATTGAAAACTTGAAAAATAATTGAAATTTCTCCAGGAAATTTCACTGAATAATTTCAGTTTCTCTAGTCACTTAAGAAAATGTTAAACCCTTTTTTTTTTGTCATTTCATTACCATTCATTCCCACTACTTTTTCATGCTTTCTTTTTTTTCTTCTTATGAAATGAGCATCACCTGAACAAGGAGCCTTGAATGCAGCAAACTCTTTTCACTTTCCTTCAGTTCAGAACATGTTTTAAAAGTTAAGATAATTATATAATTATGCAATAAAATATAATTTTTAAATTTTATTTTCCATTTAAAAGATCATCTTATCGCTTCAAAAGAAAGGTAGGTAACCCATAAGACAAATATAAGCAAGCCAACCTAATTTTTGGGGTTGAGGCACTAACTGAAATTGTGGAATAGCTGATTCCAACTGCCCAGATTACTTGACTCGTTTGAACTTTGACATAAATCTGTATCAAGATTCACATTTATAAGAAACCATTGCTGGAGTCCTTAAAAAAATTCTTCTAGTTACAGACTCAGCTTTCCTATTTATGCATTAAGGTAGCTGGCACTGAGCAGTTCTAATGTCTAAATACTTCCAGTGCTATTTGGGATGAAGTGACTCTTGGTTTGTGAGGCTCCTGAGTGTGCCAGAAGGGGAAGGACATCTTCCCTTCTGCTCATGGCCTGCTAGCTGTATTTTATAGGATAGGTGTCAGGTTTCAGCTTCCCAGACAGTAATGATTCTTGTTATCACGCTATCTATAGCAGTATGGATTAAGAGTATCTTTCTTTAGATATACACAGCTGGGAAAAGCTTTTGAAATGTACAATGTCTTCTTTATGTCTACATCAGTATTCCAACCTTTTTTTTTTTTTTTTTTTTTTTTTTTTTTTTTTTTTTTTTTTTTTTTTTTTTTTTTTTTTTTAACAGGAAAGGACAGGCTGGGGATTCTTCACAGCTTTGCAGCTAGACTATTGCTGAATTTAGCAAGACGTGTGAGCCAGCAGCAGATGCCTCCCTACAGAAGGATCTTTTCACCATTGGGAGGGACAGAAGCTCAGTTCACCTTTTCTTGTCACTTCTGAGCTTTATGGAGACTGAGAAATTCCCCTGTTCATGGGATGTGGGTGCCCCAGGTCTGGCACTGCCCAGCAGTTTTTCTCTCAGTAGCTTAACAGGCACCCCTGAAGTCAGGACATACTGGTGTCTCTAGCTAGAAGTTAGCATCTGATTTGCACAAATGTAAAACGCTTTCTTTTCTGGGTAGGAGAATTACCCTGCTTGTTCTGCATGGGTTCCAGTAAGGTTCCTGTTAGGTCCAAGGAAGGGAGCGTTGGGGCTGTGGGACAGGATGCCATCAGAATAGCCAAGCCAGTGTCAAGAGTCACTTTGTAAATCTGTCATGATGAGGCAGTGTCAGAAATAAGATTTTGATACTGTCCCACATAACATCCTGGTCTCCAAAATTTGACAAGATGCGAATTTGACAGATGGACCAGCCAGAGGGAAAGTAATTGGCCAGATGGCTGCACCCAGAGAGCTGTGGTCAATGTATCAGTGTCCAAGTGAAGGCAAGTGATGAATGGTGTTCCTTAGGGGTCAGTACTGGGACCCGTGGTGTTTAACATCTTTGAATGTGGGATAGAATGTATCCTCAGCAAGTTTTCTGAGGCTGCCAAGTTGTGTGGTGTGGTGTGGTTGACACCTTAGAGAGAAGGCAGGCCATCCAGAGGGACCTTGACAGGCTGGAGAGGTGGGCCCAGGCCAACCTAATGAAGTTCAACATGGCCAAGTGCAAGGTCCTGCACCTTGGCTGGCACAACCCGAGACACAGATACAGGCTGGGGGGAGAATGGATAGAGAGCAGCCCTGAGGAAAAGGACATGGGGGTGCTAGTTAATGAGAAGCTCAACGCAGGCTGCCAGCGTGCACTCACAGCCCAGAGGCCAGCCACATCCTGGGCTGCATCAAAAGAGGTTTGGTCAGCAGGGCCAGGGAGGTGACTCTGCCCCTCTACTTGGAGATGATGCCTGGAATGCTGTGTACAGCTTTGGAGCCTCCAGCAGAGGAAAGATACAGACCTGTTGGAGAGGGTCCTGAAAAGGGCCACAAAGATGACCTGGAATGGAGCCAAAGATGGATGGACCACCTCTGCTATGAAGAAAGGCTGAGAGCATGAGGGCCGCTCAGCCCAGAGAAGAGAAGGCTCCAGGAAGACGTTATAGCAGCCTTCCAGTACCTGAAGGGGCTACAGGAAAGCTGGGGAGGGGCTTTTGACCAGAGTGAGTAGTGACAGGACAAGGGGTAATTATACTGAAAGAGGGTACAGTTAGGTTAGATATTAGGAAGAAATTATTCACTTTGAGGGCAGTAAGATACTGGAATAGCTTGCCTACAGAGGTTGCAGAGGTTGTAGGTTGCCCTCTTCCTGGAGGTGTTTAAGGCAAGGTTGGATGAGGTCCTGTGAGGTCCTTTTCTCAGTGAGAAAAGCTCTGTGCTTGCAGTTCCTTGGTCATGACTGCATCATAATGGAAAACTTACTATCACCTTACTTAGATCATCTTAGTCAGTCACAAGGGAGTTTACAAGAAATGAACAGCAGAAGCAAGTTTGCACTGAACTTATACAAATACAATGTTGTTGGTTTTTTTTTTTTCTTTACAGAACTTGAACTTAGTGAAGAAGAACTAAAAAAGGATGAGAAGAAATGTACTATTTGACAGAGGTGTCAGAGTTCAACACCCTCTGACCAGGTTTTTCAAATATTCTGTACCTAGGGCATTTAATGTTCAGTAGTGTTTATCTTACAAAGAGACTGAACCTTACTCAGAGAAGTTTTGAGGATGCACACAAACACACCACTAACAGTCACACACTCATTTGCACAGCTACACCTGCTCCAGGTGTACACACAGACCTCTGGCCCCTGATACAACACTCATGGATGGCATTTTGTGCCCTCCATTCTGTTCTCTTCAGTTTCTGACACCCAGGCATACCTGCCCTCCTGTGTACCACCCCATCCCTGCTGCTGACACCAGACCCTTGTTTGCCACAGTTGCTGCCTCCAGAGAGGCATGGTCTGTATGGCCAGATGCTGGCACTCAGGCATTCATACACACAAATAAACAAAAAAACAAAAAAACAAACAAAAAAGAAAGCCCCACACCTGAGAGAAGAATTGGACTTTGAGTTTTAGATTACAACAGTACAGACTGTTGTGACCAGGTCCACACAAGTGCAGTTACCTGCCCCTGCTTTCTAGCAACTGGACCTCTATTTTACTATGCATGTTCCAAACTCACCTAGATCCCTTCCTTACCCTGCTTTTGATCCTTCCCATAAACATCCCCTAATAAGTCTTGTGCAAACTCAGAATGTTCATCCCCTTCATCCCATAATGTGTCCATAGCAGAAACACTTCTCAATCCAAAAGGTGCTCCAGCACTGACCCATCTTGCTGGGTTTCATGGCTGGACACTGGTGATAAATCTCTGCTGAGGCAGCCCTGGGAGGTGCCCAAGCAGGGTGTCCACACCTTCCTATGCATCTTTGATGTGGGTTCCCCTGCCTGCCTGACACTGTGTCCCTGTACTGCTCTGGGTTTGTGTAGCCATCTACACAAGCTTTAGGCAGGCTGATGGTACCTGGGATGGGCCTAGCAGCATCTGGGCAGGTTATTGTTTGTGTGCATCCTCAAAACTTCTCCAAGGTTCAGTCTCTTTGTAAGGCAAACACTACTGAATTAATTTTTTTTCAGGTATCAAACCAGCATATTTCTCCCTGAAGTTCCAACACAAGAATTACTGTTTTCTCACACACTCCTTTTTTTTTCCTCCTGCAAAAATAAACACTAAGATTTCAGCAAACCTAATTCAATTTTGATAAGGATCGAAGTAGCTGAAAAAAATGCAGACTGAAGCCACTAAAATGACATTGTCTTAAGTCTTGCTTTCTATTACTTTTTGATGTCAAGTTCTAAATTATTTAAAACAATGTGTGATCTTAAGTAAAAAAATCTCAGATTCTCAGATATGATGATCACAGACAGCTGTAGAAAATCAGTTCTAGATGGAAAACTACACAAACAACATGTTTGCGTAACATGTTTTCACCACTAGGGTTTTTTAGGTTTTTTGGTTGTTTGTTGGGGGGGGGATGTTGGGTTTTTTTGTTGGTTTCTTTTTTCAGTCTATTTATCTACAGTACTCTACTGCAGCTAGGCAGCTAGACTCAGACAACAAAAATGAACTATCACCTCCTTTAAGCTCACAGATAAGTTGAAGACACAACTTATTTAGTTTTCATTTTTCTTAACTTGTTAATTTGATATTTTCCAAGAGATAAGATTTGCAAACCAACATAATAAAAGAACAAAAGTGTTTCATATGCTTGTTGACTTACATTTTCACTAAGCTAAGCAGACCATGATGATTTTCAAAGTAGACCTCCAATGGAATCTTTGATACTTTTGGCTCACTTACATTTGAAACATACTTGGAAACGACATGGGAAGTTTCAGTAAACAAATTTTATTTCCTGTATCACATAGAGTGTCTTTCAGTAAGCTGACTAACATCTATTACTACAAATTACCGTAAATTTAGTTATGAGAGGCAGGTAGGTAAATAGAATTTAGGAGAGGCTGAGGTAAAACAAAACATTAAAAAATACAGATTGCTTTCATACATTGCTATGAATTCGCATGAGTCTTACCATAGTAGCTGAAAAATATACACTACCTGATGCAAAGGAGCATGTGTTTGCTGTGTTTCTTTACAATTTACATTTTCTTGAAAAGGACTGAAGAGACTGGCAAGTAAATAAACTGGGTAAATATTTCATAAGAAGAAACACCAAGTGGCATCCAGATCATCAGTTATGATGGTGTTACAAAACAATCCAGCATTAGGATGTTCCCTTTGGGAAACTTTTTAAGGTGTTGTATGTTGACAATAAGGTTTATTATCCTTGTATGTAAAGTTAAACATGGCTTTTCTGTAGAAAACCATTATGAAACATCAGGATCTTCAAAAGCTTATGCCTGGTATACTTTACATGGCAAAGGGCTAGTACCAGAGAGAAGATTCTTCAAGGAAGAATTGTTATGGCCATGTACATCATATTGCTTGATAAAACACTGCAGAAAAAGTGAAAAAGCAGAAGTATGAAGGAAATACATTTAATGGTAACACATGATACTGAACCAAGACTTTGGTCTTCCTGGTGAAGCACAGTTTGCTTTCATTTGCTTTTTGGTTTTTTTTTAACATGAATCCACTGAAGACCACATACCCTGTGGTACCATCTTGCAGACATTTACCAGTGCAAAATCATTTATGCAAAACACTTTATGTGTAATCAGATTAGGTGCTTAAAGGTCCCAGATTACCTAAATTTACCATAGGACATTCAGATCATATTCAAGAAGTTTTTCAGAGGCATTTATTACTTTATTTCTTTTTTTACAAAATGAAGTTTTGTACTCTTCTGGTGTTAGAGAATAGAACAAGAGTCTAGACCTGACCTTCTTAATGGCTGAGCATTTTTCAGATTCAGGCTTTCAAGCCAAAAACATCACCAGACTTCAGCGATATTTCTTGAGCCCAGGAAAGAATTAAAAATTAAATATTAGGGAAAAAACAACCAAAACCAACCAACCAAAGCAAAATAAAACAAAACAAACCCCAGAAAAATACAGTTTGGAATTTTAGTGAGATGAATCTTAGGACAGATCTCCTACAGCTGTGTACATCTGCCCTACCAAGCCCACATCCAGTCTGCATGCAAGCAGGAAACAATATGGGCTGTTTCCTTGGAAGTGAGTGCCAACTTCCTAAGAGAAGAATTTTCAACATTTGGGACAATGTAATAAATCAAGAAAATCATGAGGATGCAAGTGATAAATAAACATCAGATAGTAACTGCTAATTATATTTATATATATATAAAGAAATAATTGCTACCAAAAGATTAGATGCTTTTCACTGAAATCTAGATCTGAATGTTAATGATAAAAATATTTAAAACAAAATATCAAAGAAAATAATTATTTAGTCTGGTGAATCATAAATATGGAGGGAGTTCTGCTTCTGGATGTAATTATGTTTCTGGAATGAACTAAGGTCCTAATTGACATTCCTTGGGCAAAAAATAACTTAGGCATGTAATGATTTTAAAGTGTGTCCATGAACCCCATTGACTTCACTGGTATTTAGGGAAATGTATAATGTTAAACACACACTGTGCTGCTTTGCTGAACATGGATGTTTTCTAGTAATGAAGTCCAAGAGGATTTTAATAACTTTGGTTTTATTGATTCAATGGAAAGCAACTACAATTTTATCGGGTTATAAATAGCATCTGAATTAATACGGCCATAAAAGAAACCATAAATATAAGGCAACATGAAGAAACAAAACAGAACAAAACAAACAAACAAAAAAAAACAACCACAAAACAATAAAACCAAAGACAAACCTCTTTTCAAAAGTGGCAAGTGCCCAAGGGAATCTTCCTACTGCTTGCAATGAAAAATGTTTTGTATTTTATGGAACAATTAAAAGTGAAAAGAAATCTATATAATTCAGTCAAATAAATTAGAGGGATTTTTAACCCTTAAAAAGAGCTGGGAAATTCTAGGAAAAACTATGAGGAAAAGAACATTTGTGTTTTTCAGTGACAGCTCCTCCCCACAAAAACCCCTACATAGGAACAGAAAGTAAAAAGAGCATGACAATACATGTGTGCTTTTATTGTCTTTTATTGTCTCTTTCGCTCAGCATATTTTTTGGGTGTACTCATTACGTTTTTAACAGTGACCTAGAGTAACTCTAGATTAGAGTAACTCTATAATGGCATTTCATGCTACATCAAAATTATGTCAGGCCAGAGAATTCTGAGAATTTTAGCTTTGTACTCACATCTCTCTCTTGTTCATTTTTATGCATACCTTCATCTTATTAGCTACAGATCAAATCAGCTGTTCAGATATGCTAGTGCAGGTATCTATATGGAGACTATTCACTTTATATTTGTCTGAGAAATGTCCCACCTCTGCTTGCAATAATCTAGATAAGATTTATAAACTGTTGACTCAGTTAAGGTAGCATATCATAAACAAAAAAGTATCATGCTGAGAGGTAGAAGTAGTGAGAGCAGTTTAAGCGTGGTTCATTATAGGAAGTAAAATTGTGAAATATTACTAACAAGTAAAAATAATGCATTCATAAAAGCAATTTTTAAATGATTGATTTTCATAGAAATAAAATATTGGTAAATTATTTTTAATCGGAATCACTCTGTTGTCCTGATTTAGAAGGTGGCATACCTCAACCCTTATATGAACACATTTGGGTAGGTAATAAAAAACAATAATGGAATAGGAATTGTATGCCAGTGATGATTACTTCTTCAATCAATTTTGTACTGAGAAAAAGATGAATAGAACTATACCCTGAGGAAACATTCAAATATTAGTTAACTTAAAGCTTTTACTTGAACTAAAGTATGCTGTATTTCCCAAGAGCAGTCAAGTACCTTACAGTTTCATACATTGTTATTTTAGGGAGAAAATAGACAAGAAATCAAAATGTTTTTTAACAGGTTGAATTATTTATCATTATGAACTGATGAACTGGCCACCATAGTTTTTTTAGATGTTCAATTAATGTTTAGATTGTCAGCAGATTAACTACTAAATATCACTTTGCCTTATAAAATATTGTTTCATTTTCAATGGAATGGGCTTTAAAATAATAGTTACATGATATTTTAATTTTTCTTATTTGTGCCAAGAAAAAATGAACTAACTCAGTCTTAACAGGTACTGTCAGAAGTTCAAATGTGTAATAATTCTAAGGTATATTACTTTGCATCTTGCTCTGACCGAAAGGTTTCCTGATGTTTATTTTTTCCCAATATTGCCTATTCTAGGTTTCACAAATTACCAAAAAGTAAGTTTTGGTTAGTTGGCTTGAGATTTCAGTCAGGGGAACAAGCAGGGAATGAGTTTCTTAATTTAGTTAATTCACGGAGAAACCATCAATTCACACATCATTTGATTGCTGGGTTTGCCTTGTGCAAGGTTTTTGCCTCCACTGGGCATAGCTAAATGCATCAAATTTAGGTTGTTTCACATCTCATTATTTCCTCTTCTCGGCACCTGGCAGGCAATAGACAGATCACCTGCTATCTTTCTCAAAGGACTGAAAGCATAGGTGGCAATTCAGTCCCACTAATCTTTTTTAATCCCAGTTACTTTGCTTACATCTTCCCTCTTGCAATGCACAATTGAAGTTAGGGAAGATCTTGTTATTCCTGCTAACTGTAGGATTCTTTTGCCCTTACCATGATGCCATTTGCCTTTTAAGAATTACAGAAATTTAGATACTATATCATTGCTCTTTTGTAAAAATATAAAGCACAGCAAGTAGGGGCTCAGAGAAAATTGTAGTTATTGCTAATGATAACTACTGAAAAACAGTTAATTAGTCAAAATAAATGTGTCGTAATCATGGATGTGGCAACAGCTGACTCACTTTTTCTGTGTTAAACTGTCACAAATTACGCAGATATGAAAGCTATGTTCCACTTCTTCCCACTTCCGAAGAAAAATACGTAAAATATTTCCACAGCTGCTATAATTTCATAGCCTCTGAGATCTGGTGACACAGCTAGGTTTTGTTGTCTAATTTAATATGTGGGGCCATACAGAACAATTACAAAGTACAGTTCCTCCAGTTTGCTTTGAAAAACTTAAGCATAAACTTGTATTCTCCATGACAGGCATTGGCATTGTATATCCAAATTTATAAAGTTGAAGCGATTGCTGGCTTTTTATCAAGTCCACTGTAAATTGGGTGCAAGAACCAGCCAGGCTCTTGGGTTTAAAGCTTCTGTGATTAATTTTTTTCTATCTTCAATTGTAATTGAATCTTCAGAATTACTGTGGGAAGAGACCTTGCAATATTATGTTCATTCTTTTTCATTTTCAGAGATTAAGAAAAGTGTGTTTATTATTTTAAGAGGTTATTGCTCTCTCTTTAATTTCAGCCTGTCATCCATATCCATTGCTCTTGAATTCACTTATATATGACAAGCTGCCCTAAACCATTGCAACTGTGCATCTGAATGAAGAGATAGAGGAATATCTGAAAAGTTCATAGAGTCACTAAAATAAAACTCTTCTTCCTTCAGAACCACATTAGGGTGATGAAATGCATTAGTTTTAATTAAGCAATGGAAGTAGAGCTTTGTAAGTAAGCTAAGCAATGTATGAGATATGCAAAATCTTACTAAAAGAATTTCATGCCCCTTATGACTTAGGTTTCATTCTGCAAGGTACTTCTGTCTGATGCAAATTTTCCTTGACAAGTTTTCAACACATTTTTGATCCAGACTGAAAAGATGTTGAAAAGACATGAAATTAATAAAAAAAAATACTAGTAGCTGTACTTAGAAATGAAACTAATTGCAAAATCCTTATCATTCCTCTTATAGAGACCTTACCCCACACATCTGAGTATGCAGGAAGGGTCTCTGAGAACAGTGGATTATTTATTTTAATTTGTGGTCTTTCTTAAGATATATTTGCCTCTATATTGAAAGATTTTAGTTATGTTATAATGATAAGCAAGATTTTTTGCCAAATCATTCTATAACAGTTGATGGGCCTCCTGAGAGTAAAGACAGAGCAAAGCCAAGCAGAACATGGATGCTCTCCTTATCAAAGTAAAGTGAAAGCATACACTGGAATTTCTCAAAGTGCAACAATGTAGCAGGTCACAGGGAATCAAAAGCTCCCTTGTTTTATTCCTACTGGAAAGCCTTTGATTGAAACCTGTGTATTTTTTTCTGGCCTTCATTTAATTTCAAATAGAAGTTAAAGAACATCTCACATGTTCAGCAGTACGAGTTTCCTGACGTAATATTTCTGTTAGACAGGTTCGGAAGGATAATGACACTCTTCTTCACCTTTTAAGCAGTTTTAATTTGCAGGAAATTTGTAGTAATATGCTTCTGGGAGTTTTCTTTTTCAGTTATCCTCAAAACTGTGAGAAAGATATAATAGATTTTATCATTTACAAAATCTACATCCCTCATCAGTTGCAAGCTAAAAATAGTTTTCTACAGGTAGGTATGGCCATAAAGTTTTCACCATTAAACCATTTTCTGCAGCTGGGCATAGTCAGAACATTCACTCTATTAAATTGATATTCAATAGAAAATTAATTTTTCAGCTGAATGCATGTGTACAAAAAGATAGGTATATATAAAAGCTAGAAGAGCTTGAAATCTAGAAATATCCCCAGGACAGCAGAGTTATTGGAAATAACTTATTCTATCAAAATGCAGATTTTAGTTGGAGAAATCCTGTTAGCTTACACAAGACGCAGAGGGTTTTTCTGGGAAGAAAACTACAATGAGCTCCACAAATCAGCACCAGATTGTGGAGCTATTTTATACTTATTTAATTTTTTAAATTATTTTTTAACTATACAGCCTTTTGCTTTCAGCTACAGATGAAAATGTGGAGCTATTGTCACTACAGTGATCATAAAGAGTCCCATAGATTAGCCTGAAATTAATCAATTTTGAAATGATGCAAGCAGCAACAGTTTCACTAAGAATAAAATTCTTGGTTTCTGGCTTAGATAAGCACATGTTTTGTTACAAAAGTAAATTGATTTTAAGAGCATTTAAAGACATCAAAACAAGGAAAACCTCTTATGTGTTTTTTTTACTTGAAAACAAGAAAAGATGCTGTGATTAATAATTCAAACCACTAAACTCATTATTTTTGCAAAAAGGAAATTCTAACACCCCCAGAGGGACAATTCAGAACTGTTGTACACATGACCTGTATATTGCCATAAATTAATTAGTATGGGAAGTGAATGCATTAGCATGATTAATAAGGGTTTTATAGGTAATAATGTGTCTAATTATATGGGGAAATATATATATGTGGTTGTCAAAGTTGACAAAAATACCAAAGTAGTGTTCTTATCAGTTTGACAATAATGTGGAAATCAGCATCTGCTGAGAGTAACTGTATACAAATTTCTGAATAAATATCAATCATTAAGCTCATATTATCATGACCAATGAAACAAACTGTTATCCAATGCTTATGATAAGCCTTTGTTGCAAGTCATTTAGAGCTTTTTAAGACACTCAGTTCACTAGGTTCTTTCACAGATTTCTATGACTCCTCTTTTTCTGGGATCAGAACTTCATAACTAAAGATACACAAGCCCTCTACTGAGATGCTCAGAGGTTATGTTTTTTTTCCAAGCCCTACAAACTGAAATATTTTTTCATATTTCTAGATGTCACTCTGGAAACCTCGCATAATCAGACTATTTCTGGAAATACCAAGCTTATAAAAAAATAATAATAATTTTTCTTAAAGTTTTTTATCAAAGAGAACATTTTTTAAAAATGTTTTTGTTACAAAAGAGAACTCAGATTTCTTTTTTTACACATTTAAACCTAGGGCTTAAAGTCTCGCTCTGCTACTGATCCTCATAGCCAAGGAGAGAGTTCTGAGATACCCCCCTTTTGTACATTTCTACATTTAACCTGAAAAGATAGAATTCTTTCACTTGAAGGGTAGAATTTTTTGCATATGGTGGATGAATTATGCTGGAAGTTTAGGAAGAAATTAATCTTTAGTATATCTGAAAAAATTGTCTCCAAAAAATTGGAACACGCAATAGTCAAAATTCAAGTTTAAAAAACTCTGCATATCGCAAATATATTCCGAAGCTTTTAAACTTGCACTTATCATTTCATCTGTTCTTCAGAGTGGAACAAATGAACAGGAATAGTACTGCTGACAAGAACAAAGTTACAGTGCATCAGGTGTGTAGGTAGGTTGTTCATAACGATAATAGTTGTGAAATCTATGTTGAAATTTATGATGTCAAATAATAGATAGATCTCTTTACGTGTCTTAGGATGGCATGTTCAACAACGCTATAGTTTGCAACTGTCAGAACAAGAAAAAACAAATTTGTACCATAGCACTTTAAACTGAGGCACTGAAAAAAGTTTTACACAGCAACAAAGCAGATCCCCATGTTAGCAGTGCTGCTGCTGTGCACCAAATCGCACATTCTAGGAATTATATGTTCTATTTGCTTTATTTTTTACATTATCTTCTGCATATATGCAACTATATTTTTAGTTAATCAGATTAATTTTTTTTTTTTCAGTGGAAATGACCCTAAGAAAAAGCATTTAAAGAAAAAATAAAAGTATTCAGTAGGAAACTATTCTTATTGCTGCAGACTATTAGTATTGAAGTTGTAGACTTTTTATCAGGAGATCTTTCTGCTTTAATCCCAAAATTATTCCTACTTTGAACTCACAGAACTCACCATTAAGTTTCTACAATATTTGCATCCTGGTTTCCTAAAGGGCTGTTTCCCCTTTTATGGAATACTTGAAGAACTGAGATCAAATGGAATCTTGTGCTCTGTACCTCTCAATATTGAACACTTTCAGGGGAGGACGCTGAAAAAATAGTCTTTAGTTTCCCTAGCTGCTCTCTCTAAATTCCACCAAAACTTTGACTGAGAGCTGTCTCACTGCAGTACACCAGATACAGAGGGCTGGGCAGCAGCAATGGGATGCCATGGGTGGTTGAAGGGGAAGAAGATAAGAGGTGGTTTTGTTATAGAAATAAGTGAGGTAGCAATATTTTTTCTAATCATTGTGTATTGATTCCTCTTAGTCTGGTTATCAGAAAATCTTTGGATGATATTTTTCTTTTCTCCTACCAAGTATCAGACTTAAACTACGTGGAGTATGGATCCCCCAGATATCCTGTTCTGTATCTTCCTAGATGTCTGGGCACACAAATGGTGCATTAGGGTGCTGTGAAGGCCACAGTTCCCTCAGGCCAGGACCACTAGAAGCTCCTCATGTGGGGAGTTCAGGGCCCATCCCAGCCCCACAGCAAGGAGCAGGGAAGCTGAGGAGGCACCATGGCAGCCCCAGACATGAGGCAGATTGCTGGGGATGGCACGTGCTGAGATGCATTCCTGGGCCATTGACAGAGTGAGGAGAGTCCCAGAAAGGCTTGGAAGGGACAAGCAGGGCTAGGGATACCCCCAGAGACCTGACATAATATAACATGTTTTACCCTAGGAGAATACTTCTGAATTATCACTATCATAATAATTTGCCTAATTTGCCATTCATAATATAATCTTTTTTAAACGATTCAGTATTTCTTCTTTTTTACTGTTGATTATATTTTAGAAGTTTTATTAATTCTTCTAATTTCATTTTATTTCTTGAAGCTTTTGGCATAAAATTTTTTACTGCAGTAAAAAAAAACCAAGACAAACAAAAACTAAACAAAACCCCCCAAAGCTAATTATTAAATCCTTCTTCTTTCCCTGTTTTGCTTTGCCTTCAATCTCTTTAAGAAGTAAGCGAAAAATTATTAAGTTTACATCTGAATAGATTACCTCTGTAATACTCCAGCAACAATTTTCAAAGGAATCAAAAAAGAATAATCCTTAGCTTTAGGAAAATTATACATGACCCCAAAGAATAACTGGTAACAAAAAGGATAGGTTTTAATTAGCGTTTCTTCAAGACCATAGGCTCATGACCATTCTGTAGATTAAATGACAGGTAACCAGGTTAAAAGGAGGGATTTTATAACTGTGACAGTCAACAGAAATGCCACCCTGGACTGTGGTGGGCAGACTTTGACCTCTTTCAAAGACTGGTTGACAGAGTCCCTTGGGACAGTCCTGAAGGGCAGAGAAGTCCAGGAAGGTTGGACATTCTTCATGAAGGAAGTCTTTAAGGCACAGAAGGTCCCCCTGTGCCCAAAGACCAGCCAGAGGGAAAGAAAACCTTCCTGGATGAATAGAGAGATCTGGCTGTGAGTCAAAGGAAAAAAAAAAGAGCTTATGGCCTTCAGAAAAAGGGGCAGGCCACTCAGAATTACTACAAAGATGCTGTGAGGCTATGCAGAAGAACCAAAACTGGACTTGAAATTAAGCTGGCTACAGTTGTCAAAGATAACAAGAAATGCTTCTAGACTTCATTAGCAACAAAAGAAGGACTAATGACAATCTCCATACTTTATTGGATGCAGGGTGAAACACAGTGATCAAGGATGAGGAGATGGTTGAGATATTTAATGCCTTCTTTACCTCAGTTTTTAGGAATAGGACCTCTCGTTCACTGGGTACCCAGTTCCCTGAGCTGGAAGACAGGGATGGGAAGCAAGTTTGGAACCTCCATAATCCAAGAGGAGATGGTATTGACCTGTTGCACCACACAGACATACACAAGTCTTGGGGGACAGATGGGACACACCCAAAGGTACGGAATGAGCTCACAGAAGTGCTTCCACTCTTATTTGCCTGCAGTCTTGGGTAACTAGGGAGGTCCCAGTAGACTAGAGATTGGCAAATGTGACCCTCCCCCCCCTGCCTAAAAGAAGGGCTGGAAGGAGGATTCAGGGAACTACAGGCAGGGTAGTCTGATCTTATTGTGGGGCATCTTGAGTGCCATTATTCAGCACTTGCAGGACAAACAGGACACCAGGCCCAGTCAGCATGGGTTCATGAAAAGCGGGTCCTTCCTGACAAATATTATATCTTTCTATGACAAGGTGACTCACTTAGTGGATGAGGGAAAAGCTGTGGATGTTGTTTACCTGGACTTTGACACTGTTTCTCACAGTATTCTCCTGGAGACACCCATTGTATATGGCTTAGACAGGTGTGCACTTTGCTGGGTAAAAAAATGTCTTGATGTTTAATCACAGCAACAAAGCTGGTCTAAGGGAACAGGGGCTGTTTAGCCTTGAAAAAAGGAAGCTGAGAGGAGACCTTCTCTCTCTCTACAACTACCAGAAAGGAGGTTGTAGTGAAGTGGGGGTTGGTGTCTTTTCACTAGTAACAAGCAACAGGACTAGAGGAAATTATCTCAAGTTGCACCAGGAGAGGTTTAGATTGAATATTAGAAGAAACTTCTTCACTGAAAGGATTATAAAGCACTGGAACAGGCTTCCCAGGGAGGTGGTTGAAGGCTGTAGATGTGGTACTTCAGAACATTATTTAGCACTGGACTTGTCAGAGTTATAAGGCTGGACTTGATGATAAAGGTATTTGGCAGCCAGAACGATTCTGTGGTTCTGAGATGGACCCTCAGAGTCCAAGGTAGTTCTTCAGCTTGCATGGGCTGTCTCTGGTATCTGCTGAGAATGAGCAGCTGAATCCCTCAAGCAGCAAAAGGGGCACAGAAGACCTTGAGCCTTAAGTGTCACCAAACCACATCGATCTCCTGTGTGAATCCACTGTTCCTGTTTGCAAACTTTTAATCTCTAGCTCCATTCACCATTAATGGAAGCATTTACTAAGTCTCCAGCTGGGGTTGCAGCTGGCAGATTGCTGTTAGCACACAGCATTCACAATGCACTAATTCAGTGGACTTTGGCTGCTGGCCTATTTTCTGCCCCTAAATCCATAGTTTTATTTGATTCTCTGACCCCTCCAAACTCTGCTAGGCTGAACACAAAAGCATGATAACACACACATAAGGCAGCTCTCACAAAGCTCCTGCTTCGGTATTGCTATAGAGTCTATTCACCACTAGTCTGTTTCATAAATTCATAAGCTTCAAAAATTATCTTTATAAAAATGAAGCTACAAAGGCTTATTCTGGGGAAAAAAAACCCCAAACAAACAAACAAACAAAAAACTCAAAAAAAACCCCAAAAAACCCCACAAACTTAATTGCCACCCAAAGCCCACCAAACCTCAAAACCAAAAAAAATCTGCATTTTTAAGGAGTTCAATCATTATTGCTAATGGTGGAAAGAGGACAATTTATATTATTCTTCCATGGTTAGCCAAAGCTGTATATTATATGTTGAATTTTAATCTTAATTTAAAACTAAAATAAAGCCATTAGGGATTCAGTGGTCAAAAAACGGTAATTGACAGTGGTGCTGCTGAACTCTGACAAAGCTAATACTGCAGGCTAAGTGAACATATGTACCTTGTACAAATATGTCTTTCCACTCAGTGACCCAGAGTATGCTGGAGGTAACACAGTCACATAGTGGCCCTTATTTAACTTAGTTTTCCAGATGAAATGTAACTCTAAAACATGCTTTCTACATACAGGTTTCTCTGCTAAAATATCACCCATTTCATAATTTTCCCCAGTGCCGTTCTTTGAAATACTATTATTTTAAAGACTTTATATCTGAAACTACTATATTAAACTAAATATCTTTAACAAAATATGTAGAAAAGAGAAAATATTATTTTGCAATAAAAAATGTCTGCAGTAAGATTCTGACTGGATAAAAGGATAAACTACCCTTGAGGAAGTTTTGTAAAGTTTAAACCTTTTATAGTAAATAGTGGCTGATAAAAAAAATAAAGCCAAAAAACAAAGAATGTTTTCTTCTTGGATAATGCAACGTAGTGTCCATCTCATAGGAAAGACAAGATAAAACTCTTAGGATTTGAAAACTCAGAATAGCACAGAAAATTTTCAAACCCAAAACATTTCAAAACATGCTCCGGAAATTGATATAGACTTTTGGTTTGATATTTTTTTAGAAAAAAAATTGGATTAAGTAGGAAAAATCAGGTACTGAATAAAGCTTGACTAAAATGTTCGTGAGCAGTGCATCTTTTGAAAAAATCAAATGACTTTAGGAACTCCTGTGATGGCATGACATGCAAATTTTAGAAAGGGACACATTATTTAAAGACTCTCTATAAAAAAAACCACTTCAAAATATGTCATAATGATATCTCTTCAGTGTCATAGCTAAAATAACACATAGATTACAGAGTAATTCATAGATTCTTTGCTTTGTTAAAAATTCTCTCTGAAACATATGAAACAAGAATACCACCCCTTTATGGTTATGCGATGATATAATTCACTTATGTGTTATATAAAGCTCTCTGGTCTCTCTGGTTAGCATAACCCTACCACAACAAAATATGATCAAAAAAATTATCTGTGTTTTGGTGAAGTGATAGAGTCATGGTTTTTGTGACTGAAGATCTAAATGCACATCCCATTGTACTCATATTACAGCACTGGCAGCTCAATTTGATTACCCTTACTTGTAGTTTTGACATCTATGATTATATCTTTACTGATGTATACGAGATGAAATGTAGACAAAAAGCTGTCAGGAATCCAGGTGATCAGGGTGGCATAGATTGTGATAGCTTATTTGCTTTATTCTCCTTGTTCTTCAGTCAGCTTTATAATTTTTTCATATCACCTGATGAGCAAGAACTAGAACATGTTTGGGGATTTTTTACTGGTAAACTAGTAACTGTAATAAAAAGTTAATAATTTAATTAATTCTTCAGGAAATTATCCATATGAAAGTTACTAGTACTTCTGTCCCTTCTGCAGCCTATTTAGCTTTTTCTTGCCTGTCACAATCAATCTTTCATACTATTTTGAAGTACAAGGCATATTCATAGTCAGATATTGCTGCTGAATCTTCGGAACTGAAGCATTATTGAATGAGCAAAACGTAATTTTAGATTTAGTCTATAATATTGTGTCATGGTTGTAATTAACAAATTACAACAGAGCTCCTATGGGAATTGCATATTACAGCCATATCATTGCTCATTTTTTTCACCCATGATTAATATTACTACACTGAACATAAAAGGAAATTATTAATGATTTATCTGCAAATTGCTTAATACAGATGGTAATAGTGCAGGATAGAAGAAGTTAAGTTAATCTATGTTTATAAACTACTCTACATAGAAAAGGCAAACTAAACCACTGTTGATTAATTTTCTAGTGAAAAGAAAAAAAATTGTCCTTCAAGGAAGAGTAAATCCATATTAATTATACTTCAGTTACTTCAAACATATTTATACTTACATATAAGAATAAAATGTATTAATATTTTCTTACACTCAGCTCTTGGACTTTGCAGCCTTCACACTAAATTTCTGGCTTGCAGTGGAAGCAAACAGCAAAATAGCAAATGATAGCAGGTGTAGAAATAGACTTGTACCTTCACCCTCTGGATTTACAGGCCCACCAACATCCATATTTTCCTTGTATATTATCACAGACTCCAAGTCCATCTAATATCTTTGCTCAGATCCTAGGCCCTTCATCCAGTTACTGTGTCAGATCTTGAGACTTTTCGTGTTTTCAGGTGATGGTATCCTTCTACTACCTGCTAGTCCAGCCTAAGTATGGTTCACTTCCCATATGGTTCGCTTCCACACCCTCCCACACAAAATATGGGTGCCATCTGTAGCCAGTTCCAAGACCAATGGGATCCTCAGTTCCACAGTTTCTCACTCCAGTGACTGGCACTGACATCTCTCATGCTATTTACTGACAAGTCCCTCTTGAAGGTTACTAGTGGCTCACACATCTGTACCCAGAATGGAGAGCACTCATAGAAAAACTAGTTAGGAATAGATTTTAATAAAAATACAGGACATGACCTGAGAAGTAAACCAGCCAGCAGCTTACTCAGACTCAGCCTCTCTTGTCCCACCTCCTCTCCTCTCCATTTCCCATGCTTGTTTTCCCCATTCACATTGACCCCTCACTTTCTCCACTTTTGTTTCATCCCATATAAGCAGCCCACCTCAAATTACTTTTTCCCTACTGCACTCATTTCTCTTATGTCTCTACCCAAAGTTAGTATTTCACAGATTTTGTTTGCTGAGGGTCTGATGGCCTTGCAAGATAACACTTCTCAAAAGATCACTAACTGGTCCCTCAATTATTTGGCTGTCTCTCTCACCTCACTACCTCTTAAGCATGTGTGAAATCTTGCCAGCTCACACAGCACAACCCATAACACTTATCAGCCTCTCACTTTGTTATCTGCCATGTCCAGCAATTTTTCATGCCATGTCCAGCAGCTCCTCATGGTGAGTTTAGTTAACTAAATCTCAGGCCATGTTCTAGCGTTTGCCAGTGGGCCTCACCATCTGTACTCTGCCCACTCTTCACAGAAGTTTCACCTGAGTTCAGAAGGTGCTTTTTCCCTGCAGGTCAGAACACAGTAAAATTGGATTAGTAATTTTTAACATTTACTGCTCAGCACAAGAGTCTTTCTTCTCAGCCCCAGACAAAACCTGCTTGTGCCACATAGCTCTTACAAGAGAAAAGCTGGTTTCAACAGTGGAACACAAACATTCATTCTACCATCCACCCGGCCCACAGCAAAAGGGAATAGTCCAGAAATAAGATAAACATACAAGTGAATTGAGAAGTGATACTGGTTGTAGGTAGAAGTAAATCAAAACTTGCATCTTGTAAGGGATATATACTCCCAGAATGGATGAACGGTGTTCTGAAGTATCAGCATATAAATATCAGCATACAAAATGGAAATCCATATATAAATGAAATATCAGCATCTATATGGAAACCAAACAATCAAAACAATTGGATAGTGGACAGGAAAGAATAAAGAAATAATAGCAATATACTAGTGTATGCCTTAAATTCGGGAAAAAAAGAAATATATATATATATACCATGCTTAAGCTTAAATAACAGCAGCAGAAAGATCATACTTAATTACTTTGCTAAAGAAAAAACAAAACAGAACAAAAAACCCAAAAAACCCAAACCAAACAAAAAATTTATAGATAGACAGTATAATCAGCAAGCATTTTCACAGGAAAAGTATCCATGCCTTGGCTAACCCTTCTTGTTGCTAGCCTGAAATTGCATGATTTAATTACTTAATACACAAATTTAATCAAAGTCTTCTTTGAGTAAGAATTTTTGGCTTAAATCTGTAAAAGAATAGGATCTTCATTTCATCTAGATCTAAAGAAATTTACACTTTTTTTAGTGTTTTTGATGTTTGTTCAAATAATTAGATTAATATTATTTCCCATATTTGAGCTACTACTCTTAAAAAATAAAATAATCAAAGCTGTGACTGCTATAGTGCTCATATACCCTGGTAATATACAGTCTCAAAAAAGCACTGGTGTGAAAATAAGATCAAAGAAAGAATCCTGGAGATCACTGTGCAATAATACAAAAGTTTTCATTGCTAGACACATAAATGAGATCAACTAGAACATATTGTTTACGATCCTGAAAACACTGTGTGTTAATAGGAAAAAAAAAAATTCCTTTTTGTAATTACTAGAATAATTTAATCCAGCAACTATACTTTCAGAAATGGATGTTGGATTAAAACATTGCCTGGCACTGACAGACTTTATGGAAGTGCTTTTTAATGCATATACAATCTCTAGTTGTGTACTCTACTGAACCACCTGCTTGTGTGATGACACGACCAGGAATACATTTTTTTTATACCTAGGTCTATTGGTTACATGTGCAATTATTTGTGTAGAGAATGGTGTTATTTTAACACTCATTCCTAAAACCCCATTAATAGGTCAGGATTAAAGGGAGGAGAATATGCATAGAGGGGAGGAAATACAGGAACAGTTCAGCTCACTCAAGCAATGAAAAGAAGAAAAAAAAGAGAAATTTGAAAAGATGCATCCATCTCTAAGGTTTGGAGAGTATTTGGCACATTGCACCACCTTAGCATTTTGGTTAATGTTTGAAGCTGTTAGAAACTAACAACATGTTTGTAAGGCAATCAATACTGTAGAATAGTCTGTTACCTCCAAGGCATACCAAGTCCTCAATAAACTAACTGGATTCTTTTCCCATTACTTTAAGGTTAGCCTTATATATTTCTTATTATTCTTACATAGTTCAAAGTTGAAAGCAAGTCCATATGCTGCTATGTCTGGACAAGCCATGTCCCAAGAAAGGTATAAAAAAACAAATAAAAACATCCATACTTTTAGAAATTAATGCTGGGATGTGTGAAGGTTTTTTTGAGGCTGGAAATTGTTCTTAGTTGCTTAGGAATTTTTTCAGCTTTCTCTGAATTCCAGGCTTGGAGCTGGGATGCTGGCCCTGCACCTGTCTATAGAACTGCAGATGGCTGATGTAACACAGGCTATTGACTTCAAAACAGGAAGGAGGAGAAGAACCAGATTGCTCATGTGAGATGTACACACAATTTCAAAATGCTAATTATTTGTTCCTTAAAATATTATGAAGGCTTGCACACTTACAACTGGGATTCATCTGCATGCATCATTTAAGTCCTAATGTATACCTTTGGCAGAGGAGGAAAATCTGGTCAGAAATTACACACTTGTAATTGTACACAAAGTGATTTGCAGTGTTATTCAATAATCTATTGAGCCTCTTCCAGTGAAAAGAAAGAATCACATACAGGAGGAAAAACAGCATACAGATTAACTTAAATAATGACTCAAGTGAGTATTTCTTTTTCATAGTAATGAAATTGTATCATGAAATAAACATACATCAAATAAACTCACCATCTTTAGCATTAAAAAATACCAAAGAAATTAGCAGTATATAAAGGCAATGTCACTGTCCTTATGCAGTTAACAAGAGATATTAGAATATTCAGAATATTTACTTAAGAACAGTGGACTATTAAAGGCCCAAAATGGCAGACCAGTAATTTGAACCTTGTTAGTACCCTTCCCATGAAGAGGGGTTGGAACAGAATGATCTTTAAGGTCCTTTCCAACTCTAACCATGCCATGATTCTATGATTCTATGATTCTGTTTACTGCTTCTCTTTATCTCTACACCAAATTCTGAGTTCAATGGTTTGATTAAAATAGAACACTGCAATTCTCTAAAAAATCGAATCTTTTCTTAAATACATTATTTGCTGAGAACTTCAATTTGTTGCAAACATCAAAAAAATTTCAGTAGATATTGACTATAATTCTTAATCTTTCCACACTCTTGCAGCAATGCACCCGATGTCATCACATACAAGCCTGCAGCTGACGTGTAATCTTGCATTTAATATTTGCAAAGTCAGTAGATCATTGACTTGCAATGTGTGTCAGGAGAGAAAGAGAAAGCAACAAGCATCTCCTGCCAAGACTAATCGCCATTACCCCCCTAAGCAGATCTCAGATTTGACTGCACATCTTAATATAACTTTCAAGTGAAAAATCAAAGTGTTCAGTTTTTACTGAAATCAGTAAATGAAAGGCGATATTATTTGATATGTTCAAGAACCCACAGAAGACTGGTCCACAATCCTCACACAAGCCTTTTGAGACTACTCATGAGACAAACTATCCATGTGATATTGAGGTCAACCAAGAAATTATGTATGGCATTTGGAAGTTTGTACTAATTAACAGCAAAACATTGCCACTTGATTTGGAAAGAGAAATTCAAATAATATAACTACAAACTAACCAAATTATCATGTATTTCACGATGAATTTTCCTTTAGAATAATGACCAAAGCTGCCAAGGATTTTCAGTTAAGGTCTTGTTCAGGTAATTTCTTGCATTGTATGACTAAGTTTCAAAATCTTCCATCTTCAAAACACTGAAACCGAACACTTCACCAGTACAAGGAAAGCCTAATAGTTGTTCAGCAATCATATTGCAATGTGTTTTGCCATAAATTCCTTCCTGTTATGAAAAAAGCCAACAGGTTCACAGCAGAGAAAGATACCCGCATGCCAGTGCCTGCTGAGATGCAGCAGAAACTGAGAAAGAAACTCAGTAATAGATCAACTTGCCACCATATTGTTTGCAATATTTATTCCATAGCAAAAATAAAATACACTTTTTCAGGATATAAATTACTCTTATCTTCTCAAAAACCAAGAACTAAGAGTGTTTACCACAGTTTCATGCAGATGCATGCCTCGGTGGTGACGTGAGAGTTACTGGGGGAAACGGGGGAGGAATGTGGTATTAATTTTCCTGTATATTTGTATATATTTAGTAATTTTTCCTATTTATCATTACTGTTTCATTAAAGTTGCGTAGTTTATTCCAACCCATAGTCTCTCTCCCTTATTCTCTCTCCTTTCTCTATCAGGGAGGAGAGGGGGATTAATAGAGAGCATCTGTTACTCAGCTTAATTGCCGGGACAGTGTTAAACCGTGACAGAGCTGCAAGTGACATTGCCTGCTCATATGTAATTTCTCATCTAGCAATATCCCCAAGTTCTTCTGTGCAGGGTTGCTCTCAATAAGTTAATCCCACAACTGTACTAATATTGGGAATTACTGCAATCTGAATGCAGGACCTTGCACTTAGTCTTGTCTTCATGAAATTCACATGGGCCTACTACTCAAGCCTGTCAAGGTCTCTCAAGCACCCCTGCACCACTCAGGTTGATGTCATTCATCTGCTAACTTGCTGAGGGTTCACTCCATCCCACTATCTATGTCACTGATGGAGGTATTAGATAGTACCAGTCCCCAAGTGGACCCTTGAGGGACATCACTCATTACTGGTTTCCATTAGGAGATCAAGCTGTTGCCTGTAACTCCTTGGATTCATATATATACACATGCAAAGCAGTCTCCATTGAAATTATTGAAAAACATTTAATATTCTCACTTAAATGCATATACATACATAAATTTTATTATAAGTTTTCATATACAAATAAACTTCTTGTGCTGTCATCTCAAAATTAAGATATATATATGTTCGCATATATATAAAAGACAAACTTACTTTGAGAAATACTTTTAAAGATTTTTATTTTTATAACCTTCTGGTAGGTATTTTCTTCCATTATTTTGGGGAACAATCAGCAAACCACAATTCAGGTCCCACACCTACAAATACCTCCCTACTGTTTGCAGCACAATACAACCTTATTTTTCTTGTAGTTATCAATCAGAATGTAGTCTAGTAAATTATACAGAAATAAGCAAAGTTCTCATGCTTTGTGAGTAAAACACTAAAGTCAGCCTCAGTTGCCAAATAGTTGATGTAGCAGCTAAATAAAAACCTCTTAGTGAAACCTGAGACATCCACTTTCTTTATACATGCAAACCAGGCTCTGCTCTTTTGTGTTCATTCCCTATCTCTTTAGAATGCTTACAGCTCTCAGTAACACCTACTGACATAAAGTCTTAGGGTCAGCATCAAATCCCGTTAAAATAATCTGAAGGGCTCTTTTTGAGTTCAGTGGGCTTTAAATCAGACTCTTATTAGGCTCACCTAGTAGACTAATAAATATTCATGGATAGATGAAAGAACAGAAAATCTCTCTAGTATTTTTTAATCCAGCAGGAAGATCATTTGCTTGGTGAATGATAATCCACTTGTTGACCAAGAAAGACTCATGGGCCTGGATGGAAATTTACCCTTTGGAGGTAAGTGGCATATAAACAGGTGAATAAGGTAATAGAAAACAAAATCCATAAGAACACACACTGCAGTTTCCAATGGAATCTCTGCAAGATACTCTTAGCTTGAGGCTAACTGTAATTAGAATTCTTGTGAATGTTAATTGATTTTTTTTTACAAATCACCTCACTACTAAATAGTATAAATTTGCACAGCTTCAGTGATCAAAATAAAGCAAAGAATTCTAAATCTGCTTTCAGTGTTTCCCACCAAACACAGCAGCTCCTCTCCATTTATATTATGCATCTCAATTATATAATCTGGTTCAGCCTCATGCCATATAATAAAGTCTTACTAGCAGTAGTGAATTCACTATTCTCTGCTGTACATAAGATTATGTATTGCTGTACATACAACTACACTTGGTAGTTCGAGCAGAGGCTTAGCTGGAAAACTGCAGCATGATTTGTTAAGACATGGGCTTTCTTTATGCAGGGTGATTAGGAAAGGGAAAGGAAGAGGATTTGAGAGAAGAGGAGATTAAAACATCATAAATTGTTAAGCAGGACATTCTGGTAGGGGACACTCTTCTGGTACATCACACAAGTAAAAGTAGTTTCAAGGTACAGAAGTGGCACAGATTTCACCAGAGTTTTATGTCAGCATTTAAACCACACTTTTTAAAAAGTGACTGTGTTTCTAAAGTGGTAACTTGGTAGAATAGACAGCATTACATCCTTTGTTATTGCAGAGGGAATAAATCCCATTCTATTCCTTTCTTCCATCACTGTGATCACAGTATAATTCAAACATATGGAAAGAAATCTAACATGCTTCTAACGTAGCTTCATGCAAGCCTGACAGTCCACCTCTGTGTATCAGCATGGGGGACCAAGAGGTTTAATTCCAGTAAGTAGCTCTGCCCCACACAGCCACTTGCTTACTCCAGCACAGTGAGATGGGGAAGAGAACCAGGGGGGTAAAGTGGGAAAGCTTATAAGTTGATATAAAGATAGTTTAATATATAAAGCAAAAGCTGTACGTACAAGCAGAGCAAAATAAGGAATTCATTCACCGCTTTTCATAAGCAGGCAGGTGTTTAGAGCCTTGCCCAGGAAAACAGAACTCTGTCAGTCATAATGGTGACTTTGGAATACAAACACATTAACTCTGAACATCTCCCCTTTCCTCCCTCTTTATGGAATGGAGTATCCCCTCAGTTAGTTCTGGTCATCTGCCTGGCTGTTTCCCCTCCTAACCTATTGCATAATAACCCTCAGAGCAGTCTCTGTCTGAACCAGAAAAGATCTCGATGCTGAGTAAGAACTCTTCAGCTATAGCTAAAACACCCCAATCTTACCAATACTCTTTTGATGATTAATCAAAAACACAGTACCATACTCGCTACTGTGAAGAAAATTAACTCTATCCCAGCCAAATCCAGTGTAGGTTCTTGGAGAATCAGCTTCAACAATGACTCAGGCTTTTAGGCACAACCACGTAATAGCAAAGTGTTCAGTGCATAAAGCACTGAGTGTTACTGCTTTTCTCACTAACTTGATTTAAAAGTTATACATTTACATGACAATATACTTTAATTTTCTTCAAACACAGAAGAGGAACATTATGTAACAAGATGCCTAAGGAGCTACAAAATATAATGCACACAGGGGCACTCTGTGCTGGGTTAGGAACTGGCTGGAGGGCCGGGCCCAGAGGGTGGTGCTGAACGGGGCTGCATCCAGTTGGCGGCTGGTCACTAGTGGTGTCCCCCAGGGATCAGTATTGGGCCCAGTTCTGCTTAATATCTTTATTGATGATTTAGATGAGGGAATTGAGTCCATCATCAGCAAATTTGCAGGTGACATTAAATTGGGGGGGAGTGTGGATCAGCTGGAATGCAGAAGGGCTCTGTAGAGGGACCTGGACAGACTGGAGAGCTGGGCTGATTCCAATGGGATGAGGTTCAACACGGCCAAATGCCGGGTCCTGCACTTTGGCCACAACGACCCCATGGGGAGCTCCAGGCTGGACACAGAGTGGCTGGAGAGCAGCCAGACAGAGAGGGACCTGGGGTTTGGATTGACAGGAAGCTGAACATGAGCCCAATTTTTTCAGAAAATATTCTATTAATTTCAGTGTATGAGATTACACGTTGCTTCTGCACAGAAGTTAAGAAATTTGCTTCTGCCTTTGAAGAGGCATTCCCCAAGCCCCAAAACAGTGCTAAATAATTAGACATTTATAGATAGACAGTATAATCAGCAAGCATTTTCACAGGAAANAGAGGGCACGGTCTTAAGTTGTGCCAGGGGAGGTTAGGGATAAATGTTGTGATTGACTTCGATAACTTGTATTGCTAAGAATTCTTACCATGGCAGTTTCATCAAGAATTGAATCCTATGAGAGAGTGTATATTTTCTTATAGGGTGATTTCATATTATCAAATATGTCTTTGTGCATACCTTTAAAGGAACATGAAAATGAACACAGCTAAACTGTGAAACTTCATATGGGAAAGGAACAATGGATTTAATAGAAAAAGAGCTGCAAGCATTCTTATAATGCCCCCTTTTGACCACCCCTGAAAATCAATAAAGAATTCTTTTTATTTTGGAGGAATGCTGAAAAGAAGCCAAATATACAAAATAATCTCACTTACGTAGAATTCCTGCAGAGCTCCTTAATTGTTGGAATCATTATTATTTTTAAACTGAATATTAACTAATGCTGTCCAGTTATTAGGTGACTTCAAAGCTTAAGCATAACATAAACCCCTGACAACAATTTTTTCAGAAAATATTCTATTAATTTCAGTGTATGAGATTACACGTGAAAAACTAGTGGGAAAGCTCTTTTTCTAGATTGGTCTGAGTCTCTACCAATGAGATTCAATGACTTTCAAGGTCATCTTTTATTTTTATCTGGCATTTGTACAAAAGCTGAAAAAGAAATTCATTTAAAATTATCTCGTAGACAATGAATTAATAGAATGATAAGGTGACACTGGTAAAGAATTATGCGGTGTGATTTGGTGCTTAATCTTCTGTGGCCACATTGCTGAGATGTAAAGCCATGCTCAGTGACCTCATTTCTTTATCTAACATATTTTCCTTTTGTTCTAGCATTGGGTTTATGTTGCTTCTGCACCAGAAGTTAAGAAATTTGCTTCTGCCTTTGAAGAGGTCTTTTTAACAAGAGATGTAGCTTGTCAAGCCATAAACTGAGGATCTACAGGATACAACCTGACTGAGCTTTGGGGTTTAGAAAAGGAGAAAGTTTCATTAAAATTTCTGGCTTTCCCCAACTGATCTAATTGCAGCAGTTTTATTGCAGTTGTGTCAAACAGTGTTCAATACACATTCCAGGTCATCCATTTGAAAACACTAGTTGATAGAAAAGGTATTGCAGAATTAAAGAGAGAAAAAGTTAAAATCAAAGCAAATATATTACCAATATTTAGGGGAAGTATCTCTATAAACATGGTTTTGTGATTCCTTTTTAGATTTTATATGGGCTCAGGACATTATACAGTAGACAGAGCATGCAGAGCCCATCAGTAATTACAAATTCTATCAGCTTTATTAAGGAAAACGGAAGGACAAAATTGCATTGCTGGAAAATTCTAAAGCAATCAGCACACAATTGAGCTGTCACAGATGACAACCATAAGTCTACTCAAGCCTGAAGCAGATGAAGGTACCTTATTACTGGATGCAGCCTACCAGTTAATAAATAAATATATTTAGTCTATATTCAAATCTTAGATGAAATACATATTGTTTTAAATATCTGACAGAGAGTTTGGGTAATGATTAATAAGAAAGAAAACAAATATTACTCCTGTAATACTATAGGCACCTACAATTCAAACCAAAAGGATATTTCAAAAATAAAAAAGAACTTTAAAGAACCACTGTTAACATGACAAAACTTCATTTCAGTCAGAAAAAAACTGGTTAAGACTCCATAGTAGTTTACTTTTAGATATATGACTTTTTGTAGTTTTGTTCAAACTGTTGGCCCTTTTCCAACACTTCAAGAAGTGATAGAATAATCACCTCTAAAAAACAGCAGGAGACAAAGACACAGCAGGAAATCATCCCCACAGAGAAAGCAAAGAATCATGGCATGAAAACCCAGAGAAATGTCTGAGTTCATTGCGATACAGTTTCACAACTTTCTAAATAGAAATAAATAAAATAAAATAATTTTAGTTACTGATGATTCATGTTAATTTGAGCTGGTATGTACTTTCCCCAGTGACCTCATGAAGGAAATAAAGTAGCTCTACTTCACTCTAGGGTTCTTACGTGTGGATGGATCTCAAATCAGGAGTGAAATGAAGATTAACTATGCCATCAAGATAAACTCTGAGAAGGAAACTGTAGCTGTGGTGCCTCACAAGAAATGGTAGAATATTCCATAAAGGAGGCCTAATACTGTATTATAAGAACCAATACTTGCACATTAAAGAAAGGTGTCAAAAGCATCCCAGTTAATTGCACACCCATAGACACCCATAGCATTAAATTGTTCATTTATTTGTCTCTGCAAGCTAGTAAGTTGTCTCTTCTAAAATATGAGGTATTACTAGGTTTCTCAGCATGCATAATTCTCAAAAGCAACTGATCCTCACAAAAGCAATTGAGCTTCTTCACATTTAATTCATTTTAAAATTTATCTGCATTTCTCATTGCAGTTAACTTCTGAGGAAATTAATCACTCAGATTCACTAGATTACACCTGAAGTATTGCTTCTTTCTTCATTTAATACTTTTCTTTCTAAGACTCTATTTTAGTTCCATTTGTATCATCTTTTCTTTATTATCACTCAATGTGCAAGTTAAGATTTTTTATTTTACTCAAAGCACAAGGGATCTGTAAGGCGTGGTTCCAAAATACAAGGACCGTGGCCAAGGGAATCTCTACGGCCTGGTGGCTCCCAGTCCCTCCTGATTTCCCACTTAACAGGAGCTGTAAGTTCCTCTCGCATGGAAAATTTCTCTAAGAAACAGGGTCTCCTACTTAATTATGGATTTAACAGGAGGTGGGAGCCAGAAGCACTTGCTTCTGTGATAGGGCAGTTTTGCTAGCTGGAGAGCAGGACCCCATCCAGAAAATCTAAGCGACTCTGAAAGGCAAGTAAACCACTGGCAAAAGTCACCTTACTCAAAAGAAAGCCTCTGAAAGTGGTTCAGTGTAATTCCTGCTTATCAGAGCAAAAGTTTTATTATTTTTATTGATCTTATATTTCGAGAAATTCAGGGTGACTTTCTTTCTCTGATCTTCAGATACTTTCTCTGGCATGTTTCTTAGCAGGTATTTTCTGCGGTGTTACAGTCTGGTTTTTGAGATTTGGATATAGATTTTAGGGGCTACAAAAGGTAGAAGGTATGGATCTCATATCTATTCATATTCAGTGCTCTGAATCACACAATAATCCTGACAGAAGGACTTATTTCAGTGGCTCACACATTCTTATCTCATTAAGATAGAAAACTAAGTAATATGCCTGGAGCATGTTTTAATTTTAGTATTTTTCTCAGTTAGATGATACATGCATGACTTTCTAGTACTTAGTTACTGTAAGATTTCACAACTATTTTTTAAAAACAGACATAAAGTGAATATTTTTTAATGCAGAGTAGAAATTAAGGGTAAATACAGTGGTGAAAGTTTAAAAGTAGGGCTAAAATTTGGCTTTTGTCAGAAGGACTGCATGTGGTGGATGTTTTTTGTGTTTTTATTTTCCTTAGTGCTAGTGCCATTTGTAATGCAATTGCTAAATAGATGAACGTCACTCAAAAAAAGTGAGTACTCAAAAAACGAGTACAAACATTAAGCCGAAATTGCAATATAAACCTTGAGTTTTGAAACTAAAACACACGCTATTGTGACAACTCTGTAGACTTGTAGCTAGAAGGATAATAATGTATCTACTTTTAATTAATCGTCAAACATCTAATTTTCTAGAATTAGTTTTATGTCTAGTGATTTTTTTTCTATTATTGACAAAGAGATTTCTAGAAGACTTTTTTCTGGTATGTTTAAAATGTTTTAGGCAGTTCAACCTTATCACCATCCAATCAGAGCTTGCAATCTTCCATTTCCACTGGTTTCTTCCACTCCTTTTGCTGAGGTCATTTAGTTTTCACTATCAGTTTCAGGTGTTTTGCTACTAAGTTCAAATATCTTTTTGCTTGGGTTGAGTGAGATGTGATCTGCTAAAAACTCCTTAGATGGAGAAATGATATATTATCATTTTCTCAATGGGATAGCATCTATCATAGTGACATACAGAAAAATAAGTGCTGAATAGGTACATATCTCATATAGTACAGATAGTTGCATCCTCATGTTCACACTGGTTAATTCATAAACTCACATTTTTAAAATGTATCTGGTATGATACTTATAGATAGCTTTGTTGCTCGTGTTGACATTAGAGCCTTTCTTCTTCAGATATGCTTAGCTGCTTTAAGAACACATCAGTTCCTCTGCTAGTAGTAGATTCTTTTACTGTTGTGATGTTTGTAATGATAAAATGGGGAAGGAGTTTGAATACATCTGGGATATTTAGAGTACTGGGAAGAGATGATCAAAGAGTAGGCAGACTGTAAAGGAAGAAAGCAGATCTCCTAAACTTTCAGACAGAATGAACTACACTCAATTTCTTATTTTCTCTGTCTCCCTTTCTCCTTGTGTCTCAAACTCTCTCTCAGTGATGACAGATCAGGACAAAGTATTAGTTGTCATACAGACAGTATGGAAGAGGTCGTTTACTATTTCATGGAGTCAGTTGGCCAGAACATTGGTACCTGTTCCAAAACACTGGTTACAGGACAATCTGTCTAAGAACTATCTCAAGAAAATAATTCATATTTTCAATAATGAGGCTTTCAACACTGTATGGACTTCAACTGCATTTCTATGCAACAAAAATAGAAAATGCATACTCCAGAGAAGCATTTGTAGTATACTCCTCAGAGGAAAGTAATTTTAGACGAGCTTGAAAAACATGCCTAGAAATTCTGAACATTGGAAACACTTGCTGTGCTCAAGAGCCTGTGAATTCTTTTGTTCACAAACCTGAAGTTTTCTTTGAAAGCAGAGAACCTTACCTAAATCCCCAATATCACATCATTTAAGCAAGGGAAAGAAGTAATCTGAAGGGCACTCTTCACATTTGTTTCTTCTCTTTGTAAAGATTGTCTCAAATTAGCAGGTCTGGATAACCTGAACAAACACAAGAGACTTAAAGAATTGGCTGAGGTTCTTTCCAGCTTCCTGGTATTTATTTTTAATCAATAATAGAGCAGAGGTGTCATTTCTGAACAGAGTTAGAAGTGTGCCAATGGAAACAGCAGGATGACATGGCTAAAGTATATATTGATTATAATGTTATCATCCTTGCGCAAAAGAATGGAAAGCAGACGTGTTTCAATCAATACATAATTAGATTAAGAAGAATATAAAAGCAGTCAATATTATGTCATGGAAGGCAGATCTTATCAAACAAAATGGATTTAATTTTTTTATGAGATTACAATTGTCACTGACAAAGGTAACTGCAGAGGTAATAAAGTTAGCTGTTACAAAGTTGCACAGGCTTAAAAAATTAGCATGTAATTTTCACAGTCACTTGAAAAAGAAATTAAGAAGTGATTAACTGGCAGACAGTAAAAAGTAGTGTTCTGTAGGAATTAATAAACTGCATATATTGGTAGAGCTTCATTGTGTTAACATTAATTTTGACTTTATTTTAAATTATGAACCACTTTTGTAAAACTAAACAAAAAATAATTCACATATAATTTATAGAGGATGTCACAATACTGATCTACAATATGGATATGGCACATCCAGAACAGAGACCAGTCCAGGATATAAGGTACTCTGAAGTATAAGCAGAAGCACAACGAAGAGGTGGGAGAACTTCTTTTAAAACATTGATGAGACATAAGCGGAAAAATGACATTCAGTTATAAGGATCATATTTAGAAAGCAATGGAGAATAAGAAAAAAAGAATCACAAATTAAAGAGCAATAGAAAGTGCCTTGTTGTAAACATAGATTTCAGAATATTTTTTCATTTAACTCTACGGCTTGTAGAGATAGAGAAAGTCTTCACCATGTGAATATATTTCAGTTCTAAAACAATTGCTGACCTAGTTGACTAAAGCATAACAAAATTCATGGCTCCAAGTCATGAATACAAGGAAAAACATTTTTACTGTGAGTAGAATTAACCACCACAACAAACTAAAGTAAAGAGAGAAATTCTCTGGTTTGCTGCTCCAGACTATTTGTGTTGACGGAAGATGATACCGTAGATCCCCATCAAAGTAAGGATATGTATGACAGCTATATAGACTACATGAGAACTACAATGTATGCAACAATATTACATAGAACTCAAAGAAAAGCTTATTTTATATGAATGATGAACATGTAGGGTTACACGCTTTTCGCTTAGAAGTTATTTGACTTAATATTTCTACACTCTGAACGACATATTAGGATGATTTGAAGTCTGATTCTGGCCCCATAATCCAAGAAAGCACTTTGAAATTTAGGAATATGAGATATTTAACTACTTTTGGCTTGTTAATATTTTTTTTTTTCTTTTTTTTCCACTGGTACTTCTTTGAGAAAAACTTGCTTATTTCAGCAGACATTCAAAGAAATATTATTTTCTTTTACTGGCATGTTGGGGAATTCAATGAGTTTCAATTCTGACATTGCAACCTCACAGAGATTTTTTACTTCAAAGTATTCTCAAAAAAGGGGGCCAAAACTCCCACTGCCATGGAAACTTAACTTTCCTTCTATTCCATTGGGTGCCCCTTCTTCTGGAGTGTGACAAACACACTGGCAAGGTGCAGTACAGAAAGTTTGCTTACTCACAACAGCAATAAGTTGATGGGCTTCATGAGAAATACATTGTTAACTCCCATTCTTTCCTGCAATGCACAGATTAGATTGTAAAGGTTAAATTCTTGCACTCACATCACTTTTGTTATTTTTTAGAATGCCAGTTACATTTGTTTGAAGAGTACGTCCAGTAATGCATGATACATTATTCTGTTTTTTCTAATTAATACTTCTGAGGAAGAAGAAAAATCATACTTTGAAAATGTTACAAAGCTCATTAAATTTTATTTTACTTCTATTTAACATATACAGTGCAAATTTTATCTTTAAATTAGAATAGACTCATAGCTGTTCTAGGGACTTTACTTAACTTTACCTGTAGGGGAAAATATGGTCCTATAGAAGTAGACTTAAGGAAGTCTTTAAATTGATACTTTTCTATGCTGACCCCATGACCTCTGTCTTTTCATTATAGGATACTTATTTCCTGCCTCACTGTGAGATGCGAAGATTAAATAACCATTAATCAAAGATTTACACCGCTAATAAGCATAATTATTATTATTAAATTGCACATTTGTCTTATATCCTCTAATGCCAGAAATTGTTTTGAGCAGTTAATTCTTTCTGAATACTTCATTACATATATTTGATTTGGTTGCTGCATATATGAATAGTAGCTGATTGTCATATCCAGATACACTGGCAGGTAAACAAAAGCCTTTATGAAGTGTAATTCAAGCTGGTATACTTTTTTTAAGTGGTGAAACATTTCTTTTTGTACCAAGGTTAAGTTAAACTATATTATTTTTTCTGTTTCCAATTAGTGTTCATGTAACTAATCTCTCCTTGCCCACTTTTTCAATGACAAAGCATAATGGAAATTTGGCCAGGTGATAATAGGTGGAATGACTTCAATAAGATTGGGTAATAAGGTAGCTGATGAGGTTTCATGCAAGGGATGTTTCATTGAAACCACATTAGTAGATGATTAGCAAGCTTAAATTAGGTGGCAAAAGGAACAAACAATATGAAGCCAAGTGGGTGGTAAAGACAAAATGCTAAGGAAGGTGCTAGAAATGCAGTAAAACTTAATATTGAAATATTTCCTCACTACTTGGGGAGCAACAATACAAATTCTTAAGTACTGCAGAGGAAGTGAACATGGAAACCAACTTCACTTGAAAAAAGTACTTACTTTTATAGTTAAAACACTAAGGCCTTGGGTCACAGAAATCAGGCACACAAAGTATTTGAGTGCTAAAATTACACTAGTTTGGGATAATACAAATTAAATAATTGCTGTCTTCACATGGAAAATAAAAGGAAGGCCAGGCAAAAGGACTGAGAACTTCAATTCAAAAACTATCGACAACTTTTTTTTGTCTGGTTATCTCTAAAACATTTTTTTTTTTACATAAGCTTGGAAAGAAGAATGTCAGGATAACATACAAAAATGGGAGGTTTTGCATGACTGTTTTCATATTGGTTATTCTTTATTCATGCTTTGTTCTTGCTTTTCAGTTACACAATTAGGTCATCAGACTATACAGTATGACTACAGAAATGAAAATATGCCGGACCTAAGACATAAATAGTAAATTATGAATTCTCAGAGAAGACATTACAAGAACTCATTTGCATAAGTGCTGCATCATGACTATGAATAATTAAAATCACTACAAAAATCTACTAGTGAGTAACATAAAGACTGAAATCTAAACTTGAGATTAGATTTTCCTAAGTGGCAAAAAAGTTTAATATGGCAATGGTTACTTTGAAAACTATGTGGAATTGTCATGGAGAATTTTATTATTTCTCAATTATTTTCTTTCTAAAATTACTCTTTTAATAATATTCAACAATATTAATTATTAATTTATATTAATAATCAGGTAGTGTTCTAATTGTACTTTTTGTTATCAGTTTTATTACTTTCTCCTTCATCAGTCTCCAGAATTAAATTTATACAGAGAAGGAAAGACAAGTATTTGTATGATTCAATGGTCCAGTTGTCCTTACTCCTTGCCTGAGTTACTTTGCTTGTTCTTGGTCATCAATAGCTTAATCTGCTGACATGACTTTATGGTTTGTCCTCAGTATGAAATTACCTGGCAATCGCTAGACTCCTGGCTGGCTCTGGTTACTATCCCTGGGCCTTATCGTGCTCAGGTCCTCCAAGATGTCAGTCCTTGTTGGTGAGCCCCCCCTGCCTGTGCCTACCCTGCTGTCACACTCAGCTCCTGGATCCCTTGCCCTCCCAGAGCCGGAGGGGAGCATGGCTCTTTCAGCTTTTGTTGGTATTTACCTGCATCTAGGTGGCACACAGATGGCTTTAATGAACACAGAAGGTAAAGCCCTCGCTTGAAGATTCTTCAAGATTTTTATCTGCTTGTGATTCCTAGCTGTGTATGAAAATTTCACTGACTAAAGTCCATGGAATGGTAGAGAGGAGAGAGGGCTTCCGATACCATCTAATATTTCAATTTCTTACAAAAATATGTACAACATCAAACTTAAAAAATGTTCTTTTGGATGTAGCAACTCTTGTACAAGATGTTTTGGACTTAATTTCAACTGCAGGATTTAGGTTCTGAAATGCCTAAGTTGTCTATTGTAAAAAAAAGCAAACTCCTTGTTCCAGAACTTGGTATTGCCAGGGCATACATTCATGCTCCCTCTGTAGGCTTCATCTCATGGAACAAATTAATCATAAGAACATGACTGCAGCACAAGATGTGAAGCACATCCCCACCCTACTGTTATGAGGACCAGAACATAGCAGAAAGGAAATCATACATACACCTAGATGAGTGTAGTCACCAGTGTCTCCAGCAGAAAATTACAACTCAGTCCTGTGAGATGGCCAGCATTGTTGGTGTTGGGAAAAGGTTAGACGTATAATGCAAATACTAAATCCTCAGAGGCTTATATTGAAAAAATACCTGTGCTCTGGACCCTCACTGTAATTTCAATTGAATTTTATATTTAGCCATCCAGTTTAGTTCTAAGTTGCCTAGTTGCCAAGGCCTTTTTTTTTTTTTTTTTTTTTTTTTTTTCATTAATTCTAAAAATCACTAAGTGAAAATTAATGGATTATTGTTGGTAACTACTGTATTTCCAGAGTATGACAGACAACGTTTCTCTTTTATCTACAGTCCCATTTACCATTCGGTGGCAACAGTTCTTTAAGATTCCTCTTTTCTCACCTATACCAACCATCTTCTCTAAGATTAAAGTTTCTCAGGCATGTGGGTCAATGGATATATCTGTTTATAAAATCCTGAAGGCTATTTCTTAGAGTCGACAAATAATATTTAAGGAATTTTCCCTAACTGTTATTCTTTCAACTTTCTACCTTCACAATGTTTAGAAAACATAAATCACTTTAAGGGTCTAATAACGTATTCGGCATCCAGTCTTTTCAGAAAGGCCTTTTTTTAATGAAGATCATTAAAATTATCACCCCCTTTTGGCCTCAGTTCTTTTAGTCTAGACATTTGCTGCAGAATTATGCATCAAAACTTAATTATAATAATTCATAATCTGCTTTTCCAAACCCCAATATAATAAAGAGTAAGAAATAATTAGGCAGTTTAAAGTCATAATTTAATTAGTAAAGAATCTCTCTTTTTATAACAGAAGGCTCACTGAGTTGACTTGGGATGTCAAGTTTAGAGGCAGTAATTCCTAAGAAAAATTTTAAGGTAAATTTAAGAGATCTGTTTTGTTCCCTTGCAAAGGCATGGTAGAAGCAAATAAATAAACAGTTTCAAAGTAGAGAGAGTCTGATACTGATAATCTTCAATGAAGATCAATTGTCTTTCTACTTTTTTCTGCAAGACTTCAAATGTCTAACTTCTAAGTAATTTTATAGAACTAGTTATACAGTATCTCTTCTGATACTGAAGAGACTCTACATGTGAGAATGACTGAAAATAGCATAGTATGTTTTGATATTAGCAAGTTAAATAGCAGAGAACAGACAAGAGAGATAGTAATTATTTGCAATTTTTGGAAAATGTACTAAATCAAGGAAATTTTTTCCATGTACAGATGTTGGCATGTTGATCAGTAGAATTGCTTGAAAATAAAATATAAAATATACTTTAAAATATACTTTAAAATTTGAAGTATTTCCAAATATTTTTTAAAGGGGTGAGTTTCAGACACTTCTGAGAAGTTTTTCTGGTTTAGTTGTTCATGAAGAATAGCTATCAAAAACATCTTTTGGTTTCTGCAATGTCTAGCCCATTTTATTTTTTTTTTAATCAAAGATGCAGAGGACACACTTGCCTCTATATGAAAAATCAATATCGAAGCTAACTTGGGGAATGAGGATGCTTCAGTCACGATCTTTGCAAAATCTTGATGGTGAGTTCTACTTTGTACACTAAGTGTTGACTTACCTGAACTTTTGATAGTATAGCAAGAAAATATTTTGTCATTATCAAAACCAGTGCCCAAGGCAAAACTGCCTCTATTGTACCAGAGCACAAATCTCTGCCTCCATTCTCTAGAACTTGTAATTAGAGCCCAGTTCAGACGGTTTGCACAGTTGTTCTGTACAGATTCTGAGACCTCGTTTCATTCACCTATGCTTAACTGCATACAATAAGAATTCAGATAACCAGACACAGAGCAGTTTTGCTTTTTAGATACTGTTCTACTGAATCAATAAACCAAATATGTATATAAACCCAAAAATGTATGTATAGTAACATATATAAGTAAAGCAGTTCACTAATATATGGAATTTAGTTAAATATATTAATACATTCATAATCACTTGGCTGCAGTTAGCTCCTAATCAGCAAATAACCTTACTTCTGCAAATTAACCAAGACAGTAAGTATAGAATTAACAGCAGCTGATACTTCAGATATCCTTAAACAGAGTCCTGTATCTAATTTCCAGAACACATGTACTGCACCAGTATTCCAGACCACTATAATACAGACATAGAGTGATACAGAAATATCCTCTCTCCTGGCAAGACCACCACCATCTTTACCCTGCCCTTCCCCTTTCCCTTCCCCCCTTTTCTTTTTCCATTTCCTTTCCTTCGACTTGACTTTAGTATAATTATATCAAATTTTTGACACTTGAAAAAAAAAATCTGCAAATTAGATAAAACAGTGCATTAGGTAGGAGCAACTAGATAGTTCTATGTAGTACGGCTTACATTTAATGATGAAGTAACTTTCTGCTTCTATTAACTTTAACTATCTGCAAGTTTTCTTTCACATACATAAGGACTGGTCTTCTTATATATTTTTTTATGAAATCATCCTCCATGTGTGTGGACGAGAAAAAAAAACATGAAAAGAGAGAGTACACCATCTTCAAAAACTATGGTGCAGCAAATTACATGCTGAACTTCAAGCATGCTGGTGAATTTGAAAACAGAGATACTGAAGAAATGTTATTTTATGAGTTCACACTACAACAAATTGCCATGCATTATTTAGGATTTTTAATTTTTTTAATTTTTTAATTACTGTTTTGTAGTTATCATTCATTAGATAAGTACATATAAAGTAATGACATAATTTATACATAATTATTACACAATTATTACATAATTATTTAAACTAATATGTAATTTACACATGCTGCATTTTAATTTAATTTGTTTCTTTATAGTCAGCTGCCACAATAAAATAGAAATAACGATAAGACTAATAGTGGATAGGATAAAGCAGAATGCAGCTAGGTTAAGCAAAGAAAAGTCAGACCAGTTAAAAACTTCAAAATCACTTCCCTGCTCACACCAAAACTGGAGACAGAAGCTAATAAGCTTCAGTTGTATCATAACACAGAGATAGTTTTAAGGGGTAAGTAGTCTCTTTCCCACCTCCAGTTGCAAATGTTTCTACATGGAAACTATTTCAAAAAAACATCACATACAGTTTGTGTCAGCTATCCTAATATTGAGCAGGAAGAGAGAATTTCTTAGTTCGCCAACAGCTAAAAAAAGTCTACTTCTATCAGTTGAGATGACCACACTGATTATTTTTTTATCTGAAGATAAATACAAAACTGGTAGAATAAAATAAAATTAAATTATACAAATATGTCATTAAGGAACAAAATACAGAGGACTAAAACTAATAAAGATATTGATTGGAGAAGATTAAGTCCCAATTTTGAAAGAAAAAATTAATAAAAACATGCCCATCTGCTACAGTAACACAAAAGAAATCCATATAGTTTTTTACAAGGAATATGCATCTATATTTTAATGGATGATAGATATTAGTTTCACAAGTTGCATTCAGGGTAGCTTATATGTGAGCTGGACTTTCTCCTTTATTGCCTCTTTTCCTCTTACTGAGACTGTGAGATTTCTCTATGATGACTTTTGTTCTAAAGCTTGGTTAATTCAGGGTTATTCACAGTGGTTTGACTTACCACGGCCATTCCAGAGTTTTGAAAACAAGAATCAAATGAAGATACCTAAGTTTTTTGAAAACGATAATCAAGAGCAGCTTTGCAATGACCTTGGTGAGCTCCCTCAGAAACTGTGGAAGCATTCCATCATGGCTATAGACTTATGCTTGCCAAGTTAGTTTAAATGTTACCCAACCTGATTCTCCCCTACTGGGGAGAACCTCAGCATATGAGATTTCTTAACTGGTTATCTGTTCCCCTCAGCTAGAATTACAGTTGAACACTTGCTCTATGTGCAAGTACTGAATCATTGCATTCTTTGCCTTAAGAAATACAAATTACAGATTCTTATCAATCTTATTTATGGACTACATTTATGGAGCACAAACTGAGCTGAGCAGAAAGATATATCACAAAAATCCCAATGAAAAGGAAAGGAGCAAGAAAGATCATTAATTCTTCTAGGTTTCATCAACTACTTGTATTCATTTCTTATCTAGTAAAACAGATTATATTCTTATAGTGTTTTTTTGTATACAAAACATTTCTCCGTAACACTCAGCACTGCTATAGTAGTTGTAGTTTGAAGATTTAGTGCACTTTTTAAGCACTGATTTTTGAGCCTGAAGGTACTGAATAAACTCTATGATATTAAAATTAAGTATGTACATTGTGTAATGTTATACATATGTATATTTATATTTGGATCTTTTTAAATATTCATATATATATACATCTACATATATATACCTATAGCTTTATCATAGCTTTATCTATATATAGATATAGGCTATACTCATGCTCAACACCCATAAGCATTCATACTTACATCACAGTCTAACGGATACAAGCATTTACATAGAATTGCAATGATGTATTCTTTAGTGAGGTTTTCTGCTTAGCTCTCCAATGTCAAATAAAATTGGCAATATTGAAGTCCTGCAAGCACCTGTATGGATGGTAAAGTCACAGCATATACTTACAATCTTCTTTGTGTCAGGAAATTCACATTGCAATTCATTAAACCCTTCCTGTTTTCACTGTTAATAAGATTATAATTTCCACTGGTAAAAGAATGTACGTGCGTGTATTTTCCCAGGATACATGCCTATATATTTCACAGGATTTTCCCATCTTTTCAGCAGCAGTCTAATTTCCATACAGAGTAGAATGATACACTTTTCCTCTTCCTGTTTTTCTGCTGTTGGATTGTTGTTGTTTTCTTAATTGACCAAGGGTTGTTTGTTTGGTTTTAATTCCTTAGCACTATTGATCTGTATTCAATATTGATTTTCATATAGTTCCTGCTCTCCAGAGACAGGCATGTTGTTAGCTATCCAGAGGGAAGCACTGCATGGTAGGAGTCTCATCTATTCCTGCTGCCAGGACAACCTTCTGCAGGACAGTCATTGACCAATGCATCCCCTTTGAGTGCTGGCTCTAAGGCTTCTGGCAGCTCCTCAGCCTGCTGCCTGTTGTTTGCTAATGCCTCCCTCAAGCCTCCACTGCTTCTCTAAAAGTTTTATGAATGTATTTCAATCTAAAGAAACCAGATTAACCTTAGTCAATTTCATGAGCACTCTGTTAAACTGTCTCCTTTCATCTGAAATAAGGTTGAGGACTGTTCTTACCTCTGCAGACCAACCTGAGAGCAAGGTTACTTTTTGGGAGGGCACAAATGGAAAAGCAAAAGATACACATCTATAGCTTTGTATTGGAGGAGAGATGCCTCCCCCACGTGTTCCTTCTGTTCTGACACATCTACTGTAACTCCTTCTGGGATACCTTTTAGAGTTCCGTTAAATTCTGACTCCCCTTGTTTGCAGATTTACTTCTCTAAATCAAATTCTTTCCACTTTTCCTCTCCTCTAGTATTTCTTTCTTCCTGCAGTGTCCCAGGTGCCCCTAATCTCTGAGTAACTTCCACCTGTTCACAGGTATCCCATTTATGACTCATCTTGTTACTGTTCTGTAACACTAATCATGATAACACTCAAAGGCTCTGACATTTCCATCATATCCTGCTGTATAACAAAACTCTGCTTAATTGCCAAATTCTGTTTTCATTGTATCACAGTTTTTTTGGCTAGCAGTGCAAACAGTAAGTCATGACACTACACTGTCCCTTAATGTACATTTATTTCTCATATTAATTTTCTTAAAAGGGCTAAGATGTGAATTAAACATTTATTTCTAAAGTTCATCTGTGTATGTATATTTTCCTAGAAATCAAGATTAATATACTTTGCTCTTCAGAATAAATTACATTTACAGAGTAGATAAAAATACATTCAGCCAAATTCAGAAGTGGTCTACCATGTTCTATGAGCTAGACTGTAATAGTGCTAATGTGGATTCCATTTGTCACCATTTAACACTGGCCTGGCAATTGAACCGAATCTTCTAACAATTCAACCAATACGCAATGAGACCTCAGTAGTTATAATTTATGTGCAAAGACTTTGCAACAAGGGGTAATTCCTCCATAGAAAGGCAGAAAGAACTGTTTTCTGGAATATCTTTGTCACACTGGCACCATGTAAAAAATTTGATCTTCCAAAAGCACCCACTTGTAGGCCTGCAAAAAAGCAATACAGAAAGCAGAGTTAATATACATATATGTATGTGTGTATTTATAGATATATGTACATACACAAAGGTTTACGCAAATCTATACATACAATATAAAAGCAACAACGTTCATCTTTCTATCATATACTATACCACTTTATCCCTGTAATATGCAAAAATTTATGGAGCTGCCTGGCTCTTTGTCTCCTAAGTGGCTGTAGCTAATTTGTTCTACTTCTGCTTATGGAGCCACAGACATATGGATTGTATAAAGTAGTAGTTTAGAGAAATAAAAGCCAGGTACAGTTGCAGAAGCTTAAGTAGTAGAGGCATGGGATGTGATATAGAGGGGTAAAGGCAGGAGTAGGTAGAAGGGCTACAGTTTTGGTACTTGTGGCCTCACAGCTACAGTCACCAATGGTCAGTTAAAGAAATGGGGTCTCGAAGAAAGATGAAAAAAAAATTTCAGAATAAATAAGACAGTAAAAAGAAATATTCAATATATGTAAAATGTACCATATAATGAATCTTAATGTACTTTGCAGACACAGACCAATGAAGGAAGAACAAGATGTAAAAGCATGTTAGAAAATACATAAATATGGCCTCATGGATCCCTAGTGTTAGGATGAAGAAACATCAGATTCCTAGTAGCAAAGGACTCCAGGTGCAAACAACACTCTATAACACTACTACCATCATCAGAGTGAAACCAACACTATTAGGATCCAGAGGAAGAGCAGATGGGTGAGAGTTGCAGCAGGAAAAGTGTAGAATCTAAGTGTGTGTATAAAAAAATTAACTTTATTATTACTGAGACTTTTCCTGCATAGAAGGAATCTTTATTTTTCTGTAATAAAGAGAACTAGCCTCTAATGATTCTTGAATTAAACTGTTAAGAAAGTAATTATATCAGCAATAAATTCTTGTCTTTACATGTAAAGTATGCTTCCTCTTTGCCAAACAATAAGCTGTTTAACCACACACAGATCTATGTATAGACAGACAGACATTTTTAGCAAATGTTCTATGTTTTAATTAACATCTAGGCAATGTCAAAGATAGAGTACTCTGACTGCAGAATGATCTACTGATCTTTTCTGCCTTTTACTGCATTATCATTCTACACCCCTTCCTCCCACCCCTAATACTGTAAAGCTGTCCATAGAAGAAACATTTAACTTTGCAATACATATGCCATGGAACATATGAACTAGGGACCAGAAACTGTCACTTTTGCATGAATTCACATTCACAAGAGTCACAGGTGTCTGCTTTATTGTTATTAAACACACCAATGAATTACAGCAGTAAGTATTCAAATCACTTTGTAATTTCAATTTGAAATTCTGTCCCCAGAGGATGGCCATTTACAATTTTCACTGTCAGCAGCCTGAATATACAGTCACAATGATAAAAGTTATTGGAATGGTAATGTATGCAAAGAACATGACTCAGGATGAGGTAAGCAGATGTACACTTTCAAATCTGGCACTGTAACACTATACCTCCTCTGATCATTTGTACATGCACTGAGTCTGAAAGCACTTGCACTGAGACTAAGAATGGCAGGAAATGAGAAACAGTATCAGTAACAGCCTGAGGAGCTTTAACTGGAAAAAACTATTCTGTCATCTACCATTATCCCTATTGATTGAGAATTGCTCCTGAAATATGCATCTTTTATATTTACTGTTTTATTTTTCCCTTTTTAATAGTACTTTCACTGATATTCTTCTGTTTGTCACTATGTTGCAGGTACTTCTGTTCAGTGGTGATAAGCATGTTTTTGAGAAATGCTCACCTCTTTTTCTTGTTCCATTATTGTAGGCTTTCAAAAAGCACCATTGTGTTGCTGCACCATGTATTTCCAGGTCATTCAGATTAGCCAAATTACCCTCCCAGTACTGTTTTTTAAATACAATTGTATCCTCTGCAGATCTTACACATGACTTCTGCATCAAAAAGCCTATGCAATACATTGGGACCTCTAGATTGTAAGCAAGCACATAATCACAGAATGTTAGGGGTTGGAATGGACCTCCGGAGATCATCACAGAGGTGGTGGTCTAGCAGGTCTGCTTCTAGCCAGTACTGGCGCATGGGATTGTTCCTCCCTAGGAAGAGCACTTTAAACTTGTCCTTTGTTGAACCTCATGTGGTTCCTCTCTGCCCAGTTCTTCAGCCTGTCCAGTCACACTGGACGGCAGCACAGCTCTCTGGTGTGTCAGCCACCCCTATAAGTTTTGTATTATCAGCAAATTTGCTGGAGGTACACTCTATCCCTTCGTTCAGGTCATTGATGAATAGAACTGGACCCAGTACTGACAGCTGTGGAACACCACGTGTTACTGACCTCCAGCTAGATTCTACAGCACTAATGACAGCCCTCTGAGCTCTGTCTTTGAGCCAATTGACCCCACTCTCCACTTATCTAACACACACTTCCTAAGACTGCCTATGAGGATGCTATGGGAGACAATGTCAAAAATCTTAATGAAGTCAAGGAAGACAATGTTCTCTACCCAGCCCTCATCAAACCATCCATGCAATTGCAGAAAGCTATCAGATTAGTCAGCAATGCCTTCTCCTTGGTGAATCCATGTTGACTACTGACAACTTCCTTTTCCTCCACATGCTTTGATATGATGCCCAGAATGAGCTGCTCCATTAGCTTTCCAGGGTTGGAAACAGGCTGACCTGTAGTTTCTGTAGTTCCTTCTTGCCCTTTTTGGAGACTGGAGTGACATGGAGTGACACTGGTTTTCCTCCAGTGTTCAGGCACCTTGCATGTTCTCCAGATCCTTTCAAAGATGATGGTGAGTGGCCCAGAAATGACTCTACCAGTTCCCTCAGCACTTTCAAAATGTTAGTGTCTGTGTAATGGGTGATGACAGTACTTACAGAGGAATTTTATATGAGATCTCTGATAAGTGCTTTAGCAATGTGGTCTCCAGCAGCTACAGTGGACAAGGGGCACTGAATAATAATGTCAGACAGGACATGACTCCTTTGTAATTCATTTACTATAAATGACTGCAGTTTTTTTGACTCATTGACTGTACCCAACTACACTGCATGCCAAAGAGTAGACAATCACCTCCATACATGTAAAGGGTGGTTTCATGCCCAGTACGGATAGGAAGAGAGAGAATTGTGCAGTAGCAGGTATAGTATGTGCCACTGCAGCAGTGCTAATGACAAACAAACACCATTTCAGTACTCCAGGAAAATCCACAGTGCACTTAAAATATTTTTTAATGATTAAACAAACTGCCGTGCCATGAATTTTTTTCTCCACGTAAGGGGATTATAATGGAAAACACATATTCAGTCAATGCCTCTTCAATGGGGTTTCTGCTCCTCATTCAGGCTGGGTCAGGCAAGAGCCTGGGCAATGAATCTCCTGCCTTTCTGCCCTGGGGCTCTTCCTGAGAGATAATGAGAGAGGGATTGGGTATTCATCCAGTTTAATAACTCCTAATCCCCCTGGGGGAACAAAGTATAGGAGGAAAGGGATCAGCTAATTATAGTTAATTGTATTATCTGGGAGTGAGTGATTAACATAATTAAGATAGCCTTGTGACTAGTTGCTCTGTAGTAGGAAAGTGTTCTTGGATGTAGTAGGTGAAGACCAGAATCAAAAGAAGTGCAAGCTACACAGCTCAGCTAAAGTCCTAGAAGGATTATTTTTGGCAAACATCTCCTGGGGAAAGTGCACAAGATTGTTGCATGTATGCAAGGAGAGCAAGTGAAGCAGGTTTTACAGAAAGCAGGAAGATTGCTGGTTAATGCACTGGAAAGTTTGCAGTGTATGAGTAACGTGAAAAAGGTAAGCATAAATGAGTTGCTTGGAAACAGAGCCTGTGGGCTAGGAAACAGATATTGATGTAAGGAGAATATAGATGTGGACTTAGTGAGCAGTTTTGTTTGATATTGCTATGGTTAGGTAGTGGTTTTTCATCCCTTTTGTTATTCTCCTCTTCCTACTCCACTAGGATTGAATGTAAGCATATTTTACAAGAACCAAATATGTTTTATAGTACAATATCTCTCTTTGGCAAAATGTGAGGCTTCTTGTTCCCCAAGCATGTCCTTGGGTCTTTCATGATAGTAATATTGTGTAATTTTAAACTTAGCAAGCCTGAAAAGGTGCACATATAGAAATAGAGAAGCGTGTTTTTTCATACCTTCGGGGCACTAATAGGGCAATCATCTTAAACTCTTGATTTCGTGACACGTGAGAAATTAAGAGCTAGGCAGGAGATTTGTAAAATTCAGTTAATTTTTTTTTTCCATTTCTGTGTTTTGCCCAAAGCAATAGATGTTTTCCACATTAGGAAATAATAATAAGAGGCCAAAATGCTTGAGAACAGTGTGCTTATTCCATAGCTAATAAGAGTTTCCTGGGGGTTGAATTTCCTTAGCTATACCTGTTTTCCTTTTGTATTTGTATTGGTCTTAAATGTTTTTAAATGAGCTTTTCTCTTAGCTATAATAGAAAGCAATCTAGGTTCCTACAGGAATTATTATTTTTTTTTAAACAGAGGTGGCTCATGCTGCACAGTAAGAATTCATTGTGATCTTAATTGTTATTTGATTTCTGTAAACAAAGATCTTTGTCAAAGAAGAATTACTTTAATTTCACCTCAACTAATTCTTATGTTGTGTCTCTTGTTTTCTTTCCTTAAAAAAAATGGCTCAATATAATTAGGAATATTTCTGCTCCATGTCTGGTAGCTGAAAGGCAATGCAACAGATATGTCTTCTTAAATAGTTTACTTTCTGGGTTGTGAGTGTGCCACAGTTTCAACAAAATAATTCAGCCATCCCCAGAGCCTTTGCCCCTCTACTGCCTTGCAATACCAGTGAAACAGAGCAAAAGTACAGTGGGAAACATCCTTACTATCACAAAAGAAGTTATGGATAGTGATCATAATAGATTATCAACAAGAGGGCAAAACCATTAATTTAAAATCTATACCTGAACCATCAATAGAAAGAATATAAGCACTGGAGTAGAATAATATGTCATGAAGATCCCTTTCCAGACAGGTATATCATGTGTCTGCTGGAAAGAGACAGTGACTAGGGCCAAAACAGAAATAATTTGGACAGACTCAAAAAGCTTGGGAGTGTCATTGGATTAAATCTATAACTTTATTTTCATTACTAAAGCCAGGAGTTTCTTGCTGCTGTAACTCCAAGGTAGTTAGATCTATTCAAAATAAGATATAAGTGGAACTTCTTGCATACTCTTTTCTACTTCTGTATCAATATGGTCCCATAGAGAACATGCCCTGAACTCTGTGTGGTTATCACCTTAGGAGATACCCAGACAAAAGCTTTCCACTGCCTCAGGACACAAATATACAAAATTATTGACGGAGAATAGCTTTTAAAGTGGAATGTATGCCAGAAATGCTGGTCCAGCAGCATAACGGCGCATAAAGCCACCATTAACTAAGTTCCCATAAGAATTCATGTTTGATTAAGCTAAAATGCATATTGCTTTCAACTTAATTTTCATCAAGGTGCTATGAAAAATGCATCCATACATGGATCGTAATATTTTAAAAATGAACAAAACAAAAAATCAGAAAGTGACATTTCTTGTGATCTCAGAAATTGCTACAAAATTACAGCCAGAATTCTAATGAGAAACAATTGTCAAGTTATAATATAATAGTATTAGCAATATAGCATATATAATAAGATTTCAATAATGTATGTATTAAAAATGCGCAGTTCTTAGTAATTCAGTTTTCAGTACCTTCAGAGCTCACAAATATGCTCAGAAAGTATAACAAAAGACTCAAAACCTCTAAAACATTTTGGTTGGTTTTTATTTTCTTTTATTATAAGTTCCTTGTCATAGTTTAATGCTGGGCCAAAAATTTAAATGACTGACAGAAGATCTATATGAACACCTCTCCCTTCCCCTATAGGGAAAGGAGGGACAATAACAGAGAGAGCCTTACATGTTGGAAATTAAACTACAGAGCTTTAATGAAAAGGAAATTATAAAAGCAAAAATAATGAAATATATACAAATGCATTCCAAACCACTGCTGCCACCCCTCACCCCTTCCACTAATGCTCACATCACCAGCAAGGCTGCAGGGCAGGCCCTGAAAAAGTCTCAGGCTGGGCTCCTGGAGACAGCAGCAGACGGGAGCTGGACACCGGAACAGAGTGATTCAGAAACCCATGGATGGAGATCAAAGGCAGAAAAAGGGATGGAATCTTCCCAGGATACCGTCCATGGACAGAGGACTTAACCCCTGTGATCCCTCAAATTTATACCAACTATGGCATGTAGGGTGGAATACTCCATTTTGTAAGTTTTGGGTTGCAGGTGTGACCCTTTTCCTCCGTTTTTCTTTCTGAAGCATAAGACTTTTTTCAGAACCAAGAATTGGCCTTGGTTCTGCATACCATTCTCTAGCCATAAGTATAAACATCAAGTGTTATCAGTCCTAGAATCAGAGGCTGAGTGAAAAACATGTTGTTATTTTCAGCAAATGCAACTACATAGAAGAGACTTAAATGGTTCTATCCTGGCTCATATCAGAACACCCCTCCACTACCCATGTTCAAAGCAAGGCTCAGGAGAGTCAGCAACTTTTGATCTAAGTGTTTTAACATATGCTAGACTATTTATTTATCTTCGTTAAGCATTTCAGTTAGTGTTATAATACAAGCAATGGTTAATGCTTTTTTCCAAATTATAATGCATCATAAGCATTAGTATAAAGGCATTCTCAATGAACAAAATGTAGAAGTTGAAATATATAGAGTTATTTAATGAGTTAGATGTAATTTCAATTTTCAAAACATATTAATAAAAGTGCATATATTAATCATTTGAAACACATGCACATTCAATAAAGCATTAATAATTACTTTTGGCAGCCAACAGGCTGGCTTCTCCTGAAGTCTGAACTCTTCTTGACAGAGCTACCAGCTGTACTAACTCCTCTGCAGAATTAATCTACGTTCCCTCAGTATAACAGCCTGGGAGAAAAAAACAGAGCTAGCAGAGTGACCTGAAGTCAACAGAACTGGTCTTCTGTAAACTGAATAGCACCACATTTTGCTTCATTTCCTCATAATCGTTTTCCCTCTAACCCTGTTAGAGATAAAGAAGGAGAGGAGAAGAAAGTAAAAAAGGCAGCAGGTATGCATTTTTACAAATTTACAATACTTATTTTAAGACATGTGATGATTTATCTGTTAAACCAGATATTTTGGGCTTTGAGTTGAACAATGTCCCAAACAATACAACCTATAATAAAAGGTAGAACACTTATTTCCCGTGAAAAATCCATATTCATATGGATTGATTATATTGAAATAAAATAGAGTGGAAAGCAGCAAAACAATTAACCCTTTTCCAGTTGTATTGTCACCCATCATCTAATTCATTGGTTTGGACTACTAGCAGGTTGCTTCAAGTCTGAGTTGCATAGGCATTTTATAGGTGTCCAGACCCAAACAAAAGTGTTTCCAGGCAACATCTGGTACTCCTGAGTTCTGTCCTCCTAGAAGAACTTTTAGGCTCTGTTTTTGGGGGTGTGTCGTGATCCGAGCTATTATTTTAATATTTTGTTTGTGAGGAAATCTCAGCCTCTGCTTCAGAGACGACCCACAGAATTGCAGGCTAACACGTGTTGAACTTAAGCAGGTAGCAAAGATTTATTTTTAAGGAAAAGCAACAAGTTATCACCGTTAGTACAGAGTAAACATGATTGTTGAGGAAAGAAAGAAAGTAACAATGTATAATTTAAAATTGTTTCACCTTTCCGAGGCTACTGCCTTCTGGCTTCGGTCTGGCCGCTTTTCCCTCAGGGCAGGTCGCTCTGCGAAGTTCTGGCTTCGGCCTGGCTGGCTCACAGGAAAACGGCAGGAAAGCCTTTTTTTTTCTCTCTGAGGTGTCTCGGGATGGGCAGGAGAAACAGCTACCTACTTTTCGGTCCTTTTTACAGGATTTTTATAATGAAAATGGGGAGAGGAAAGAGGGGGCCTTGGTTTGCATAACTTGTTGAAATTCACAGGTTTCCCGGAATGGGGCTTGAAATTCACAGGTTTTCCAGAACCATCTTTCCTTATCTAATATGTTAATTTCCCCATTGCTCACGTTCCGGTAGGCGCCAAGGGGGTAGCCTGACCAATTTTACATCTAAATAGCTATTTTGTGACAGGAAAATAATTCGCTCAAGAAACAAATTTTTGTAATTTTGAAAAGGCTTGCATCAGGGGGTTTTGTTTGTTTGTTTGTTTTTGGTTTTTTGGGTTTTTGTTTTGTTTTGGTCTTTTTATAAAAAAGAGCTCTACCATGAAATAATTGCAACCTTCTAAAAAAGTACTTGAGAGAACCTTTTGCACTACAAGTGCCCTGTGAAGGTATAAACAGTTGAACTAGTTCCCTTTATTTTCTTTAATGAAGGAAAAGATTTGAAAGGTACGTGGGACAGTGAAGTTTAGAGTTTCTTTCTAATAAACATACTGATAGAAGCAACAAATTTGAGAAATGTAAACTTGAGTTCTGTTCACAGTTTTACAAAAATATTAGGTTTAACTTCTTTACTGAAAAAGTGGACTTGCAAAAGTGCTCAGTGCTATATTTTTTTGTGGAATCAGAATAAATTTCTCCTTAGTTTAATAGGAATATTCTAAGCCAAATTCTCTAAATTGAAATGGGAAGAGCATTATGATATGCATTCTCCAAAACTACAGATAATGTAGATCAGTACCTTACCACATCTGGAGAGAGGATATGACCAGTTGATTCTGAATGAGAAAATAAAGATAAGGATGAGATTTTTGCCAGATACAGTAACAGTAAAGCACAGACCATAGCTGACAATAGCACTGATAATGCACCAAAATCCAAAACAATTTCATTAAAACCCCCCTCTGGTTATGAAGAAAAGAGTCTTAAGTTTGTAGCAACAGCTAACTTAGAGTCTCATGGATTTTAAAAAAGGAGAATGAAATAACTGCATGTAGTTTTAAAGGAAAACTGTCAGAAAAAATGTGTAAATACAAAGATAATTGAAAAGAAGAGGAAAAAGAAAAGAGAAGAGAAAAGTAAAGGATAAATTACCCAAGAACATTATGTTCACATCCCAGGGAGTCACTTTGGTTTATTTGTTAATAAAGAGCTATAACCAAAGGAAGGGTAGGGTATAAAAGAAGTACCTGTTATTTGATGTTACAGGTAAAGGTGTAAGGAGAAAGACAGGTGGGTAAGAGGGTTGGGAAGATGCTAAATGCAAGAGAATTTTTGAAGGCTTTGAAAGTGAGTTGACAACTTCGGAGAAAGGAGAGACAGGTACTGAAATGAGAAATAAGAGTCTAGTGCCTTCTCTTTCCTATAAAAATAAAATTTAAAAACCCAAGAAAATCAAACCACAAACCACAAAATCAGTCCCCTTGGTGGTGGTTTCAAAGTACCAAATCCCTTTCAAGTTTCAGGTATCAAGTGCCTTGAAATACTTTCCTCATTATAAATCCGTATCTATATTTTAGTGATTTTCTTTTTCCTGTACTCTTAACTACAGATTTTAAAACTGGTTTTGGGTCTGCCTCTAACATTAATGAAGTAATTGAAAACTACTTAGTCCTATCACTCTTTGTATGACTATTCCTTTACTCTAACTGTGAACTGAGACAGCAAATTATATCTCTCTGTTGGTGTTTCATTTGTTGATGCATTGATTTTCAGGTTTTAGGAAGGTAAGTTTATTACATTTATTGAACCTGAGAATCTAAAATCTTGAATTTGCTAACTCTGTTTCAATCCATATCATAGCTGTGAAACATCTTAAAAATTGACTTCTCTCAGACCAAAGCATTTCTGAAAGGAGAACATTTATTTTGTCTGAGTATACATGTATATATGTCCACATAAATGTGTGTTTACTCATGAAAAAAATCATTCTTAAAAAATCATTCATTCTCCAGTTTAAAGACAAGTTACCTTTGTTTAAATATTTTTCCTGTAAATTTAAAATAACCAAAATAACTGTTGCTTTTTACAAACTGGTAACTGTGAAGAGTTGTATTTTTATGTTTTTTGTGTCCTCAGAGAGAATTGTGATGAGTGTTTTTTGAACTGGTTTGCTCTTTGACATAAACTATCATTTAGGTTTGTGTAATTGAGACTGACTTGATGTGTGCAGGAGAAGGAGAGTTAGGTAGAAAAGAGAATATGAGGAACATGAGATAGCGTTACTATAGGGGATTAAAATGTCTGTCCCCTACGTATGAAAAAAAAAAAAAAAAAAAACAAAGATTTTTCTGTGCTGGTTGCTACTGTATGGTAGTGGGAAGTGGAGTCGATTATTTAAGCTGTTCCTCCTTCCAATTGTAAGGATACTCTTTCCCCATCATTGCACAAAATGGATTCTGTGTGTTCTCCACCAGAAAGCTCTGGAGTTCCTGGGGGAAGAATACATACAGGTCTATACACTTCTTTTATCAAGTTTTGCACGTTTCTTGCTGCTGACATAATAAGTTGTGCTCTGTCACAAGTCTCTGTAGAAATTCCTCAACTATTGCATATTTCTGGAGATGTAGCAAATAGGTGCCAAAAGTCTCGGAATGCCAGCAGAGGGCTAACACCACTACAGCTGATGCTTAGTAAAGAAAAAGAAAGAAAATCTGACCAGGAAAACAGAGAAAAAGACAGAGTGCTACTTTACTTTGTGAGACTAAAGACTGCACCAGCTCACCGTGACTATCAGCCAAAACCACAGGGAATGTACCTCAGTAAACTTTTCTTTGCCCATTTGATTAGAGAGTTAAAGTTCCCTATATGTACTATGCAAGAATTCCTAATAACAAGTTGTCCTGAGTATGTGCAGTCCTTGACTGTGTTCTGTCACCAAGCATTTTGTGACCAAGCTCTTGTACTTTTTCCCCCGTGGATTTTACAAACACGTTAACCGGTTCACTAGTCCTGTCACACTAAAACAATTCATCAGCACCACAAAGAATCCTACTGGCATTGGAAATGTATCTAATAATAAAATATCAGTAAATCTTCCAAATTTCACTGAAGTCTGTGGTCAACCTGCCATAAATCTCACTGGCATCTACGGCCCTGGGGTATTTTACTTTTTGATCTTAAATTTCAACTAACAATCTCCTTGCAAAAAGTTAAACCAAAAAGAAAACAGGAGAAAACTTAAAAATTCCCCTACTGCCATTCAGAAAGCTCATTATTAAATGCAGTTTGTAGGTGTAAGCATTTACTTTGCTCTGGTACAATGTACTCTGTGTAGCTATTATTCAGTACAGTAATGTTTAACTGATGCCACTATAATTATTGTAACAGATTCCTTACTGTGCACTTCCTTCATAAATTTTAGAACTAGATTCCTCAGTCAGTTATTAATACTCCTGAAAAAGCTTTTAGTTTTTGTATTTGATCATGTAAATAATTTGCAGTCCTTTTATTGAGGTGCATTTAACTATGTATGTGTCGAAATCGGTGTCTTCCTTACTTCCAATTCAGCGTATCTGAACTAATTAAAATACACTTTATCTAACTACATTACTACAGCTGGGAAGTAATTTTATAGCATCAGTAAATGAGTTGCTGTCCTTACATCTAATTAAAAATTAACTGTCATATTGAAATTAGTTTTCATAATGAAAATAAAAAAGCTGATAGTTCTCAGTGCTTCTGAAATACAGTTTTCCATTACCTAAGCTTTAACTATATATTTTCTCCGAATAAACTCTGTTACACATGTAATAAGGAAAACCAAAGTTTTGCTATGCTTACACACTTTCTTCCTTTTTCTAGAGGTAAGCAAAACTCAGTATCTTATGTAATTTAACACACCCTTCCAAGGCCATTTTCTAAACCCCTAGACAAGTGAAAAAACTTTTTGAAAATATTTATCTGGATGCATTAAGAGTGCTATGACAAAAGGCATGATAAACATAACTTGCTTAGATAAGTAGCTTACACTTATGTACTTATTCATTTAATGTCAGGATACTTTATTTAATACCCTCCATAGCAAATGAGAATAAATTAGTCACAGAACACAGTATTTAATATTATTAATAATATTTAATTGATAGTATTTAATATTATTTTGTAATATTTAATAATAATTTATTATTTTCTATTTTAATTTAATAAGTCATTATTAATATTATTTAATATTATTCTAATATTATATTATTATATTAATATTGTATTATTTAATATTTTGAAAAATCATAATATACAATTTAAAATTTGGTTGTAAAGCAATAGTTATTTTCAGAGTCAAGGATGAGTGACAAGGTTAGCTCTCCCTGAATATGAGTTAAAGGAAAAAATTGGTCTTTCTAAAAATTGTTATTTGCAACTGTCAAAACTTGTTAGAATACCATCTTGCCTTGAAAGTGTATGAAAGTTTGTGCAATATTATAGCAAGAGAAAAGGTAAATAGAAGGAACACACTGAAGAATTTTCAGGGTATTAAAAAAGACATTTCAGAGGATTTCCTAAATTTAAAGGTATTTTACTTGTAATAAATTTTGCTTTCCCCCTAATGTAGAGGATTTTTCTATGCATGATAAAACTAAGTCAAAAAGTAAGGATGGAGAGCAGCACAACCTCCCCATAATCCAGGAGAAAGCAGTTGACAATGTGGTAAGGCACCTGGGCACTCACCAGTCTATGGGGCTGGATAGGCTCCACCTAAGAGTATTGAGGGAGCCAGCAGAGGAGCTCAACAAGACTTTTTCCATCATTTATCAACAGTCTGGGTTAACAGGGGAGGTCCCAGATGACTGGAGGCTTGCTAGGGTGAGACCCATCTACAAGAAGGGTTGGAAGGAAGATCCAGGGAACTACAGGCCTGTCAGCCTGGAAAATTTATGGAGTTTCATCTCGAGTGCACTCACATGGCAAGTGCAAGACAGCCAGGGGATCAGGCCCAGCCAGAACAGATTCAGGAAAAGCAGGTCCTGGTTGATCAACATGATCTTGTTCTATGACAACGTGATACATCTTGTGTATGAAGAAAAAGCTGTGGACAGTGTCTACCTGGACTTTAGTGAAGCCTTTGACACTGTCTCCCACAGCAGCCTTCTACAGAAGCTGGTGGCTCACGACACAGACATGACCTGAGGGCTGTTGGCAGCTGGAAATGGTGATATTAGAGGTCTTTTCCAACCATGAAAATACTGTGCTTCTCTGATTCTGTGACCATGGGTAAAACCAAAAAAGAATTTAAACTAAATAAAATCTGTGGTGGGGGTATGCAATAGTCATGACATGGCAATATTTCTGAAGTTTAATTAGTTTAGTTTAAACAGTTTTCCACATCATAAATCGTGTTGTTAATGTACAGCAGAAAAGTTGAGCTATTTCTGTTCTGTTTTCGAATTCTTTTTCAATGAGTAAGTAAAGTCTTCCTTTCTGTATGACTCCTCTTGTAGCAAGTTTTGTCCTTTGTCAGAACAGGATGCTAGGATGTTTTAGTCAAAGAAGAATGCTAAACATCAAAACCCTTCCCTGTAATTAAGCAGGTTAGGTCACCTTTAGATGATGGAAGGGAATCAGGAAGGGTAAAAAATTATTTGTGCACACAAAGATGCTGACAAAATAATTTGAATGTTTCCTTTTGAGATTTACAACAATAAACTTCAAAAAATGCTTGGCTTTTATGATATTGATGTTAAAATCTAATTTGTTTTCAGACAAGGAATATATTGTGAGTAAGAAAGTATTCTTTCTGAAAACACAAAGTACTGTAAGAATAGAAAATTTACAGAGCTAAAATTAATATACTTGATAAAAACTTAACAGCTCATAACCTTATTCAATTCTAAATCATTTAAGCAAAGAACACAGATCAGGTTTCTCCATATTAGTGAAGTATATTTTTGTAGTTCTAAGTATTTTACAGTCTTTCATATTTTATGTTACATAAGAACCATAACTGTTAACAATAAACAGTATTGTTGACATATTATGCCCTCACTGATTCAAAAAATAGCAGTTGCATTTTCCATCCACATTTTCTCTGTCTTTTACAGGGCAGGCCCAATAAGGCAACAGTTACTGTTCATCTCTGATCCAATAGAAATTATTTTCTTGCAACCAGCAAGGTAGATTGCCCCAGATTCATTACTATTTAGCACCCTCTCCCCACTTTGAGCCACTCAGATTCTTTCCACATGAACTTTCTACCTTTAGCATGGAATGGGCTGTCTAGGGAGGTGGTGGAGTAGCCATCCCTGCAGGTGTTCAAGAAGAATTTAGATGTGGCACTTCAGGATATGGTTTAGTGGTTGTGGTAGATGGATTATTGCTGGACTCGATGATCTTGAAGGTCTTTTCCAATCCTGATGATTCTATGGTTCTGTGGCTGGAAAAGACCTTCAAGATCATCAAGTCTAACTATCAGTCCTACAACACAGTAACAACTAGATCACCTCCCAAAGCACCATGTCTACCCATTTTTTGAAAACCTGAAGTGTTAATAGTCTGAGGTGAATAGTCTAAGGGTCAGCAAAATTTCAGCAGACTCAATTTTAGCATTTTGCTGTGTCAAGAAGAAGAAAGGCAACTGAATCTGAAAGGCTATAGTATGTATTAGTGGTAAAATAGCTGGTCATAAGTGTGTAACAGAAAGGTCATGGGAGCAACCTGGTAGTCAATGTGCATGGATCAGTCTGAGAAAACTGATGGATTCTGGTTTTCCACCCCAGAGATCCTCAGAAGACAGTTTCTGGGAAAACTGGGGCTGGCAGCAGCCTGGAGAAACTCCTGCTCTCAAAGCTGCCTTCCCTTCCAGCAGCCAGAGTGCCGCTGGGGACAGAATTCAGAGATGTTATTCATCTTAGCCTTCTAATTGAAGCTGACAGAAGTTGCATGTTTTTCTGACAGCATTGGCAGATCACTTGCTTGTTCTCCACTGGACTCCCTGGGCATCTGCAGGAAACTTCAGTGCAGATCCCAGTGTGATCTTTGTGCCAGACAGAGCCTGTCCCACATACAGTCAGGGGGACTGTGCCACCATACCATCAAAATCAGAATGAATTGCATTGTAGAGAAATGCTGTTATGTATATGCTACCAATTCACAACTGATTTTTTTGGTTGGTTGGTTGGGGTTTTGTTTGTTTGGTTGGTTTTTTGTAGTTTACTAAGAAGAGTGGCGGTTGGGTAAATTATTTCAGAGACCTTTTAAAGGAGATCTGACTATAATAATGTATTTTTATGACATCTGTGTTTTAAAAGATTCTTTTTTCATTCATTTTTTTCACTGGTTTTGTGCATAAGTTGGAAATACAGTTTAAAAAGGAATCTATATTTTATTGTTTAAGAGGGGTTTTTAAGTTAATTATCTTGCCCTGCTAGTTAGACTAAATAACAGTGCCATCTGCTGAAAGGTAGTAGTGACTTACAGGAAGAATTCACAGTGATACTTTATCAAGTAGATGTATAAAGACAGAGATCAGAAAGGAACACAGTGATAAAAGGGAAGAGAAAATAAAGGCACGCTGAAAAGGCAAAGATGTAGACGTACATGGAGGGACCTTCAGTAACAGAAAGATAAAAGGAATATTTGAAAATTAAAAAAATTATAAGTGGCTGAGGGAGAGCAAGGTGTCCATTTTTAACAGTATTGATTTGAGGTTTAAAAAAACATTATAGTTATGTGTACAGATATGACCTCTCTTGTCGGATTCCTACATAGTTAATCGATGGTGATCTGATAATGTCAATAATCTTCAGAATCAGTTTTGAAAAAAAATGCATGTGAAAGTCTTTTAATCAAATGAGAATGTCATCAATTAGCTGGAAGGTAGTTGTGGCCTGTACATATATTTTAAAAATTCTCTTTAAACATTCCAAGCAGTTTCTTGGCTTCTGTCACAAGACTATTATTATTAGCTTTTGGAAATGACAGTTAATGTAAAAAATATCCAGGCCTGGGAGAGACAGTATTGTGTGAAAAAAGCACCAAAGAGACAGTGCATATGTTGCTAAAACCTCTGCCTATCGCATTAACCCCATTTTCTGAATTTTTCATAGGAAACTGATAATTTGTACCCTTTTCATTTTTCAGTGGAAGATGGATATGCGGAAGGAATCTTATTACATATTTCCTTTGCTTTCTGTCATATTAGCTGGGGGTGCCTTAGCAGGGTTCCTTCAGAATTTCTCCCTGTATGACTGCAATCACAATATGGATTCCATAGCATGAAGAACTTCATAGTTGTTGTAAGGAATTTAGTTACTCTTTTTGAATCCCATGAGGTGACGTAATATTTTATTTTTTAAAAAAAAAAAAGTAGTACTTTGATTAAAACAACAAAATAGAAAGTGTTATAATTTTATCATTAGCTATATATCTTTGTGGTAGCATTTTCTAAAGATCTAAAAATGTACATATTATTTTAGCAAGAGTGCATAAATTCATCATGTAGAAGTTGAAGTGGCTTTTTATATTTGTTCTTGTGCTTTCAATGTACTGTAAACATATCACCTAACAGATTTTCATTGTCTTTACTGATGGAATCAGAATCACAGGAAGTTAGGGGTGGGAAGGGACCTCAAAAGATCATCGAATCCACCCCTCCTTGCCAGAGCAGGGTCACCAACAGGAGGTCACACAGGAACACATCCAGGTGGGGTTTGAATGTCTACAGGGAAGGAGACTCCACAACCTCCCTGGGCAGCCTGGTCCAGTGCTTTGTCAGCCTCACACTGAAAAAATTCTTCCTAATATTTATATGGAACTGCCTGTGCTCAAGTTTACAACCACTGTCCCTTGTCCTATTAGTGACCCCTGAAAAATGCTTGACTGTCCTCCTGGCACTCGCCCAATATATATTTATGAACATTGATGTCACCCCTCAGTCTCCTCCAAGCTGAAGAGTCCCAGCTCCCTCAGCCTTTCCTCATAAGGGGACACTCCCTTCATCATCTTGGTCGCTCTGCACTGGACTCTTCCAAGCAGTTCCCAGTCATTCTGGAACTGAGGGGCCCAGAACTGAACACAATATTCCAGATGCAGCCTCACCAGGGAAGAGTAGAGGGGTAGGAGAACCTCTCTCAACCTACCAGCCACCCCCTTGTAATGCACCCCAGGATGCCATTGGCCTTCTTGGACACAAGGGCACATTGCTGGCTCATGGTCATCCTTCCATCCACCAACATTCCCAGGTCTCTTTCAAGTCTTGCAAATTGTGCTAAAAAACATGGTATGCATCATATTTATAATAGTTCAAACTCTTTCAGCTTATTTCAATATTTTAACTATTGGACATTTTTTAAAGGTTTAGCTCTTGGATTTTTGTGATTGTGATATTGCTAGCATGCTACTGTTTGATCTTGGCTTTAGTGTTCTATTCATTCTGAAGGAAAAAATAGAAAATTTGAGAAATGTTAAGGACGAAGAAAGTGAAACCATGTAAAAAAAACCTCTCAACATCTTTATTGGTTTAAATCTTTTTTCTTTTATTTATTTATTTATTTATTTCTAGGACAGGCTAAATTCATAATCCATTAGATAGGTAAAACTTATCTTAGGAAAGAACTACAACTAGCCCAAAAAATGGCAGAGGCAAATCCGTGTGGTTTGTAAGATGGAGTCTATGAAGTTTTGTGAAGTAGGCTTTGAAATAAAACTTTTTTCTCATGATGAGACATAAAAGTAAGAAAAAGATGATGTGGAGAGAAGAGATGGTGGTGAAGAACCACCATCTAACACAGTAAGGAACCCTAAAGATTTAAGATTCTAAAATGATATTATTTTTCCTTTTGGTACTGCATGACTTATGTGACTTGTTGCATTGGTTTGGGATTTTTTTTTTAAATTAAAGACTTTTTTTCCTTGTATGTAAACCTGAAACATACAATTTAAATAAGTGCATGAGGTGGATATAGATATGATGTTATGCAAACAGATATTTGAATTGTTGAGAGCTTGGGAGTTTGATTTCTTTATTGATTTCGGTTTCTCTTTGCTTTCAATTTGAAGACCACATCCTGCTTGAAGACTTTTCTTACTTTTTCAACATTTCAAACAATTGTCTCTGCCATTCCCTTGAAGGAGAGAAATTAACTAGAGAAAAAGTAATAGGATCTAGACAAGTTTAGTCATGTTGAAGGGTCATCATGACCATCATCATTCCTTTCATATTGTGATCCATTTTGAGAAGAACTTCATAAGCTGACAGTCTAAGAGTAGTTCTTATGTTACTAAGTAATTAAAAAGTGATGACATCACAATATAACTACAGCATTTCCAGGGGACAGGGTTTTGTGTCTGTTGTTGTTTTGTTTACATTTCATAATGACAATACTGTAGTGATTTCAGAAGACAAAGTTATGGGATAATGTGAAACCCTCTCAAACACTGCTATTGGGCTGGACAAAGTCTTTTAAATATTCACAGAATCTAAAACAGAATCACAGATTACTCTGGTTCTACTTACAGAACATACCACTTAGAAACAAAAGGAACTAGAGTAGATTGAATATTTTACATGATAAAATTTATAATTCCACACATTTTCCAGATCTTTCAGAAAAACTGAAATTACGGAATAAGGATTTATCAAGCAATAAGCATAACGAGATCAAAGAGTTAAGTGTGTCCAGAGCAGTGGATCAGAGATGTGAGAATCTCCAAAAATTGAAAAAATACACCCCTTTGAGTGTTTGTTTCAGAGCAATAAAGTTATTTGTACTTAAAGACAAATGCAAGGCAGCATTTGGTGGGAAGCAATACTATTTTTGTGTTTCTGTTGTCCTGTGCTGTATTAGACCAACTGGTATATACTGCAGGCTGTGTTCCCAGAAACTTTTTTGATAATGTCAGAAGAAAGTGAACTCTATAAATGAAATATATCACCTCCTCCTGACAAACCTGAACACCTTTGGTTATGGAAACTCAAGCCATCACAGGAGCTAGAAATGGTCGTTTCAAAATTTGACACAGAGCTGCTTAAAACATGATATTGAAGGAAAAGTTTAGTTTCTCTCCATTTTTTTTATTTTTCTAACAGCCCCTAAAATGTGTTTTCCTAATAATGTATGGAAAGTTGTACTTGCATATAACCAGTTTAATTTTAGTTACACAGTTAACTGTGAGAATTTGCTTGAAGCTTCAGCTAGCCATGCATTTCCCTGCCTCCTGCAGTTCAGAAACCCATCTTTCACTACTGAAGATGATCTGCATTCTCTGCAGGAGAAACCATATTATCTGCACAGAAGTGACACAAGAAAAAAAAAAACAAAACGCTTGCAAAATTTTGAGCACCCATGCATTTTATTTCTTCAGTTCTTTTGTTCTCAACCAAGAGCAGAATTTGTAATTTTGAGACTTTCAGAAATTAGTATTTCTCTTGGGTTGCATATCAATATGGAAGGCAACATTTTCTGAGAGCTGGTTCCAAGCTGAATGCAGGGATGTTGTAGAGGTTAATGGCTAGTATTAAGCTCCTGTTGTTATCAGTGGTTTGACTCCACAGTTCATTACTACTGCCTTAGTCTGTTCCTGATGCTTTTCTTCTTTCCTGTGTGTTTACCAGTTAGTGAAAAAGCCCTGCAAAGCACTGTAATGATTTCAGGTACACTGTGTAAAAGGATTTGGTCACTACTACTTGTGAGGTAGTAGTTAGAACTCTCTTTACTCTCTTTATCCGCACAGCAGTTTTTACTGTGTGCTGATTTTCATACCTATTCCTGTTCTGAATGAATGAATAAATAAATATTTTATTTTATGGTACTTACGCATCAAAAAAAATCCCCTTTAAGAGAGTTAGATTGGGACATACAGATCAGTGCTGCCCCTCCCGCCTTCATTGCCTGAAGAATCCTATTTAGAAGAAATTGATTCAATAAACACTGAAATGTTTGGGGGTTTTCTCCCCAAAATGAGAACTTTCTCTTGGCTCAGAGAAAGTTATTTTCTCTGAGCCAAAATAAAGGATTTCATTCAAGAGTAGACATGAAAAGCAAATAAAAGAAGGGCTGATTTCAGAAAAATACTGCAGATAGTAATATTTACAATAGAGTAACAGAGAGGTTGGGCATCTTATGGGATGGGAGCAGTATCAGTTGATTATTTACACTCCCTGACAAAATTTGAGCCCACGATTTTTTTTATTTCTAGGGATTCACCAAGCTATAATCACAATGATAAGCTAACTTAGTGTTTTTTCTTGATCCTTTTCTAGTTTCCCAAATAAATGTATTCCAGAGCAGTTGTTATACTTAAGTGCCACACTTCCCAAGAAGCCACTATCAACAGTTAAATAATTTTATATATAGTGTAACAGCTCATGAAGGACACATGAAAAGCCATAATTTTAGATTATCCAGTAACTGGTAAATCAGTATGTCCTGCTTTCTACACCCCAAAGAAAGAACCCGAATCTCCAAAACATTAAAATGCTACTCTCTGCTAGCAGTAAGCTGCTAACTCGTGAGATGGTAGGCTTTCTGTCCCTTCTAATCACTATTCAGAAGATAAAGCAGCATTAATGGAAACTAAGAGATGTTGATGTGGACTACTGTAACTACAGTGGTTAGAGCCTCTAGGATGCTGCTGGCCTTCTTGGCCACCTGGATACACTGTGGGCTCATGTTCAGCCAGCTGTCAACCAGCACCCCCAGGTCCTTTTCTGCCAGGCATCATTCCAGTCACTCTTGCCCAAGCCTGTAGCATTGCATGATGTTGTTGTGTCTCAGGTAGAGGACCTGGCACTTGGCCTTGTTGAACCTAATACAATTGGCCTTGGCTCATAAATCCATCCTGTCGAGATCCTTCTGCAGAGCCTTTCTTCCCTTGAACAGATCAACACTCCTGCACAGTTTGGTGTCATCTACAAACTTACTGAGGGTGCAGTTGATCCCTTCATCTAAATAATTGATAAAGATATTGAAAAGAATTGGCCCCAGTACTGAGCACTGGGGAACACCAGTTTCGACCAACTGGGTTTAACTTCATTCTCCAGGGGTACTCCATTCACTAGAATACTAGGAGGCACACTTAGGTGTACATAAATTTTATGCTTGCCCACACCACTTTATGTCCTGAAGATTATAATCCAGAATTACTTTCATCTTGAGATTTCTAGAATGCTTTTCAAAAAGTTTTATAACTAAGGCTCATAACGCATTTGTGAGTTAGAAAGAGCTATTATTATGAGTACTGCATCGTTTGCCATGTGTGCAGGAACCTGACAGCAGTCTCCAGATAGTCTGTAACAGCATTGCACAGCAGTTTAGTGTTGCCGAGCAAAAGACAGTTCTACGAATAGCAAAAAGGATGTGTGGGAAGGCAGAGTTAAATTTAATACATTTAACATAGTGTCTGGAAGAAAAGAAGGGGAAAATCTGGCATTAAACCCTTCTCTGTAAGGATGTATTATGGGAACTTTACATGATCATAAACCACAATGATCATATCTCTCAAAACCAGCCTTTGTCAGGATTTCTTCTCTGGAGCTCATACCATGATGTGAGTTCAGCGTAAGCTCCAAGGGAAATAAATTAATGTATGGACTTAGAAACTGCATTTCTTCACCACTTTGATCCACCCTGGTATTGTTCCACCTGCATACACACCAGGCTTCTCCTCTTTTATTTCTGAGTTATGCCAGCTCTGCTAACCTATACTTGGGTTAATTCCTTCCACTTTCACAAGCCAGGAGCAATTCAGCATTTGTCCACCTGGCAATACACCAAAATATCTGTTCCTGGCAGGCAGACAACTCGTTCTGGTTCAGCACTTCCATTTGGCATTACTTTTCCATCAGGAGAACAAGACCACTATTCTGTCCTGTCCTGAAAGCCGTGACCTCTGTATGCCTGGGCTTATTACAGGAGGGCTTTTCTCCAAAGCACCAGCTTCTGTAGCAATTCCTCAACTATCTGCCAGTGAACAGGCAGATTTATTAGTAATATAGAATTACTCCTCCCACTCCTCCACACTATTGAAGACATATTCCCTGTCTTAAATCTGTCTCTCCTCAGTTCTCGATGAAGACTGAGCCTAAACCTATCTAATATGATGAGGTTCTGGAACAGTACAGAAAAGCTAATGAGATATTTCTATGCATAAAACAGATGGATTGAAAGAAATGCATGAAAATCCCAATTGATTAAATTATTTTTGTAAAATTATTAAAGACCGTGAGTATTTTCATTTTGAAATAATTAAGTCAGAAAAGTGGAACATTTGGCTTTTTTCCTTTAAAAATAGAGATGTGTGTAGACTTATTTGAGGACATGAAGTTCCAGAGCTTTATAAGGCTTAATACATCCCTTCTCAGAAGATAAATTGTCATCCTAAGTTAAGTGTTATTAGCCTATACCCAAGGTACATTCAGGACTTGCAAACTCCAGTGTCCATAATACTTCTACATAGCCCTATATTTCTTGCAGACTTCTTGTCAGAGTGGTTCCAAAGAATGTTTATCAATATGGTGATAGGCACATAACTCCTGTTATGCACTGTTATCTCTCTTCTCTTTGTGAAATGTATGATTCTCATCTCTGGGCTTGATTATCTGAAACTGGTGATTAGTTTACATGATACATTGCACTTCATATTCTGTTGGGCTTTTGCTTTCTTATGCTGATAATGCGAGGAGGAGGCTGTTGACTGACATATCTGTTTTGATGAAGTGGTTAACAATACACAAGGGAACAGAATCAAGTTTCATCTTCTGCCTTCTGCAACATGAAGTTCAATGATGTATTAACATCCACTTCCATTAATTTGTGTATTTGGTCAGTTGACCTTAGTTGACAGGAGCTGGGCACACACACACACATACACATACACATACCCATATACAGATGTGATAGCAATTCCAACTCTAAATCTTTTTTTTAATTGTAAAGAAGTACCAGTGTTATTGGAAAATATTAATTCCCTTTTTTAATAAATCTCCTTGATTAATAAAACTTGTTTTATTAGTCTTTAAATTGTTATAATTTTATTAAAAACCTTCTGACAAGAGAAGAGGCAAAATAATCACTCAAATTTATGCTTAAACCACAAATAATGTTATTTTCAATAGACTGAGCTCTATATGGGTTAATTCTGGGAGGGGGGAGAGGGAAGACTTCTACTGAAAAAAAAATCAGAAAACTGAAAAATATTTCAAGCTAAGTGGTTTTTTTTTTCCAGTTATACAGAGCAGAAAGGAAGAAAGATTTCTTTGCACAATCAAGGAGAGCAAACTGGGAAAATAACTGCTTAATTCACAGGGAAGTGCAAATCTCAAGCATTTGGAAGTGCACCTAAAACAAAAAATAGGCTCTCCTGTATTGAATAAGACAATAAAAATGTTGGCAACTACAAAATGAGATGTCAATGAGTACACACTGCTACATACATTTTAAACCTTGAATTCCAGTGGGCAGGTTTGCAAACAAGGCTGAAATACTGGCGTGATATTAACTAAGTAATTCTGGACACTATCAAATTGGGTGTCTGACATCTAAACAGCCCATCGAGAAAAATTTAAGACATACTTAATATTTTTGGTTGGTTAGGTAGAATTCATTTTACATATAACTCCTTCAAAAAACTACTAGCAACTCTGAGAGTCAAGAAAAAGCAAGAGGAAATAAAAATAAGGTCACACATATTCATTGATTATGCTTGGTAAAAATTTCCTGCTTACCTTCACACAAAGACTCTGAAAATGTTAAACTGCTGATCATAGCTTCACTACAGCTTTGTACCTGACACTATGACATTAGAGACTGCTGCTTTTAATGAAACAAGAACACAAAATCTGAGCTAATCCTGCACTCCAAAAATAAAGCTTTTCCCCACCTGAGAAGACTTTTGTACTATTTGTTTTAAGAACCAAGTATTAAATGGCGTAGTACTTGAAACATACAGGAATCCTTAGTAGTAAAACCCCCTAAGATAAAAGCAATTCCTTCACACTCCACAGTGGTTTTTGTCTCTAAATTATATCTTTTAGGTGATAGTATGTGCTTTGAGAGTTTGCTATTTGGGTAGAGGTCTAATGTTTCATCCTGTACCTGCAACAGCAGTTCTTGGTAGTTTTAAATTTATTATTTTTCTGTGAGCCAGGAGTGTGCTAGTTGGATCCCAGATCTAAGGTAACTAGCCTAAGGAGGAAAGCTTTGGTACAAATGCCAGTCTCAGCTGTTTTTTGAAAGGGCATAGCTGATGTACTTCTCCCACCTGCAAAAGAAAGTGCCTCTTGCTTTCTTAACCTGGTCTGCATTTGATGCACGTACTCTTCCTCGCCCTACCAGTTTCTCTGTCACTACTTCCCTCTCTTTCTTTTATTCTCTCACTCCCACATAATTTATCTAGTTTTACCACTAAAAAAAAAAAGAAATCTGGGTCTGAAAATGGGTCTGGGACAAAGATTATCCAGACAGGATAAGGTTTTACTCATTTTACTGATTCAACTTAATCTATCAGACTATACACCCCCCAATTAATTGTCTCAGTGAGAACAATACCTGGGTTTTATCAGATGTCAGCTGGGAAGAAAATCTACTAGTGGGCAGTTTGAATCAGTTGGAAAAATTGCTGCATTGTGGAGTCTGCTGGTGTTTGCCATTTGAATGACAGGTAAAATACACAATGTAACAAGCAATTCAGACTATATGTTCTCTTGTCCCCAAGGAAACCTTTGAATTCTGCTTTCAGATAACAGGCAGAGATTCACACCTACTAGATAGTCTATGAGTCCCCAAGGGTGACAGCTTGTCAGGCAATCCAGAAATCTTACTCTATTGTATAAGAATTCAGAAAAATTGCCTTTCATTCTCACAGCTTCTTTGGCTTGCCTTGCCTTGCCTTGCACTCCCTTTTCTTCCTTTCCCTTCCCTTACTTCCCTTTCCCATGTATCAGTAAGAGAAAACACAGTAATTGAAACATACTTAGAAAAAAACAAATACAACACAATTATGACATTTTCCTTGATAAATATAATTCATCTTTTATGAGAAAATGGTACCATTCTTCCACTTTTGCCATTACCTGTCTTCTATAAGAGATAGAAGATAGGAAATATTTCAGGGTTTTCTTTCCATCTCTGGAACTTTGTGAAGAATTAAGGGTTATCTTATATCAAGGTGTTTCAGACAAACATCATGTCCACACAGTATGTTTACGGAATAGGGCAATGATTTTTGAATTAGGTATATGGTCACCTACTGTGTACCATGCCTAGAAAGTTTCACATTATCAGAGGCACAGTTTGAATGACACAATCCTCACTCAGTTGAGCTGAGGGTGACCTTGGTAGACAAAATTAAGAGTTAATTCCAGGAGATGCCTAGTGCAAACCAAACAATCATCTCTGCAGGAAGAAACCACACAAAATGTCATTCTTTGCTTTTGGCATCTCCTGTAGTCATAATGTCCTGACCATCCCAATACTTACTGGAACATGCCATCCATGTTCATATGCTGGATACCACATTAAAGCACAGCAGCAGGTTTGGTAGCCTGATTCCAACAGAACAGTGAGGGCTAGCACACTCTCCTTTCTTCCCTGCTTCAGATCTTTACTATCCACAAGTCCTTTAGGGATGGGACACATGCCATACAGCAGCACTGTTCCAGGACCAGGGTGCTTTTTCCTTTCTACATGCCCACTCATTCACTCTGTTTCATAAGGGATAGTAATAAGAGATGGAAGAGCCTGCTCAGGCTGTTTCACCTAAATTATCATATACTTAAGCTGGTTCCAGGAACTGAGAGGAAACAGGGCGATGTGCTGATTTGATCCAAACAGCTTGGGCAAATTAAGGAAAACTCTGAAATAGTTTTGAGTGAGCATCTGCCAAAAAACCCCAGCCAACTGACAATCAGCTGTCCTGGCTCATCTTCCCCAAATAGTTACTACTCTGCAAATACCTAATTTTTGCAGGTTAGAAATTTGGGTATGAGTTGTCTTTTGCCCTGTCCTTTCTTAATGTAAAAAACATAATAATCATCTCTAGACCTCCTGAAACTAGGAAAACCTCAAGGAGCATGTCCCCTGTTTTAAAAACACTTCCACGTGAGTTTGGTTTTCAAAGGATTTTGTGTTCTGTTCCATTAAGCATTCCCTTTGTAGCACTGGAATGAGTTAATGAGAGAGGAGATTCTGTAAATAAAATCATTCTTCAAACAATATGTTGAAGGGCACTGCCTCCTGTCATTATTTTTGATACTTTAGAAAATGAACTACTATAAATCTCCACACAAGTAGGCATAATAATCTTCAAGGAGGGTTTCAGGGACAAGCTGTAAATACAAAAGTTATTCTGATACACCTCAGTTTAACATTTTTCATAAATAATCTATTACAACAGTTCAGACTAGTAGCAGGTACCAATTCAGTATTCTGCTTGATGGACAGACAAAAGTACATATCCATTGGACTGAATATTGCTACTGTTTGATGGCAAAAAATATTTAACAGGATTTTTTGTTATTTATGCTAATATGTTGAAGAGTGCAATGAGGGAAAACCAATTTGATTTAGAGTGACCTTAACTTTGATCTAAATTGTAATAATAAGGCATCTAGGTTAGTAAAATGAAAATGCAATACAATGGAAAAAATCCAAACCCAAAAATGAAACAGCAGCTCTAGGGAATGATTAGGCATTAATGAGGTGTGAAATCTTTTCTACTTAATTATTTCAGCTTGTCAAAGAAAACAAAAAACTGTGATAAAGATTTGGTATGGATTTGACATGTTTTTTCTCTGTTCAAGAGACTACCTTGAACTAGTCTGTAATGGATAAAGAGTATCATGCGTGCACTTTCTAATCACACCTGAGCTAACAACCTCCACTTTTTCACAAAGGCTCAAATATTGTTTTCACATGTCTTTCAAGTTCTTTCATGATGAAATTATCTACTTTTTCAATTTCTACCAGCTACCTACGTGTACAAAATTATTAATGCCTGTGAGGAAATTATTTTGTCTGTGACCTGACATTAGCAGCTTTACTAAGCCTGAGGTGGTTTTGCTGCTGGTTCCTTAAATTGTGATGCTCTCAACTTTATCCTAGGGCCTTGACTCTTGCGACTTCAGAGCTCTGAACAGCAAATGCTGAATTGTGAGTCAGTTCAGAAGTAAAGGTGGGGTAAAAAGAAGTACTGTGGCTCTTGGCAAAGAGATCACTAACAGTGATCTCCCCCATTCAGAAGACATGCTATAAACAATGTGCATTTTCAAAACACTCCTTGAGTAGTTCCTGTTAAATGTGCTGTTGGATATGTATCTCATCCTGTCATTTTTATGAGTACTAATTCCCCCCTGCCATTTGTATATATCATCATTTGTTTTAATAAAAAGACATTTCTGTGAGCTTTGACTGCCACTTGCCTAAGTAAAATATATTTTCTAATTTTAGTACTGATGTCATTGCCACTACAGTAGTTGTAGTGCACATCAAATATAGTTCCTGTTTAGATTGCATCTGACCTGAACAATCAGTCCATGCTAGAAATTTTAATTGTGTGTCTTTCCCAAAAAAATAATCCTCGAGTGAATATTAACAAACAGCCTTCAGGGACTAATTTTGATTTATAAGTGGAATTTAGAACTAGACCACAATTTTGTGCTTTTCATCGTTTCTTGACATGTTACTTGATTTTCCAAACAATATGGATAACAGTAACATAACTCTTACAATATGTTGAAAGGACCTCATAGAAAATGGCAGTTACTGATACCATATAGTATCTGTAGATTTAAGAGTACCTCTTTCTAAGCACACTAGCTTCAGAGCTGCTGGAATCCATTTTAGCAAAGTATCTGTGCAGAGGAAGTCAACTGTGTATCAACAGTTGCCAAAGCAACACTATAATAGCACAAATGAAGAAAGGATTGAAAAGACATATTTGATTCTTGAATATTGATTTTTTTTTTATTATGAATGTCATATCTTTACAGCTAAAATGATGGCTTAGGTTGCAGAGGATTGCAAGAGGCTTAAAAGTTAACTAATCATTAGTCAGAGTTGAGTTCATATTGATTTCTTCATCTTTGGTGGCAGAAGCTCTCAGCTACAGATGGGAATACAAACTCCAAGTAAGACAGTGGCAGTTTGCCTGGGGAATTCACAGAAATTAATTTCCATAAACTGAGTCTCCTGTCTGCTTTTGTTCCATCCTGTTCTCATTTTATCTGTCTCTCTATCTATTGATAAACTTTTAGGAACTGATAAATTTTTAAGAATTGTATGTCAGAACACACAAATGTATGCCCAGGATGAGTATCCCTTTCTCCCATTTTTAATATACCCATCCCTCACTACAAGAAAGACATTGATTTGCTGGAGCAATTTCAGAGAAGGGCAGTGGGTCTGGAGAACAAGTCCTTTGAGTAGAGACTGAGGGAATTGTGAGTGTTTAGTTTGGAGAAGAGGAGGCTGAGGAGAGACCATACTGCTCTCTACAACTGCCTAAAAGGGGGTTGTAGGGAGGTGGGTGTTGGCCTTTCCTCTCAAGTAAATAACATTATGACCAGAGGAAATGGCCTGAAGTTGTTTCAGGAGAGGTTTAGGCTAGATATGAGGAAGAATTTCTTTACTGAGAGAGTAGTCAGGCACTGGAACACGGTGCCCACAGAAGTGGTGGAGTCACCATCGCTGGAGGCATTCAAAAACCATGTAGATGAGACACTTCAGGACATGCCCTGGCAGGCATGGTGGGGTTTTTTTGTTTTGTTTTGTTTTGTGGGGGTTGTTTTTTATTTGTTTTTTGTTGGTTTGCTTGGATTTGTTTGTTTGTTTGGGGGGTTTTCTTGGGGGATGAGGTGGTGATATTTGAACACTCTGATCTTAGAGGCCTTTTCCAACTGTGACAATTCCTTGTTTTTGAGATTCTATATCTTTTAAATAAAAGTTCTGTGATTATATCTATATAGAAAACCTTATTTTTTTTTACCGCAGTTGTACTTACTGGCATTTTCAACCTCGTTTCCTCTGACAGTTAGAAGAGCCTTTCTGGTTCTTTATTCAGCTGCAGAATATCCTGTCACTATGAAGTAAGGAAATAATAAGTTACCTGAATACTGATGGAAAAGCAAGCATTTGTAACTCTATGACAATAAGAGAAGCTATGTATGTTTCAAAATAAGAAGTAGTGGTATAAATTTTTCCTTTTCTGAAAGGTTGTCTCTTCTGTATTCCTTGGAATTTGCTAAACACTTCATAATTGCTCATGTTTTATTTCGCGTTGCTTCTCCTATTCAACTCAAAATACCTATCGATGTCTGTAGAAGAACCTAAAAACTGAGGAACAGATTATGCGATTTCCCATGTAAACCCATCTAAGCATTGTCACGTAAATGATATATAATACTAATGCACAGGGTTAAAAATATGTTCAGGGTTGTTTGTGGGTTTTTTCATACTTTTTGTTGCATCTTAAATATAATATTTACTGTATTAGATTTTCCCTGTGCTAATGAACTTCATTTTGCCAAGGACAGACTGGAGTATAGCTGAAGGAGAAGTTACAGATAACCCAGAAAGAAAACTTCACACTGGTTTCAAAAGCTTTTGCATCACATATTTCACAGAATGTTCCTTAATACTAGTTGTGTGCAAGAAAAAATACCTTTCTCTAGAAAAAGATTGTCTACTCAGTTTTTTGCTCCCTAACCTCAGTTTGCCCTGAGAACACAAATTTTGTGTTCTGATGAGCTAATTAGTCCTTCCCCGGCCTCTGGGCTTGTACTATGGTAACCCTAATTTGAAAGCACTTCACATTCATATTTGGCTATAGCTTTGAGATGACTTCTAAAGCATCCTTAACACAGTGACATTTTGTGCCATCTGAAATACTTATCAAAAAGACAACAGCAAAAGAAAAATAATCTTCTGAATTTTCCATTACGCCTTTCATCCTTGCAATGCCCTTTATTCCAAAGCATACTTCTAGAATTTAATCTAACATGGTGGTTAAGCCAAAGGATTAGGTTTTGTTGTCCATCATGTTATAATAAGGATATGTAATGCCTCATTAACACTTTCTGTAAGACTTGACTTCAGTGAACCATTCTTAAGCTATTGTAGGACTACCATGACATAATTACTTTCAATTGCTTAAAAACTCAAAACACTAAAAAGCAAAACTTGGCTTTTAGTTTGTTAACACTTTTGTGTTCACATTTATGTTATCACCTCTGCCTCTGTTCAGCTTGTCAAAACATGGTCACCAGCAGATCTTAAAGGTGACACAAGAAGGATAGCTACTATTAAACATTCCTCAGGTAGGCCCCTTGTACTAGAGGCCATTGCCATGGTTTGAGTGCCCCATGATAATTTTTGACACCAGTGCAAGGACCTGAAGAGAGGTCTGAGGGATCCGAGAGAGGTGGAATACAGAAGGGTCTATTCCCTCCCATTTCTTGCCCATCCTCTGTGCGGCTGAGGGAACCCGGGAGCGCCTCCTCTCTTTCTCCCGCTCTTCCCTTCCCTGCTGTTCCCCTGTGATCCTGTGCCCCCAGCTCCCCCCCTGCTCTTCAGGATCCACATCCATCGCCGCTGGGAAGAGCTGTGGAGCCTTCTCCTGAGTTAGCCCTGCTGCAAGGGGCCCTCAGACACCTAACCCTGACACCATTGATATTGGGTTGTATATATATTTGTATATATTCGTATAGATGTTCCTTATCCCGTGTGTTACCAACTTCCCCCTGTTCCAGTAAACCTGTTGTAGTTTTAGTTTCCAACCTTGCAGTCTCTCATCCTTATTCCCCTTTTATCTTCTCTTGGGGGCGTGGAGGGCAGTAATAGAGAGCAATTCTGTCCTCTAGTTTTTTGGTCCGCCCAGGCTGCTAAATTGGGACAGCTGTTTTTTTATTTATTTATGTATAATATATAATACTTAACCCATTTCTCTTTCCATTACTAAGAAATAGAATCACTTCCAAACACCAAATGAACATTCTTCGTGTAAAAAATCTCAGCCTCAACAATCTCTTGTGAATGTGTCTTTATTACTGTCATAGGTCTTAATATAGTAAATCAACATATCACTTCAGTGACATTTTACAGCTTAAGAAAAACACTCTTCCTTTTCTGTCAAAGGCAATTTTTTCTCTTTTACCATAAATTCCTTTCACGTACACTCATTACATGTCCTTAGTTTTCTAACTTTACTCTTACTTCCACAGTTGAAACTTTTTGTTTGATCTGCCTTTCAGTAAATTTTTCTACTCAGAGATACTACTAATTTTTTTTTATTTTTTTATTTTTTTTTTTTTTTTTTTTTTTTTTTTTTTTTTGTCTGGAGTCCTGATAGTTCCCTCAGACACTTAAATACTTGACCTCGGCAATGCTCACCACTGACATTTTTACAATGACATTTCTAGGCCACAATGATTCCACTTCCCAAGAGTGAAACAGATATATGTTGCTTGAAGAAAAGGCTGGTAATTAATTTGTTTTCGCAGAATCTTTGTTCTATGACATAATGTGCTCACACAGATTTTAAAAACTACCAGGTACTGCTGCATGTTGGTTTTCAAGAGTGATCTTCAGAAACTAACCAGAAGTGTATTCTCTATTTTAAAACAAAATCAAACAAAACAGCCAGTTTGTTAGGCTATCCAATATTGATGTCGTATTACCCGTTGTTATAGGGTCCCTGAATAATAAGTGGATTTTCATCAATATTTAAAAATCTTTCTGCTCCTATATTGAATAATACTAGATTTTTAATTAAGGCTATTGGAATATTTATTTAAGAATAATACTCCAACACTTAGTAAGTTCCACAAAAATAGGTAGGAATTGTATTAGAGAAAGAGATCACTTAAGGTAGAATTTTTCTGATTTAAGCCAGTCTCAAAAAGAAATGGTAAAAATATAGTAATCTATTTCAAGTAAAGATTTAATTTAGCTTTCCAAAGCTATTAAACATCACTGATGTAGTATGAAAATTTAACTTAAGTCACCCACTGGGATAACTTTTAATTTGATCATTAATTCTAATTGCACAAGCCACTGGCTATAAGGCTAAAATAAATAGGAGGGGAGAAAATGACATATTTTGGTGTGTGGTCAGATGGGAGGGGGGGGAGAAACAGTTGCATTAAAAAGGTAGTATTGGAGCATTAATAAGTATCTTTGAAGAGAGAAAAGGGAAAGTGTTTTCTAAGTCCTAAGTGATGTCCTACACACTGTGAATTAAAGCAAATAAAGGTCATTCCAAATGACTGATAATGTTTTCAGCTTCTAAGGAATTTATTTCAGCTCTAATTGTGTATTATCAATGGTCCAGTGAAAGACACTGTAGCATTTTTCTCATAGCATTTGAAGGCAATGGAACTGCTTCAAATTGCTCACCAGGTCTGCAGCAGAACAATTTATCTGGTTGTCTCTGATCTAAATAACATTGACACAGCTACTGCATGCCACTTAACAGGGTTTAAAGAAGTGAGTTTTGTATAAAATATCAGGATGAGTTGTACTATAAAAGCTGTCACATCTGTATCAAACCGATGATACATTTGGCAATACATAGTAATCTTTCCAGGTTTCTCTTTTTCCTTTGTATTACATACATTGACAGTGGAGAAGACATTAAATGGTTTTTTAGCACCAGTCTATGTGGCAATTTCAGGTCCTAGGGAGATGGCAGATAGACAGTGCTCTAAGAAATCCACTAAATGGATGCCTCGCTGTCACGCCCCACAAGGTGGGTGCAGCACTGTCACCTCTCACAGAGTGACCATGGCTCCCCAGATGCAAGGGCCAAGCCAAATATCACGTCCCACAGAGTGGGTATGGGTAGAGTTCCCCAGAGTGGGGGTGACCCAGGGAGATTGGGACTTGAACCCCTTGCTTTCTAAACTCCTTCAGAAAGGAGCCTGGGTGCAGCTGGGCCCAATCCTCCTCCTCCTCTAATTAATCTCTTTAACAACCCATTTGACAAGATTAAGTTTGAGAATTATTTGCGCAGTACTCTGTGAGTAAGATTATTACCCAGGAGGTTCATACAAAACCACAGCTTCACTTAAAAGTAAGATTATAAAGCATGTCAAAACCCACATGACAATATTACAACTTAATTTTTAATATCCATTGCAAATTAATTTGCTACTAGAAGCATGGTTTTCTTTAATATTTACAGGCATCTCATTTTCTATGTGAGTACAGTAAAAAGGTGAAAGGCAAAAGTTGAGCTGTAGACTGTTGGTATCCCATATAATTGTATATTGACATTCATTAGTCAGTTGACTCTTGAAATTTTGCCAGCTGACTAAATAAACACTGGTTCTATATTTGGTTGCTGAAGACCTTCATTGCAGACCTCCTGGGTGAAAGCCTTTCAGTCATAGAGTCTGCTGCTTGTGACAATTTGTTTATGTGTGTTAGACAATATTAGTCTCAAAGCAACAGATAACAACCAGCAGAATTTAAAGTGATGGTACCTTTAGAGAAATAGATTACAAATAGCAGAACTTAGCAAAATGGTCCTTTCAAAGCAATGGATTTCAACTCAGCAAAACTTAGGGAAATTGTCAAAATAAGAATTTACAACTAACAAAACTTAACAAAGTTAGAAATGATGTTACCCTTATGTGTCACGATAAGGTTTGAAACAATGAGAGAGAGAAAAAGAGAGATACAGAAAAAAAAAGTGAGATATAACAACCCTTGGATCCAGTGATGATCTTGGTAGAAAGTTGTGATCCTTGGATGATGGGCGCACATCCAGCATTTCAAGTGTGCCTCTTCTATGTCACCTGATCCTACCTTTTTTGGGAGGGCTTTGGCATATCTTTTGAATCCGAGTGTTCACTTGGGCCCCTCCAGATGGTATGACTGGGCAATAACCCTTATTTTTGTGCATGTGCCCTCTCCAGTGGCTTTACCTGGGGCACACACAAGATGTCACTCTGCCTCCACAGGGTGCAGCTTGCCTGCCCTCTCCCTTATCAAGTAAGGACAGTGTCCTGCCTGTCAGGGTGGCCATCAAAGAGGGGCTTCACTTGCAAGGAGAGTATCCAGCTTATTGGAATGACCATTGGAGGAGGAGCTGCTCTTGTGAGACCAGGGCCCCTTTATCAGGGTGGTTACACAAATGAGGGACTTCCCATGTGACAGCAGAGTCCAGGTGGCTTATTGAATGAGGATGCCACCCAAGCACAATGTCCATTTTATCAGGGCAGCTGTTTTGAAACAAATATTCATTTGGGACTCTGTACTCTCTTTCCAAACTGAAGATTTTTTTTTAAGTGAGGACTTTTGATGTCCAGTCCAATATTTTTCTTTACTGCAGTATAGGAAAATTCAGTGAAGTCCATTTAGAGTGGCAGAGTGGCTCCATCTGAAAAAAAAAAAAATATTCTTGTCTTCTGTAAAAATTTTCAACCAGATAAAAAGAACAAGCCCAAGGCATAATCTGTTTTCAATGGAGCCTGCCTATGACCTACACCTTTTTCACTCCATCACAGACCTGAACTCATGGATTAGGATCCATATGCAGGGGGCATGCTTAAAAGTCAAGACACAATTCAATGGTTTCATGTCACTGTTTTATGAAATTATTTGGTTTAAATCCCTTGTTGTTTGATTGTTTGGTTTTGGGGGGTTTTTTTTGTTTGTTTCTTGTTGGGGTTTTTGTTGTTCTTGTTGTTATTGTTGGTTTGTTTGTTGTTTTTTTTTAATTTGGGTCATAAGAGTAACATTTTGGTTTTTGAAATTAATTCCCAGTCTTTTTTGGGAATTACTGAAAAACCATTCTGGGATCAATCTTTAATTAAGAATGACCTTTAATATGAAAGAGGGAAATGAGAAAACTTTACAGTAGCAGTGCTACAAGAATCCCAGATCACCTTGGGTCTAACAGTGCTCACAGTGAACAGAGGAACAGGCGTTTTGCTCATGATTTCAGTGTAATTCACATTCCGCTCATGTCCCATTCATCTTAAAAGCACTGAAAATTTAAAATCTCTGGCTACAGAATGGAAAATCAGCACTAACCTCAGATACTGAGTTTCATGACTGAGGAAAATGAGGAAACCCAGGTAGCTCTGTCTCTCTTTCTGTGGGGAACCATATTCATACAAGTAGAGCACAAGTAGATTCTTGGCTCTGAATCTGTAACTTCTCAGAATCATCTAGTTTAAGACAAAGATAAGATATTAAGACTTTTCCCAACTGGATCATGATCCTCTTTGCTTCAGTTTCTTCTTTTATGTCCAATATTTTGTAGTTACACGTGTATAGAAATTCACATTCTGTGGTCCCTATTAACTCTTCAGCTGGTAAAATAATAAGGACTAAAAAATGGCACCTTCTTCTTCAAGTGAGTTCTAGTTAAGGAGACTTTAGGTTTTTTTCACTAGTGTGTATGAAAGCGTAAACTTATGCAACTGAGACAAGAGCAAGATAACTTCAGGGTACAAAAAGTAGGCTAATTAAAATACACTCATTTTTGCCTGCATTTCTTTTGTTTCATGTATTCTACCCAACAGATGGGTAAATATCTGCAGGTCATAAACCTGATGGCATTCTAGTGAAATTCAACATAAGGTTCTTATTTCTTGAAGCGTAAAGCAACTTCATACAAAAAATTGTAGACAATAAAAATCCTTTAGTATTTCACAGCCTCATATTCTACATCTAAAAGTACAATTCAAGATTGTACTTGACCAAGATTTACTTTCTTGGAGCGTCAAATAATTCACTTGCTAAATACATGGGGTTTTGCCTACTCTCTACCTTACTTCTCCTCATTTTATTTCTTCCATGCTTATTTAATAAAAGTGAAGAAAATACAGACTGAGTACAAGGGACTCTGTGACTTTCCCACTGAAAAATTGAGTTGACACTTAACAAATGCAAAATGGATCTATTACAGGTATAAAAAATCTATATGGCATTGCACAAGCTCTTTGTTTTATTTCCTTGTTTGTAGACTAACACATATAATTATGAAATACTTTTTTTTTTTTAATTAACATAATTTCATAGGATTAGAAGTTCTTGCAAACAGTACCGGATAAAAAAAAGCTGTAGCATGCGCTTGCAGCTTATACTTTGCAGCTTAAGCCTTTTTCTATACCACAAAAGTACTTGAATGAGTCTACAGAAAATTTCATGTAGTGAGACATAAAAACTGTGTGCAGCATGGGAAAAAAATAAGTATAAAAATTCCTAGGATAAAGGAGCTGTTTTTATGAAGAAAACAAGAAAATCTGAATCTAAGATGGATTCAGATCCAATCTGCCAATGGAAAGGCAGGGGGGATAAGAGAGGCCCTCAAGATACATAAGCAAAATAAAAAGAGAAGTTGTCAATGTTCTGCCAACCCATCTTTTTGGCAGCCACATTATATTTACTACTATATATATGGTAGATATATATCTACTTATACCTATAACTAACTTTGATTTTTTTTTCTAGCTTTACATCAGAAATAATTCCATAGATGGCATCCATCCTTGTATTAAAAAAAATAAGAAATAAAATCATGATTACCCCCTCCCCCTCAGCACTGTAATAGGGAGGAGGACTTGGCCATAAAAAAAGAATGGTTTGGGAACCTTTTAGAAAAAATATTTATTTTTTTTAGAAAAAGAAATACCAAAATACTAGTCATGGATACAAGTGTTGCATTAAGGAAGCTGAAGAAAGTATTCCTTTTAATTACTCACTCTAACTTGTCTTTTAGAGTGTAAAATGTATTTTGTGCCTCTGTGTTTCCTTATTTAGCTTAATGCTTTCTTTTGATCCACAGAAGCATGTGAATTTGCCAAGTGCAGCTTTCTTGGAGTTGTAGCAAAGATCATAGGATTTGGAAATTAAAGAAAGATACCTTCATCTCCACCTGAAAAACAAATAATCTCTCAGGGACAGCATCAGGGAACATGGACAAAAGAAAAAATAAAACAAGTGGTAGCCTGGACATGGCTAGGGAACAGGGAAAAAGGAGTATTATGAGAGAAAACTGGCTGAGAGAAGTCAAGTTACAAAAAAGAAAAAGTACTTCTAGTGTGAGTCAGAGACTTCATTCTGGTGTCTCTTCCATACGACAGCTTCTGACAGCAAACATAGATGTTTGCTCGTATGCAGTCACGTAGTGGCAGACTGTGGACAGGGCTGTGGGTGCTCCATGCTCTCCTGTGCTTTGTAGCTCCATGTGTGGGTGCTTGAGATCTGCAGGCTTCCAAGTCTACCTCTATATCTGTCTTCTGCATGACAATAAAGTCCTTTTCCCAGGAGCACCAGAAGTTGTTAGCTAATATATATATATATATATATATATATATTCTTGTATATATATATGTTATATATGTGGGTTTTTTAAGGTGCTTTTCAGTTTGGGAATGAAGACCCAGGAGTTCTTTCTGAAACAGACATAGATCATTTGCAGTGCTGCTACTTGAACCAAAAAGTTCAAAGGGAATGCTGATATTGTGATCTTCCTAGAGGGACTGTGCTGATCAAGCTTATGTTTTGAAGTATAGTGTAATAAGGTTGATTTTATCAGTCCTATGTCAATGAAATGCTGTCATCATCAAGAGAAAAATCTGGCCTTAGAAGTGCACTTTTAATTCATAAATTACCATGGCTTTGCTGTAATACAACTTCCACAAAACCTCTGAGTAAACTACTGATAATGGGGATATGTATGGGTCCTGTAGTCACATAAGGATAGGATGTATGCCTATCCATGTGACCATCAGAAAGTTGGAAGAAAACAATGGAAAAGAAGAATGTCCTCGTGAGCTTGTAGCCAGTGTGTGGCTGTTATTTTTTAAGGCAACACCATCTCATCAGCTACTCCATTGACCCCAGTTACCTGAGAGATCCAAAGATCCTTTGAGTGATTGTGAAACACAGGTCTCTCCAATAAATTCTTCGTATCTGCAGAAGTCCGAGTTCCTGGAAACTCTAGAGTCTTCATGAGGCCTCTCACCCACTGTCATGAGAGGCACTGTAAATATATCAGATGTGAAGGCTGTTTGTTGGATGCCTAAGACTTACATATTTATGCACAGTAATAAGTGCATAAATACATAAGTATTTATGCTTACACTTTAAAAAAAAAAAAAAAATAGACTGTGAATTCTGGTTATTCTGGTTCCTGGTTATTTTTTCCTTCAAAACAACAGCTGGTTTAAATGCATCAAGTTCCTTATTAAAATTAAAATTAGAGGTTAAAATTACACCTTCTGGAAACTTGTTATCCAAGAAGATGATGCCAGTATAATAATGAGAATGTAATTACAATATCATTTCTAACAAGTCGTGCTCATTTATTCTATAAAGAATTATTAACAGCAGTCAGTGCTGAGATTCTGAGTATAGATGATTTTTGCATTTGTTAAAAAATAAACAAGAAATGACCTCTGCACTGAACAGGCTTATCTCATCCAGACAGGAAGGTATATACGAGAAGGTATATCTTCAATGGATTCACATATTCCCTTTTCCCCCCCGCCCCAACTTCTGTTACTTAAGTATTGTCTTTATTTTGTTTATTTGATTTGCTTCAGAATTTCACACACAGAACCTGTAGGGTTGCAGGGAGAGGAATAGAGACTAGGAGAAGAGAAACTGCAAAACAGGCAGAGAAGATAACACAGGAAAAAGCATATAGACTGGTAAAGTGATACTGAAAAACACCCTCTGATAATGATGATGATTGTGTCAAACCACAACTGAACACATGCCATACAGAGTAACCTGTATGTTCATATAGAAGTTGTTTTTTCCCCTTGAGGCCAGCTGATGTGAGTTAGCATAGAAGGGCAGTCCAGAACAGATTTAAACAGCTAATCTGGACTTGAGAAACGGCATTGTGTGGGTGAAGTCTGCTAAATTTTGAGTTTGAAATATTATTGTTGTTATTTTTTCTTTTCCCCTTCTTTTTTTACAGTGAAATATTTCTGAAGTTGAAAGCACTGAGTATGCACAATACAGACACATAACTAGAAGTAGTCTTGTGAAATATTTAACACAGATGTAAGACTAATGTGTGACTAGAGAATTGGGAATCTCAGAGAAACTTGCTGCACTGGTATAGAATTTTTTTTCCAAAATAGATGAGAAAGATTTATCAGATACTTCTATTGCACACATGCCTGTATCAGCAAGGTGTCAGCTGTGAAATAAAGGGTTTCCTTGCAGAAAACAAACAATCTCACATACAAATGTGTAATTTGTAATAATAAATCTGAAATGCCCAACAGTTAAATTACAGTATTGAAAGAGAATTTTCTTGTAGGCAATATGGAAATCAACAACAACAAAAAATAGTTGGTATTGAAAGTTGATACTGGAAGTGTATATGTCTCTCAAAAAACTTCCTAAGGTAGATAAACTGAAACAAAGAGGAGTAAAGACATTAAATCAAAAGGACTCTCAAACTCTACTGAGACAGTTTTTAAGTGGAGAAAAACACATATTACTTCTATAGATATAAGATCCGGCACTTAAGAATATAAATATAGATGAGCTGTTTCTACCTTCAAAATATTCCTGAAACATAATAAACATAATAGAAGGTAGAGAAGTGATTGTAAGTTTCATTGTAAGTCATGCAAAAGAGACTGCTGCTGACTAGACTTTCAGTACTGAAAATTACTAATTTCAAACACCTGTATGTGTCATTTTGAGCATGAGGAAGTTGATGATTGCAAACCACAGCCTTTAGGAAAGTAAAACTTTACACATTACGACAGAAAGTATTAATTTCATGCTTTCAGAGGTACCTACTGCTGGAACTCGTATTAACAGAAATTGAATTAAAATAGTAACATCAATCCATAAAATTTCATAATTTTTTGTAAGTTCTTTCATTAAAAACGTGTGTAATTGAAGGGTCAGGGTTTGTGTTGGTTTAAATCTTTTTTAGATTTGACGAGTAGCTATGAAGTACAATAGGTAACTTGGATCAGTTAGGGTGACAAGTTTAATGCTGTGAATATGATGAAATTACTTTCTTCTTACCCTAACCCTAACCCTTTATCATTTGGGAATCTGATAGCGAGGGTTCCTATTTGGGTTTTATTATTTTTGTTACAATGCCTTGCATCCTAGCTGCATCTTAGTATAAGTGATGAGGTTGTAACTCCACCCATAGTTAGAAAATACAACTAGGTTCAACGGTTGGAAGCTTCAATGCACAGACCTTCAATGAGTCATCAGAGCACAAAATATTTTTAGCTGCAAAGAAAAAGTTTATACTGCTAAAACCTGCTGGCTGGCAGTGAACTGCTTTTGCAGTGGGGAACTACAGGAACCTGACTGATAGCACAGGATTTGCTTCTTTTCTGTATATAGAGGGGGAAACAAGCGGGTGCTCTTCCTGAGGCATTTGTAATGGACTGAAACCCTTTTCTACGTCTCAGTGTTCGTCTGGGGGAAATCTCTAAAAGCAGAAATTAGACTGAGCTTTTAGAGTCTGCCTGGAAACTTAATTTAGCCTGTATAAACTGAGAAAGGGACAAAGGAAGCATGGTGAGGAGAGATAGAGGGTCTGCTAGAACAATATTTATTAACAAGAGACTTTCTCAGCTGAGGAAGACAGTTACACTTTCTGTACTGCAAACTAGACTCACCACTTTAATTAGAGCACAGTGGTTATTATTATCACTAACACTACAGGGACAACTAAAATGATTACAAGAGTGTAGAACCAGTCATTAAAAGGTAAAATCAAAGGTAATCAAGTAGAGCAACAATTCTGGGTGGTATAAATCTATTTGGAGTACTTAAGATCTAAAGTAATGGGTTTGTGAAAAGACAAATAGAAAGATACTGCCAGAGATATTACAGATAATAAGCATCTATCAAATGCCAAGCAGAAGAATGGCCCTAGAGCTAATAATTTATTAAGTCAAGCCTTGTACCCCCTCTGAATCCACTGTCTTTGATGCAAATAATCATAAAAAAATTTACAATACCATTTCCACATAAGGGAGTTTTTACAATTCTGCAAAGGTTTAGACCATGAAGGCTCATCAAAGACTTTCTATTCTTCAGAACTGATCATCTACTGAAATTAATGGTAAGGCTGATATTGCAGTTCTTTTGAAGCTGATTGGAGTATTACAGTGGATTTCAGATGCAAATTTTTACCTAGATGGTATTTGAATGAAAGATGTTTTCACCTTCTTAACACATTAAAGACATCGAGATAGTTGCTAGATGCACCACTACCTATTTGGCTAAGTATTTGAGACTAGTCCAATAAGGAAAGGCTTACATCTGGTCTTTGTTGATCTTTCTTAAAGGAAAATACGATAAGTCAGTGCTGACATATTGTTGATAATTCCAGACAATTTCTACTACGAACCAATATATTGTCAATATATAATCCTCTGTTAAAAAAGCATTCTGCTTTTGAAAGTATTAGCAGTCTTAAATTTCCTTCACCCACGAAGGGCATAATAAAGCAATGACAGAAAATCAAAGCACTTCCCCTCCTTCCTATAAATAGGCTGCCCTGAGAGGTATATAAAAAAAAAAAGCAAACCATACATTAATGTCCTTCATTGATCTTACTGATTTCTACTTTTAGCTGCTCTCAACTTCCCTGTTTAGGATAATGGGACCTGACATGCACATGTGAGGAAAAACATCTCACGGCAACTAATATATAGAAGACAAGTCTGGCTTGCTCAGACACCCACAAATAATATGTAGTATTAAAAGATGTTCAGGCTGATAAGGTAAACAAGGTTCAATCTGATTGTGAGCAAACTTTGATCAGTTTCTTTTATAGCAAAGCAAGTAACTTTCTTGCTGGTAGTTTTTCCACCAAGTTTCACTCTTGCTGCCCTCTGTCCATCTAAGTAAGCCTGAGTGCATTGGCTCCTGCTGAACATCTGAAGAACAAGGGCTAAAGTTGCTCCTCTGCCTGATGACCTTTTTACTTCACCTTGTCTACCAAAGTCCTTTGCAATCATCACTCCCTGACCTCAGTCAGCACAGAGTTATGTACGTGTCTTAGCTATTATTAGTAGAGAGGCAGTAGCTATTCATCTGGACTCAACAAGTCCCTTTCACTCAAAGCAGAAAGTCTGCAGGTTTGACAGAAAGGGATGGAGAGGTTACCAATGCATTGATACCAATGGATCAAGTGCGAGCTGTTTGAGAGAATCCCCTAAATATGAACACATAAGGATGTGATCTCTTTTGCACTGATCATTAGGCAGATTTGCCTAATTTGGTTATCAGTAATTTTCTCTGCTTTCTGAGGACTGAATCCAGAGGAAATGCAGATATGCATTTAATTTTTACCTATTTTATGGGTCAAGAAAGGACACCAACTAGCCCAAAGTCCTTATTTCTAGTTTTCATACACCCATAGATAATAAGAAATTATAGCAAAAATGTTCTTGCACTTTCCAGAAAATAAAGCTCTCCTAAAATACTTTAAACGAAGGTTAAAGGAAATTAGGCAGAAGAAACAATTGAGAAAAAATCTTCAGACAAATTGTTGTCCCTAGGCAAATCAATCATTGTCATCTCTTTTCTGAGTAGTGGATATGATATAACACATTATACCATTGAAATTTTTTCACAGCTAATAATTTGAAGTACACTTGGAAAGTGCTCAGACAATGTGTAGGAGTAGGCAGGTGGCAAAACATGTTAGCTTTTCCAAAATAAGGATTTTTACTCCTATAAACATTATTTGCATTCCTGTCGTGTAGTTGATTCAAGCAACGAATCTTCCTCTTCACTGATTATCTGTTTTTTAAGATGTTATTTCAATTTAAAACATTGCTCACACCTGTATAATTAAGTATTTTGTACACTTAAGTAACAGTATATTTATGTATAGGGAGACATATAGCTTATAAATATATTATTATTTACAGTGTTTTCATTTCTTGTGGACCTCCAAAACAGTAGCTCCTGCAATGGAGTTTTCTAGAGTCACTGAAGTATAATCATGCACCAATTTGTTTAAGCCATTGCAAGTTAATAAAACTGTCAGAAATGAGCTAAGGGATCTGTGCTAACACACATAGTGCAGGTATTTTCACAGCAGGGCAAACGTTGTGTCTATGGACACAGCACAGAGAGGTATCATCATTTTGGGGTACAGATCTTTCTGTCTTCTCATTCACTGCCAGTCAGTTTCTTATACCTTTCTGGTCAGTGTGACAGTTGTTGCAGCTTTTCTAATAAAGGCAGAGATTGAGTCTAAATGTAGTATAACATTTATTGCTAAAATTCTTTGGCTATGCAGTCTGAAGACAAGATTTGATTTGGTTGATAGCACTGGTATTATGAATTAGTAGTATTGCCAGTACCTTACTGCCAGAGTTTTAATGTTACTTGAAATTAAAGGTTATTTTTTGCTGTTTTGCCTTAATTACTAGGGCATCCTGTTACTAGCAAGACTGAGTTTGTTCGGAGGGGTAGAAAATATCTTTGACAACTGAGAAAATGTGCATCTATGAGTAGCAGATACTAGCAGCTGCATTTACACATCTAGATGATCTTCACTTTTTTATTCCCATCCCTCTCTTTCTAGTTTTGTCTCCACAGCACTGGAAGTAATGTTGAGTAATGGAGAGAGGAATCCACCAGAAGCTGGATGAACTGTGAAAAAAAATCAGCATGGTGCTTTGTTCATTTGGTAAGCCAATAGACTTAGACTCTTCCATCTCACTTTTAATGCCTCTGAACAATTAAATTTCTCAAAAGAAGTACTGTAATCTCACCATCTTTCTTATATTGCTTCAATGATTTCTCAAATTTCCAGATAAAATCTCTGGGCTTTTAGATGACTACTTAAAATTTTAGCAAAATATTATGTCTCCAAAAATATTATGCTCTACAAAAACACACTTAAAAGTTGAAGAAGCCATTAATAAAAGTGAGTTAAATGTATCTGAAAGCAAACAGCGTTGTTTTTTACCTATCATTGTTACTCAAACAAGAAACGGGTTTTACTGAAAAAAACCCTCTTAAAAGCACTAAAAACTCTCATGGTAATGTGCACATAAATGAGTTACTCATCAAGTCCACCTTACTACTATTTCCTCAGCAAAACAGAGTATTGCAAGGATACCAGGTCTGCCTTGTATATGATGTTCTTGCTGACTGTTTTGACTTCATGATCTAAAGGCTAGGTTTTCAAATTTATTTAGGCACTAAATAGTAAGCACAGGTGCAAAGAATTGTTCTCTCAGTGATGCCAGAGCTGATTCAACATCTATTTCACAGCCATTTCAATGAATTACAGGGCTAGTCTGCTCAGCATCCTATAAAATTTTCAAAAATACCTGCATCTCTCTTTCTGCTTATATAACTTGAGAGATTTTGTCCAAGGTTATCTTTGTGGTGCTGGGCATCATAAGAAAACTTGCCTAAAGCTCTTAGAGTGAAGATCATGACCTGAAGGATAAACCTGTAGATACAGTGAAACTCTCTTCAATAAGATTAAAGCTCTCCTGAAAGATAGAGAATGATCTTTCTTAAAGGTCCATTATAAGATTAGGCCAGGGAGTATCCCAGAAAACAAGGTTTTTTAATTTATTTTACTTAGGTTCTTTGAAATAATTATTTCTGTATATATTTGTAAAAACAGACAAGAACAACTACACAGCATAATTGTTATCTCTAGAAAAAAAAGATTATGAGATAACTTGTACTTAAATCTAAGAAATGTTCTGATACCCTGGAAATTATATTTTAGGGAAATTATAAGGGAAAGACATTATTTATCAAAACCCAAAACCAATGAAAAAACCCTAAAACTATTTTCCATGTTTCTCCCCTCATTTCTATAGCTTATTCTTCCATTTCAACACAGTAAAAATACTTACAATTTTCTTTTTTTCTAAGCTCAGTTGTACAAATGAAGAAAAAATGTCTTAGAAAGCTGTGTTAACATAAATGACTTCTACATTTAAGGTATTTTGAGAGTTTTTAAAAGGCGCAAGTAAACCCAGACTGCATGGATTTTAAAAGCCTCCTTAAATGGAAAGGGAGGGAAAAGGAAAATTATCATTAACTAACTTAAGTTTTCTGTAAGCACCAAGTCAAACCACTGTCTCACAGGTTGCCTAGATGTGCATGCAGAACTGCTGATACTTCTGTGAGACCTGTCACTTACTGAACTGGGATAGAAAGTAGATAAGGCTAAAGCCAAGAGCTTTCTCAGTCTTTGCTTCACTCACCAGCAGTCAGCTAAGGCTGTCATACAAGTCTGATAACCCTGATTGAGGTCACTGATCCTATAGTTAGACGGGTACCTGTATGTGAGTTAGCTAGTTGACAGGTAGCTTGAGTGAATTTGTTATGCTGGAGTCAGCACCTCTGAATCAATATGCCCTTTATCCTACAGCTGTAAGTGTGGCTGATCGTTCTGCTACCCTTTCAGGTTGCATCATGCTTGATGTTACAAGGTTCTGAATTCAGCCAGTTGATGTTTATCAGCATTTTGACAGCAAACTGCTAAAGACAAAGTAAACGATTTATTGAAAAAGTGAAAGACTTTTATGAAAAAGGATTAGGTTTCGAACTGGATGAAAAAAAAGGTTCAAAATTGGTTAAAAGGTATGCTTTCAATTCTCCTCAACACAAAAGAAACATCCTGCACATCATTTCTTCTTGGGGAAAAAAAAAATAGGCTAAGGAGGAAAAGGGTACAGCTACCCAGAAATGGTCAATTCCTCCTCTACGGTAAAGATCAGCATTGTTTGCAATGGACCAAAGAGAAGGAAATTAGGACAAATTGAGACTGAGTAAAGAAGAAGAAAAGCCTTCCATTCACCAACAGGAAGGGAGAAAATTCATTCAAAAAGATTATACATCCTAACACTGGCCTCATCTCCAACTTCAGGTGACATCTGTGATAAATCACTGCTTCGCAGATGCAAGCATTTGTGAGCTGTCTGATTTTCTTCAGTCAGTAAATGTTGTGGAAATAGGCTTTGTAAACAAACAGCTTACTCTTTTCTGATGCAGATTGTTAGTCTTTCCTCAGCTTTCCAGGGGTCAAGCACTTGGCATCAGTCCTGACAACATGATGATACCAAACTGTGCTTCCGGCTGCTGCATTAGACTGATACCCAGAGGTGGGCTTGCTCCCTGAAAAAGAGCTTGTGTACATTCACACTATGTTGCAGTCACCTCAGATATGAAATCAGTCACTCAAAGTAGTCAGTACTGTACCATGTTTGTGGGCTGAAAATTCAACTTGAAACCCTGGAGCTCGATGTCCTGAAAGCCAGGCACTCACAATGCAGCCAAGCCTGAACACAGAGAGCAGATATTAGACCTATGAAAAGACCCTAACTAAGCCTCCAAAGTGTACATGTCAACCAGCAGCCCAGAGTTGACCCCACATAGCCCATGCTTTTATTAAGAAATGATGTTACATTATAAAAAATGTTTTGCACATATGAAGGAATTGTTTGTGAAGTACCTAAGTTTTTCATTGTGTGTAATTCTGAACAGAGAATACATTTTGATAGAATTCCATACATAACTGCAATTCAGACATGAAAAAAAAACCAATTTAAAAGTGACTGAAGACGTTCCATTATTTCTGAAGTGAAGATGAGTGCTATGCAGCTGCCCTGACTGACAGTGAGTGCCAGAAGTGTCCTATAGAGAAACAGTAGGTGAAACAGATTTATGAAACTGAATAGTTAAGGTTCATGACTTTGAAGTGACTGACTTCTGAGTACTGACAGACTTGAAATCTTAAGACAAATGGATATTTTAGTTGAGAAGGTTTTGCATCCTACTTAAAAATGTGATTAAGTCAAAGAAGAGATATGAAGTCTTAAGGCTCAGAAGGTTGGTAAGGCAAAAGACAATAAAAGAAATGCACCATGACCAAGGGTGTGCTAGAGGGTAGGCTAAAATACAAATACAATACATTGTCTAAACCCAAACTTTTGCAATATTATAAAACAAATAATGTACAGCTGCTGTAAAGGCATTAGACATCATTGAAGAAACACATTGTCTTTAAGTAAAAGAATTTTGATTCAGTTACCAAGGTAAAATACTTTAAGTCAGACTGAAGGAAAGTACAATAATTAACTTACTGCAAACTTGCTATTCTCACTTCTCATTTGAGGGAAGAGTAGTATGGGTAGATTTTTTTAGAGAAACATCTAAGGGAGAAATAAGCATCAAAGCCAAACTTGATTTGTGCACTTCCTTGATTAACAAAAAGAGCTGCAAGATGTCTTGGAAATTTTCTAATGACATTGTTCAAGTGTGGAAACAAAGAATTTACTGAAAAGATACATCAGAAAGATTGTATGTTTCATGAAAGCTGCCTTGCAAAACACTAATGTTAAGAATTTCAAATGCTTCAAGTTTGGAGAGTACTCTGATTTTTAAAAATCTTTGTGGAATACATTTTACCCAGGTTACCCTTAAACCATTAAAGTACTAAATATTAAGTACATTAAATCTCAGTCTTGCTGAGAATGAAAGTATTTCATAGTTGCTTCAGAACTTGGTCTTAAGTCAAAAAGACAGCATTATACATGCCATGTAGAGTGTTGCATAGTCTGCATTTTAATGTTAGTAATGCTTTTATTAATAATGCTGTCAAGACATTTCTGTTCCAAGATTTGGCCGAGAAAGACCAGAAGAGCAATCTAGCTTTAAAGCCATTTCCAGCTGGATCTATAATAGAGACAAGATTGCCTTATGGTGCATGTGAGATGATTAAGACTGTAGCTTTAATTCAGTGCTGGATCTTGTAATTATTTCCCTCTAAAGAGCTAAAGGAAATTCATTACTTTTTGTAGCTTCAATATACTCCAGTAGTGAACCTACATTGCAATTATTTTATAGATTGTTGCCATGGAATAGGACACATAGATTCTCAGCAAACAAGCCTAATTTTTTATTGTACTCTTCTTTAAGCCCTCATGATTAGAATACAAAGCAAAAATCCATCTTGGTAAGGGAAGGAAACACAAAATAACAAAGAAAAAATATCCAAAGTTTTTCTGTTTATCTTAATAATTTTTTCCAAAACAAGGAAAGCAATTTTAGATTAATATGTCGAACAAGTAGAAAAAGTCCAGCCTCTGGTAAAATAATAAAAGTACCAAATGACTAATAGGTTGCATTATAAGCTACCCACTCAATTATAATTTTCACAAGACAAAACATTTTGAAATGTAAATGAACTGTGGGACTGATTTCATCAGCAAATTTATCTTTTCTGTAGCAGTGTTGCTTCCAAAGTCCTAGCATCTAAAATTTACCTGTGTAATAAAATTGCAATTGATAGTTAATTTATTAAAATATTTTTAACAATGTCAGCTTTATAACTCATCCAAATCATTAAAAAGCTCAAAAAATATTGTCACATATTTTTTCTAGGTTGTTTTGGGTTTATTTTGTTTCTTACCATGGCCAAACACCTTGCAAGAGTAATACAAGGAGGTCTGTGGCTTTTGGAATTTGGAAGACATGGCAGTATTTTAAGACTTTTGGTGGTTTGTTATTTGAATGCTAAACATATAAGGACAAATGAAGATGACCACAAAACAACTGGCAGAATAAGCAGGACTGGCTGGACTATATTTGCACATCATGTATTCCCAGGCCCTTTAGGCTTTTGTCAGATCAATTGTTACATGTGTGTAATGTGTACATATATATGGAACAGGAAGATCAAATATTATTCAGAGCATCTCTTTTGTTTACCTTTTGAAATTTAATAGATAAAAGAAATTATTTACAAGGAAATGCATAAAGGCTTTACTAACTTTCTTTGTAAGCTATAGTCCATCTCAGTTCTCTGTGTATGCAATGCAGCAAGCACACCTGCTTCTTGATCCAATCACATTATTTTCCTTTCATATTGCTAATTTTTTTATTTCTCAATTATAAGAGTAAGAAAGGTTTCAGCTATTAGCCTGAATCAAAGAAAAACATATGTATGAAATGGAAAATTAATAGATCTGAACATCTATTTTACCAAGACATCAATTGCAAGAAGGTACGACAACATTAGTTTTTATTTATTTATTCATATAAATGTAGCAGTAAAGCATTATTTTGTATTCCTGTATTGCTGCCATAGAATTGAAATCAAATTATTGGAAATATTTGGAAAAATTGTTGGAAAAAATCCACAAATCCACACAAAAGCATATTGTCACTGTTAATCACTAATCCACTGGAAAGACGATGGCATAGGTAATGGAGGACAACCTCCATAGAAGTTCAGGTTTGCTGAAGAGCTCCTGAAGCCAGAATGCAATTGTCCTACCCCAGTGACTATTGCAGTAGCATATTCACAACCCTGAAACATCCATTTGCATGTAGTTTAGCCCTTGTGTACTGGATAGGATTCACATAAGTTCAGAATCAGCGCCCAATAAGATTACTTTTGAGTTTTGTTTAAGAGGAGCTGAAGGAAAGTAAGACAGGTGTAGACCAAGGCTGCTGAGAAGAATGTAGCCAAAAAGGAGAAATAACAGTGTATTAGCCAGTTGCTATTCAGGTTAGGAACTTAGCTCTTACTAATCAATAGCACAGAGACAGCAACAATTATTTATAAAGCAGTTTTTGAGCTAAGCCTCCGCTATTAGCTGAAATGCACTGTTCATGTTTAGTTTCACCATTAGTTAAGTAAGATACACCAAGAATACAGAAAGCCTTGTGTAAGTTCTGGTAGTTATGTACTTGTGAGAATATAGGAGCCCGGATCTGCTGGCATTGTCTGTTCTCCAGAAACTTGCTGCTAATGAAAAATGGTTGGGGTTTTGAACACTTAGCTGAAGTAACACTTTGCTTCATTCGCATTAAGGGAATGGCATGGGAAGTTACTTGAGCTCTTTCTCTCTCAGTTCAGTAGCTGAAAATTAATGTTAGGATGGAGGAAGGAGAAGGAAGGATACATCCCTTCCTCACAGAGATACAGTTTCAGATGAGTAATTCATAATATTAATGGAATAATCCATTAGATTGATAAAATACATACATAAGTTATTGCTTGTCATGACCCTTTGTTTTCTCTTCTAACTAGTTGATAAACATCAATTAGGTAATAGCTGAGAGGGCACTGTAGCACAAACATTTAAATGTATCTATTTTTCATATGAAGTGGTTATAGAAAACAAATTGCAATACATATTACTGAGAACCATAAGCCTGTGCATTCTTAATGTGCTTGGTTTAATCCAAGGCGTTCTATTTATTTGCAAAGGTAGGTATAAGTCTCCTGAAGAGACAGACTGCATTTTTAATTAAGTGAATCTTTTGTTCCTTTCCACAGGAATGGGGTAAAAAAGTCACCTTGTCCTCAAACTGTCTGGCACCAGCTCCAGGGCAGGATTTGTAATAATTATATTTTTATCTCTAATCCAGGCAGTAAATAAATTTCTGGAAGTAACTGTAGTCTGCGTCTGAGCTGTGCTGCACTTCTGGTTGAATACAAAAGACATTGGGAGGGAGACAGGATTTTAGAAACAAATAGCCAGTTCTTTACCCCTTAGTTATTTGCAAGGAGAATTTTCACAACAGCCCTGCCAAATTGCTTTCTCTCCAGTCTATATTTTATAAAAATCCAATGTAATGCCTGGTTAGTCTCAAGTAATACTCACTTCCATTTCCACCTGCTTTAAGATTTGTGCATAGGTTTTTAGGCATCTGAGTACCAGGAAGCTCCATGCAGCCTGCTTTCTGTTTGTCAGTGCTCTAGGACTGCTTGTTTTCTTTGCCCTCTGCTATTGACATGCCTGTCAAACTTCAGCTGACCAGTCATGTCCACTGATTTAACTCACAAATTTATTTTTTTTTCCTTCAGGGCACAATGGTGAAAAAAAATTGTATAAGGCTCGTCTTCTGAGGGGAACCCTAAACCACCCCCTGATTATGGCTGTCTCCAGGGCAGTACCTCAGGTCTGTTTGCCCCACAGTGCTCACCCAGCCCTGCCTCACCCCTCCTCCCTCTCTGGGATCTGCTGCTGCTGGTTTGTCTGCCTGGCACATGCTGCTTCCCCCCCCTCTGCCTCTCCTGCCTTCCTTCTGTTCTGCCTGCAGCAATACCCACAGTGCCCTCCTGCTTTGGCCCTTCAGAGGTCTTCGAAGGGCCATCATCTTTTTTTAACCTCGTTTCTTCCTCCAGGTGTTGAGGAAATCTGAAGACTATTTCTGCCATGAGGAAGCAGGAAAGACACAGGCTGTGTGAAGCATTAGTAGCAGCAGTGACTGCATTAAGCTCTTCATATGAGAGAAGAATGGAAGATAACAGTACCCAGGCTATCCTCACCCACAGAGACCAGCTAGCGAGAGACAGTGGAGATCCTGCACAGAGAATGGCTCCCATATCCCCTCCTTCCCATAGCACAGCATTTGTCTTCAGCCCACTGAAAAGTATTCTGCTTCACCTCTGTGCTTCTATCATCTCTGCTACTGTTGGTCCTCAGGGGGAAATAAATCCATAGGCGTTTTTGCGAAAGTATTAATTTACTTTAAATTGTGTTTCTAGCCATTTAAAGGTATGTATGTCTGACAGTAATTTGTCTTATTTTGTCCTCAGAGTATTTTTTACAAAAAGATATTTTTCAGGGTAAATATCCAGAAAGGATATAGCTTGCAAGGGATATTTGTTATCTTTTGGTACAGCAATAAGTCAGAATGACAGCTTGTGCTGGCCACTGGAACTGAAGAAGCAGTGCTACTTAGGAAGAAATTCATGCATGACGAGACAGTGCTGCTGGCAAGGGAGTATGAAAAGACACTGGAATTTATTTTTTCATCTTTATTCTCCAAAATAATTTTGAACATAGCATTAATTTATGTTACACAGAAGTGTCCCTCCATTGACCCCATTAATGGAACCTCATCTCTCCAAATACTGGAAGGGCAAAAATCTTGCTTAACTCTGCTGATTTTTGAGCATGTTGGCCCTGCTCTTACCAAACAACTGAAAAATGAGGAGCCTTTCTACAGGGCCAACTGTGTGGTCCAGAATGCTGTAGAATCAACTCTCCTGTAATTCCCATGTTCACTGAGAGTGGAAATGCTTACTGTGTAGTCATGTGTTTTTTCCTTTCCTTTCAAACTGTGTAACTGCTACCAATAGACATGTATAAATAAGTGAAAAATGAGGTAACAAGGAAGGATGGAGTTTTAAGGAAGCAAAAAAAAAAGCGGAAACAGGAGGAACAAGTTTGTTTGGGGAATATATGAATACACAAACCAAAAGAAAAACAACAAACAAACAACAACAAAACAAAAAACAAAAAAACCACCAAAAAAATGAAAAAAACCAAGAAAGAAGATACAGATTTCACTCAGACAAAAAAAAATTTTACACCTTTTTTTCTTTCCTCTGAGTGAGAGAGAAAAGCAAAAGTTTATGAAAACTTTACACTGGAGATCAGTGACTGTTTTGGTTGCTCCCCTGGAGAATATTCTCATGGACAACCTGGGAGCTACAGTCTGATTCACCTAGATGGGAAGTTCCAGAGCTCTGCTGTGGAAGATAGCCTCACTATTCACCTTTGCAATCTGCTTAATGTGCATCACCCCAGAAATTTTTGGCACTCTGAGTTTGCAGGAAAAACAAAGCTTGTTACAATTGGTCTTTTGGTTTCTCAGCTTTGTTCCCAGCCTCTACTTTTCATGCTCACTTTATGCAGGTGGGCATCCCTGCAAGCGGTGAGTTAGAAGAAAGGGAGGCTTTCAGAACTGGAATGTGGCTATACCTGTGTTTGGTGCTTGATATTTTTTTTGGATTTGTCATCTGTTGTTTTTTGTCTTTTTTTTTTTTTTTTTAGCATAAAGAAAGCCTATTGGGAGGCATTTTTATGTAAGCGACATTTTAAATGCCCATCTGCTTCACCAAAAAAATATTTCCTTTTCAAAAATAAAGTAGGAGCGGGCATAGTGAATCACACCCAGAGCCATCCCACCCAGTCTCCCAAGAGAGATTAACACTGGATGTTGAGGCATTTGGTCCACCAAGAGCCTTGTCATTGCCTGGAAACATGGTGTGTATGCATTTCAATTTCTTTGAGAAAACTGCTACTACTTTTCTGTTAAGATGGTGAATGTTCCTGAAGCTTTATTTGGTTGATACATTGCTCCGGGGGAAAAAAGCCCAAACATATAGACTGAAATTATTCATACCAGAAGCTTGGATCAAGGGAAAAGTACGTAGGCTTTACATGCTGCAGGTTTAGTATTTACTGAATTGTAAGAATCATTTATGGAGTTATGAAATAAACAGAAGCAGTTTGGGAAAGATGACAGAAATAAGCACGTACTCACTTCAGTAAAAATATCTTTAAATTACATCTTTATAACCATAGTTCTTAACTCAGCTCTTTAAAATCTTTTTAGTTTTGCAGCCTTAATAACCCTTAAGGTTTAAATGACACTTTCTACTCTTAATGTTGTTTTCTTGCCTGCAGGCTATAACCATGAATCCTCCTGTAAGTACATCTCCTCATTATCAGAATTATATCTTTGGCTATTCTGCATAACAGTGCAGAGTATGATGCAGAATATGGTGCAGAATTTGCTCCAGCTCATACACCCAGTGGAGAGATGAAATTGTGTTCCCAAACACAGTACCTGCGTACACTTATTTTATTAATAGAAAGAAATACATGTATTATCAGAAAGGCTCTTTATCTTACATGTCACTTCAGATAACAGCAGTCATTTAATTCTTTAACAGAGGCAGTACTATGTAGCTTGTTGATCTGTTTTCATCCAGCTTTCAATTGCTTTCCGATGTTTTTCTGGGAAATAGAAAAACCTAAGGATGTAGGTCCAATTTGACTTTATATGTCTAATCTGACAGCCAAAGTTAAACAGTTGGGATTATCAGAACGTGTGAGTTTATGTTTTGCATTGTTGACATATGGCCATTCTTATAATTTCAGAAACTGATTGTCAACCAGATTTGACTTGAAATATAAAGGTTTACATTTTCAGAAGTTTAGTGTCAAAAAGATATGTTTTGAGGTACAGAGATGCATTCACAGAAAGAAAAGCTGCAGAAAGATCCTTCTGTTTCCTTCAGAGCGATCACTTACAGGCAGAGGAGCAGATCGTTTCCAAACAAGTGGATGCACAGAATGCATTTTAAATAGAAACACAATCTCTCCTCTATTTTGCATAATGCACAATATTCCTCTATTACTATATTTATATATTGAATGCAGTAATTTTATCTAGGAAGAAGAATCAGTTTGTATTCTGTACAAAAGTTTTGTGAATGATGCTCAGCTATACTTTCAGGAAAAATTGGGAGCTGGGATCCAATAATGTCAGGCAAGGAGCAAATTGAGAAGAGGAAAGATAGTGTTCCACCATTCAAATAGGGTTTGTAAAGATTTAATTTTCAAATACCTACAGCTGAGCTTTGAACCTAAAACTAAAGGTATCTTGACTTCTAGATGATGTTCTGGAGACACTTCCAACAGTATTTAACAAGAAATTTTATGATTCTCTCAATCTGAGTAACGAAGAACTGTAGAATGTTGTCATTTGTGAACGATGTCTTTAAAAATGTGCATAGATGATTAACTTGATCAATTATTGATATTAGTAATATAATTTTATCACATGTTGTTTATCTTACTACTACACTCCAAAGTGTTTATGAGAAGTTGTATTTAAAAAAAAACAAATCAGAACAAAACTGTATGAATATGCAATTATCAACAGAGGTGAAAAAGATATATTACTGTTGTTGCTTTACACTTGGAATCATAAAATGAATGTATGTAAAGTAGATCCTGCCTTTCAAGCTTTGCGTTACCTTCATCAGTAACAACATCATTTTAAGGCATATATATATTATAATGTTTTATGAAAAAAACCCAAAAAAATTGGCTGTATTATGTTCCTACTAGAATATTTCTATAGCAGTAAAGTAATGATTTTTCGTGTCTCATTGCATACATACTGATTACAGCCCAAGTATAAAAGTAAGTGTAAAGTTGAAAAGAAAACAACTGATGAAAAAATTTGGAAAGGGAAAATCTCTCCAAAATTCTGGTGCTCATTTGAAATTTTTAAATTGAATTTTAAGTTAAAATTAAGGGTGTCATAACAATAATTAACTTAACTTTGGAGAAAAGAGGATCCATTGTATAAAAATTATTTTAATCTTTTGAGTGAACACATTATTTTTTATTTATTTTCAACTGCTGTCCTTCATGACAGTACTCTACTTCAATTTTCTGTGCAGGTGTAATGTTATATTTAGCCTGTCTAGACATTCTTATGGATCCCAATCTAGACATTAATGAATAATGTCTGTGTCTCATATCCAGGTGGCTAATTCATTGATGCAGACAATTTTCCAGAAATATCCATACTGGGTCAATGTCATCTTTTCCTGGTGAGAGTATCTTTATGAAGATTCTTCACCTGTGTTTCTGTCTGAGAGGATGGCTACTTCCTTTTCTGGTTTTGGATGACATAGTTCTGTGGATGTAAGTCTCTTGATTTGTGTTGATGTATCTATAAATATATGCACATGATAATTTGTAGGCTGATAGGATGGCTGAAAGTTCCACAGTGTAGAGAAGGACAGGGACTGCAGAATTTGCAGTGAATAGGAAAAAGCTTATTTTTTCATTCCATGGAAAACAGATGGCAAAGTTGTATGTCCAGAAATTAGATTAGTTAAGTAAGACAGTCTTTCTCAGAGAGCACACCTGGGTGAGAGGAACAGACCCCACGATTTGAAGGCAGCGACTGTTGTGTAGAGAGCTGTAAGAACTGTTTCAGTTGTCAAACTTTTTCAAAAATACTCATCTATATGTATGTTAAAATGAAGACTATGATCCTTGTATCCAACTCAGTGTTAATGGGAGTTCATATAGTTTGTGAAACACACACATGGAGGAAACTCATCCTTGATGAGAGGTTCAAGAATGGCTGATTAGCAACCTTAAACCTATTCATAAAGCCTACCAAATGTACAGTAGGCTTGCAAGTATTTGCTTGTTTGTGAATATTGGAGCATGTGAAAAAAGGTTGGGTCAGATTAAAAAGGTTAAAGAATGCAGGTCCTATTAAAATAATAAAAAAATAAAGCTTTTCTGTCCAGGAAAAGATACAAAGCAGCTTGCCTTGTACTTTCAAACTTAGTAAATAAGTTTGACCAGTAAATATTCTGAAAGAAGACGCATTCAATTGTTGGTTTGTTTGTTTGTTTTTAATTAGTTAGTCTACTGATAAAAGGAAGTTATCTCTGCTTTCCCAAAGTCCAATTTCTGCTCTTTCTGGGTAAAACCTAGAGGGCTACTTAAGTCAAGAGGGCTACTTAGGGACAGAAAAGTAAACTAGAACTTGACCTGGAGTCAAGGTAGTGTGTCTTGATATTCTGTGGTATAGAAGGCAAATGCCCAGTAGAAAACTGGTTTCTACTCTCTACTGTCATGATGGCAGTATGAACTCTTCATTCCCATTTCTAAGGACACCATCCCTAACAACAGGTAGTCAATGATCTGAAGTAGTTCACTTTTTGGATCCATTAGACCTCTTTCACTAAGGTTAAAATATTTAGTGAGTTAATCTAGTGCTATCCTTTTCCCAGGATCTCTTCCATGGTTAGCAGCTGAACTGCTTCAGAAAAGCAGAAGCATTTGATCCTTTCAGCTCTGTAGAATTCAGCCATCTCTGCCTATAAAAATGGAGCTATGGCTTTGTATAAAGCCAGCATGGGAGCATCAGAGTTCATTAGTTACGGCTCTGTACTGGACTGAGTAGCAGGTGAGGTGTTTGAGTCATGCCTCTGAGTGATCAGAGTCCAGTAGGATGATCAATTTGCTTCACTGTGTCAAACATGCAAAGAATTCAGTGTTCTTCAGAACCAGTGTGTTGAGAAGCATGCTGCAGACATGAGTATTGCTCCAAAAAAGACAGCTCATGCCAAGACAGACTTATCAACTTTGGCTCAGCCCTAGCCATGCTGATGTTATATGGGCTCATGTGAAGGTAACTGGCAGTCATTGCATCCTGTTCCCATATTTCTTGTTGTTATTTGTCCATGGCTACCTTCATCTAACATTGTTCTGGCTTACTATAGCTATAAAGACACTTCCCCTCTTCTGTGGAAGCAAGTGTACTATCATGAAAAATGGGAAATGTTTCATTCTCTGCAAAGATGGAAAACATTTTCTACGTACAAGGTGAATTTAGTCTGCCTGGATGTGATATCAAAGGAGAATATGGCTAAGTTTGCATACGTCATTCTGAGTCTACTAGAAGTTTTGTAGCAAATATTACTGGAGTTAACGTGTAGCTCCAGTGTAACTGGAAATAGTTTTAATATTTACACCTGTTGCCAAACTTCATTATTAAAATTGTCTGATTAACAATTACTTCCCTGTATTTAATACAAACAGATATTAAAAGCTTCTAATCAGAACTGTTAATGAGCAGGATGCTCGAACAATGTTGATCACATTTCCATGTTCAATTGCAATATAAAATATATTTGTGACCTTTCTCACAAGGCGCTGTAAGGATCTGTCTGTCTTGTGGCATTGCTGAAGATGTGTGTATGTATGCAATGTAGCTAAAGATGTAAGCATTCAACAAGATTATGTAATGTGTCTGAGTTGCAGGTGGTTTGGGGTTTTTTTGCCTTATAAATTGCTATGATCTGGTTTACTTAGATGTCTAGGTTCCCTAGTAACACCAAGATTTTATTTCATCTTCTTTGCCTGCCCTCCAGTTCTCAACATAACAGTGACTAAAGAGAAAAAGAAGTAAGTTCATTCTAGGAGCAACAGAATTGAGTTCTCTGACAATTTTGTTTGAACATCTGGAGCTACAAAACTGGTAGCTGATGCATCATGGTGTTCCTGTAAAATGCCTCATTTGTTTGAAGAAATCTACTCTTGCAGTAATGATTAGAGGGTAACTGAATGGCAAGCTGGTTCACAAAATATAAAAGTGGTTCATACACTATAGTGAGATACCAGATGAGGTTATGAGGTTTATGCCTGCTTTGTGAAATAGGTGGTTAGAAACTAATAAAAGGTGGGGTGGACAGGGAAATAAGTATTCCCCTGTTCTGTGCAGTCCTCAGCACAAATTTCTCTCTCTCTCTCTCTCTCTCTCTCTCTTTTTTTTTTTTCCTTTTTTTCTTTTCTGTTTTTGTTTGTTTATGCAAAGAAAAGATTTTTTTTCTTTCTCACTGAAGCATATTGAAAAATGCCATTCACTTCCTCAGCCAGTTCTGGGGCAGATAGGTCAACATTAATTATGTAGGCGTGAAACTTCAGTGCATATATATTTCGTTGCAGCTTTCAGATATAACCTGAGATTGCTTTATTAGTATTTTTCATCACAACCCATCCCCAGAGTCTTGTCAGACTTTGCAATAGATATACTTTCCTATGTTAGAGGTAAATATACTCGTTCAGTAACCAGTGGTTACATACAGCCTATATGTGGGTAAAAGTTTCCTATGTGGCTCTACAATCCAAGACACATAGCAATGAATAAGAATGTGACAGATTTTACCGCTAAAACTGATGAATTAAACTGGAATTTTAGTAGATTGACAGTTTTCTGTCTAGGCAAATACAAGGACAATTGGGTGACTTAAAACTGGACAGTGGCTGAAACTATGAATAAAAAGATGAATACTAGGCGTTGAGAGAGTAAGCTGGTGGGAATACTCATTTAGCTGAAAAAGTAGTTATATATTTAAATGCAGTGAAAACCCTCTACCCATTCCTGCTAGGAGTATGGTCATGGTGGTTTTCCACAGCTGTGGAAAACTGCTTCAGGAACTTGGGCATACTGATGGAAGATCTACTGAACTACTTCTAGCCTTTAATACAACCTCTCTCCTATTGGAATATTATTCAAATATGATGCTACATAGAAAAACAAATACTAATATTTGCTGGATGTCCCATTGAGGGAGAAGTGGGCTTGTCCACAATAAATCTGCAGAAAATAATTCATTGAACCATGTAATAAAAAATTATTTATATTTACTTAGGGTCTAAAAAGTAATGTTCAAGCAATACAGAATTTAGTGACCATGAATGTGTGGACTGTACAACCACGTGTGGAATGACCATGTCTAACTGTAAAATTGTGTGGACTGTTAACATGCTGTTCATAAAACAATTTAGTTTAAATGAAAGACCACATGAATATGGATTTCTAATTGAACTTTTTGATTTCCAAGGCTAGGAGATGCAGGGGTAGAACAAAAAAGGGTGTAGAGCCCAACTGGAAAACAAGATTAGATATCATTCTTTATTCTCTGCATCCTTTGAGAAACATTTAACAGAGAGCCTACCAGCAGTGGGGGAAAGGTATGTTTGGTAATTGTGTGTTTAAGGATGAGAAAGCAAAAGTTAAGTTAGAAATTGAGAAGGATATTGAAACAAAAAGTATCAAAAATGTCCATAGCCAAAAAGATAAGAGAACAGAAATAGAATATTCTGAAAAGTAATGGAAGGCTTAAGTCTAAAACAGAGCTAGAGGATGACTAAAAATACGATGAGACTATGTCTCAGATTCAATGGCTCCTCCGTTGTTACTGAAGAAAATCACAGCAAAGGAAAATTATTATTGTACCTGAGACAAGAAAGAAAGGAGTATGGACACATAAATTATCAGAGGTAGAAAGAAGCTCAAAGACTGTAATGGTCTTGAGTGAGGGAAGGGACCAGGTAATGTCCATTGCAGAAAGTTGAAACAATTGGTGCATGAAATTGCAGACTCAGGAACATCTATACTTTAAAAAGACAGTGAAGTGATCTTGGCTCTTTCAGGCTCATTATTCTGACATCTGTAATATACAGTTCTGTTCAGGGGCAAATGCAAGTCTGGCCTGAATAAAGAGCTGAGCATCTGTGCAACCACAATGCATGTGATGTCCAGAAGCATTTTTCCATGTCAGCCTGTGCTAATGGAGTGAGGAAATGAAAGAAATAGAAGGAAATAGAAAGTCATATTAGCGGTCTAGATTTTATATCTTTATCTGGATAACATTTTTTTCTCTTAGGAGGAAATGTAATGAATCTCAGTAAAACTTTAGAAAATCTCACAGTAGGGTATCTCTTAAGATGGAAAAGAGAATAACTGAAAATTTTTTGATGCAGGATAGGGTGTGACTAAAAGCTTCCACTTGAGCATCATGGAATTAAAAATAGTAGGCTGAAATGAAGTTAATAGCAATGTTTCTGAAGTCTTCAATTCAGAACACCTTGGTTGATATTTTTATTAACTGTCTTGGCACAGTAATTATGGTAGTCCTAGAGAATCCTGATGACACTGTTTGATGCAGTGTAGACATGCATTTGTTAGTCTCATTTAGAAATACCCACACCATCAGATACCTGGAAGCAAACCTATTAATAGCTAAACCTGACCCACTTTATTAGTAGAGAAAACTACAATAAACATTTATCCCTTGTGTGAATATACAGAGACATCAAGAAAGCTGAGGAAGATGGTGGTAGAAAATTATCTAAAGAACTTCAGCCTAGAGTTCAGGTCATATTTGTACACTTTAGCATCTCAGATAATCTTTTATTATTTCAAAAGATGTACAGCACTTAGTCAGTTGTACATGTTTTGTTTTAGTTTTAAATAGGAAAAAGAAAAGTTGCTAGTTTTCTGGATTGTGTCAGTTGGAGTCAATATTTAAAAGAGGATAATTTTTAAAAAAAATCTGCAGAAAACAAATAGTATCATGTCTTATTTAAACAAAGGGCACAATATTCCTTTTTTTTCTGTTGTGAATATTTTTAACATTTTTTAATTTTCCTGAAAATCTTGTTTCATGGAAGGCTCAATGTAAACTACAGAGATCATTTTGTATTTGGAGGAAATAAACTTTTTTTGTGATATTTTGCTTAAGGAGATCTTCAACTTGTGCTTCCAGTGAAATGTGCCAATTGCTAAGGTTTCAATTTCTGAAGAATACTTTAAGGTATTTGCTGGTATATGGAAACCATGTAATTTGGTCCCTACAACCTCTAATGAAAACTTGGGAAACACGGGGCTTGTTTGTATACTCTATTCAGATATTTGAATCTTGCTTTTCTCAAAACAAACAAACAAACAAACAAAAAACAAAACAAACAAACAAAAAAACCCCAGTATGCACCAGTATGATAAAACAGTTTTGTCTTAAAAGTTTGTGTTAAAAAATGCACTATCCTATCCAGTTTAGTGCCAGCTGCCCTTAGAAATCAGATACTGGAAAAAGAGAGACAAGTAGATGCAACTCCCTGAGATAGGGACTATTAAGGATTTCTGTTTCAGAAAATCAGAGGCAAATGGGAGCAAGCAACAGAAAGGTCATTGCTGTTGCGTCCTGCATCTGTGGCAAGACCTGGTTCTCTGTTTTCAGTGCCTATCTAGTTCTGTAAAAAACAAAAGCTGAGGTGCTGCAAAAGAGGATGAGACATAAGTTCAAAATCTTAATTGTTGCATTCCCTTCTTTCTGAATATTTGTCATCACCTTTCCACACTTCAATGTTATTCTTAGCTTTTCTTTTTCGGAATCTATTTATACACTAACAATCATTTCATATTATTCCAAAATTTTTAGATATTTATCCTATTCTCCCTTAGATGCCAGCAACATCAATGAAACATAATTGGATACATCATCAAGTGCATTCCCTCTATTTGTCAAAGCTGTTCATATGGATTATTTTTTTACATTAATCTCTCACTTACTTCTTCTCTGTAGCCCTTCCTCTTTTCTTTCTTTTCCTTGGTTGCCCCATGTTTTTGTTGACAATATTCTGAAGCTTAAGACTTTGTGGAGTATATATACCCACCCAAAACAAGCATTTCAAATGTGCCTGGAGGTATAAGGCATGTAACAGTTGTGAAATTCGAGGAGCATTTAGATACCAAGACCTGTGAAAATCCTAGTTTAAGGCTTTTGGGGGAATAACTTGCAATTCCATTGAGAGAATTTGACATATGGATGTCTCAGTGGGTGCAACTCAGATTGATTGCACTGTATTTCTTTTCCCCTAAATGCCACTAAAAACATAATTTCCTATTTGACCAGATGGTTAGTTAGTTTGTTTCCTGATGTTTCCTCCTGAAAGAATGAGGTCACAGTAATCCAAGCTGAAAATCACATTATTACTTCTGCTACACATCTTTAACCTTTTGCTTTTTCCCAGTATTCTTTCACAGTCCAAAATACCTCTTCATATAATAGATTCCATGAATCTGCTACTGCAATATATACTGCTTTCTCACTTTTACTTCAAAACCAGATACTGCAGACCCACGTGTTAAGCAATACCAAGAGCTGTCTTTACATTCAGTCCAAGGTTCTTGCCTGCCACAGTGATCATGGTATAGATTCAGACCTACAGTTAACAAGCACAGTATGCTGGTACTAATCTCATAAGCAGTTTAGTTTCCATTAGAATATAATTTTAAAAATTGTTTGGTTAGTATGCAAAATCCTAAAATCCTTCCTGAGCTGCCATTCAGTCTTTTCTCAGTCAAAATGTTACAGTATTTGTTTTCTTTATGGTCAAAACAGAGGCCTTGTTTAAGCAGGAAATCCATGCAATGCACATCTACACCAACCTGGCTGGGCCTGTGCAAAACACTGTTGGAGACTCGGTGTAAAAAGTTAGTGGGCTCAGCACAGCTTGCAATATTTCAAAGCAAATACGTGGTATTTAACACAAGTATTTTGCTACTTTGGAAGTGGTGTTACTTCAAATTGCTGATCTTTTGTTCGGCACGGTGATCACTTTTGTTCCGTGTAATAGCTTCACAGCGTGTCTGAAAATGTCTCACAGGGCAGGAAAATGTGGAAATGTGTTTGGGCAAGTCCCACCAGCCATTTTTGAATCCTCCTCTGCAAAGAAGGAGATTAGGGACTGCCACAGTCTTCTGTGTACAGCCAGCACAGCTGCTCATGGACTAACCAGCCCAATCAAGTCCCTCTGAAAAGTGAAGAGACTTCCTTGGCATCTTAGCTCACAACTACTGTTTACAATATGATTGGATGTGTGATTTGTTGTATTTTTTTTTTTTTTTACATGGTACCTGGGCATGTGCAGTCTTTCAGATGTTATCTAAGGTAGCCAACTCATGAACCCTTGAAAATTGAGGTTAGTAATACAAATGTTGACAGCTTCTTAACTAGAGCAGAACACCCGTTCATTTGGTATGTATATACTGTCCTTTTCAATACTTCTGTGCCATCTGTTCATTCTGTGACTAGTAAAAGATTTTTTCATCTATTGGTTTTAAAATCTGCTGGATAAATGGGATTGTAAAAGGTGAAGTCATAAACTGATGGCACCCTTTCTTGTGTCTTGCCCTTAATTACACTCTCTTTCCTGTCAGTGTACAAATGCCTAGAATTGAAATATTATTGAAAATTGTCATGTTTTCTTACAGAAAATCATAATTATAGCTGTAACTTGGAAAGAAATGCTATTGTTAGGGTTGCAAAATAAATTTAATAGTCACACCCTGTTTTTCTTCCAATGATAAATTCCTGATAGTTTTCCTCTGCACTGAAAGTTTCTATATTGCTTCCTGGACAAAGATTATTTCTTCAAAGGAATTCAAATTAAGTGCCTTTAGTAACTGTGGAGTTTTCCAAATTTGAGGAAATTGCATGTCTCTCTCTCTCTCTCTCTCTCTCTCTATATATATATAAAAACTTCTAACTTAAGCAGTAAAAGCAGAGAAACTAAAAAATGGATCTTTTGAATTCTGCAATGCAAACAGTTCTTCTAGGAATGGTTTTATGTTAGCAGCAAACACACTAAATAAAGATTTCTTATATATATTGGGAACTCTGTTAAGATTTAGCTCTGAAATATTACCTATAAATTGCCTGCTTGGATTTTATCAGTTTCATGGTTGTCATTAAGCTAATATATCTGATAATTGAAAGATTCTTATGACAGAAGAGATTCACAGTCTCATCCTGTACTCATCCTCCTTTCACTGCTCTTACATACATACTGATACCTGGAATGTGAATAGAAAAACTGAGCAAACTGGAATTTGAGAAACTAGAACATGAACAAGCATAAGTTCAGCACAGCCATTTAGATAGCTGAACTTCTGCCTTGGGAATGGATAAGGAATGCCTTAGAAAGGTGAGATACAAAGGTAGTTGAACCGATCTCTAATAGAATGTGTGAAACTCTAGTTTAAATGTTTTCACAAATATAATTGCTGATGAAACAATTATACTCCAGATCCTCTTGTGATTTAACCTTTTGGAGAGATGCTGGGGGTGGGGGAAGAATGCCTTAACGTTCTGCATGAGTTTATCTGGGAAGCTCTTGATTTGTACCCACAGTTTCAGGTCACTAAAAAGCTGATCTGTACAAACCTGGCATTCATTATTTTATCTAGGGCAAGTTCAGTTTGTCTCTCTCCCTTGTTTGTAGCATACATCACTGACCTTTGTCAGTGAATTAGTATGCCTCCAAACTACACAGTACTAATTTACAGATATGATCTGTCTTTTAGCAGGAAAACTTACCAATAGCATTAGTTGAGTCCTTATTGTAATATTACATCACCATAGATTTGTTGGGGTTTTTTTTTCTGGAAAAAAACACAAGCTATGGCAACCTCCCAATCTGGCTTTTCAGCATTCTGAACTCAGGAGTCTAAAATAAAACACCAATAAAGAAAACGAGAATATGCTGTTCTCTTTGCTAAGGGAGTATTCTGACTTTTCTTTTCTCTACTTTCTTTTGTTCATGCTGCATGGCTGGGTTTGTTAAATATCCTGAGGGTAATTCTCTTTGTACATCTGTTATTGCAGAACAAAGTTTGTTTTCTAGTGAAATCTGAGTTAGCAAAATGATTATAAAAATTATTACCCAGGGATAACCAGCTGCTTAAAAGGAAAAGGTACAAAACAGGACCTCCTGCAGTAATTGTTAGATGATAGCTCTGTATGAGAGCACATAGCTTGATAGTGACATTTTTATCTTGTACCTATATTTATTGCTTTAGCTGAGGCGTCAGGCAAAACCCTCAGAGTTTAAAGGGAATCTAAAAATAATTTTCCCTATGGAAAGCTGATGGGATGTTTATCTCGTTGATAACTATCTATTCGTTCACATTACATCTCAAAACATGTTATGATGGGGTAACTGAGTAATGACACCAAATTAAGATACGGAAAATTTAGACTAAATAGTAGATTGATCATCTTCCTGACACTAAGATCTTTGAAATCACTGAACGATATCCAGTGGGAATAGATGGGAGCTACACTGCTTGGTGCTTTTGGAAAGGACTGATAAAGCACTAGATGTGTACCATGAGAACAATCTTTCACTACCAAGGCATAAGTAAGGTGGCAGAACAGGTGTCTCCATCATTTTATAATGCTGCCTGTGGTTTTAGATCTTTTTACAAAGATACCAGTGTTTCCAAAAATGTCTTTTTAAAAGGATGTTTTTAAAAGCATTTTGTATTGTGTGACATACTGAAAACAATTTTTTTACAAGATAGTGAGGTGTTTTTGGAAGGGAAAGTGTTATTTAAACACAGCAAATGCTACTTTCCTCAAGAAGTTATCAAACAATGTTGAGTTAGATCTTTAAAGTACCTTATTGATATTCAAAGTGAAATGGGAATCTGAAGAAGATAATCTGAATAGATAATTCCAAATGTATGCAGAATAATTTGTCATATATGGTTTACACAGAGATCAGAAACTGTCAGAACTCTTCCAGGCCAAAAGAACGGTTAAAGAAGTTTGAGGGGTTTTTCATAGTATCTACTAGGATGGGGAACAGCTTAGACAATGTGGCAATTATTGCAAGTATCCACATTTCTTTTCTCACTGGCAAGTAAATTTTAGCAGTCTGAACAGCTTGATGTTTTGGGGTTTTTTCCCATTATATAAGAAAACTAAAATTGGCATGAAGGTGGGTTCTTTTTGGTTAGCTGTTCTTTGTTTTATTTTGTCCTACAGAGTTTAAATTCTCCTGTATGATTTGTTGAAAAAACAGCATGTTATATTTGACTTCCACAATTACAAGTCTGTTCCCAGGCGCTCCAGTTTACACTGCCACCTATTTCTATAAGAAGAAAAAAGTATGAGAAAACCCTCCACTGCTGATGGAGATTGACATAACTCCTGCAGGTGTTCACTGTTGTCTCCTGCTGGAGGCTACGCTTTAATCAGTAACAAGGGTCTGATGAGAGCACTAAGCTGACAAGGCCTTTGGTGCTACTCTTTTGGAGGGCATGATGAAAACTCTCAAGCATACCGATTGTCAGTGGTTGCCTATGTTTCTGAAGTCCTTATAGTATGGCAGAACCTGGCAGTATAGAAAGACACTCAAGGATCAGAACTTTGTTCTATAGCTGCCATGTTTTGTGGGCAGCTGAGAAAAGTGAGCCTAAAATGTTTCTGCCAAGACTGAAGGTTCCTTGGCCTGCCAGGAAATCAGGTAAGACTCTTCACTGTAATTGCCAAAATTAACTTGTCTTCACAAAGCATTTCCATTTCATCCAAGTGGTGAATCCTAAATCCTCCAGAGACATGCTCAAAACTGCATCCAATATTCCCTCATGAGCCCAGAGGAGGCTCATGCCAGTTTTTAACCTAAAAATAAAGTGCAGGATGGCAAAAATCATTAGGGAAAACCGAAATGCAAATATTACACACTTTTAGCTAGAATTTAATCTTCCAATTTTACCCTCTTGGTTATGTCAGGAAAATTGTGTGGATTTTCTTCAGTCAAGAAGCAATGTATTAATTTGTTTAGAAATAAAAGTAGCCATGTTGGGGCAGACTAAAGCTCTGGCTAGTCTGGATTTGGTCTCTAACAAACTCATATTCATACACTTTGGAAGAAGAAGAACACAATAAGTATAGATATTTTCCCTGTATCTCCACATTTTCCAGCTATTTTCATTCCAGGAACTGGGATGGATATGTTTTCTCTTGCAGGCCAATAAATAGTACTTTTTTTTTGTTACTAGAAGGTCATTGGTGTTGTATTGACTTGCTAATGGAGGGTCACAGTACTGGTCTGAGCTTACCTACATGTGAGCTAAGAAGTTATCTTAACCTCTATGAATACCATATGTGGTCTGAGGTGTGAAAACCCTGGACAGTCACTATGTATCAAACTGTGTAGCACTCTCCATTAATAAAGATTGTAGAATGATACTGCACAACTTTCAAAATTTGCCTGGGAACCAATGAAGGGGAAACAGACTGCTCAACATAAAACCAGGTCTAAGAATGAGAAGAAGTGACTCTTGTCACCAGCACATTGCTGATGGCAGCAAAGAACTGGGAATGTCCCTGATAACCTCCTCACTGCTACTCTATGTCTCAGGAAGCCTGTTGCTGTCACAACCTGAATATTCACAAGGATGTTGGAAGGGTGGTAAAATACTAAAGGCAATGGATAAACATTAGTAATGGTTTGGGGTTTTTTTGTACAAACGTTTTAGGGATATTATAAGTAATGTAGCTTTTCTGTATTAATTTGATCTGTCAGTATCAGCATTAATGTAACAGAACTGATAAGAACTTTTTTTTGTATTTGGATGATACAGTAAATTCTTAGCTTGACATATATGTCCTATTGCCTTTTACCATAGTAAGTCTCTGAGTGTAAGTTTGCACACTTAAGTACACCAGTACTAAATCATTTCAAAGCATTTGCCCTATTTACCTTAAAATCCCAAATTTTGCAGCAACGATGACCAGAAACAAGTGCCACAGGTCTGCTCTCAGCTAAATCAGATCCTTTGGCTCCAAAACTGGCTCTTGCTGGCTCTTTTGCTGGGAGACAAAGTGCAAAATACTTTTTCACCATGCCACTTATGGTTTTATAGACCCCATTAAAACATCTTTTCTATGTTGACAATTCCTAGTTTAATTGCTTATTCCCCATGTATAAGCTGTTCTATTTATTTGATTAACTCTGTCTTTGAATCTTTTTGAGATCAAACATATTTTTCTTGAGTCAAAGGGAGCTGGGCCATACTTCATGCTCAAAATGCAAATTAATCATGGTGTTGTGCGGTGTCATGAAAATAAGGTTCTCCATTTATTTCTCAATTCCCTACCTACCAGTTTCATGAAAACATCAGTTTAATTCTGAGCAGCATTTAGCAAAAAAAAAAGTATATATTAGGATTAATCCATCAGAAAACCCAAGAAGCCAGACCTGAGTGATAATATCAGCTGAGGTATTCCCTGAACATATTATTTATATATAGAAGGAGGGATTTTTGTCACCTACCACCTGCATATGCATTACTCTACGCTGAACTACTTCTGCCATTTTAATTAGTCCAGGAGTACCGCAGGATTCTTCTCTGCTTCTCTTTGTCCTTAAACCAAGAGATTAATGTAATCAGGAAAATTTTTTCACCCAATGATTCATTCTTTTGAATATATATGAATACAATTTTGGTCTCAGAACAAGATGCTGTAGAGTTCCAGTTTTCTCTACTTTGTGAAAAGTCATAATTTATTATCTTAACTTTGATTGCTTCATTTCCTTAAAAGCCTTTCTTGTTGCTACGTCAAAAGCCTCTCAGAAATACAAGGAGAGTGCAGAAACGAAATCACCCCTGTTCAACTTCTTGAGACATAAATTCCACTAGGATCATAAAACAGGACTTCCATTTGTTAAAGTCATGTTGAAACTTTCATACAGATTTTATTTAAGCCACCATCTAACTAATTCTATTATATCCTTAGAATTTCTACTTATTTACACTGCACAAAAGGATTACAGGGCTGTAGTTCCAGGAGAAATCCATTAGAAATTCTTTAAACAATTGTATAATATTTCCAGCGCTGTACACATTTATTGCTTCAGCTATATACTTTTCAGGTCTTGAAGACCTCTTTGATTAAACTGTTCAACCTGAGAAATTTTTTACTGTCAGAGAGGTTCATGTTTTCTACAGGTGTTTCAGTTTCAGACAGATCTTCTGCTTCTTCCACAAAGGAAGAGTCTGGTATTGAAAGATCCAGAAGTGAACAGTAATGTGAAGAATTAGTTGAGTTTATCTTAAAGCTGCTTTTATTCACAGATGAAAATTTCCTGGCAGGTTTTCTGCTCTGGGTATGTTTGAAAACAGATTTATTATTAGTTTAGACTAATTTTGCTGTTTGATCCTTGGACTTTCTTTTGGTCTGTCTTACTGCTTTAGCTTTCCATATTCAGAACTTCATGATGGTTTTCCTGCATGCATTCAGACATAGGATGAATTTTTTTAGAGAAAATTTTCTTCGTTCTAGCAACATCCTTACACTTACTGTTTAGTCATGCTGGATGCATTTCGCCTCTACTCTAGGCTTTTTAATTGTTGGTATGCCCAGTGAGAAATATTATTTGTAGCCTCCTATTTAAGTAATGAATATTTGTCTAGGAAGTTCAGATAAAGGTGAACTACATATGCTTTCTTATGCAATACAAAGTGTATCAAAATTTTTTTTAAGCAAAATTTAACTTCTCAACAGTTGTCTTTTACGGGGGTTTCCTGCACTGGAAAAGCATAGAATTGCATATTAGTAGAATCACAATTTTACTTCTAATAATGTTAAATGTTCTATGAAAACTCATATAAAGCATTACTTCAATGGAAATGAAAAAGAACAGCTAAGACTATGCGGCATTTCATTTTCTGCCTATAGAGAAGAACAAGGCATTTTAGTTAAAATGTTAAATGGCAGATGTCTTGAAGACCAGAAAATCCAGTGATTATCCACAGGTTATTCTTTGAAAAGCTTTTTTGGTTTCTGTTGTATAATTATAATAAAATAGCTGAATGCTTTTTCTTAATTTTCTGAATACAATGAGGTAGAAATATATATATATATATAGTATATATATGCAGAAATACATACAACCTTGATAACACTTTGCAAAGAAATCTTTTTCTAGTCTCTTAATACTCTGGAGATTTACTGGCTTGTACAGATGCAAGTGAAATTTTAAAGATTACAGTGTCTGCAATCCCAGCATGATATGCCACATTTTCTCACTGTTAGGATATGCAGCTACAAGTGAATTGTTTAATGAAAAGCTTTGCATTACTCTCTACTAATTGTAAAAATGGAGCCAGTTGGTGGGAATTGCTGTTGTCAGTCATCAGATATAGGTTCATTTCTTAGCACATCATAGCCTCTTTTTTTGGTGAAACACTCCTTTTGAAGAAGCATGTAGAAATTCCTCAGTGCTTCTTCAACCTTAAGTCCTGATTCCACCTTTAAACAAGTCTGTGTAAGTGGATACAAGGTGAAAAAAAATGGGCTGTCTTTTGGTTCTGGAGTCTTTTCTAATTCTCATGCAGTTCTTTTGTCCTGTTTAGTAATAAATATTTCCATACACCTAAACAGGCTAAATCAGTTTAGGCACAAGTGTATGATGACATTTGTGTACCTAAATGGGTTTATAAGCATTTGCTGAGATAAAAATATACTATTGTTACGGTCTGAGGTAACATTAACATTTATTTTTGGTTTGGATCCACAAAACAAAGTCCAACCATAAAAGGGTCAGGTGCAAGCATAAACTTTTATTTGACAATTGACACAAACAAAACTATAGAGCCAGGCAAAAGACAGAGGGAGGAAAAGAAGATATAAGAGAGAGAGAGAGAGTCAGCACCAGGGGTGCAGCTGTCCAGTGAGTTTCTTCAAGATGTCCCTGATCCTGGGCAGGGTCCGATGCAGATGGGGGTGGGTGAAGAGACGACCAAACAGCCACAGCATGGACAGCCCCATATATACCCCTGAGCAAGGAGAGTCCAGTCTGAGCTTTGTGACTCAATGAGAAGGTCTTCCTCATTCTTTCCCCTGATTTCGGCACAAATCACTCCAACCTGTTACTGGCACAGTCTCCCCTATTCCTCTGTAAATCATTTCCTCTGATCTCTGTTGGTAAGTCATTCCCATCCAGTTCCAACCACTACATGCTCCTTCCACATAGTAAGTAATCAAGTGAACTTTGTCATCAAATTATGAAATACGAATTTCATAAATTCAGATTAGAATCACCTTTTCCTGATATATTTGTCAAGGATTCTTTAAGTGACTTTAAGACCTTCCAGACTCATCTGCAACAGATATCCTTGCCTATTCATTTTGGAAAAAAAATGTTTTGAGGTAGCAATGGCATTTCAGATTTCTTCCTGTAGAATTTTTTATGTGGTTCTGTAGACATGGCAAACTAATGTGATATATTTTGTCCATGGCTGTGAAAATTTATTTTCCATGAACAAAAGAAACTATCACTGATTTCCATTTTCTATGCATATACTGGAATGTATATGGATCTGTGTGTGTATGTATAATAATCAAGAACTTGTATGCCATCTTTAATGGATTTATTTCTTAGACTGTTAAAATTATGTTGCTTCTTCTGTTCAGAGAAATGTCTAGCTTGACTGAATTTCTCAGGGTAAGGGAAAAGCTACAAAATCTAAACTATAAGAAGAGACTAATACTTTCTTTTTCCAATGTTCTTATTACAGACACAAAGAACAAAAATCAGGGTAGGAAGAGCTTATTTGCCTGTGTCATCAGTATCAAACTACTCCTCTTAGAGTCAAAGTTTCTTTTATTTCATGATGAATAGCTTTGTCCAAGAGAATACACATGCAAACTGTGTCCTTATTTGTTATACCCTAGGTTTTAAATGGGAGAAGGGTAAAATGCCTAAAATTTATTTTTGAAGCCTTCAAGACAAAATGGAGTAGATGGTACTCATGAAAACAGGTTCAATTCTATAAAATGCTTTTACCAACACTGAGTTATACATTGAACTATAGTTTACTGATGAATTTTAGAACATTAATGTGAATGCTACCTTTATTAAGGCTTTTTTCCCCACAATTTAAACCAAGTTTTTTACATGTAGCTTAAAGGTACCTACATTAATACTTTTTGATTTCATCAATCAAGTACTAAAATAATTGTTCTTCAAAAGATATCAGAGCAAAATGAACAAGTTAACAAAAAGCATTCATTCTGTCATACCACCATTTTCTATATAAAAAAAGAGTGTATGGCTTTACAAGAGACAGACTTTCCCACTAGTATTTTTCATTCACTTTTATCACAGCTGGATATATTTTTGCATATTATGTCTGGAAGATGCCTAGCTCTAAACCAACCTGGGAAAAAAACACATACCTTAATTTTTCCGAATGAATAGGCGCAATTCTTCTGAAAAGCTCTCTAAAAGCCCAATTTATAAGCCTGCAGATGTTATTTTGAAAAGAAATCTATCTTGGCATCTTGTCTCCAGTGATGTCCACAGGAGTATAATGTCTAAGAAAACAGGCAGTTGCTCAGTCTTTTCATCATTCTATAATACCATGTTGCTGTAGCATTAAAATGTGCAAGCACATTATTTTAAAAAGATTGTTAGAATTTCTTCTGTCTTCAGCACCAGCAGTGTCTTCTGGCATACTTCTCTATTCTGTGTTCCTTATTTGCTATTATTCGCTGGGAAAAAAGTAAGGTGTGCTTTGGTATTTTCTAATGGGTGATTAAAAAACAAAAAAAACCTGTTAGAAATATTACTTAGAAAAAAAATCCTTTATGACTATAAAAACTTTTCTATTGTACTCACTCTCACTCAGCATTAGTTTCTGGAGTGATTCACTTCTGGTTTTCATGGGACATGGTGCATACTTGCCAAAATGCTCTCATTTTGGTCAAAGACTTAGGGGATATAAAAAACATGGCACAGTCATTTAGATATATCCGCAGGATGCAGGGAGCAGTTTCTTTCCTCTGATGAACATGAAGTTTTCAGCTTCTATGTAGGCCATTGTAGCTGGCACAGAAAGTAATCATTCCATACAAACTTGAATTCTCCTAAGGAGCCGATAACTTTTAAATCCATCATAAGTAGTTATTTCCCTCCCCTCAGATTCTTCTAATATTCCATTTGTGCTGAGGAAGTACAAAAGCAGAAATGAAAGAAGAAAGTAGTTTTAAAAAAATATCCATCTGTACTTCACTACATATCTTTTTTTGAACTGGGCCAATTTTTTCTGACAGGCTTTAGCTTTTGCAGTCAGGAGCCAGGAAGTTTCACTGGAAATTATTTTCTTTCTTGTAGTACCAAGAGTTACTTAAGTGAGGGAATACCTTTATTTGACCTTTTGTTTCATATGTTATACTTATTTGAAATTTTGCTCTAATTGTGGCCTCTTCCTCTTCTAAAATGTGATCTTAGGTAATAATATCTCTGCAAGTTCTTGTCTCTCTGTCAAGGCATTTGACATCTAAGTTTGTAACATATCCAGGCTGGAAAATAGAAAATATACTCCTGTTTATTTTAATATGAGAATTACTTTAATTAAGTCAGTTTAGCACAAATTAAATTTTAAAGCCAATATGTGTCATAGTTAGGCTGTTTTAACAGAAGAGAATGTTGAGTCTTTAAAGTATTTTTTGTTCATAGTGTGTGTATCTTTCTTTTGGATCGTTTTTTTAGTTTATTATATGAGTAAGCAAGTAAACTTTATCTCAGGCCTGCCATGCCACTATCATAAATTAGATACTTCTCATTAGTCAAACCTTGAGTGGTCACAGCTCTGAGCAACTTGCTCTAGCAGATCCTGCTCTAAGAAGGGGTTGGACTGGATGATCTTCAGAAATGCCTTTCCTCCTCAGCCATTCTGCAAGCCTGTGGTATAGTTAAATTCTAAAAAGCTATTGTATTGCTAAATGGGCTTATATATATGTGTGTGTGTATGTAAATTGGTATTAATTAACTTCCAGGTACAAAAGGAGAGAATTCTATAAATACCTAATATTCAGTTGTAAAACTAAACCTATTAAATAGATCACTATAAATTGTAGCACTTGATGTTTACTTTTGTTAATATATATATATATATAAACTAAGAAAAGAAAATATGGTAGATTTTTAAAAATAGATTTTATTACTCAAATCTTTTAATTCACCTGTGATGAATATAAGCTATCCACCATACTGCAAGCAAACTAAAGAACAGAGTTAAATTTATCACATTTAAAACATCATTTCAAATTATCAGGTTACCATCATTAAGGAATGTTAAGCTTTAAAGCAAGATGATTGGTTCTGGATGGCTCTTTCAACCAGTCTTTTAAAAACCCTTTTTAAACTTCAGATGGCTTCTGCATTTATAGCACCAGTAAGTCACATAACAAACCTTCAGAATGTTGCCACAGTTCTGCAGTACAAATATGCAAAGCATTAGTCACCAAAGCAGTTTCTAAGCTCCCAAATGAAATACTGCTGAAGGATGGAACAAACGCAGACTACTGATACTTTTGAGCAAGCTCTAATTTATAAATTTCATCTGTCTCTCCCATCATGGCAACTTTTTCTTTTTTTTCTGAATTTCCATCCAGACTTCACACAGACTGCACAATCCTATGAGTCTTCCTGGTCCTGAGAGTTTAGAGAATGTACATGAACAATGAGATGTCATTCACCACAATTTACAAAGCATTACATTTTCCCCTTGTATTTGAAGTAATTATTCAGTCCTACAATTTTTCTCATTTATAAGAAAATAAAAATCTAGATCTAAAATGTATTCTGTCACATGTGGGAAGAGCCTGCAAGAAGCTTTGCAGTAATGTAACAGAGACTGAGCAGCTCAGAAGTGAGGTGTTTAGGGAGAAGGTCAACAGGTTCTGATGGTTCTTTCTCTAATCAGATCACAAGATCATAATATTTTAAATATACTTATACTTGCATTTAAATAATTCCTATAATTTAGGACTATTATAAATTAAATACAAATAAATTATCCACAGATGTGATTTAATTAACCCTTAAAATAGCAATTCTTTCTTCATACTTGACTAGAAACTAACAGTTTTGGCTATAATCCCAAGTTGTGTGACTACAAGGGCTACAAGATGATATTGCTCCTTGATAATATATTAAACAGTGCAGAAAGTATGATGTTGATTTTTAAAACAGGGTGTTGCATTAAAGTGAGTAAAGAAATTTGACAGCAAATAAACCTCTTTGCAATCCATCTGTCCCTGGGGGGCAGGTGGGCATCTGTGCTTAGATTCTGGATGATAGCCAATTCACCTTTAGTAGGCTGGAAAAAAAGGGTCCAGGTAGACTACTGACACCACACCAGTAAAGAAATTACTATGGGCACACACTGGCATTCAGTCACACTAGATGAGGTTTCTTACTACAAGATTAACGAATATTGTGATTTGTTAAAGTAACAATATACAAGTTCTTTTGGATTGACAGTGATAGATTCCTGTCTGCAAAAAGAAGCATGTGCAAAATACCCAGGCAATGAGTACTCTATAGAGATTTCTCAGGGGAGGCTGGGGGGGGGATTCAAGACAGGAATCTCAAATATAGTGATTTATACTATTAAAGAGACTCTACAGACATAAAGGGAAAAGGGAAAAAGGGTGAGTGCTTGAGTCTTACCCAAAGGCATCCAAATTTGGGGTAAGAGAGGCTCAGCCCATCTACTAGTCCCATAGGTCAGGGGTGTCCTTCCCTGCAATGGTATCCCTAACATCCTCCCCCCTGCTGTCTCTATACTGTTTTACCTGACAGGTGGAGCTTGAGTGACTCTAGTCAAGCATCTTTATTGTGATCAGTGTAGAGTTTTCTTGCTTTGTATTTGAAGGTATAGGCTACAAAAAATTTGGTGTGCAGCCTCTGTGAGGGCTGGTCACACCTTGGAGGTGGGTAACATCAGGGATGGAGGTGTGAATTTTATATTTAAATGAGATTATATTGAGCAAAAGTATACTCCAGGAACAGCATTTGTCAAAGGGTGGCAGGTTGTTGGCCCAGGGTATCAAAAATGCAGTTAGTTGGTATTGTTGCCACAGAACATGTCTGCAGTGTCTCCACTCTGACCCACCCTCCATGCAATTTCTCTTGGAGACACTACACTGAGTACCCCTGATAGTGCCACATCTATGGCACACTAATTTATCATGCTAGACCTTGGAGCTTTGGTTATATTACTGAAAAAAACTACTGTGAGTCATTACAAGCTTGGAGCTTATTTTTCTTTATAAAAATAAAAGCTTTAAAAGCCATAAAAATCAGGATCTCTAAAGATTGTTATGGAAGAGTTGTAAGACTAATAGTAGTAACATGCAGATACTGAAGAATATTTTATTGAGAGTATTAAGTATCTGCAATACCACATTTATAACAAAACTAGATAGATGAAAATAGTAACTTGGAAACTAGCTGACATAAAGGGAAAATATGTGGCCCTGAAACAGGAAATAAAAATGTCTTGATTCCTATTTGAAATTCAGGATTTTCTAAAACATTCTCACATGTCAGTGGTAAAGGTTGGAAATGGGAGGACATATTAGCTGCTTTTATTTCTCACATGAAATAAGAATACAGATATATTTTTAGTGCCTGTTATCACCAGGATCCCTTTTTATTTTTTTTATTTGCTCATAATGGGAACTGTTATTTTGTGTCCAATTTGTAACCAGGCAATGTATTCTTCCCTATAAGTCAAGCAAAGACAGCATCCAGGTGATGGTGGCACTACTTCTGGACCCCTCTTCACCATCACTGGGAGGGAATGTCAGCTTCTGAAGGTCCTAAAGCACAGTAAGGGCTCAGTTTTAGCATTAAGAAAATTCCTGTGCTGTTAACCTTGTCAACATCACTGCTAAACACCTTAGATGTAGCCAGTAGGTAGCCCAGCACTGCCAGTCATCCCCTAAAATCCCTGACTGGTAACATGGAAGTGATATTCACACAGTGTCCTGAGAAACCTATGCCAGGGCTTAGTCATTCTGACAGTAAACAAGTGTTTTTTGATGTTCAGAGGGAATTTCCTGTGTTTCTATTTGAGCCCATTGCCTCTGGTGCTATCACAGAGTGACTGAACGAACTTGGCTCTGTCCCCCTTGCAACTTTCCTTCAGGTATTTATATGCATTAATAAGATCCTCCCTGACCTTATTCTTCTCCAGGCTGAACAGCCCTAGCTCTCTCGGCCTGTGCTCATAGGAAAGATCCTTCAGCCCCTTAATTATCTTCATGGTCCTCTGCTGAACTCTGCCTAGTAGCTTAGAACTACATCAGCCTCTAATATAATCACAAGTAACCTAGTGAATCACAGAGGAAAGAGCTGGAGAAGTACAGGAAAACTATGTCTTCAGTAGTGCTGACAGAACTGTTAGTCTCCTTCAGTTTTTTCCAGATGTTGCCACAATTCTTGAGAGCCTCTGAGAAGAACTACTTAGCTTTATAGTAAAGATCAAACCTCAGTCTCACCCACTGTATGTATTCTAACATTTATTAGCACTGGTTTTGATATTTTGTTCCATCCACAGGTGAAGTTCAGTCAATTCATATTGGGAGTGACAGCAAATCCTGTAAGCTGCCTGCAAGTGGACAGAAGATGCTGCATATTTCTGTGTTGCTCCCACTCTGAAACAGGCTGTCAGTGCTCTTCATGTATGTGGACAGCAGTGTGCCACTGAGCTCCTAAATGCAAAGGATGTCAGATACTGATGCACTGGACTAAGAGTCCATTCTGTTTCATTTCAACTTTTGTGTACTCTCTGTGATACTTCAGCTAATTTTGAAAACAGAATTTCATGTTTTTTTCTCCTGTATTCATCAAAGCACTTAATATTTGCCTTTAACATTATGTCACTAGTTATCCATATGAGAAAATTTAAGGATGGTTGGGCTTAGCATCCTTTTGCAGCATATTCTAAACGGATCTGTTTCTGCATTGAAAAATGCTTATTTCTGACATCCAGAGAACAGGGAAGGACCTATGCATGTTCTTAAGTTGATCATGACCTGCCTTCCAACCCTGAAAGAGAGAAGGTTAATACGAATGTCTACCATCTTAATATGCATTTTTAGTAAATGTTATATCTTCAAATGCAAATGTTTTCCACTCACAATTTTAGTAAGTAATTGGAGCAATAGATAAACTCATTGTCTTGTAACACTTAAAACTGTAGTACTTAATTAAACAAATTACTTTATTTTTAACACAAGTTCTAGTCAAATAATAGAGAGCACAGCAATTACTGAAAATTAAATGTGATTTATAAAGTGATCAGTGAGAAGATTTAGGAGTACACATACCTGGAACAAGCTTTCTGTACACTGCAATCCATTTTTTTAAGTAAAACTTTTTTTTTTTTTTTATTATTAGACTACATAGGTTAATAAAATCTTTATTATTCTGCAGGGTTAATTTCTTCTCTGTCAAACTAGAAGGATCAAAAGTTACACAATCACAAGAAAAATATAAAATATGATTGTCTCCCACCAGCACAGAAAAACAGAACAATAAATATTAATTTATACTGTATTTGTACAGTGCAATAAGCTAGAAATTTTAATAAGCAGAATTATTCCACAGAAACAACTTTATACCTACTATTCATATTTTACTTGTGGGACACTGTCCCACATAACATCCTTGTCTCCAAACTGACAAGACATGGATTTGAGGCTGGACCACTTGGTGGATAAGAAATCAGTCGTACAGCCACACCCAGAGAGTTGTGGTCAGTGGTTCAGTAACCAAATGATGGCAAGTGACAAGTGATGTTCCTTAGGGGTCAGTACTGGGACCAGTGCTGTTTAACATCTTTGTTGGAGACGTGGACAGTGGGACAGAGTGTATCCTCAACAAGTTTGATGACGATATCAAACTGTATTCTGATCTTCCCTTTTCTCATGCATGTTTTACTTGAAAAAGAATTCACTAAATTTTTTATTGTATTAGTGGTACACTGAAACAGACAAATTAAACTGACTGATTGTCATCAGCTTGGAAAACTTAAATCTCACTCTTCCATCTTAATATGTAGATCCTGATCATTCAGTGAGCTGGTTGTAGGCTGAATATCTTCATACAACAAACCCTATGAGTCTTAGATTTTGTCCCGTGTTGTATGCAAGATTTCCTGATACAGAATTTCCATTAGAGGCTAAACACACAATTTGAAGAAATAAGTTGTTTCAAACCACAGAGAGAAGTTGAATGATGTTGGTCAGTAGTGGTCCATTGTCTTATATGACACCAATGAATTTTACATCTTCCCGTTCTGGAAAACTGCAGTTTTTCTGGAAATCTGAGGACGTTAGAAATTTGATGTGGTAAATCTAGAATGGCCTAAAAATAACAGAGCAGAAAACAAGAAGAAAATTAATTAACATATCTGTTCTTTGCTGAGACAACTCAGCATGTGAAGGGGACAATTTCCGACAACAGTAGTTTCTCCTATGCTGCCAATCAATGCAAAAATGGGATACAAGTCACAAAGCAGAGAATTCAAGGCAAATTACTTTGAATGCTCATTTAGTGTCATTTAGTAATTTATTGACAGGAATGATAGAATGGAATTAATAGAGCCACTGAAATGAAAGATGTAATGCAAATTATGCTCCAGTCAACCGTGGGTTTTGATACCGAGCATCAATTACACAGTGTATACTTAAGAACAAATAGCTTAAACCAATTAAGATACTACAAGCTTGTACTGTATTATTAGCTATAGTAAATAAATGACAAAATCACCTCCTACGCACATCAGTCACACAATCCAGATTCAGATCTATTAATTTTAAGGTTTTTACCTACTTTCATTATGGATGCTAGTAAATAAAGTGCATCTCTACACATGATTTACTTCTAGCCTGTTAAGTGGTCACTGTTAAGATTTTAACTGTCAATAAAAGCTTTTATTTGTATTAAAAATTAGTATGTTTTGGAATAACTCCTGCACACTTCAAAAGGAAGAGGAGGTGGGAGACATATTTGTTTGTTTTTTTCAAATCTGGGTTTGAACTGATCAGATTTCCAAGGGTCAGATTATGCTCCCATAATATATACTTAATGCATCACCTTTACACAGTAATCAGTTGTTTACTAAAGCACTGTTTCCTCATATCCTGGGCTCAGAAATTTTTATCAATTCCATGATAAACTCATGATTAATACTATGTATGTATCTAAAACTACTAGTTTGCGTGGACTTTAAGGAATAATTGAAGTTCATAAATAGCCTGAACTTGTTGCTGAGCAAAAATAAGTAAAAGTATATTTAGATTTTTTTTTGTGTGTGTATTTTATAACATGCTAGAGTGGGAAGAACAAAAAAATTTTAACATTTAACCATGTCTATATCATTATTTCAATTGCATATTGTATTAAATACTCCTTACATGAGAGTGGGACTGAATTACTAACATCAATAAACCAAATAACTATCTGCTATAATTCCAGTGACTTCAACAGTATTAAAGCAGGGTTGAGTCTGGCCTTTGCATCCACATAGGAGAAAAACTGTGCTGACAGCAGCTACATAGATGTAAATGAGAAAATGAATTTGTAAAGTTCTGACATCTACTCCATAGTATTTTTAGTGTGTGTGTGTGTGTGTGTGAGCATGTTTGTCTACAAACTCCTAAAGGAACATCAGTTTTTCTGAGTATGTCATTTTGGTGGCTGGCTTTGCAGAATATGGCAAGTACAGTAGCTAGAGAAAGAGACTTTCTGATAAGCTCAGAGTTACCTGAATTTTCACTGAAGAATGTGATCCATAAATAAAAAAGCATGTGAGTTGGAGGCCATGAATTGCTCAAGACTCCTCTAGATTTTCAAACACATAAATAGGGTAGAATATACCTGAAACTCCTGTAGAAATGTGCATTTAATTTTCCTCTCTCTGTGCATCCTATTGACGCTTTTTTGTAAACATACTTTGTTAAAAAAAACCCATAAATATAATATTAAAAGAGAAGCTCTTTTGCCTTTTTAGGTCTTGAGAAGTCAGGTTTTGAGATTACAGTTTGTGCAAATGTGCATCTGTTGGTGAGCAGCATAGGGTAAAGGGACCTGGGTGTGCTGGTGGATGGAAGGATGACCATGAGCCAGCAATGTGCCCTTGTGTCCCAGAAGGCCAATGGCATCCTGGGGTGCATTAGAAGGGGAGTGGTTTAGTAGATCGAGAGAGGTTCTCCTCCCCCTCTACTCTGGCCTGGGGAGGCCACATCTGGAATATTGTGTCCACTTCTGGGCCCCTCAGTTCCAGAAGAATCATAGAATCATAGAATTGTCTGGGTTGGAAGGCACGTGTATAAGAGACAGATCAAGTCCAACCCTTGACCCACTACCGCTGCGGTTACCAGATCATGGCACTGAGTGCCACATCCAGTCTCTTTTTAAATATCTCCAGGGACGGAGAATCAACTACTTCCCTGGGCAGCCCATGCCAATGCCTGATCACCCCCACTGTAAAGAATTTCTTTCTAATTTCTAACCTAAACCTCCCCTAGCACAACTTGAGACCGTGTACTCTTGTCTTGCTGATGGTTGCCTGGGAGAAGAGACCAACCCCCCCGGCTACACCCTCCTTTCAGGGAGTTGTAGAGAGTGATGAGGTCTCCCCTGAGCCTCCTCTTCTCCAGGCTGAACAGCCCCAGCTCTCTCAGCCTCTCCTCACAGGACTTGTGCAGGAGTCCCTTCACAGCCTGGTTGCCCTCCTTTGGACCTGCTCCAGGACCTCAATCTCCTTCCTAAGCTGAGGGGCCCAGAACTGGACACAGTACTCGAGGTGTGGCCTCACCAGGGCTGAGTACAGGGGCAGAATCACTTCCCTGGACCTGCTGGCCACGCTGTTCCTGATACAGGCCAGGATGCCATTGGCCTTCTTGGCCACCTGGGCACACTGCTGGCTCATGTTCAGCTTCCTGTCAATACAGACTCCCAGGTCCCTCTCTGTCTGGCTGCTCTCCAGCCACTCTGTGCCCAGCCTGGAGCTCCCCATGGGGTTGTTGTGGCCAAAGTGCAGGACCCGGCACTTGGCCGTGTTGAACCTCATCCGAGTCCAGCGCAGAGCCTCCAGGATGATGAAGGGAGTGGAACATACCCCTTATGAGGAAAGGCTGAGGGAGCTGGGTCTCTTCAGCTTGGAGAATAGGGATGACCTCATTAATGTTTACAAATATATAAGGGGACAGTGCCAGTAGGACTGAGTCAAGCATTTCTCAGGGGAGACTCACAATAGGACAAAGGGCAGTGGTTATTAATTGGAGCATAGGAGGTTTTGTATAAATATAAGGAAAAATTTTTTTCACTGTGAAGGTGACAGAGCACTGGCACAGGCTGCCCAGGGAGGTTGTGAAGTCTCTTTCCCTGAAGACATTCAAAGCCCACCTGGATGTGTTCCTGTGTGACCGCCTGTAGGTGACCCTGCTCTGGCGAGGGGTTTGGACTCGATGATCTTTTGAGCTCCCTTCCCCTAACTTTCTATGATTCTATGATTCTCCCCTAATACTATTTTAACACCAAGGGCAATGTCAGGCAGACTTGAAAGAAATAAAGGCTAAAAGGATACTAAGCATTACACACAGCAAGATAGAAGAGGGAGATCCCATTAGTGCCACTCTGCAGAAAAGGCTTCATTGTGAAACTACACATCTATTGGAAATCCGAGACTCTAAATATCCCCCAGAAATATATTTAGTGGACACATTAATTCCATTGTCCACTAGTTACGCGGTCTTTTTCTTTATGTATCTTGCTGTTCCTTTACTTCCGTTATATTGCTTCAATGTTTGAGGGAAGGCAAAGAAAGTATAAAGATTCCTCAAGTTTAAAAGGTTGCTTTTGCTCGACTTTGAAATTTGTACTCTACCCAAGTCACTATAGTAAAGCAGGAGCATGTGTTTCTCTTTTCTGCTATTTCTCATTGTTTTTCTGCAACACCAGGCAAGCAGGGAAGCTACATATTTGTACTACTTATAAGCAGGAAATGGCAATTAACACAGTTTTTCAAATTTGATTCATGGCAGTAGTATGTAGCAAAAACTGGGAAAAGCACTCCTCCTTTTGTTGAATTATGCTTTGATTAATTTCTAATAGTTTTTCAATATCTACTTGTGCAACTGTAACCCCATTCAAGATATTTTTGAAACCTTACAATTTCCACATAGAAAATCTGTCTGGCTGTCCCTTCTCAAAATAAGGGAACCAAGTATGGTCTTATACTAAAATATTTTTCTGTCAAAACAGAGAAAAAAAGGCACCCCCTTCATTTTACATATAATTATTTTATTAATTACTGGTTCTGGAAATAGAAAAGCAACAGTTGAAAAAACTGTGGATGGCATTTCAGAGAAATATTGATTTGAATGATTTATTGAGCTCTTCAAGGATTCTAGATTATAAAGTTAATACCAAAAATGATTGGAAAGTTTTTTGTATCTCAGTTTGTTCCCTATTTTTGACTCAGTTATTTTTTTAAAAAAAAGCTTGAAGAACTGGGGTATGTTGACCTCGGCTGGCTAGAAGATGCCCACGAAGCCCAGATGTTTCGACCAACTGCTGGATCTGGGTGGAAATAGTAGAGGGTATTGACAGTACACAACTTAATTATTAACCTAGATTCCCATGTGCTTCATGAGCAACAGAAAAATAGTCTTTTCAGAGTAACAGTTTCAGACTGCTGAGGCTTCTCCAAATTACCTTCTTAGAAAGGTTGTTTCTAGAGAGACAAGTCAGACCAGACACATTAGCTACATAATCTTGCTATTTCAGGTGCTAAAACAGAGTGGGAAGATAGCTATGACAGAGACAAATGGGACATCACTATAAGTCCCAATTACTAGCAACAATCCCAAATCAGCTCAGCTCTTTCCAATGAGCAAGTAAAGGAATTAAAGTAAAATACATTTTCCTCCTCTTATTCTTCTCCTCTTCTCCCCGCAGTTTCGTCTTCTCCTTTATCTAAGTAAAAATGTCTTTCTGTACTCACAGAGTACAGTGTCAAAATTAAGAGGGTGATATTAAGGCAAAGCACATTCCTTATCCTGGGTGTTTGTCTTCTACTGACCTCTGTGTTTTGTAGGACTGAAGATTTCTTGCAGACACCTCTAATATGAAGCTGGTGAGGAAATGTATGATTGGAGAGTAATGAGAGGTGTTTACAGAGTGAGACAAATAATGGGAGAGTAAGAACTGGTTATTGCAGTCAAGAATCAATGATGTATACTTCATAGATGAAAAAAGAAAAACCAAACCAAAACCAAAAAGCACAGATGAAAAATCATAGATGAAAATCAGCCTACAATGTTTCAGTCTTTCCTGTGGTGAGGCAATGACAACCCTCACTTTTCTGTTAAGAGAAAAATCTAGATGGCAATATTGGTCATGAGTCTTTTGCTAGGAGCATTATTGTGGATTAAAGGATGCATAGATACATTAATCACACATAAACCATTATTTGTTTGCAATAGATCTTTCATCCAAGACATCTGTCAAGGGTGCTCTTTCTTGTCCGTGGAAATTCCCTACTCCATGAAGAGACATTTTAACCTCAGAAGTGCCAGGAATCAAAATTTTCATCTCAGATATGTTACCTTGAACAGGGTCTCCTGGCATTGGTAGAAACTGATGACTGACAAAAGGGCACATTATATTGTACAGTTCCTTTAATAATCACATTACTGTTGTAAAACTTTCGGTCTAATAGCTTATGCATTGGTGCATCATGGTCTGCATGAAGGTAGCATTTGTTGCCATAGCAATATATTAAGTCCCTGATCTAGCTTTTCATTTGCAGTACAGAGTTGTTTGTTTGTTTTGGGGGTGTTAGGGATTTTTGTGAAATTATGACAAAAATATAGGTATATAAAAGTGAAAACTACTTTACTTTCAAAAAAAAAAACAAACAAAAAAAATTAAGATATTTGTCTCTGGAAACCTGGTAAACACTTATATTTTGCTTTGCCTGAGTCACATTCTCTGAAAACAACAGGGAATGCTCTAAGTTAAAAGGATGATTTCACAGTCAATAGACCTGTATGAAAATATTAGGGGATTAGTGGAGATAACAGTTTCTCTTCCTCAGTTTATTCACTCATAATAAAACCTTCTGTCTACCTTTTGGAGAAAGCTGAAAACACTGAAATATATTGACTACCAAATCAAAAGAAGTCATCAATAGAAATAATAATATGGGTAATGGAATTTTATTTTTTTTTGAGTGATTCCTTAAGACCTTGAAGATGCACTAGTAGTTCTCATTTTGTAAAATGGCTCAATTAATTTTGCTAGATGAACCTATCACTCACAGAATCTTTTACTAGAGTATTTCCTACACAATTGTGTGAGGAAGCTAAAGATTATTCATTTTTGAAAATGTGAGAGTAATAGATTATTATCTAGGAAGTTACTGATAGGGTCAGAAATACTCCTCTGTTTTGACATGCAGATTTAATGATGTTGACCTCAAGTGAGAATGAGCGGGAAAGCTCATCACAACAGTGAAGATTTTATCCATCAAAATAATTAATTCCACACTGCAGATTTCATTGTGATTTACAATGGGAGTTTAAATGCTGCAGGGTCATAACTCTCTGTGTACACCTAAAAGTGGGCACAAGTGCCCCATTGGAACCCAGGGCTGAGCTCTCCCCCCTGCCCATAATCATCACACTCCTCTCCATTACCAAAAAGCCTGTTCCTATTGCCCAGACCTGTTCCCCCTCCTCCAAACAGCTGCAGAGCCCTTCACAAGTGTCTTGCCAATATCAAGTCTTCAAGCAGCTGCATGCAAAAGTCCAAACCCAGGACCAAATTCTTATGAAGGAGAACAGGCATCCTTGTTGCCCATGTTACAGCAGGCCTGTGTTAGNAACATTTAAATGTCTAATGCTTACAAATTACTTTGATTTTAATTATATGATACTAATTTAATTGGAAATCAATATGAATACAGCATGCATAACATTAAAAGATTCTGCTGAAAGTCAGTATTTGCTGAATATATTTTTTGAGTGCTAATTTTCAGAAAATATTAATTTGTTATTCTAATTAAAAAATACTGCATATTGAATGTATTCTTACCAGGAAATGGGGAGGGGAGGGGGAATTGAGTATTTTCCCATGATGGAAATTTTCAGTACTGAAACTAGAACAAACTTGTTTCTAAATGGTAAAGATTTTGGGAAAAGTTAGTCCTCACTTTTGGCATAATTGGAGCATAGTTCCTTGTTTAAGGAGACCATAAAACAAACCTTTGCAGCTACAATGACAAAGATGCACATCATGACAATGTATAAATACTGGGAATCATTAAGATCACTGTTTAATTTCAAAATTAATGACTGCTGCAGAAGCAACTATGTACTACATCAACTGTAATATAAGACTTTTTCTTCCAGTTCTAATGTGCTGTCAAAAACCCTGCTACCATGTAGCATCAGTATTTCAGGTGTTTCCTAAACTAAGTGGTTGAAATTTACTGATTGCCATTTTAAGAATCCAATTTTGAAAACTTGCATTTTCACCTTTAAAATCTTTAAGGCAGGTGACAAGATTCATAGAATCATAGAATCAGAGAATCCTAGGGGTTGGAAGGGACCTTGAAAGATCATCTAGTCCAACCCCCCCTGCCAGAGCAGGGCCCCCTAGAGTACATCGCACAGGAACGTGTCCAGGCGGGTTTTGAATGTCTCCAGTGGACATCTCCCTCAGCCTTTCCTCATAAGGGAGATGTTCCACTCCCTTAATCATCTTAGTAGCTCTGCGCTGGACTCTTTCAAGCACTTCCCGGTCCTTCTTGAACTGAGGGGCCCAGAACTGGACACAATACTCCAGGTGCGGCCTCACCAATGCAGAATAGAGGGAGAGGAGAACCTCTCTTGACCTACTAACCACACCCTTTCTAATGCACCCCAGGATGCCATTGGCCTTCTTGGCCACAAGGGCACATTGCTGGCTCATGGTCATCTTCTTGTCTACCAGGACCCCCAGGTCTCTTTCACCTACACTGCTCTCCAGCAGGTCAGCCCCCAACCTATACTGGGACATCGTGTTCTTCCCCAAATGCAAAACTCAAATGCAGAAATACTCCTCTGTATTGACATGCAGATTTAATGATGTTGACCTCAAGTGAGAATGAGCGGGAAAGCTCATCACAACAGTGAAGATTTTATCCATCAAAATAATTAATTCCACACTGCAGATTTCATTGTGATTTACAATGGGAGTTTAAATGCTGCAGGGTCATAACTCTCTGTGTACACCTAAAAGTGGACACAAGTGCCCCATTGGAACCCAGGGCTGAGCTCTCCCCCCTGCCCATAATCATCACACTCCTCTCCATTACCAAAAAGCCTGTTCCTATTGCCCAGACCTGTTCCCCCTCCTCCAAACAGCTGCAGAGCCCTTCACAAGTGTCTTGCCAATATCAAGTCTTCAAGCAGCTGCATGCAAAAGTCCAAACCCAGGACCAAATTCTTATGAAGGAGAACAGGCATCCTTGTTGCCCATGTTACAGCAGGCCTGTGTTAGTCAGATAGAGTGTGGACAGTGACAGAAGAGAGCAGTAAGATGTAGGGGGGACTTAGGTCCTAGGTTACTAAGGTGGAGCCACTAAGGATGGGATGGATCTGTTGGAACCACATCTGAGAGGATGCTGCAGGGTTGTACAGGGTGATTCAACGGGAAATGGAGCATGTGAAGGAAGAGGCAGCCTGCAGACTAAATAGGAATGGGCAAAAGGCCAAGGTGAGGTGAGGCTAGAGTTGAAGCTGCAGACTGAAGCAGCAGACAGGTTGTGAAAACATAAAAGAAAGTTTTAGAAAGTAGCAGATTCACAGACTGGAATTTGTCTCACTGTGGTCAAAAAAGCAGGAACAGGAGTGAGGAGAGGTTATGTATGCCCTGGGGTCCCATGTCCTTGGCCACACTTCCCACTGGATAACATCACAGAGAAGTTCTTCACTCCAGTATCTTCTTTCCTGTTCACTGGAGAGGTCTATGGCAAGTCCTACTGTAAAGTGTGAACTCAAAGATTTCTTATATCTTCTAATTTATATTCTGTAGAGAAAGTTGCATAAGCTGATATATAAATTTTATCTACTAGGATTTTTTTTAAGTTCAGCCACATGGACATAAGTAACTATAAATTATGTAAAACACTAGTTTAACTTTAGTCTCTGTATTTGGCTCATAAGAAATACAGTTCCAATGTCTTTTTATGGGGCTTTTTAATTTTTTTTTCAGTTATTTTTGAGGGTCAAAGCTCAGCTGGCTTTCCTGAAGTTGAGCTTTATTATTTTTTTTTATGACTATTGTATGAAATGCAAATAACAATGAAAAATGAAAGCTTCTTTCTCCTGGAAATTAAATTCTCAAAAATATTTTTATTTTACTTCTGCAAGATATCTAACAAGGAGTGCATATGAGACGTACCATATTTTTTTTAAGATTTTAAGTTTTCTGTAAGTCAGTCTTACTTGTTAGGAAACACATATTATTTTAATTCTTTCCCAGCTAAAATTTCTAATTTTTATTCTTTTTTTACAAGTGCTTTTTTCTATATTCCCAAGATCTCACAAACTTGACAGACTTTAGAGGGCTTTTTCAAAATAAGAATTGCCTCATGTGACTATGTAACTCTAGGCAAGTATTAAAAAGTCAGTTATTTCTGTAATATCAATAACCATTTCAGATTTTCCATGTTATTTCAAACTTTTTTGTAATCTGATGAATATGCAAAGAAAATATTGTAAGAAAATAATTTCCTGATCTGTCCCATTTTTAAAGACAGAGGGGCTTTTGTTATATTTACTCCTAGAAGTAACCATGGTAAGATAACAGCTCAGTAATGATCTTTTCAGAAAATTTAGTTTGGTTAGAGCATATTTTATCAATAGTCTACTACCATGAAGTACATTTTTCAGTCTAGAGAGCACATAAATTTGACCTCTCTTCTGAAAAGCAATATTCTACCTACTCTGTAAATATTCCAGTGAGCCTGAAGATTTTATTTCTCTCTTTGTGTTTGTTTTGAACAACTATCTTTGATCCAGGAGCATTAGTATTTTTAGTTCATCTAAATGCTAAATTACACGTAATTTCCACACTCCTTTAGATGATGTAAAGGTGTAGTAGCAGCACTAGAGAGTTCAACAAAGTAAAACAATCTCAAGAGCTACTGAATCTCCAAGGTGTTGCCAATGGCTTAACTGGTGGAGAAAAATTGTCCTTTTTTGTTCTTTGATGTTTTGAGATTGTGCTTCTCTGAGAATTTTGATTCCCAAAGGCAGGCTGCAACGTAGTAGAGTTCGAATTCTTTTCCAAACATTCCTGTGCATTTGTAGCCACCTGTAGGAAAGTTTTCAGTGACCTACTGCACTGGGTTTGGCTGTGAAATATCTTCATAGTATCTGGTATGGGTTTATAGATTTGTGACCAAGGGAGTGTTGATAACATAGGGATAACATAGGGATGTTGTAACTATTGCTGAGCAGCACTTACAGTGTCATGACCTTTTCTGCTTCTCACACCTCACCAGCACATAGGTTTGAGGTGCACAGGGACCTGGGAGGGGACATAGCTGGAACCGCTGACCTCAACTAACCAAAAAGATATCCCATTCTACATTCTATCCCATACCATATTGAAAGTGTGCTCAATACTAAATCTGTGGAGTGGAGGTTGGCCAGAACTGCTGCTGTTCAGGGACTGGCTGGACATTGGTTGATTGGTGATAAGCACTTGTATCAATGTCCATTAGCCAAAATATTGACCATAAGGACTCATTTTGAGGCTGAATCCAGTGGCATACAGATGGTACTTTTCAGAGCTCTGACTGGAAAAAGCAACCAGTTTTTATAATTCAAAACACTATAGTGTAACCTATGCAACACATTCACACCTGAGGAAATAAAATGCAGCTTCAGGGAAGAATTTAAAGAGAAATCATTCCTAAAAAGTCTGACAGGATTGCCATTGCACAATAGGGTAATATGCAGACCTTATTAAACAGGCCAAATGATATGGAAAAGTATATTTCATTGCACTCTTCTTCCCATGTGACCTTATTGATCCAGTAAGAACTCCATATCCTAAGTCACAGACAAGAAGACATTTGGCACTGATGCTTCATCAGCCAGCTCTTTTTCTTTTCTTTGCTAGAATAAATAAAATTGCAGAATAAATCATAACAATACTCTCCAGTCTCTGAAAGCTTAGTTTTTCCAGACTCAGAAAATAGCCTTGACAGACAAGTCATGTTGGCAGTATAACAAAAGTAGGCAAGAGAAACAGTGTGGACTCCTGTATTTAAGGTGAACACAAATTTAGGTGATGTGTGGAGAAGGAAAGAACATACAAAATTTGGAAATAAGCTTCTATTCACATTATTTCACTTTTTAACTAGTCTGAGCAGATGTAACTGTGTTGTCATTCATTACTTGCTCAGAGGATGCCTTTTTTCTCTGTCAGGATCTCAGAGCGAAAAGAAAAATGCCTGCTGTTGGTTTCAGAATTTTTGTCACTACCTGTAACAACAGTATCTCACAGATGTAAGGCTACTACAGAAGACAAACATCTCTCCAAATATTGCTATTCAAAACATATTTTTCAAGATTATTTCTTCCCTTCTTGTTTTCCTCTCTCCCAGCCTGCCTACAGGTCACACTGATCTCTTTTCCATCTTCTGGCTTATTGCAGAATAGCTGCTCCTTCCAGATCACAGGCAAGCCACAGCTACCTATCATGTTAAAGCTGCTGTGCCAACAGAGAATTTTAGCACACACTTTTCTACTCTGTAGTTACCAAGTGTGTTTATTTAGCTGCCTTCTGTCTGGAAATACATACGTAGTCTTGTACACAGGATCCCTTTGGAAACATTTTGAATTTAGAACAGAAGGCAATACCTTGTGATCCATTATGGTGAATTCTTCCCATAAAGAACAGCATCTGTGCAACAGCTGACAAAGGATGTGTCAGGTTGATTTTAAAAACAAAATTAGTCATTGTGCTCAAATTCACTGGTTACTTAATGTAAATGAATGCATATTACTGTGCATCTATATAATACTCTCTACTATAACTAGCATCAGGGGAAATTTTTCCTCTTTGCCAGTTTCCTCTGTTTAGTTTCAGTATTCTGGCTCAGCACTGAGAAGGGTCAGATTGAGGAGTATTCTTATTTCTGTAAAGGATGTTTTCAGCAGCACTGAGAAGCTATGAATAAGATCTGAAGACAAATACTTTACATGGCAGCAATTATGTTCCAAGGACATCTCACTTAGTAAATAAATATCCAGGAGTAGTCCACACTTTTGTTGGTGTTTTATTTTAGCAAGGATGGTAAATATTATGCTATTAAATATTAGATATTAAAAGAAGATAAAGTCAAGCAACCCATCTCTTTATTATATTAGTCTTCTGGAATCAGTTCAGGGGTCAATATTGATATACCTTGTGAAAAACTTAAAATATCAAAGCCAAAAATATTTACTATTTCCATGTATTGAAAAAATGGGTATTTGAATTGTTACTTTTGATCCAGAATTTTGTTTACTATTCTGTTCATCATCTGAGGAAATGAGATCTGTTACTGGTATTTGGGAACATAAGGTTGTTTTAAGTATTTGCAGGCTGCCTAGAGAAACCTGCTAAACTTTTGGGGCACCCTGAGCATGGCTGTGCTCCAGCCATGTCAGTACAACCAGAACAGGATGAAACTCAGGATTTCGGTAACACACACACCCACACCATGGTTCGCGCTAAAGGGGAACTCAGGGTCCCTCACACACAGGCTGCAACTAAACTAAGAGTGGTAACACATCTTTTTACCACACACCTTTTGGACACAAAGCTTGGCTAATGCAATCAAGAGGAACTTGGAAGGGTTACAGGAAGCATGTTCTCTACAGCTCTCTTAACTTTTTTAAATTTAAAAGGCTGTGAAAATTTTGTGCTGTCTTATGCCCAGTGACATTGAAAGCTTGGTATGTATATTAGCTAGCTTGACAGTTCCTTCATTCTACCAGAGTTTTCCTAGTAACACATACACTCATATGCAGTTCCTTTGAATCAGTGATTTATGTGGGGATTTTTGTATTAAGCAATGCAGAGGAGCCATGCAAGTCCATCTTCACATCTACCGCAAGATCTTGTCATCCAGGATTTTAATTCCTTCCATTCAGAGAAATCTATTTAATTTGTGGTAACTATATGGCTGTCAGACAGACAAAAAGATCTCATCTATTTTAGATGTAATGTCTATACAATACACTATATTCAGAGAAAGGTGGATTCAAACTAAAAACAGAAAAAAAAAGGGGTGGTGGTGATAAATTATAAATCTAAGTGCAATGTGAAACCAAATATAGAACCTTATTTCCTTATACCTTTATAATTAATGCTCAATTCTGTGACTCTTCAATTCAAAAACTCTCAACTGTTAAGAGATTTAATGAGGCCTCATAATTTACAGCATGCTGTACTGTTATTATTCACTGATTGCTTTACTGGAAAAAGCGTATCTTTCATTTTTTATGATTTATCATCACCACTTTTTAAAATAAGCATCCACAACTGATCTCTCTTCTGTTTCACATAAAAATATTACAGGATACTAAAACTACTAAAAATTATGGATATTTTAAATATCTGTCTTTCTGAATGACCAGAAAGTTTTATGAATCATGCCTAAAATTAGTATCTTCAAAGGTTCCATGAATATTTATGCTGAGAGATAGCTAGCAACAGCAGCACCCACATACACAAACTTTTTTTTATATATATAACATATTAAAAATCAAGTCCACAAGAAAAAATCTGCAACATAGTGAATTTAATCCTGTGTCCTGAAGGCTGAAAGCAGAAGAGCTTGAAAAAGATCAGTCAAAAACTCTTGTGTCATATAATCATAGAATGGTTTGGTTGGAAGGGACCTTAAAGATCATAAAGATTCAACCCCCCTGCATGGTCAGGGACACCTCCCACTAGACCAGGTTGCACAAAGCCTCATCCAGCCTGGCCTTGAACACTGCCAGGGAGGGGGCAGCCACAACCTCCCTACTCAACCTGTTCCAGTATCTTACCAGCCTCATGGTGAAGAATTTTTTCCTAATATCTGACCTAAATCTACCCTCTTCCAACTTAAAATGATTACTCCTTGTCCTATCAGTACCCTCCCTGGTGAAAAGTCCCTCCCCAGCTTTCCTGCAGCCCCTTCAGGTACTGGAAGGTTCTATAAGGTCTCCCCAGAGCCTTCTCTTCTCTGGGCTGAACAGCCTCCATGCTCTCAGCCTGCCTTGGTAGCAGAGGAGCTCCAGCCCTTTCATCATCTCTGTGGTCCTTCTCTGGACTCTCTCCAACAGGTCTGGATCTTTCCTCTGCTGGGGGCTCCAAATCTGTACACAGCATTCCAGGTGGGGTCTCACAAGAGGAGAGCAGAGGGGCAGAGTCACCTCCCTGGCCCTGGCTGGCCTTGCTTCTGTTGATGGAGCCCAGGATGCAGTTTGCCTTCATGCCTGTGAGCTCACACTGACAGCTCATGTCAAGCTTCTCATCTACTAGCACTCCCAAGTACTTTTCCTCATGGCTGCTCTCAGCCCATTCTACCTGCAGCCTGTATTTGTGCCTGGGGTACCAAGGTGCAGGACCTTGCACTTGGCCATGTTGAACTTCATTAGGCTGGCCTGGGCCCACCTCTCCAGCCTGTCAAGGTCCCTCTGGATGGCCTGCCTTCCCTCTAAGGTGTCAACCACACCACACAACTTGGCAGCCTCAGCAAACTCACTGAGGATACACTCTATCCCACTCTCCATGTCTCCAGCAAAGACGTAAACAGCACTGGTCCCAATACTGACCCCTGAAGGACACCACTTGCCTCCACTTGGATACTGAGCGATTGACTGGTTGCTCCCTGGGTGTGTCCATCCAACCAATTACTTATCCACCAAGTGGTCCATCAGTCAAATTCATGTCTTGTCAGTTTGGAGACCAGGATTTTGTGTGGGGCAGTGTCATATGCCTTGCACAAATCCAGGTAGGTGACATCAGTTGCTCTGCCCCTATCCACCATCTCTGCAGCCTTGTCATAGAAGGCCACCAAATTGGTCAGGTATGTTATCCTTTAGTGAAGGTATGTTGGCTGTCACCAATCACCTCCTTGTTTTCCATGTCCCCTAGTGTATTTTCCAGATTTAGTGTCTCTCCTCACAAAACTGGATTAAAACCATACTACATCCCACAGTGAATTTCCAAGTGCTGTTGAAATCAGGACAATTCACAGCAAGCTCCTGATCTCCTTCTAACTTTATTAGATCCCTGAAGATATGCTTATAGTAGATATCTAAAACATACTTTAATGTTTGAGTCTACCACTCAGCCAGAGGAAAATGAAACAAGATGCCATTTGCATATCTAGGCTGGGTACTTGATGCTATATTATGTGTGTGTAGAGATGCACACTAGTAGAAGTGCAGTGAGTAGAGCTTGGGTTTCTTTGTGCACAATATCTATGCAGCTGCTCCAACAGGCTTGCTTTTGAGGAGATCCCTAGCCAGGACTTCCATGTCAATTTACATATCTTGCATTCATATAGGTCTTATGAGTTTGAAGCCCCTTCCTCCTCTACCAGTTTTAAATTATTCACGCTGTTTAAAGGTTATCCATATTCTGCAAGCTTTTGTTGACAACACATTTCAAAGTTAGAGCTCTAAATTCCCATCATTTCCTAAAGATTTGTAAAGGTTTTTTTCTGTGATTTTGAATGTTTACTAATTCAAAAATGCAGGACTAAGAACTTCTCAAGAGCTATTCAGTAATGCATGGCAGCTGAGTGATCTACTTCCTGAAACCCAAGACATGATGAGAGGAGTTCCTTTCAGCAAGAAGAGCTGCTCATGAACAGACTAGTGCCTATGTTCCAGAGGAGATCCAGGAGGAGGACAGCTGGGAAGACTGAAGGGAGACTTCAGTGCTGGATGGCAAACAGGGGGAGCAGAACTGTCCAAGATGAAGGGCAGCTTTCAAATCACTGTGCCAAGAACCTTCAATGCAGCTGCAGCAGCAAGGGACCCAATTCCGTGAGCCTGTACCTGTCAAAATAGGGCAACCACAGTGGTCTCTGGAGCTGGTTCATCCATAACAATAAGAAAACAAATTGATGTGGGAAAGACTACAGTGGAGAGAAATATGTACTCAAAGTGAGTGAAGAATGGACCAGTCTTCCTGGTATTTACTGCTTGAAAATACCCCACTAGTTAACTTACATAATTGATAGAACAGAAAAGAGGCAGACATTGCTATAATTGCCTGAGACAAAAGGGAAACAAAAAGCTGTTCACAAAATCCACTGCATAAGCCCAACAGTACCATCTAACCTCAAACATTCAATTTCTAGAAGAGGCCCTTAAAGTTGGTCCACGCTTCACTTCAGAATTTGATAGACACTTGTCCTTACCGGGCTCTCAAAATAAGAAAATACAAAGAGATCTCCTGAAATTAGAGGAAAGACCATCACAAGCCCACAGAAAATCAGGAACTTAGAAATTGTTTGTTGAAGCATTGTATGAAAGGTCAGAAGTCTGTATGGAAACAAAGAGGAGGACTGGGCTTTGAGTTATACTGGCATGAAGGACAGTGAGCAGCTAATGTAAGGTAAGAGATGGTCACGAGAGGGGAGTGCATTGCTGCTTGAATGCCCACAGGGAAAGATTCAATAGCAATAGTTTAAAAAATATTTTGTCAAAATGGAGGTGAAAGAGGAGAGGGACTAGCAGGAGAACAGAACAAGAAAATGGGGACAGTTTCAGCAGTCAATTTAAGAAGGCATCACCAAGTCCAACCAATAACCCAGCACTACCAAGTCCGCCATTGAACCATGTCCTTAAGCACCACATCTACATGTTTTAAATACTACCAGGGATGATGACTCCACCATTTTCCTGGGAAACCTATTCCAGTGCCCAACAACCATTTCAGTGAATCCTGAGATGTTTTACACCATACTAGCTTAATGAAGAGTGGGAGGATGTGGCTAGGTACACTGAAAAGCAGCAAGGAAAAGAAAGGCCAAAAGGAAGCTAATAAGTAGAGAGAACCTGGCAGAGGAAGAAGGTATTGTCTCTCCTCTTGTCAATGCAAAAAGCAGTAGCCAGTGTAGGACAGACTTTGGAAAGTCTTCTGCAGGAAGGAATAGGGACATTGGAGGGAAGGGAGGGAAAGACCTGCTGTACAAGAGCAAAAGTGGTGTCAGAAAACTCCTGTCAAAGGAAATAATAGAAACACACTTAGTGGGAAAAAAAGAGAACTAAAACATGAAAAACAAGTTGATACATCTCTGGCAAGAGAAAAGAAATGGTGCTCATGAGAAGCTCAGCAATGCCACACTGTGAACAGTACAAAAGCCCAGGATAGAGCATGTCACTAAGAACAAAGGCAGCCCGCCTTTGGAGAATGGCAACCAAAAGGAACGCTTTTCTGTGTCTCCACATTCTGTGAACCTTGGCCACGGCAAAGGGCCCATTGCTGAAAATCTGGCAGCACAAGACATGTGGACAGCTGGGGAGAACAGAAGGAAGAGAAAGAATCTGCTCCTGCCACTTTGGCAGAGCAGTAGTGTCACCTAAAAGAGCAATAGTGTCACCTGGAAAATGAGCACTGTCAGTCCTTGACAGTGGGAGGGGGAGAAGGGTAGAATTTCTCCTCTGAAAAATAAGTGGACTGATGTAACCTCTAACTTTCCCAGTGCTCCACCTTTAAGAATTCAAACACAGCTGCTAGAGGGAAAACATGCTGCTGCTGAGATAAAATTGTTTCCTCTTGTTTCTGTTCTTTGAAGAAGCTGAGCAGAACAAGGAGGGGTAGTGGTTGCTTAGAATCCTCAGTAAATAAAAAGATATCCTAAGTGTCCAAAAATCATAGAGTCTTATTACCACAGAATTATAGAATGGTTTCGGTTGGAAGAGACCTTAAAGATTATCTGGATTCAACCCCTCAGCTGGGGGCAGGGACACCTCCCACTAGACTAGGTTGCTCAAAGCCCTGGGATGAGGCATCCATAACTTCCCTGGGCAGCCTATTCCAGTTTCTTACCAACCTCACAAGGAAGTATTTCTTCTTAATATCTCATCTAAACCTACCCTCTTTCAGTTTAAAGCCATTATGTCTTGTACTACGGTTACATGCTCTTGTAAAAATATTACCATTTTTTTCACAGCCTCATTTTTTACCATATCAAGAGCGATGTTGTCAAGGGCAACATAGGACATTCCCCTTTATTAGACCACCCCTTTGGTGGCCTCAACTCACCCCTTCCTGAAGAATACATTACACCTAAGCCTCTTGAATCCACGTCTCCTGCCAGACGTTAATGGTGGAGGAGGATCTACAGCTGCAACAATTGACCAAACATGTACTTTGACTCTCCTCTTCCACAGGCAACCCTGAGAAGGAAAGAAAATTATTTAACAGTTATGGACTATCAGAGAGAAGCCATAATGTAGATTTCTGTAGCTCGTTGCTATTCACCAGGCATTTAAGACTCTCAAGGATGAATATCTCAGTAAGGCAGTGGGAATGCCAAATTGGCTTTTTCAGAAGGACATAAGTTCAGTTCTGAGCAGAGCTAGGCTTCAGATGTTGGTAAAAGCAACAGAGAAAAATTTATTAACTGCTGCCAGTGTTGACTCCATCAATAGCTGCAGGGTGTGACACACAGCTGAGAAGCTGTTCGAAGAGAGAAACTCCTCCAATGTTTTGCTGAGATTGGTGTGAAATGACATGCTGCACCACCTCCTTGTGCAGCACTGTTCTCCTTTCAAGTGGGCATATGCAGAACTTCAAAAAGAGAAATCTAACATAACAATATGGAGTTCCACAAAAAAAATGTGAGTCTTTTGAAAATCTTCCAGTGCTCACAACTTGAAGTAATGTCAGCAAAATCTCTAGAAGTCACTATCACTCATATCTCTGTCTCAGCTCAAGAGCCAGGTGATCATGCTAGAGTACCTGAAAACTCTCTGACATAAGAACAGTCGTAGACTGCATTCCTCTACATCTGTTTCCTCTAACAGGGCTGGAGTGATGCTCAACCAACTTCAACACCCTCCTCTTAAGGCAGGAATGCTCCACATGGTATTCACATGAATAAACTCTTCTTGGCTTGCCCAAGAGAGAAGCTCTTCATCCAAATGGGGATGAAAAATTAATGTAAAACTAACCTATTCTGAGCCATAAGCCACTATATATTTTCAGTGTGTCTCAACCATAAAGCCAGTATCAGATTTTCAAAAAGGATGATCCTCTTTAAGTCCTAAGAAAATGTCCTGAACTGGTTATCACCTAACAACTGCCTCTGTTGTTCTTAGAGAATAATATGGAAGAAGAGAAATATTAAAGCTGTCTGAAACTTTATTATTAAACTTTTCCCATTGAGAAAATTTTCCTTTACCTTTCCACTGGAGAGGTTTTTTACAATGGTGTTTGAAAGAACTTCTGAATCATAGTTTCCATCTCTCCTTGTTTTCTGTCTATTTTTCAGTTTCCCTTCTTACTGGCCTACCATCATATACGCAAAAAAATAAAGAAATTAGCTATGGAACCATATTTAATATAAAAGAATTAAAAAATTAACAGATGTTATTTTTCAAATATTTCAGGGTTTTGTTATTTAGGTTTGTGTTTTTTTTTTCCTGAGTTTGTTTATTGAAGAACTCCGTGTGAAATGTGTCAATGAAATTCACATACTCAGTATTTATCTCAGTATTCAAGATGGTGTTTCTCGTGAACATCTTCCTTATCTTCAGATGAATAACAAAAAGCTGAAATGTGTCCATTTCATAAATATGCAGACTGAGAGTAAATTCTAGAATTTAGTTTTTCTTTCAACACTAGTTCACCAAAACCTTCTCTTTACTTTCCCTTTAAGAAAGAGCATTCAAAATATAATGCCAAAGAAGTCCTCATTTTCATTTTGCGTATCATTCTGAAACCTCCACTCCTTTCTAAGACTGTCTAGAAGAGACAAAATGTGACACTGGTAACACCTGAAATCTCACTGACCAAAACTCAAATGCAACTGTGGGTGGTTTTTTTAAGTTCACATGTATCCAGGGAACAATGAAATAGGAGAGATCAGTAGGATGCTACACATATGTATTCAGCCTTTATCGTCAACTTTACAATTTTTTTACAGTAAAGAAGTAGATTATACAAGAGTAGACTTTCTAGTCTGAGATGTCTAAACAGGTAGCTGTTTCATATGATTATCTGTGGGAATTAACTTACCTTCATTGTAATGCTATTTAGGAGGTTTATTGCTATTTTATTTTAGTTTTCATTTTCAATTCCAGTATAGAGTTACTACATTTAATTTTGAGGGAGACATTTGAGAACATTCATATGAAAGGATCCAGAAGACTAAGGAAATAATTTTCCTGTAATTCTTATATTCAGTCTTCTCATTCAAATTTCACATGTAGTTTATAGAAACCTAGCACATGGGAAGACAGGGGAGAAGCACCCCAGAAATTAAATTCATTACTAATCACAGCAGGGAGCCCTAGAACCAGGAGGTAATGCCCTTCATTCATTCCTGTGGGCAGAGGATGACATTTTGGTGGAAGATACAAAATTATTTCAGTCACAGGATTTGAAAAGTGAAATATCTGTGTGTATACTAAGACGATTCTGTTCTGTAGGGCTGTGTGAATCAGAGCTTCAAAAGGAAATTACAAGTTTTGAATTAGAATGGTGAAGTGCCACATAAACGTGTTCTTACACTCAATTTTTATTTAGCATACCTGTAGTACTACTGCTATCAGTTTAGTGTTGGTATGTAATTTGCTAAGAAAAGTGAAGTCATATCTTTCAAATTCTTGTGTAATATGTGTGCATAATTCAAATACAATTTTTATCCAATAACTAATAAATCATCCCTGCTAGGTCTTATAACAAGTTTTCCCAGTGTATTTAAGAATTCAAAAACACGTCAAGCATAAGCTTTTGATCACTTTGGCAGTGTCAGAACTTCAGGTATAATAGTACAAATGGGCAAATGCAAGTTTATAGCTCATAATGACTGAAAAGTGAGACTGTTGAAATTATAAAACCCTGACTAAGAAAAATGGCAAAATTCTGTTCTAATATTGCCAAGAAAGTCCTTTAATTAAAAATTTAAAATATATTTATAAAACAGAAAATAATATTTACTAGTCTTTTATTATTGATTTATTACAAAAAAATTCTCTTTTTGTTATTTGGTTGGTCTTGGCAAAACAAAATATATGTACTTTTTTTTTGCAATACGGTTATAGTGACATGATTCAGCAACCAAGATCAGAAAAGTTTTTGAGTTTTTCAGACATACTATGAAATGCTATTTGTTAGGCTTCCAAAGCTAAATCAAAGACCTCACATTGAAAGCCTAAACCTGTCTCCGTGTCTTCATAATACAGCTTCAGGTGTTTCATCCTGTGCTGCATCCTCCTTTGGGAGCCAAGATAAATTACTCTTCGAATCTTGGAATCAAACCTATTCCCAACTATCTTCTGGCATCTTCTCTGATCTTTATTTATTCTCTGCTAGGAGGCTGCTACACATTGAACTAGACTGATGAAATCCCTAAGTATTCTGCTCAACTACACTTTTCTTGGGAATTTCAGCATATGCTTTATTGGCCTCCCAATAATTTGTCTTACTGGAATCAGAAGTAAGAAATGTTTGCAAAATAAATACAGAAAGCACTTTTTTTTTGGTTGTGGGTTGTTTGTGGGTTTTTTTGAAATAAATGTCATATAAAGTAACAGAGTCATTAAAAATTCCAAGCATTGTGCTTCACTGTAATCAGTATTAGACTGACATTTTCTTATCAAAATGAGATCCAAGAGGAAAAGCTATTTTCTCTGTCATTTATTTCTAAATATAAGATGCCATAACTTGATCATTATTCTTAATATTCATGTAGAAAAAGACTTACAAGGTCACAATCTGTGTGGCTCTCTGTCAGGCCCCCTAAGAACCTGGAAGACAAGTTAATTAGCTGGACCAAAAAAAAGTTGTCTTTTTTAATTCAGACATATTTTACCAATTTCTTTGCTTGTGCAATTACTTGTCATTGTAAAGAAAAAATGAATATATAAGCTCGAGAAATGTTGTCACTTGCATTATCCATTTAACTTTCTGTAAGCTGGTAAATCTAATCAAATAACTGTTTCTTCCAAGAATGGTCTTGCTTAACTGATGGTTTAACATTTTTGGTGGACAGACTAGTCTCTGTGAAAAAAAAAAAAAAAAAAAAAAAAAAAAAAAAAAAAAAAAAAAGAAGAAGAAGACAAAAATGTCTGCGATATTTTTAAGTTGGTGGGTTTTTGAAAGCTAAAACTTATGACAACAATCTGGTAGAAATAGTAGCTCTGCTTGTTTGAAAAATCCTGCCCATACGTTTTCACTATATATTGATTAATTCAAATTATTTCTTATTAAACTATATGCAACATCAAATTAGAATAATCTGTGTACTGCATCTTTCTAAATATACTTAAAATGTGTTGGTTTGAACGGATTTGTCCAGTTTCATGGTATAGTGCAGAATTTCTATATGAGGTGAACTTTTTCTCAAATAAAATATCCATATTCTACCCGATGACTTTGAAATTAACCTTTATCAACATACATTTGTCCGCATTTCATTTGTTGCTAAATGGTCAGCTCTTCCCCAGTTAGATAGACCACCTAATTGTTTATATTTCCCCCTAGTGACAGAGAAACCACCAACTGCATTGCAAGTAAAAGCAAGTTCCAGTAATAAATGTTATTTTGAACAATGTGAAAAGGTATTAATTAGTTTATGTGTGATTTGTAATGGTTAAGTCTTGCAGATATAGGAATAAAGGATTTCATAATGAAAATAAGAAAACTGGTCACTTTGTAACTGAGTGATTTAAAGAATTCCACTGTCTTGAATACCACACAGAGAATTCATCTGGCATTTGTTCTATCATTGTTTCCTGGCCATTCCTTTACAGACTATTTTAAAAATGTGACTTTATAGGATCAGATTTTTCCTTTTTAAAAAAGTCAAGTGTGATAGGAATGCCAATCTCCAATACCTCTGCAGATTTTTGATCATGCAATAAAATAATTATTGTAATATTATGTATTATGTACATTATGAAAATTACATAAATTTAAATCCTCTGTCTTATTATTAAGACAATAATTATTATCTAAATCCTCTGTCTTATGTCTACACATAACAAAATTTAGGAGGAAAACATATCTGCTTTCTTTAATCTCTGGTTACAGAAAGATGAAAAGTAGAAAAAGTTGGGCTTAGTCTCTCATGTTATCCCTAACCTAAGGTGTCATACTCCTTCCTCTCCATTGCCATCCTCTTCCCACAGACCAGCATAATGAAAATAAGTATTTTAAACGTCCATCTTAATCCCTAGAAATATTTTTATTTGTAAATAGATACAGCTTGCTCCTTGCCTCTGTTGTTAGTGTAAGTAGAACTAAGAATATTTTAACCTCAAACTTGGCTATATCATAAGTTTGGATGCCTTTCAAAATCTTCTGTCCCTGCTTGTAGCTGTCTCTGATACAGAAAGAACCCACTATCTCATCTGACTTATTTGATCTGGCTCTAAGAGCAAATCAATAACTGTCTCCCTTTGCAGTTTCTTATGTTATTACTGTAAGAAGCAAATCAAAGATGTAGAGAGCTACCCAAGGTCCCTTTGGATGTGCCAACTCCAGTTCTAGATACAGCGTGTGGGCATCAGCCTTGGGCTGCCATGTGTGGAAGCAAAAAAATGTATCTACACCCATGTAGGCATAGTGGAACAGTTAAGGTTATCCTGGAAATCCCTACTCCATCACTATTACTTGATATCTTACTTTTTGAAAATAACCATGAGTCATAATGAAAAACAAAACAAAACAAAACAAAAAAAACAAAAAAAACCCCCAAACTGTACTCTTGAAAAATAATATTTTAACAGGGAATTGGTTATTTCAGGACCGTCAGTGTTAGTGCGAGAGTACAGACTGCTGTTCACTCCGTTGTTTGCTAATCCCAGTGATTATACAATAAAAAATTCAGAAACAAAATTCAGTAACTACAAGTCAAATACTTTATGGTCAGCCAGTATTAATGCCATGAATGTGTAGTTGGACAATGTTTTTTGAGATTACAAACATATTTTTGTGTACTAATGTATAATAGAGAGGGTGAAAAAAAACAAAAAAAAAATATTTTTTATTTCCTATTCCTCTAAATATCTCCAGTTCTGGGAGCACTGCAGTGAAATTCAGTACTTTACCATAGTAACGGCAAATGCTGCTTTTTGATGCCACCCACTCTCTACCTCAGAGGAAAAAAAAATAGAAGGAAAAAAAAATAGAAGAAAAAAAAAAAAAGAAAAAAAAAATCTCAAGGCAATTAAACTGAGAAATTTCATACAAGAAATGAAAATAATTCCTACTCTTGTCCCTGTCATAAGAATAGTGGATCAACTTGTTAGAGGCAGGGGAAGAGAGAGAGGGGGAGAGAGGAATTACAGCTTTCTAGGTCCTTACAGTGTTCATAAAGAAAGCAACCATATCGCAGAGTACTGTGCATGACTCTTAATGAAAGACAAGGACCTGAATACTGCTTTCAGAGACAACATGTTCAATGATCAGAGTCCAAAATGATCTGCTAGCAGACTACAGGCCAAACAGGATGTAACGTGGAATTTCCACTCTGAGAGTTTTAACCATCATATAAAGCAGAAAAAAACATACATTCCTACTAGAAGAAAAGGTTTCTGAAATCTTATCTGTGCTTTATGATTTGAGGAACCTGGTCTATTTGGAGGTGTCCCTGCCCATGGCTTTGGGGTTGGAACTACATCATCTTTAATGTCCCTTCCATACCAAACCATCCTAGGATTCTACTACTAGCCTTCTGTACATATGAAACAAATACGTTTTGACAAATCTACAGAAGATATTGATGTCTTAATGAAATCTGAACTATTATTATTTAAATAGGAGGAGAGGAGAGGGGTTATGGTCACAGTGTCATATTGCTGGACTAGGAGGTTTGCGGGTATCCCTGAGGAGAAACTTGCAGCTACAGAACAGCTTTGCATATTAATGTTCGAGAGATACTTATAGAAGGTAAAATTAAATTACACAGCCTTTCAAATTTTCAGTCCATTTAACAAAGTGCTTCCAGTTTCCATTTTATATCAGGTGAAACAACGAATATAGAACAAAATGTTAATCTCATTCATATGCTTTTTACTAATCTCAGTATTCAGAGCAGACCATTTATTAAATAAAGGAGCTAGAAGAATGAGAAGTGATGTAGACCCATTGGCTTTCGGGAGTTCTTTTTCATTTAATTATATTTCTCTTCTGGATATAGCACAAGATGCTGCTGGACATTAAGAAAACAGGTTTTTATCTTTGCCTTCCCCATTTTCTCATTTTAGTAGATATTCTACTAATGTTCCTCTTTTATGACCAATATCTTTTTCTCCCATCACACGTATGACTCTGCAGATGTTTTCATAAAGAGGTCAAATAGAATTAAATCAAGAAAGACACAGAAGGGACAGTCAAAAACAGGGTGGAGGAATCACTGTAGATCTATTTCTGCTAGGAGAGGGGTTAAAAAGTCCCAATATGTCATAGTACTTTGTTTTGCTTTTTCTCCACTTGGCCAACATCTCATAATGAGAAATTAGTGAACCATCTGCTAAGTTTTGCTTATTACTACCATCTCAAAATATTTGTGGATTTGCTCTTGTTTGCTGCTTGCTTGTCAATCAAAGTTACAAAACCAGAGAAATGCTCTGTCTGACCAAGCATATTCAGCCATTTATTAGTAACCATACAAGGCTGCATACAATCAGGAGAATACAGCATAAGACATAAAGGAACACAAGCTTATCTGGAAAACTGAAAGTGTATCCAAATGCTAAAATATAACACATACCCACAGAATAAAGTATACCCACAGAATGAAGCATTGGATCACAATGCAAGGAAACGGTTTTTTATTTATTTTCTCTTAAGAAAAATAAAAAATACAGTGAGATAAAGCTGTTTTCTCCAGTTGCTGGTACATATGCACTAGCAGAGTGAAACAACAGATGACATGCACAAATACCTGAACTAATTAGGTAGCAGTGGAATTCCTGAAAATAGCATGTATGTCATTTTAGGTGTGCAGATTCAAAATTAACATGCACACATCAGCATACACAAATATAGAAAAAAGAAATTAGCGAGTTATAGGATTTCTTATCTGTGAAAATGTGCTGTCTGCATTTGCGTACTAATGGGTTTGATTCAGATAATAGGTTTCAGTTCTTTAAATTTCTGACAGTAGAGAAGAGAAGAGAAAACAGAGGGTAAAACTGAAACAACAGAAGAGAAACTCCCCATGTAATAACTGGCTTTGCTCAGTTTGAAAAACTTTCTCCATATAAACTACTCTGCATTATAAAATCTACAGCACATATCTCAGGAAATTTTCTCCTGTAAATTCACATTCTCTATTTTTCTGTTTCTGATTAATATTGCATAAAAGTTTACATTAAAGACCAGCTGCTTCTGCAAACTGTCCGTAAAGCTCTCCTTTTTGTTCTTTCTGGATTCCTTTTAAAGCACTTTCATATGCAAAGCACAGTAAGAACTCGTTATTCATTGTTCTTCAAAGTCACTATAAATAATAGAAATCATAAACACAATCATATGTGTAACACAAATTTGTAAGCATAGTAAGTGTGGTGTCTTGCTGAAGCATTTTTCTGTGAATTTCTCAGTTTTAAAGCCTATTCAAAATGCAAACTCTCATATTTGGCAATTTAGATAATAATTTAATTTCTAAATCTCCCTCTGGCACTTGTGGGCTCTATTTTGAGTCTCTCCAACTAAAGCTTACTTACTCATTTTTATATCACTACACAAATGATCAAAGCTACAGGAAAAATTTTTTGTCCTATGAAGGATATGGAAGCTTGTGTTTTATCTTATTCCTCATGATAGAACTCCATGCAAATCAACTCCTATGATTTGTTTGGATATAGCAAGACACAAAATACCTCAGAATCAGAGCTAAGAAGCTGCTGGAATCACCGGAATAGAGGAAAGTTAGGTATAAACAGGAAAAAAATATTTGTGCATGTATGCATTTATATATTCATATTGCCTCTTTGACATTTCATAAGAATATGAGAAACGTTCATATTCATGGGAAACACTTAAACAAAATATTTTACCTTTCCCTTAAGTGGGTTACCGTAGTGCTTGTCTCTGGTATTTTCTTTTTTAAACTTCATGTTGTTAGGGGAAATTTCTGGAAGTGGAAATAGAAAGTTAAGATGTGATTTGGAAATATTTTTCAAATAAATATTCCAGAATAACTTACAAAAAAAAATTTCAAAACATTTATGTTATCAGATGGTATTCATTTGGACAGGAACACATCATTGCTTATAGCAACACATAGCCTTTTTTTTTCATTGTAGAAGGTCACCCAGGCAGACAAGTGCAAATTTCTACTGGTAAATCTGAGTTAACTGTTACAAATTAACTTCCAGTCCTTCACATGTTTGGAAATTTATTCTGCGAAAATGTTCTGCATGATCTTTCCAACAGCTTAGGTGTGTGTTCCTCTTGACTTCACTCTGTAGTGTCTGAGCTCGTATCCACCTCTTTGCTGGTTCTTTTTCCATCTTCTGTATGCTCCCATTTTCCTCTTCAATTCAGAAACCTCTGCCAAAATTCCTAGTGTTCTTCCATGATGGGATAATTTGTTCCTAACCTACAAATAAGGTTTTCTCAAAAAACAGTCCTCCTCACTACTTCTCCCTTTGGGTCAGCTTCAGGGATTCCATCTGGCAGCTTTCAGGATAGCCAAGAGCCCAATATTCCACAGCTCACTGCCCTAACTCTGCCATTCACCAGGCCAGTTGTCCTCTGGGTCCTGAACTCCATGATTTACCGACTGCTGCAGCCCACCTGGCCACCTGGCCATCATGATCATCTGAGGAATCTGAACAAATAGAAGTCTATAGCACCTGATAGGTTGTACACCAGAGTTCTGAGGGAACTGGCTGATGTAGCTGCCAAGACACTCTCCATGATATTTGAAAAGCCATGGCAGTCAGGTGATGTCCCTAGTGACTGGAAAAAGGGAAATATTGCATTCATTGTTTCAAACAGTAGAAAGAAGGAACCTGGGGTCTACTGACCTGTACACCTCATCTCTCTGAGAGGTAAGATCATGGAACAGGTGTTCCTAGAAGACATGCAAAGGCACATGGAGGACAGAGAGGTGATTTGAGACAATCAGCCTGGCTTCACCAGGGGCAAATCCTGCCTGACCAAAACTAGTGGCCTTCTATGATGGAGTGACTACATCAGTGTACAAGGAAAGAGCTATAGACATCATCTACCTGGACTTCTGCAGGAATTTTGATAGTCTTTCACAACATCCTTCTCGCTAAATTGGAAAGATTTTAATTTGATGGATAGACTTTTCACTAGATGAGGAACAGGTTGGATGGTCACATCCAGAGGGCAGTGGTCAATCATTTGGTGTCCAGATGGAGATCTGTGACAAGTGGTGTCCCTCACGGGTCTACAAGGGGAACCATTACTGTTAACTATCCTCATCAGAGACAGTGGTAACCAGTGCACCTTCAGGAAGTTTGTAGATAAAAACAAGCTGAGTAGTGCAGTTGACATACCCGTGGGACAGGATGTCATCCAGTGGAACCTGGCCAGGATCGTGGGCCTATGTGAACCTCATGAGATTAAACAAGGCCAAGTGCAAGGTCCTGCACATGAGTCAGGTCAGTATCCAGTACCAACAGAGGCTGGGCAGAGGATGGATTGAGAGCAGCCCTAAGGAGAAGGACATAGGGGTGCTGGTTGATGAAAAGCTCAACGACAGCCAGCAACGTGCACTTGCAGCCCAGAAAGTCAACAGTATCCTGGGCTGCATCAAGAAGCATGGCCTGCAGGTCAAGGGAGGTGATAATTCCCCTCTTCTCTGCTCTTGTTAGACCCCACCTAAAATAGTGTCCAGTTCTGTCCAAAGCAAGAAAGAAGTGGACTTGTTGGAGGGGTCACAGAGGGCAGCCACAAAAATGATCAGAGGGATAGAAGACCTCTCCTGTGGAAACAGTCTGAGAGAGAAGAGAGTTGGGAATGCTCAGTCTGGAGAAGAGAATGCTCTGATGAGACCTTATTGCAGCCTTTCATTACTTAAAGGGGACTTATGGGAAGGATAGGGACAGAATTTTTAGTAGGGCTTTTTGCAACAGGACAAGGGATAATTTTGAACTAAAAGAGTGTGGGTTCAGATTATTTTTAAGGAAAAATATTTTATAGTGAGGGTGGTGAAACACTGGGAAATGTTTCACAGAGAGGTTGTAGATGCCCCATCCCTGGAAACATTCAAGGCCAGGTTGGAAAGGGCTCTGAGCAAACTGATCTAGTTGAAGATGCCCCTGCTCACTGAAAGGGAGTTGGACTTGATAAGTCCCCCTGCCTCCCATCACATCATAGTCCTGACACTGCACGTGGACTTCTAGCTCCTTTTGTTTCCGCATAGAGATACTTGGGACAAACTTCTGAATGTCCTCCTTTCTGAGCAGGAATTTGAAAATTTTTCCTGGTACCTTCTCATATGAGTACATCCTCTCTTTGCAGACAGAGAGTCTAGAGTCTCTCTGCCTCAGCAAACTTAGCTTAAAGCTCTCTGCAGGCTTGCAAATCTGTTTATAAAGGTGGCTTTCCCACTCTGTCAACTCATTTCTTTCTTCTTCTACGAGCTTCTGGCAAATGGAGCGTGGTGATCAGAGGCTCTGAAGCTATACTGGCAACGTCAGCTAAGAATGTTTCTAAGAAATCAAGGACCACATGTCTTGCTGGTGTGCAGATGCACAAGAAGCTAGGAGGGAGCATAGCCAGAGCAACAGGTCCAAATTGGCCACAACAGTATTCCATACCATACAATGTAATGATCAGGATATAAAGTTGGGAGAAGAAGAAAGTGGGGGGAGGGGAAGCTCCAAATGATGGCATCTGTCTCTTCAAGACACCATGGCTTGAAGCCCTCCACCATGATGGAGCCCTGCTCTCCTGGAGATGTCTGTACACTGCTGATCATAAGTAATGAATTAATTCCTTGTGTTCCTTTCCTTGTGTGAATTTTTTGCTTACCTACTAAACTGGTTTTATCTCAACCTGTGAGTTTTCTCGTTTCTACCATTCTTGTACTCTTCTCCCATCCCATCAGGGTAGCTGTGTGAGGCTTAGTTGCCACTGGGGTTAAACCATGACATGGAAGAGTGAGAGAGACTTCCCAGCCAATCTCATCTGTACCCGGAACATGACAAGTGGCTGGTATGGACTGTTCCCTCCCCCATTTCTTGTCCACCTGCACACCAGCAAAAAACAGAGAGTTGAAAATTCCTTGATTTTCTAGCAACAACAAAAAGCATTAGTGCATTATCAACATTCTTCCCATACCAAATCCCATACTAAACCCAAAACATATCACTAACTACTAAGAAAACAATTATCTCTAAACCAGTCAAAATCACCACAGCCAAAACCAGGACAAATTTCAATATTTGTTTGTAGTATCAGTCATACACAAAGTAGGTGGAAGAGGTTCAGGGAATAAAAATTTTGATTTTTACATTTTTATTTCTTTTCCATGTCTTACAAAAATATATTTTTCAACTGCACTGAAGGAACTGGAAAACACAAGTCATGAACAGTCATCCACAGCACAGGATAGAAGAAAGGAAAGGGGATAAAAAGAGCTCCTTTAAGTTTTTAAAACGTATTGTTGAAAAATGTCATTCCATTGCTAAAGGAAGGCCTTCAAACTAGCTGTACTTACAATGTTCCATCTACAAATCAAGGTACCATAAATCTTCTAAGTACCATCCCCACTGCAAGCAAGGAGAAACGCCATCAATATCAGTGCAATAATCTTGACATTAATTTTTCAATATGAGATGTGAAACAAATCTCAAGAGTCCAACAGATGGTGCTTATAAACTGAAGCACGTTTTCAGAGATTCTGTTTCCTTTCTTCTAGGTATTAGCTAGTAGTATTCTGAGTAAATGTACCTGCATGGGTTATTAAGTGGGAATAATTAGAACGATCTAGTGTCATGTGATATTTTTGCTTTTAGCTGCTGTACCTTGTTTATTTGCCTTCCTACAATGTTTTATATTGAATGAAAAGAAATGAAAATCTAAAGAGATATTCTTAATTTTCTTTTTTTTAATAGTCTTCTGCTTGTAAATAGGATAATTATTGTTCACTTTTCATATGGTTTGCAGAGCTATTTATATTCAAAAAATAGTGGATTTCAAATTATTGGTTATTTCCTGTCCAGATGCTGCTGATATTAATACTTGACATTACATTAATTCCCATGGTAATCAAATATTACAGTGATCCATGCAAACAACATAATCCTACTAAAATGGAACTGGCAAAAGTCCAAGGAATTGTGTTACAGGGTCCAGAAATTAGTTACGAAAAATAGAATTTCAGCTTCTCAATTCCTTAATTATGGAGTACTCTATGTAGTAAATCTTAACAAGGGATTTTAAAAAAATAAACATCTGTTTACAACCAAACCTACAGGAGGTTTCTGTGAACAACTGCTCAGGTAATAGAATTAACAAGTGGCTTAAATAGAACCAGAGCTCAGATGTACTTTCAAAAAACACTATTAATCTGTTTTCAGGTGTCCAAAGTTAGTAAGCTACCAGGCATAAAGTGTCCACCTCTTTCGATATAATTTTCACTAACTCTCTCTGTGTGAGACCTGATCTTCTCTTGTCAGTGTACTTGCTCATTCACATAGGCCTTTGCCCTCCAGGCTACACTTGTACAGTAAGTGTCTTTGTGAAGTTATAAACCTTTGCAAAACTGTACAGAATTGATGTTTCTTCAAAACATTGCAGGAAGAAGGAAGATCACCAGCTGTCCTCACTGGGTGCCTCAAGATTCAGGACATCAGTCTTCACTTGCAAACAATGAAACAGCTTTATGGCTGGCTACCCAGAAAATAAATCTAAAGTTTTAGCAACCTGATCTTGACTTCTAAATCCCAAGCACTACAAAGCCTACAATGTATAAAACTTGCCTGAGCAGAGAGACTGCTTTAGCAGAAGCCTAAGTGTACAAATGTGTGCCTTTTCTTCATTAACAAAAATTAAAACATAAATTTCTCAAGCCATATTCTAGCCTATAGTTTTCTACTGAATGCATCTCTCTGGTGAGGAAGTAATAACAAGCTACATATAATGTTAACTGAACTTCATGAAAAATTGCAAGATGCATTAAGATTCAAAGTACAAGAAATAAGAGTACTGAGAATAGGAGAGGATACACTCCCCTAAGGTATCTCTTACCATCTCAAATATAAAGTGAATATCAAACAATAAAAAAAATTGAAAGTGACAACTTTAAGCCGTACCATAACAGACCCATGGGCAGACCTTGATGCAGAAGACATACTTTGATTTCATGTTCAGAAGAGGAAAAACAATGGCCATTAGTAGCATTCTCATCTTGTTCTTTTTGCAGAATTTTTATGCCTAGAGAGGAAAGCTTTATTAGCTCTAGATCTAGTTAGAGCTACTTCTCCCCTTTTTCTTCACCTTTCAAGCATGATCGTTCCCTGTATTGTCAGGCAGAGAGTGAAAGAGGAAGAAAGCACATGAACTTGTATGGAGTGAGAGTATTGGAAACTGCCAGACAGATACTTCCTTAATGGCCTGGAAATTCTGTGAAAGTATCACTTCACAGCAAGACGCCAAACCATCTGGAACAGGAACTAAAAGCAAGTTACCAGCCAGACGCTTAGATCCACAGAGCAGTAGCACAGCCATATAGAGTCAGCAGTCTCTAGTGGATCTGAAACTTGGCAAAGGGATCCATTTATCTCTACAACCTCAATGAATGAGCTTTTTCAATTGTGCAAATAAACAAGTTCTTCTCTTGTGTGTGTGATAAGAACAAAGCTTAATTCTATGCACACCAGGGAATTTTTGATTAGTCTTAGCCTGAGATCCTGTAGAAGTGACAAAGGGTACCATCTGCTTTACAGGCAGTTTGTTATCCAAATCAGATTACAGAAATGAAGACCACAGAATTTCTGACAACAGAACAGCAGTGAGAAGAAATATAATTAAAAAAAAGTGTTACAACTCTTCAAGGACCTTATGTTGCTGGTTATTCAGTAACATATTACTCAACAAACAGATCAAAAAAAGTATAAAGTAGTAACAGATTCCAGTTGTCAGATGTACCATCATACCCGTGGAAGGGAAGAGACATTCTTCACATTCACAGTTTGTTGAGAAGTCCACACATTGGTGGGTGTGAAGGCCCACCTGCACACCATCCAGACACTCCAGCTCTCCCAGAGAAGGTAAGACAAAGAATAGTGTTGCATTGAGGCAGAAGAATGCAAAAGTTATTAGGAAAGTACTCAGGAATTAAGCTCCCCATGTGGCTGCTATAACCACATTTTATGTTCTGTGCCCTCCTGCCATCCTGTCTTCTGCACCAGGAAGCCACTTGCATTCCCTACCTTCTTCTTATACACAGCCATCCACAAGAGGTGACCCATTCCCCTCCCCACCACCCCAAACCATGATTCATCATCTCTCTCTCTATGCACACTTCTCACCACCTTCCAATGTACATCAGTATTCTGGACCCAGCCCCAGGGAACCCACATGCTCTCCATTTCTTCCATCTGCACCGGTTCCTGCTTCACTGCTGCAACCCACTGTTTCTCACTCTGAAGCTTCCTTCATTATCCACCCAATTTATTCTTATTTATGAGTAATTGCTGGTCAGAATGTCAGTGCCCTTGCAGTAGCCTGGGTTCTCCCTAGGTCAAAAAATTTCTCTATACCTGAAGAGTCAGGACTTACTCAGAAGCTTACTGCAGATACTACTACAATGGGGACGAGCTGTGATGTTCCTAATTAAACATATTACCTCTGTTTAGTGTTAGCTTTTAACACTTCCCACCCAAGTCCTTCTGGCCTTTCTTATAGAAAGTACTAAGCAAGTACTAAGGAAACTGTGGCAGTCAGAAAGGGGAAATTAACAGATAAATCAAAACAGTACAACACCTTTGTCTCAGAAACACACTTTGGGCAGTCACTACACAGAAACAATTACACTGAAATAGTTGCAGGGTCCAGCTACTACATATTCTTCTTAGACTACGTCAGCTCCAATGGTCTGAGAGGCCAGATATTCTTCTGAGCTTCACTACCTTCGTCTGAACAGAGACCATGTACTCCATTCAAGTCAGTGGCTGTCTGATATACACATTGTGTATATCAGAACATGTGTTCATGTTTGCAAGCAGGCACACATATATGAGAGGGAATGATTGAGATTGAGATTGAGATTGAGATTGAGATTGAGATTGAGATTGCCTTTTTTGGTGAGCTGAGTGGTTATCTGAGGCAAGTGGTGAAGCAGAAATGTAGAATTCTTACCCTACTTCAGTCTGTCATAGTAATAAACTTCCAATTTTTCGAAAACCAGAAAAATTCCACACCTTAGAAAGAACACTAAATTCAAAATACCTGTTTAATTTTAAGTCTCTTTAAGAATGTCCTTTCTATATGAAGCTGAAACTTAGTTTCAACATTCTTATGGTTAAATTATTCACTTAAATTATGGTGAATCCCCTCGTGATTTTAAAGCAAGAAACCAATAATGAATGAAGATCAATCTGATGACTGCTATCCGAGTAATTAGTGGAGGCAGCAAAACATTATGCCTTTGAGAAGCAGTCTTATAGATAAAGATTTTTCTAGATTCTCTTTTTTTAAAGTGCTTAAAAATAACAGTTTGATGATTTTAAGTATAACTGCCTTCCATACATCCAGTATTTTTTTTCCAGTGTCCTATCTCTTCCCAGAGGTGAAGGGCTTGTATTTTCATGGTGTAAAGCTGGACAATCTGCTAGCAGTGGTGGAGATAATCAGCTCCTTCACAGACAGTAAGCAACATGCACTGAATTTTTCTAAGATGCCAATTAAAAAATACTTCACTTTTCTGGGGAAATGAAGCTAGTCAACTGGTAGGTTAAATATGACTCCTGGAGCCCAACCTTTTCCACACAGATGTCAGCACAGTAGCCTAATTTTCTGGTCAAAATAAAATTACCCTTTAATAATGGAAAATTTTGTTGGATTGGGGAATCATGACATTGCACACTGTTTTTTACAGCCAGAAGTCCAGCGTGCCAATGGTCTGTTGGAGGAAAAACATAACCATTGAACTTAATAATCACACCATCTGGAGTTCAGACATTCACTATAAAATGGAATGAAGGTATATAGCAAAGAAGAGTACATGGCATTGAAGACAGAAAACCCCAGATCTTATATGGGCAAGAGACTGCTATAATAAAATTAATCAAAGCAAAACCTTTCAGTTTGGATAGAAACTTAGATAAAATAAAACATCTATTCTCTTCATTGTAGTGTCTAATCTCTGAACAGCTTTTTTTTTTTCTTACAATCAAAATGACCAGTTACTGTCTAGAGACTAGTTTCAGAAATATTTACTTTTCAGTGTTCATTGAGTTTTTTCTCATGTTGCATTACCAAAATCCTTCCTACAGCTGAGAAAACATCATCTTAGCGTTCCTTCCATGTACTTAGAGTAGGAATAGTTTAAAACAAGAGTTGGGTGTAAATTGCCATAGGAGTCTGGCACTTTGCATACATTTCTTGATTTTTTTATTTATTTAGGTTAATTGACTTAGTTTCCATCCAACATCAGATTTCCTCCTCTTCACTTAGAAGTTCTTTCTCCAATAAAGGAATTCAGCCATCACTGATGCATTCAAGTGCTTTTCTCAAAGGAAATGTCGTGAGAAACACTTTGTGCTTGTGATTTATAGACTACGAAGCTCACAGTAGTTCATATTAAACATTGTTACTTGTGGAGCAGTTCAAAGCCCAATAGATTTTCATTGGGCTACACCAATATTGTATTTAGTTGTGATCCAGATAAGATTGCATGCTCAGTTTTACTACACTTCTTGGATTCAATAGAATGAAAGACCTTATTGATCTGGAAACCTGTACATTGAGAGAACCTTCAATGTTTCCAGGAATGCCCTCAAACATGTAAGAGCTGGTTGAGAAGATCTACAAAGGTCATAACATAAACACAGAAGGAAGAGTTATTTTCTGCAAAACGTCAAATGCTGGATTTCCAAGTATATAAGGGTTTCAAAATATATCATTAAAACCACAGAAATACAGACAAGAAAAATCTTTTAAAAATTAGACAGAAAATAGACCCAAAGAAGTAAAGTTCTTCATTACAGAAGTCCATGTCTGATGCAATATGTAACAAAATCTTGTAAATAACACATTTATAATCGAATCTGCATTTACATCTTTGAGTCAAACCATTGCTTCTTGAAGTTGTCAGCTATTTTGCTATTAATTGCATTTGGACTGAAATTAATATCAACAAAAATCAGGAGAGGAAGAAACTGAATTTTATCTGTTAGTTCCATTGTTTCTGAATACATCATCATACACCTAGGCAGCACAAGACACTCTAGCAGATACAGACACATGAGCTAGATTAAGCAGTAAAGACCAAATAGCTATATTAGTCAATCAGCACTATTACATTAAGAAGCTCTACCACTCTGCAGTAGCCCACAGAGCCCAGAAAATTACTCTCAGCTACATGACTGGAGATGAGAACTGATAGTGGTAATTATTTTCTGACACCTTTGCAACCCGTGTCCCAAGAAGACAATGGTGGAAAACTCCCACTGCCTCCAGCTGCAATGCAGCTTCATGGGGCAGCCTCTCTGCTCACCTGGGTTAAAAGAGCTGATCTCAAATATTTGTTTTAAGCCTTTCTCCCTAAAACTTACTCACAATGAAGTCAGTTGGTGTTCAGCCCACATTAAAAAAACAATAGCAAAAGTAGAGTGATGCGATTCCTCTTCTTCATAGCACAACAATTTTACCTACACTAGGTGGTCCTGCTCTGTCAGAGAGGTTGGACTAGATGATCTTTTGAGGTTCCTTCCAATCCCTAACACTCTGTGATTTCTGTGATTTTGCTGAGACAGAGATGAAGCCTGAGACGCCTAAAACTTAACAGACAGATTTAAGAGAATTCACAATGATCCAAAAGTGATGTGTTATCTGAAGAAAAAGGAGATCATGCATATTAAACAGAAATAGTTCAAGATTTACAAGATAGAACTATTTAATAAACTGCACTGTATGACTATGATGAGTGCCCATATATACTTTAGGTTGACTAGAAAAATTAAGACATGTAGGTCAAAAAGTAGCTGACAAAATGCAAACCAGATAAAATGCACAAAAAAGGTTTTTTTAGACAGATTTTTGAGGAATGCCTCTGCAGCAAAGGGGGAGAGGGGAGTTAAGTATTTTTAAGTCCTATTTATGTATTATAAAGATTAATAAGGTTTATATTTACAGAAATAGAGCAGTAGGACAAGAGCTTCAGCCTGTTATCTGTGTTTTTTAATTTAATGGGGAAAAAAATTTCACTTTTGATGAAAAGAGAATGGTAACACCTGCTTCTCAGTTTCTGTTGAGAATCAGGCCATGGCCTTCCTGTAACAATTTGAAAACAATTGAAGATGGATGAATCTAGCAAATTAAGAAGTGTTAAAACCTTGTCTTATCTGACATTCAACACTACTCTGCTCTTTCAGTCTCTTTTCAGCCAATAAAGCTTAATGTCACCACTTAGCCTGAAGACAAATCCTAAAACAGAGTACAGCCATCTGCCCTTAAAAGTTCTACTATCTCAATATTATTCTTGCCAATTTTAATTTATAGTGATGTGTGAAAATTGACTGGAATTATCCATGGGAATTCAAAAGTCCAAACACAAAGTGTCAAATTTTAGAACCTGTTGAGTGGCTGAGAAGAAAATACCCAGAAATGTATTCATTTCCAAGACCTAATGAAACTGTTTGCGTTTCCAAAATACTAAGTTCATTTATTTAATGAAATTATGATAAGAGAAAAAAACATAAGTTCTAATCAACAGTGAGGAAAAAAAATAGAAATATGGGATTACTGTCTGATTGACCACCAAGGAACAAACAACAAACCCACATGTAAGACTAAAAAAAGCAGTAGAAAGAGGAATTTTAATCTTCTTTTCACCAGCAGAGTACTACAAAACATGATTCTGACACGGTTGAAGGATGCATGGTCTTACTCGGAGATACACTTCTAACTTCAGTTACCTTATGTTACCTCCATGCCTCTCTCCTCTTTTGCATACTTTGGACACATGCATATTCTTCAAAACTGAAATGTTTCCTATAGTGGCATAACACTTAGTGATACACATAGCAAAATAAATGCAGATAAGACAGTGTTTTGTTTAGCATACTTGTGTCTTATTTCAATAAAGTGGTGCAAAAATGTGTGCATCTGGATAAAGATTCTATGCAAACAGTTAAGCACATAAGAACCTCTTGAAAAACTCTGTGAGTATCCAGGTTTAAACTGTTTTACCCTACTCTCCTTAATCTATTCCGATCAAATATGTTGGTTCACACTCTCCCCTTTTTTTCCATTTCCTTGCTCTGCTGTCGTCCACATCTGTCAGCCAAGCAAAAGCTAATAAATATGTGCCAGGCTCAAATGAGAGAAGATTCATGCTCAGAGTAGGGAATTATCTTTGCATTCAGCACAAAGCACTTGCAGGGTCATGCAATTAGTAGGATGTTGCCAAAAAATTATCACTGTTGCCTGATACGTGTGAAAATGGTTCTCATTTTCCTTCCCATCCTGTCACAGGAGAGAGGCAATCCCAGTACAAGTGCCCCAGAACCACAGCTCTGCCTAACTCTTTTTCTTAACTGGAAAAGGTAACATCAGATAGCATTTATTCCTTGGAAGCTGGCGTGTCTAAGACTGATTCCAAATCCAAGACAAAATCTTTCCAGATACTTCAAAGATGTTTACAATTCATTTCAAATGACACTTATGGGCGTGTGAATTGTACATCTAGCATGCATAAATATTACACAGACTATGCCATAATTCTGTTTATCACTTAGCTGTAACTAATTTTAAATCGGGTCACTTCACTGATGGATTAGCCAAAAAAAATTACGTCTTGAAAAATATTATTCACTCAAATCATCTCCTGCCATTATTTCTGTGCTCATACTCTTGGCCTTTCCTAGATCAAGACTTGGCTCCACACTGGTGCATAGTTTTCTTTTTCTGCAAGACTGGAGGTTGCAGCATTTCTTATTTTTAGGATTTTAAATCATCAAATTTCTAAACAGAGGGGAGTTTGTTATGAAGTCTTTAGAAATCTTAATGTTTCACACATAGAACTGCATTAATGATTTAAGTAAATCAAAACTTGGCAAATGTCCATTAATTCTTTTTTATACTTTTTAGCCTTATATTTGCATAACTTTAACTTTTTTGCAGCTAAAGTGCATCATGTTAAAATAATGAGAATGAGATCTATAAGAAATATTTATTCTAAATAAAATAAGCTGGTCACTGGCAATGCATGTTTGCTGAATGGGTGGAGAACACTTTTTGAGCTACATAATCTTTGGATCTTCAGAGCCTCCCTACCTGTGTAAGGCAGAACCCCTTCCTTCTGTCAGGCCTGATGAGCTGTGAAAACACATCACCTAAATCTGGTCTGAAGTTGAAGCATATTGCCCCTCCCTCTCAAAATATTCCTGAGGTCTGTTTGATAGCTACAGAAGTCAAGATGGTGCCTAAATTTGCTGAATCTTGATAGTCCAGGTAGATAGTATTTTGCAGCTGGAACTTCCCCCTCTGCCCAAGATCATAGCTTGACAAAACTTGTGATTGATGTCAAGTCATAGGTACCATGGTGTTGAATCCTCTCATATAGATATAGTAATTTTATATAACAAGGTAGTAATAACTCTCATTAACAACATTATTTCTTTTACATTCCATGACTGATAAGATTATTAGTGAGTTTATTTGACACATACAGTTATGGTTCAGGGAACTGGACTTGATGACTCAGGAGATCCATTCCTGCCCTATGTCCCTTTCCACTGATACCAGACAGACCAGAGCTGAATTGCAAAAAGTAAGGTCAGTACCTAATTATAATTCTGCAAACCTTCTATTTCTTTGATTACAGGTGTGCTTTTAAACACACTGCCCTCTTTATCAGCCCTCTTATCCACACTCTGTCAGTATGCAGTTCAGAATCTACAGCTAAACAGAAGTTGAGACAATTTGGTTCCCAGTGGTAGGGTCTGTCAGACACTCTTCATTTCAAAGAAGAAATGTAATTCATGTGTTTGTGAATCCTATATCTTGAAGATAAGAAAAATATTATGGTGTATCTTGCTCCTGAAACTTGATAAATAGCTCTAGCAGTATATTAGCTTCAGTTTGTGGCAGTAGGATCCCTGACATGGACCTCTGCATGCTTGTTTTTTCACATGATCAGCCCACAGAGATAAGCCATGGATGCTGCAATGACAGTTATAATGGGCCACCCCTAGAACTGCTGTGCTAGATGCATACAAGACAGTGGCAGGCTATGTCACAGGGGAAAGGGAGCAGGGGGAAGAGCAGGGTATTGCCCTCACCTCCTGCAGTGCCCAGCAAAGCCAGAAGAGATAGAAACTGCTGGGGTTAGCCCAGAGGCCATAGCAAGTCCACTGGGATGAAGCAAGTCCCATGTCAAGCCAAGGTGGTATTGCACTGTACAGCATTGGTATAAATAAGATATTTTACCAGAAAAGCATCAAGGTTGACACAGCAACCTGCCTTTACCCACTCCAAGAGCTGGCCACTTTCATGTTACACCCCCATGCCAGTCTCTGATGCTCCCAGAAAGCACAGAAAGAAATGCATCAATTGCTCACTGTGCCAGGAGCTTCCACTTATTCCTTAATGTTAGGATAAAAAGAACCTTGATTACCACATGGGAATCCTTTGGCTTCTGGATTCAGATAATACTTAACAGGAATACAAGTAAATAATATTTGGTTCAAACCAAAGTATTGTGGTTTTATCCAATACCCCATTGATAGATGCTCTCTGTTATCCCCCCACTACTCCCTCAGAGGAAGATAAAAATTGGAAATAAGGGAGGGAGACTTTAAGGTTGAAAAAAAAAAAATCACTAGAATAGGTATAATGAAATAATAAATAGTAATAGCAATGATGGTGAATTACACACGAATGTATACAATTGTGTAAACGTGGAACTCACAGTCCTCAGTTGGTAATTATTTCTCAACCAGACAAGCCCCAAACTGGACCCAGCAGAAGATGGGGGTGCCTGAGTCCAGGGTCTGAGTGACAGCCCAACAAAAAGCCTTGGAGAGGCCAAGTTGGTCCTACTTGGGGAGGCAGGAGAAAGCAACCTGACTTGATGAACAATGTTCTCCTCCAGCAAGGAACCAGGATGCAGGAGCAGCACAGGGAGAGATGACAGAACAAAGAGACACCCAACCCAACCCAATACAACCCAAAAATATTTGTGAAGATATTTTTCTTTCTTTAAAAAATCACTGCATGGCGTGGACAGGAAAACCAGTGGGACAGGCAAAACTTATTTCTTGTTTCAAAGTAAGGGCCGGTTACGTCAGTTTACTGCAGCACAGCAAACATGTACGAGCTTACAAAATGTAAATGCTGGGAAAATCTCCTATCACATTCAGTAGAAGTTCACAGACATAAATCAGCCTCCCCTCTAAAAAGTGATCTTCATGGTATGTCCCTGAAAACACAATCAAGATCGTCTGATATGTGTATAAAAATGTCAGGATTTGACAGGTAGATTTGTAATTTCTGATTTACACAAGAACACTGTAATTTCTCTGTAAAAGAACAGTGTAATTTCTTTGTAATTAAGGAATCACAACCAGTCATGCTAATTATTGCAAAACATGATATCATTTATATTGAAAGGCTGTACCATTGCTTTGATTGAAAACCTATTTTCTAAAAAAAAACTGAAACCAAGTTATTAGTTTGAAATAGTTTCCTCTTCCCCAGATTTCCCCCACAAATAAGGTGTCAGGCATTTCAATTCTTAATAACCAAATAAGAATTGCAATTCCATAGCAGTACCCCTGTACACAGCAGCTTTTCAGATGAACTCTAACTAGGAAAATCAGAACAGATGTAACATCCAAATTAATTTTACTAATCCAGAAGTTCATAATCAGTATGTCAAATTTGGTTATGGAACCGTATCATCCAGATAAAATAAACAGATATCTAAATCTACATTCACATATCACTAGACTCAATTTTAATATGTTTATATTTTTAGGTTTCACTCACTGTAAATGCATGAGATACCGAGGAAACATTTTTGATCTGATGCCAGCGTTAAATTAGATCAATTACTCACTATCTAAATTTGTTGCAGTGGATAGCATAGTCAGCTATCCAATTATTTTAGTACTATTTGGCACAAAGTAATTTAAGAAGACCTTGTATGCAGGCAGAGCACTTAATAATTCACCAGTAAATTAATCCCTTTGGTGTAATACTCAAAGGCATGTAGATAAAGAAAAAAAATTTAAAAAAATACAAAAAAAAAAAAAAAAAAAAAAAAAACCAAACCAAAAGCAGCCTCTTTCAGATCAACATGATGTTGCAGAGAGTACCAAGTACTTTTTGCCCTGTTACAAGTGGCTTGTTTTAACTTGACACTTAACTTACTGCATAGGAATGGATTACTTTCCCTCAGTATGATACTGTTCCATAAAGCTCAGCATCAGTTGTCTGGAAAATCTAATCAGACAACTCCCGTTGTCTGTTAGAAAGTATATATGTATGTGAGCTACACAGCTTCCTGCACAGTGAGGGGAAAATCCAGCAGGCACTGAAAAAGCTTGTACTAATATGGTCAAAATCTGTATAATTTCCCATCCTTCTCATGCAGCAGAAAGTGAGGTGTCTGAGGCAGAATTTGGGTGGTAAATCTTAAAAGCTGTGCAGCTTAAATAAAGAGCTTAAAGACAGAGAGCAGCTAAGAGGGAAAAATCTAGAAGATAGAAACCCCCCCGAAAGAATCTTTGCTGGAATAAGGTTGAGTCAGAGCTGACAAAGCCTTCTTAAGCTACCATATAAGTAACCAGATGCCTAGCAAGTAAAAAAAGAACTGAATGTCCTGGGATTTCTACTTGAACAGATCAATATAGGATTATGGACATAAAACCAGCCTTTGCCACTTCAGGATGAAATCAGAGATTTCTTGGGTGTTTACTGAATAAGGGAAGCCTGTTCAGCACAAGAAATAATTTTACTGGAAGAAGTCCATATTTTTAATGACAGGAACCAAAAATAATTAGGAAAGAGTCTGTCTAAATAACTAAATTCCAGCATGTGAAAAACAGACACAGTAATATCTAGACAACCTGCAGCCGTGACTTCTGCTGTGGATGCAGGGTGTGATTCTCCTACAGTATGTCCAACATGATATTGTGTCTCAGCTGTAAGAAAGCATGAAGATGATATCTAAAAGCTAGTCACTGAAAGATCTGGTACAGTTATGTCTTCAAAAGATATTTCTGAAAATTTGATTGACTATTATTTTCAGCCTACAGGAGTTCCTCCAGAAGTTTTGTGCTGGGGGGGGGGCTGGGACGTAACTTTATCTTCCTACAGTTGATTTATATTTGTTATACCAAGTATAACTAGGAACTACAGAAAAAGCTAAGAGCTTGTGACAAAAATTAATATCTGGTGATAAGTATCATAAACTTTTCCTCCTGAGTGATGACCCAATTACTTTCTTAATCACTTCCTAACAATACATTCTCAATTTGCTGGGAGCTGTGAATATGCATTCATGATTACAGATAGTCTCTGAATTATGTGACTGATACCAGACAGGTTCTAGCCCACACATCAAGAAAGCTGCAGTTAGGAACAGGCTGAAAATTTATATATTTTGCACTGCTATTCAGTGTATTCAGCAGAAAGTCAAGACTATCTTTGGTTCCTGAATTAAGTAGAGATGGCAATTCACATCATCAATTTTGTAGCATGTCCTGTTGTTTGTCTATAAAGAAGCACACATTTGAAAGGATCAGAGAAAAATCTGTGTATGCTCCAGTTATTTCCTTGATCTGTCTCATTTTCTCTCCACCACAACTGTTACTGAAGGGTGTGAGTGCTGTGTTTACTGTGTCCATAATCTGTAGTGATCTCCTTCACGCAAACATGCACACAGCTGGACTGGGTGTCTCTATGCAATGACTGTGTCACCACCCTAGTCTGCTCCACGAGAACCTACTCACATCCACAGCAGGCACTGTGCTTCCTTTCTTTTCTGCAAGTATTTTGCAACTGCAACTGACTACGAGGTGTAAAACAAATAAGATTTCACCAAAGTCTCTTTTCTTTAGCCAAATGGAAAAAATTCCTCAAGAGAAGTTTTATTTAAAATGTAGTTACCCATTTTTTAAGGTCTTATTGTTCTCCCAAGGAAGAACTGGAAAATAAAAGTAAAATGTTAGAAAGATTTAAATTGATAGTGAAATTTGAAATGGCGCTAAATTTGTAAGAGTTGCAAAAGGCATGTAAGAAGATGTAACTAAAACTAAGTACATTATATTTTTTAAAAATTTTACTCTCATTGGCTAGATGTGAGCTATCTCAATGTGATGTGAATATTTTCCAGTGTTAGTCTATCGTTACATTTTATGGCAGATATGAAGGGAACAGCAATATATTGTACCACAGTACAGAAACAGCTGATCTATGCATACTGCATAAAATGATCTTAAATACTTTGGACTTAGAAATTTTCAAAGCTGTTGGATTCAAGAGGACCTAGGAATGACATTGGACAAAAAATTAGACATTAGCTTGCAATGCACTGTGGCTGCCAGAGAAGTCACTTTGGGGCCACTTGTATAAATGTTTCATGTCAGAAACCACGGAGATAATATTCTCTTTCTAAATGACAGTGTTATATGGATTCTCAGCCTGATGGTGTTGAACAGGGGTGTGAGTCAGCCCCTTTCACCTTCCCTCTGATATAAATAGCAAGGAAATAGCAGCTAAATGTACATATATGTAACTGGGGTTTGATACATTAAGGACAACAGTGACACAGAAAAAAATGAGCATTTTTTTAGAGATTGAATGGAATATTACCAAAATCACTTATTCCAACCCAAGACAAAAAATTCAAAGCCCAAATGTAACTGCAGCTACTCTAAAATCTACAATATTATGGAGAAGGCTATAGAGCACAAGTTTTATGAGGAGTGGATGAGGTCTGGAATTAAAAACAGTTGGGATTGTTTAGTCTGAAAACTAAAAGACAGAAGAAGTGAGGCTGAGGGAAGACCATAGCCCCATCTACAACTGCTTGAAAGGAAGTCACAGAGAGTTGAGGGTTGGTTTCCTCTGTAACTTAATTAGTGACAGGATGAGAGGAAATAGCCTCAAGTTGTACCAGGGGGAGTTTGGATTGGATATTAGGAAAAATTTCTTTACTGAAACAGTGATCAGGTATTGGAATAAGCTACCCAGAAAAGTACTGGAGTCACCACTCCTGTAGGTGTTAAAAAAATGACTTGGCAGTTCAGAACATGCCTTGGTTGACATGGTGGTGTTTTGACAGTTGGACTTAATGATCTGAGATCTTCCAACATTAATGATTCTATGATATTTAAATATAATGACATGTTCTTTGTAGAAACTCTCCAAACCACAGAAGGAAACAAAAATTCTTGATAGATGGTGCAGGAGCTCACACTGAATCTACAGGACTCTCTTCTTAGTGGGCTTTTAACTACAAAAATGTCTATCAGTGGAAGACAACTTTACTTACCTGAAGTCAGCCTAAATCCAGTTTGGGCACTTATCTAGTCAAACATCATTATTTCTTCCTGGTTTAAGTAATCAAGGATGAATACCATTCTGCTGTTATTTACTTAACTTTTATTAAGTTGCATATACATCTATGCCAAAGTTTATCTCAACAGCTGCAGAGGATATTAGCTTGTAAAATATCATAAAGCAGCTTTAATGAAATACATACAGTTGGTTCCAGAGTGCTAATTATTCCAGTTTCAGATAAAATTGAAATGACTTCAAATAACTACGTCATTTTCTAGCTGTAACAAGCAGCATGAAAAGACCATACTTTCATGGCAAATAACAAAATTAACATTGGCTTAGTGAAGTGGGAAAGCAACACTGTCACAGGAAACTCATTTAATCAGTTTCCTTTAAAAGTCACCTTTCATCTCCTTCACATTGTTCAGATAATTTTTTTTTAGTCTGTCATATATGCACTGTCTGATTTTCTGTACATTCTCCATTCCTATTGACTCAGGTTTATTGTTAATAAATTAGCCTGGATGAAGAAAAACTACCTTTTGTAAACACACAGGTTCATTAAATAAATCCTACTATGTACAAAACAACCTTGCATCTTGTAGGATCAAGGCTCATCTCCAAGAGACTGCACAACACACTGTTGCTCAGGTGAGTAACTGGTGACATTTTGATTACGGTTTGTGGGGGTTTTTTTCAATTCCTGAACTAATGTTTCATGGGGGGGAGGAATTGACATACCTTCCATGTATGTCAACATGCATGAATGCATGAATGCAACAGCTGCATAGCAGAACCATTATTTTTAATGGTAAGTCTTTTACTCTTTTTATTCCAGTTAATTTGGCAAAACAGATAAACAATGTTGTGCAGGTTATTAAAAATATGCCAATATTCAACTTCAATCACATGAGACATAACAGTTCTCCTGGCTCCATGTCCTTATAGTGACCACTGAAATATTCTGTGAATCTGGAAGAGACCTGAGTAATTATGCTACATGGAGCACAAGGGGAGGAAGAAGAAAAGAAAACAGTGATGTCTGCTAAATTTTGCAGAAAAATACTTTGTCAAATTTCTCAAGTCTAGAAAATATTAACTTGAATTCAACTTTAAGACACACACAAAAAAAAAAAAAACCCAAAGAACAAAAAACACCAAAAAACTCCACAAAAAACATTTAAATGTCTAATGCTTACAAATTACTTTGATTTTAATTATATGATACTAATTTAATTGGAAATCAATATGAATACAGCATGCATAACATTAAAAGATTCTGCTGAAAGTCAGTATTTGCTGAATATATTTTTTGAGTGCTAATTTTCAGAAAATATTAATTTGTTATTCTAATTAAAAAATACTGCATATTGAATGTATTCTTACCAGGAAATGGGGAGGGGAGGGGGAATTGAGTATTTTCCCATGATGGAAATTTTCAGTACTGAAACTAGAACAAACTTGTTTCTAAATGGTAAAGATTTTGGGAAAAGTTAGTCCTCACTTTTGGCATAATTGGAGCATAGTTCCTTGTTTAAGGAGACCATAAAACAAACCTTTGCAGCTACAATGACAAAGATTCACATCATGACAATGTATAAATACTGGGAATCATTAAGACCACTGTTTAATTTCAAAATTAATGACTGCTGCAGAAGCAACTATGTACTATATCAACTGTAATATATGACTTATTCTTCCAGTTCTAATGTGCTGTCAAAAACCCTGCTGCTATGTAGCATCAGTATTTCAGGTGTTTCCTAAACTAAGTGGTTGAAATTTACTGATTGCCATTTTAAGAATCCAATTTTGAAAACTTGCATTTTCACCTTTAAAATCTTTAAGGCAGGTGACAAGAAAATCCATAGCCATATCATTTGATTCTGTGAATTTGTGCAGTGTATCCACAATGATAATTAATTATATACAAATGTAAAAATTATTAGCTGATTATTACCTGACAGCCTTAAATAGCTAATTTTATAGTAGTCAGTGGAATAAGAAATACCAGGTTTAGGAGACCTTTTGTAGTATGCCATATAATAAGTACACTTTAACATTACTGCTATGAATTAATATTTTAGTGAACTCCAAAATGCTGAACAGACATTTAAATAGTCAATATGGAATCAAATGATCTGTGGAGGGCGTTTGCTGCTCACTCTAAGATCCAATACAAATAATTTTTTTCATAGTATGACTTACCGGAGCAAGGGTTGCAGTCTCTTGCTGTTAGTTTTTATCTTTTTCTTCTTTTTGACTGTGAGATTTTATTGAAAAGCTTGGTTTGATGATCTATGATATATGCTTTATGGCCTGGATACTTACTCTTGGCAAGATGTAAGTACAAACAATTTAAAGGGAGCTGAACATATTATAGACACTTTCCTAGACACCTCTAGCAAAAAACAGGACCCATAGGAAGGGGCGGGGGGGGGGGGGGGNACTGAAACTAGAACAAACTTGTTTCTAAATGGTAAAGATTTTGGGAAAAGTTAGTCCTCACTTTTGGCATAATTGGAGCATAGTTCCTTGTTTAAGGAGACCATAAAACAAACCTTTGCAGCTACAATGACAAAGATTCACATCATGACAATGTATAAATACTGGGAATCATTAAGATCACTGTTTAATTTCAAAATTAATGACTGCTGCAGAAGCAACTATGTACTACATCAACTGTAATATAAGACTTTTTCTTCCAGTTCTAATGTGCTGTCAAAAACCCTGCTACCATGTAGCATCAGTATTTCAGGTGTTTCCTAAACTAAGTGGTTGAAATTTACTGATTGCCATTTTAAGAATCCAATTTTGAAAACTTGCATTTTCACCTTTAAAATCTTTAAGGCAGGTGACAAGATTCATAGAATCATAGAATCAGAGAATCCTAGGGGTTGGAAGGGACCTTGAAAGATCATCTAGTCCAACCCCCCTGCCAGAGCAGGGCCCCCTAGAGTACATCGCACAGGAACGTGTCCAGGCGGGTTTTGAATGTCTCCAGTGAAGGAGACTCCACAACCCCCCTGGGCAGCCTGTTCCAGGGCTCTGTCACCCTTACAGTAAAAAAATTTTTTTCGAATATTCAACTTGAACCTCCTATGCTCCAATTTATACCCATTACCCCTTGTCCTATCGCTGGTCACCACTGAGAAAAGCCTAACTCCATCTCCCTGACACTCACCCCTTACATATTTGAAAACATTGATGAGGTCACCCCTCAGTCTCCTTTTCTCCAAACTAAAGAGACCCAGCTCCCTCAGCCTTTCCCTCATAAGGGAGATGTTCCACTCCCTTAATCATCTTAGTGGCTCTGCGCTGGACTCTTTCAAGCACTTCCCTGTCCTTCTTGAACTGAGGGGCCCAGAACTGGACACAATACTCCAGGTGCGGCCTCACCAATGCAGAATAGAGGGGGAGGAGAACCTCTCTTGACCTACTAACCACACCCTTTCTAATGCACCCCAAGATGCCATTGGCCTTCTTGGCCACAAGGGCACATTGCTGGCTCATGGTCATATCATTTGATTCTGTGAATTTGTGCAGTGTATCCACAATGATAATTAATTATATACAAATGTAAAAATTATTAGCTGATTATTATCTGACAGCCTTAAATAGCTAATTTGATAATAGTCAGTGGAATAACAAACACCAGGTTTACGAGACCTGTTGTAGTATATAGTATGCCATATAATAAGTACACTTTAACATTACTGCTATGAATTAATATTTTAGGGAACTCCAAAATGCTGAACAGACATTTAAATAGTCATTACAGAATAAAATGATCTATGGAGGGCATTTCCTGTTCACTCTAAGATCGAATACAAATAATTTTTTTCATAGTATAACTTACCAGAGCAAGGGTTGCAGTCTCTTGCTGTTAGTTTTTATCTTTTTCTTCTTTTTGACTGTGAGATTTTTATTGAAAAGCTTGGTTTGATGATCTATGATACATGCTTTATGGCCTGGATACTTACTCTTGGCAAGATGTAAGTACAAACAATTTAAAGGGAGCTGAACCTATTATAGACACTTTTCTAGACACCTCTAGCAAAAAACAGGACCCAAAAGAAGGGGGGGAGGAGGGGAATCCCCTACAGAGAAGGAACCACCCCCAGAAGAAAGGATTTGAAAGTGCCTGCTTTTCCAAGCACTCCAGCAGACTTCCAGCAGTCCTCACGACAGAATCACACTTCTTTGTTTTTTAAGACTCATTAGCCTGGGACCAAGAGGCATTTTGTTTCAGAGGAAGAGTAGTCAAAAAGGTTATAAAACCAGATAATATATATAGGAGTGATTTTCCTGTCTGGTGTTCTCAGAAAAGTCCAGCCCAATCCACTTGGATCTGCTGAACTGCAAGCAAACCTTTACATTTATGTGAGAATTGACACTATAGAACAACATTGATGGACAAAAATAATTTTTCAAGTTACATAAGTTCAGATCTTGATGTCGGAAAAGCTTTGTTAAAAATGGCTTGTAAACAGCTTCTTCTATTTTAAACCCAAGGAAAACTGTAATGCTGACCCACTAAAGGAAGTGGAATTACACCAAAAAATTTGATGTCTCATTAGGTAGTACCATGTTGCTTCATAGCTTGATGTACACCTATTAGCAGATTCAGCAGTATAAAAACTTCTCTGAAGGGAAACTGGCTGGCAGGGTGACAGAAATGAACAGGAGATGCAGGCCAGGAGCAGAAGCTACTGGAGATACTGTGCTGCAATAGGCTGAATGTCATGTCTGGAAGTAGCAGGGATGGGCAGAAGTAGACACTTGCTGTTAGTTGTTGAGGAGACAGCAGCAGGAAGATGTAGGCCCATGCATCACAGGGACAAAACAAGGGAATCAAATTACCTTTATAACAAGGAGCTTGGGCTGTCTGGGACAGGGCTCATGACTTTTAATTTGGTTCAGTTTTTCAAATCAGTTACATCCAGGACATCTTTACTTTGTTGGTCAATGTTGTTCAAGGTGTTAAAAAATAAATTAATACATGGCCAGTAACAGACCACAGGGTGTTTTATTTTAGTCACTTCTGTTCCCAGAGTAGCCACTGTAAGCTGTTTGACTCTCCTTAACAGCTTTTGAGACAGGTCAGTCTTCAGTTTCCATGTTTTCCTGCCTCAGTGAAGCAAATGAAGCAAACCAAAAAAAGTGTAATTGCTATTAATATTGGGCAAACCCTCTGTCGTCTTTCTGTATTGTGGCTGAACACAGTTTTGAACACCTTTTTTGGCCTAAAGGGGAGCATCACTGATGTTATGGTCTTCTGTGAATCATAGTGCACTTATGCTTCCTTCTACAGACATGCAAACCAAACTTTAAATTTTGCTTCCCTGAGTCAGTAGGAGATGCAATGTCCAATGAAGCCCCTAAAAACGAGTTTGCCATAGAGATCAGCATGGGCCCATCTGTGTGGAGTGTACAACAAAATTATGTCTGCAACCTAAACTGCATACAAGCAATGTACCACCTGGGTCGCCGTTGTTTTCAGCACAGTTTGTGTAGCTATTTGTGCATTGCCATTGCTGTCCAGTTTTTCAAAGTTCTGGTCTTAAAATTGACATCCCTTCCTCTGTGAAACACTCATTTGATTTCAAAAGAAAAAGATGTCGTGACTCTTTTATGTAACTAATTAGAAATTTTGGAATAATTAAAATTTTAATTAGAGACAGTGTAAAGTGCTATGATGTCTTTGGATCTTTAGGGAAAGAAAAAAAAGCAGAAAAACGTTTCTAATAGCTAAAAACTAGCAAAGTGATTTTTGGGGAAAGAAACTCCAAGTGTAATCTAGCAGAGACACACACCTCTAATTTGTCAAATTGAAGTTAGCAGAGAACATGTTACATTTACATGTAGGCATCTTCAGAGAAAACATTTCCAAATAAAGCTCTGCAATGACCAAGCACCAGTGGCATTCCTATCAGGGCTGTTTTCCACCCATCCATCTTTCTAGATTTTTTTTTTTTTATATGAAAGAAAGCTTTAAAATACATTTGCATCAGTTCAACCTACACATGCCTTTTTGTCTGCAGTTGCCTTTTTTATAGATTGCCAGTCCTCCAGGGTAATCTTTCTGCATGATATTGCAGTCAAATCCAATGCTGTATCTTTAATATCACTGCCTCTTTTACAGCTATTCTAAGTTCTCCCATGCCCCTTCCATTATTGCTCAGTCTTAAGCTGCTTCAACACCAGAATGAATTTATCGTTGGATTACTAGACAAAGCTGCTGGTATACTTTCCATTATTTGAACAGCTATGGAGCTGCACAAATGTCATCGATTATGGTTCATCCAGTAAATCACGAACTGGAAAATATTAAGCACTGCTACCTATACTCTGGTATATTTGAAAGTACTCAGTGTTTCAGTTGTTGCTGCCTTTATTAAGCCAGTTAGAACCTTCTTATTGTTATCTTACCTCTCCTAAAAAAAAAAATTGTATTTACACAGACCTGCAGACATATGGCTAGAAGTGGTGGACGACATGTGCAGCACAGGCAGCCAGAGTCCCCTGGCAGTCTTAGCTGCTGTTGTCATTTGAACACCCAGCTTTACCCAACCTTCCAAACATCTCTCTTTTCTGCTGGCAGCAAGTTTATTTTCCAGCAAGGAAGTAGGGGAAACAAGTCCAGGTCTCTTGGGTGATGCTTCTGGAAAGTTCTGTACTCTAGAGAAGAGGAAAAGAAGTGGGGTTCTTAAAAGAGGAAATTTACAGGATTTGAGACAAAGAGAGAAGTCTCCACTCACAGTCCTTCTGGTCTGCTCACCACTCTGCTGTACATCCCCTCCCTGCCACCACAGCAAACATGAACTTAGCTCTTGCTGGTCAAGAAAACAAAAAAGTCTGTTGTTCCTCCTGCTTAGTTTCTTTACCAGCAAAATTTGGGACAGGTCATTTCAGTTTTGTCCAGCCTCTCAGGAGTCTTCATGTACCTTATGTTCTTTATTTTGTCTCTCCATGTAGAATACCTTGATATAAAAAGAGCAGTAACATTATGAATCAAGTTCAATTCATGTGGTGCCCTGCTGACAACTGTGTCTTCTTATAACCTTGTTTAAAAGCCCATTCCTATTCCAACGTTATTTTTAATATATCCACTTTATAAGAAGTTCCTGTGCACTGTTAGGTCATTGATCAAGCTTCTCAGCAAAGAATTTGTTCCCAAGCAAAATAAGCACACAAAGAAGAAGACTAAATTTTCATACTAACATTTAAGTGTAAGTTGACTTTAAGTATTCTTAATTTATGCTGCTGAACAGGCAAGAACAAAATTATATTCAACATCAATTGTAAATTTTGATCTGCTAGACACCATAAATCATATCAGCTATGAACAGTTCATTTGTCATTAACAACTGATCACATCAAAATACCTGTTTCGTATGTGTAAAGCATTTTAAAAGAACTGCACTGAGCAATCAACATATCTAATATTAAAAATTATGAAATTTGCCATACACAGACACCTACACTCAATGAGCTAACAGAGTTGCCTTCAGGAATCTGTCATGTCCTCAGGTCTGGGTGTCATAATGATGTAGCACTACAACAAAATAGCCTTGTAATACTTTACTGTTCTGTTCGTCATCTGAAGGAACTTCATCTCTCCCTCTCATGAATAATCTGATCTCAACTTTATGGCATTTCTTCTCCCAGTCGTAAGGATGAGAATGCTTAACTGTCAACGAATCTTTGATGTTAAACCAATGTCCTCAAGAGACTTAACTAGGAGCCAGAGAAAGAATATAATAAAGGAGCAATCATCTTATCAGAAAGAGCACTCTTCCTTTCTAAAAATAGCTGTTTTAGCAAAGTGCCCTCTAATCTCTGTGGTGAATCAGCATTCATCTAAGGGAGAAGAATAATGTTTGAAATTGTCATGTGTGATAACAAATACATACTTGACATGGAGAGGTATAATTTTTAGACAAGTATTATTTAAAGATCACTATAATTCGTTTAGGATGGAAATTTGTGCGTATGTTGCCAAATGGACTTTTTCTCTTCAGAAGGATGTGTCTTTCCTTTTGGGTTGTACCAAGAACTGAATAGAATCCAGGTTTTCTGGTCTTCATGTTGGATGATTTTACAGGGACTATGGCCAAAGCCTGAAGAGTGTTTCCATGTACAAGTTTACCCAAGAGAAGAAATGAGGGGAAATGTTTTGATAACCTTATTAATTTTTGAGTCACCATTTTCGTAACTCATATAACCTCAGATAATTTGGATGTAAAGGAGTATAAAATTACTGCAAAATAGACATTATACAATAATACTTAATAACACTAAATTTTTTTAAGTATTGGAATTTGTAATAATTTGAAAGCAGCTATCTTTGGTCATTCCAAAATAAGCTTCATGAATCTCAATGCTTTATGAACACCTAAGCTACAGGGAATCTTCACTATGACCAGAAAGCAAAAAAAGAAATCTTTCAATTAATATTCAAAATTATTTCATATTTATGTATCTGAATAAACCAAAGATTAAGTGTTTTTTTCTGGATTCTAGATTTTCTGTAGATTATATATCCAACGTATCAACATTATAGTAGTAGAAGTCAACTATATACTTATATACAGTATTAAGTATTTCTTTTATATACTGATTAGAGTTACTACTAGTTACAAATTAAACCACACTTTTTTGCCTTCTCATGTATGAACACATGCTAATCTACATTTTCAGTAGACTTTTCTGCTGCCTTTGTATTACTCAGTCAATACCTGCAGAATCTTATTAAACAGCATCATCTACCTTGACTTCTGATGCAGGTGAAAGATGTCCCTGCCCTTGCATGGCCAGGGAGTGGGACTACACAATCTCTTAAGCTCACATCTTTTCCATGCCCCATTTCTTCTTACTTTTTTCTCCTGTGAACTGTGACCAAGACAATGCAAGAGCTATAACCAAGTTTTTAACCTTGGATTCATATTTGGCAAGGATGCACCTTTGTTTTCCAAACATTTGGCTTTGTACTCAAGAACACATATATTCACATTTGAAACATTATAATTGGTAACATGTACAGAAATACTTATAATAAATTTATTGATCTAAGAAAGTCTGAGTAATTTTCCTTTCTTTTGTTCAGATTCTTCTTTCTGAAAGAAAAAAGAAATTTAACATCTTTATTCTTGTATGTGCTATCATAATTTGTATTTAATGGATTTACTTTGCTCAAAGCTGTGTCTGATCAAGAGATTTTGTGACCTGACTAATGGCATGGAGCTCTAACTTCCCTGTTATGAAGTCTCTTCCAGGATTTCAAATACTACCTCTGGCCTGTCAGCAATGATTTTGTATTTCCTAAGGGCATTTGCTCCAAAGGTTTAGAGACTCCCATGTGTACTTCAGCTTATTCAATGCAGAGAACTTGTTCTTGTGCATCTCTAGAGGCTTGTAAAGTGCAGTCTGAATCCTAAACATCAGAATAAAGTTCGTCCACAGCATCCAAATATCAAAATATTTTCTTCTTCTTTATGCAAAAAAGCTTGGGTTACGTAACAGGAAACTCATTAAAAGACATTACTACTTTCTCCTCACCCTGGCCTCAGCTCCTGCCCCCCACCTCACCACTCCTGATCAAAAAAAAAAAAAAAAATTAAAATATCTGTGCTTGTCTAAATATTTAAGGGAAAGGGGTAGGTTATCTGTGAAACTGGGAGGTTTATGTGTGCTGTGCCAGGCTGGGATCCAATTGGATTAGTCCCCATGAGAGTCTATTGTGTGCAAACAGAGACTCCTTGAAGAAAGTAAATTAGAGAGCTGTACAACTACTTAATTGTATTTAAAAATTAGATTACTAGTAGTGCCTTCTGTCATTAATCCTTGTCTCTTTCCAACCAATGAACAGACAAGCAAAAATAGAAAAAGGAAAAAAAGAAAGACATGTTTTGGGCTCTTGTTCTAGGTAGATATTTTTCATTGATTCATTCAAAGGTTACATATTTATTGCACCCTGATATATGATCTAAACCTCACAAGTAAAACAGACGAACTTTATGTCATGACCATGATCTTTCTTTGTCAAGCTGAACCGATCAAAATCGACTAAGTTTCAGTACTAGTGTCAATCTCATCCCTAGCTGTCACATACATACTGATTCTGAAAAAGCACATTGCACATTAGACTTGAAATACAATTAAGGAAATACAAGATATTCTCCTTTTGTAATATATTTGTCTTCTGACATTTTTAGAAGGTTTGGTGAAGCGTGAAAAATACTCTGTGAAAAAAGCAGCTCTCCCTTTTTTGAAACTTAAATCCTTTATATTTTATGCTTGTTCCCTGCATAATAATGCTGGAATAAGTTTTGAAAATTAATTTCATTTGTTAAGAAGTAGATGACTCATAATTTGCAGAGTATATTTTAATGAGCTATGAAAGATTCTATTATTGTATGACATAGTAGATACATTTCCACCCACACTGCCAGATACCCTAACTATGCAAATATTAGTTTTAAAAATATTCTTACTTTAATAAGAGTAAAATTTCTTGTCCTCATTCTGTTGGGACAGAATTCTAAAATCATTTTTCTGTTCAGAGAAACTATAGTTTTCAGAGGCTCCAGAGTCCAGTTCTGCGAGAACAAAAGAGATAAGATGTGTTGGTTTGGTTTATACCCAGATCTGGCATGTGTGTTTCTTTAGCAACCAAGGCTGTGGGTTGTTTTGGACCATGTAGGTGCAGTGGTGGGTCAGGAGGGGGGAAGCCCAGGGCAGCTGACTCAAGTTGGCCACCCAAAGTATTCCATACCATAAATATCACCCTCTATATATATTGGGACATTTGCAATGATGTCTGGGGGTTACTGCCACAGCTTCTAGCTCTTCCATAGAGGGTCCCATCTGTCTCATAGTTTGTCTTGTGCCTGAAGCCTACTCCTCTTTCTGTGACTGTCACTTTCTCACTGGTGCTTACAGTGTTAGGAGTTCAGCCTGCACTGCTAGAAATACACAGCTCACAGCTGCTATCAGGAGATGAGTATAACTTAGTATGTTATTTTAGCATTGAGATTAATATTAGTTCTTTACTATTATTCTATTAAATCTGCTATAATTTCAACTCATGGGCCTCCTTCCCTTTTCCTGATTCCCCCTCCTGGGTGATGCCAGGTAATAGAATAGTCCAAACCACAACAATTTTATATATCATTAGCAGCAAATATTAAATCAAATGCAGATATACAGTAAGTCTGTTATGATGTCTGTTATTTGCAAGATGGTTCAATGGTGTAATTAAATTTAGACCCCCAAAAATAATATTAGACTATGTAGTATTAGATTAAAAATACATGGAATGCTGACAGTGGAGGAAGCCTTTGGAGACAGCCAAGGAATGTACAGACTTTGTGAGGCATTCACAAGTTGCAACAGCAGCACAGGCTCTGGCTTACAGTTATGTCATGAGATAGCCTATTCCAGCTCTTCACGTGATTGTACTATAACATTTCTACTTCAATCAAAAAATATAAAGTAGCAAAGAACATAATGCTTCACCAACTTAGGTACTCAGATGTGACATCACACTAACTTCTTCTCTTCCTTCCCGGGGGTCTTGATAGGTCATTGAAATTCATATCTGAAACAAGGTCCTCACCAAACTTCTCCACCACCACCCCTCTAACTCTCAGGGCCATCTTCATGATTCAGTGAAGTACATCAGAAGTGGTGCTTGTGCAAGAAGTAGAGCAAGTGCCACACCTTCACCAGAGAAGCTTTCTTTGGTTTAGCTAAATAAACCTAAAATGAAGTTCTTCTGCTATCATGAATCAACTACTGTATTGTTTTTTTGTTTGTTTCTATGTTTCATATTGCTTCCTTTAATGCGTCCCTGAAACTGTCTGTCCCACAGTATCTCCAGTGGGAACCAATTCCTTTTATCTTCCCCCCACATCAAGAAATGACAGAAAAATACAACAGCTCTTTGCTGGGAAAGTGGAGAAAACTCCACTTTCTTTAAGTTTTAAAAAAATCTAACAGTGAGATATAATTTATTGATTCTGCTGTAGCATGTACTTTAATAGAAAGGCTCATCAAGAGCCTCTAAAACTTGTGTGAAACAAGCTCTAATTACAATCTTATTCACAAATCACATGATCTAAAGCATTTTAACTATTTTTTTTCCTGCATGAGAAATTTAGATAATCCTCCCCTCCTATCAAAATGGTTTGGTATTATTTTTGATGGTATGATGAACACTGAGCTAAGGAGTAGCCACGTATTTCTCCTGAAGACTTACTCATTTTATCTTTAGCAATATTCAGAGAATAATTGCTTCAGAGATCCCTTAAGTACCAGTTTCAGAAGGATAATTGTGAATGGTACAGTGGCATTAATATCAAGAACACAAATTTATAGCTGCAGCAATATGTCTGAAGTGCTCCATCTCTTTCTATTTTCATTTCCCACAGTGTTTTCCATTTCCTTGAGAGGATTTCAGCATTTTTAAAATCTGAGTTGAAAGACACAGCAATACCTCTGGTACAGGAAGGTACTACTGGGAGCTACACAACAAGCAAAACCTGAGTAAGAGCTCCAGTCTCCCTCTGCTTTGTGTTGCCTGCAAGCAGTACCACTTGTGATCCCCTCCTTCCCAAATCCTTTTGAATTCTCCATTTCTTAGTCATGTAGAATAATCCATATGTTCCTCACAATGTTGGTCTTCCATAAGCAAGTTCATCTAAACAAAGACAATTATTTCTTTTGTTTGTTCATTTTTTTAATCCAAGACCAAGCACGTCTTTATAAGCAGCTTTCTCCAATCTTTCTACTTTTTTTTTTTTTTTTTTTTTTTTAATAAAATATATTAACCACTGTGCCACCACACCGGTTTTAATCACAGGTCTTGGGGGGTATGCTACTATCTCTCAGGGAAGATAAGATGATTATATGAAGGGGATAACATTGCTAATGCATGTGTTTTGTGGGGATTATTTTTTCTGTTAAACATTTGTTATTTTAGCAATTCTGCTGCTATTTAGAGTTCTATTTTTTTCTGCCTTGTTGTTAGACCCTGCCAGTTTTTTTCTGTAATCATTTTTCATAGTCTGTGTTACAGAAAAATATTAGGACTTAAGAGACATCATAAATTATACTAGTTGTACTGATTTTCATTGCACCAGTATATTCTTATTCAGATCTGTGGCAGTGTCTTGTTAACATTTGTTCTGATTTTTTAGAAATAATCAGAGACCAGACTGGCTGGAGACTCTCTGCAATAGCTATACATCTTTACTGAATGCAGAGTAAAAAAAATAGCCAATCTTCCTGCTTCGGAAAGTGGGGAAAGAGGCTCTCGAGTTCTTCCTCATGGCTCCTAGCTTTAGCTTCTGTCAGTCTAAACTGTGCCTCCTCCTCTTACCCTGCCTCACCCAAGGGATACCACATTTCTGTCCTGTTCCAAGTGCTCTCTTACCTCTTTTCATACAAGACCTTCTCATAGAGTGGCTATGAGAAAATTCCCACAAAAGAGGAAAGCTCAAGCTGCAATAGATATGTTTAAAGGCATTTATTCAGATTGCAAAATGCTGAATGCTTCAGGTCTAGAAGTCTAGATTTAGAAGACCTAGAGGTGTGAGTCCAGCTTACTTTTGTGAATAAAGCTCCTTTTGTGTGTATGTGTGAAAGAGTGAATCCCAAAGCCAGACAGAGCATGCAGCAATGTGAAACACAGTTCTTAATGAGGACTTTGATCTCAGTGTGTTGTGGGAATTTCACACAGCAGAGAAGAGGCAGGCTAAAAGATTCCTAGAACATATAGAGGATAATTTCCTGCTCCAGCTGGTAAATGAGCCCACCAGGGATGGAGCCCCACTAGACTTTCAGTTTACAACCAGAGAGCAGCTGGTGGGAGATGTAGTGGTTGGAGGCCACCTGGGGCACAGTGACCATGAAATAATAAGAGTTTTCAATACTCAAGGATGCAAGGAGGGCCAACAATAAAACCTCTACACTGGACTTCCAGAGGGCACATTTTGGCCTTTTCAGAAGACTGATTCAGAGTGTACCCTGGGAAACAGCCCCTGAAAACAAAGGGGTCCAGGAGGGATGGACGTATTTCAAAGAGAAAGTTTTGAAAGCACAGGAGCAGGCTGGCCCAGTGTGCCAAAAGGCAAGCTGGAAAGGAAGATGACTGGTCTGGCTGAACAGGGAGATTTTGAAGGAAATTCAGGCTAAAAAGAGAGCTTACAGACTATGTAAAAAAGGCCTGGCTACTCAGGAAGATCTTGGGAGTATACTTAGGTCATGTAGAAAGAAAATTAGAGAGACAAAGGCATAATTTCAATTTAATCTTGCCACTATTGTTAAGGGTAACTAAAAGTCTTTCTATGGAAAAATCAATGGCAAAAGGAGGGGCAGGGAAAACCTCCATTCTTTGTTCGACATGGAGGGAAAGATAGTTACTAAAGATGAGGAAAAGGCTGAGGTATTTAACAACTTCCTTACCTCAGTTTTCAACAGTAGGACAGGTTGTGCTGAGGACAGATGGCTTCTGGGGATTGTAGAGAGAAATAAGAAACTGAGTAGCCCCCCTGTAATCCTGGAGGGAACAGTTAGTCATCTGCTGAGCCACTTGGATCCTCACAAGTCTATGGGACCAGATGGGATCCACCCCAGGGTGATGAGGAAGCTGGCAGAAGAGCTTGCCAGGATGTTCTCCATCATTTACCACCAGTCCTAGCTCACTGGGGAGGTCCCAGATGATTGGAAGTTGGCGAATGTCACATCAACCCACAAAAAGGGAAGAAAGGAGGACCCCTGGAACAGTTATGGAGCATATCGTCCTGGGGGCAATCACACAGCACCTACAGGATGGACAGGGGATCAGACCCAGCCAGCATGGGGTTTAGGAAGGGCAGGTCCTGTCTGACCAACCTGATCTCCTTTTATGATCGGGTGACCCGTCTGGTGGATGAGGGGAAGGCTGTGGATGTGGTCTATCTGGACTTCAGCAAGGCCTTTGACACCATCCCCCACATCATTCTCCTGACAAAGTTGTCAGCCTACAGCTTGGACAGGAGCACCCTGTGCTGAGTTAGGAACTGGCTGGAGGGCCGGGCCCAGAGAGTGGTGCTGAACGGGGCTGATCCAGTTGGCGGCCGGTCACTAGTGGTGTCCCCCAGGGATCAGTGTTGGGCCCAGTTCTGTTTAATATCTTTATTGATGATTTAGATGAGGGGATTGAGTCCATCATCAGCAAATTTGCAGATGACACTAAACTGGGAGGAAGTGTGGACCAGCTGGAAGGCAGGAGGGCTCTGCAGAGGGACCTGGACAGACTGGAGAGTTGGGCTGATTCCAACGGGATGAGGTTCAACACGGCCAAGTGCCGGGTTCTGCACTTTGGCCACAACAACCCCATGGGGAGCTCCAGGCTGGGCACAGAGTGGCTGAGAGCATCCAGGCAGAGAGGGACCTGGGGGTTTGGATTGACAGGAAGCTGAACAGGAGCCAGCAGTGTGCCCAGGTGGCCAAGAAGGCCAATGGCATCCTGGCCTGTATCAGGAACAGCGTGGCCAGCAGGTCCAAGGAGGTGATTCTTCCCCTGTACTCAGCGCTGGTGAGGCCACACCTCGAGTACTGTGTCCAGTTCTGGGCCCCTCAGCTCAGGAAGGAGATTGAGATCCTGGAGCAGGTCCAAAGGAGGGCAACCAGGCTGATGAAGGGACTCCAGCACAAGTCCTTTGAGGAGAGGCTGAGGGAGCTGGGGGTGTTCAGCCTGGAGAAGAGGAGGCTCAGGGGAGACCTCATCACTCTCTACAACTCCCTGAAAGGAGGGTGTAGCCAGGGTGGGTTGGTCTTTTCTCCCAGGCAGCTCCCAGTAAGACAAGAGGCCATGGACTTAAGCTCTGCCAGGGGAGGTTTACTTTGGATATTAGGAAGAAATTCTTTACCGAGAGGGTGATCAGACATTGGAATGGGCTGCCTACGGAGGTGGTGGATTCTCTGTCCCTGAAGGTTTTCAAGAAGAGACTGGATGTGGCACTCAGTGCCATGGTCTGATAACCACAGTGGTAGTGGATTAAGGGTTGGACTTGATCCCAGAGGTCCTTTCCAACCTGGATGATTCTGTGATTATGATTCTATGTCAGATGCAAGCCCTAGGACAGGGAAATGAAGACTGTTTCACAGACAATGAGTTTATTAGCTTTACTGAGAAATATAGAAGGGTTTTGACTGGGAAATTTTGTCCCTCAATGTATATTTTGGAACCCAGTGGAAATGAAAAGGCCGTGCCCTGGGGTTGTACCACATATGATTCCTGGTGGCAACAAAATAGACAATGAGACTGGGAAGAGGAGTGCCAGGAAACTAGTCAACAATCTCATGTATTTTGTGACAAGGCATGTAAGATAAATAGTTTCAAGCTTATTGAAACAAGGTGAATCAAACACTATAATACCTAACTACAATACCTAAGTCCCTTCTCAGTGGTGACTACCTTATGAGACAGAAGCTTGCAATTTCTTGATTCATGTTCTTTGACATAGTGCACTGTTTAAAGCTATATCATAAATGTGTATTAAAAGAAAGAAAAAAACAAACAAACCTATGTAAATTAAGGTTGAAATGCACCATTTTGTAAAATAAACTGGATTTCTGAACTTCCTATATTTTTACAAAATCCTGGAGTCTGTAGCTTAAGAAAGACAGGAATCAGAAATGTATCTGTCTGAGAAACAAAAAAATCTATTTTGGGGGTTTTACCTAAATAATATTTACATTTTTGGTTCTAATCTAGACTAGGTCCAGGCCCAGCCATGTTAATCACTGGCATCAAAATCAAGCAGTCCTCCAGAGTCAGTATCATGTCACCACTCTGGGGCAAATTTCCCCTTTACTCTGAGGGTGGTTCATTCAAAATAAACAGCTTCTGATGTTTTTGTTTTTAAATAAGGAGAGAGGTGTTATGTTTTCCAAACACACAAAATTAAGCTTGGACAGTATATTGTTCTCAAACCTGTAAATACCCATCTGTTACTTGAGAAGCTGCCAGAAACAGCTTATCTCTATGAAGTGCCAGAAAATATCTCAAATTTAGCACCAATAAGTCTATCTGTGATTTTGCTAGAGCCAGCAAGACTTACTACTGCTGATTTTTAAGACAATCTAAATAATTTCTAGCCTTCCTACCTATCTTCTGCTGTCTCCATCACTTCTACAGCTGCCTGGAAATCTCTTTCTAGCATTCCCTTGTGCTGGAGTGTGTGTTCTTGCACAGGTGGTGATTGCTTGTTTATGTAACAAATAACTGTGTCTTTAGACTTTCCAGAGTTTTTACAGTACTGTAGTTCAAAATTCTAGTTCTTTTTGGCAGGAACACCATGGTAATGAATAGAGTGTAGTGTGTTCAGTAAGAGTTTGTACGTTGTAGTAATTTAAATTATGGGTTGTCCTCTAGTATCTAAGAAAGGCATAAATGTAACTTTTACTAGCACCCCATCCTCACTTGGAACAAATTAGAGCATTTTCATCGATGTTGTCTCTAATACAAACCAGCAGTAGTCAGTCCACAACTACAGCATGCAGGAAGTGGCAATTATGGCCTTTTTTCCTTTTATATATTCACTTTGGGGTAAAGATTCAAGGATCAAGAGTGTGAACACTTTAGTTATACCCTGCTTCAGTATTTTCAAACACCAAAAGTAAACTAACCTTGCAGCTACTCTACTGAATGGAAAGAGAGATCTAGTGATCTAGTTACAATGTAACAACAATTCACACATGAGGCTTAGGGAGGAAGAGCACCCTCCTTTTTCCCAGTAACAGTTAAAAAAAAAAAAAAAAATTATAGAGAATTTACACTGAGTCCTCCATCTCTTCTCTCTTTTTTAAAGACCTTATTCCAAAGGAGTTATGATGAGCACTCCCCCACCCCCTACTGTGTTTTTTTAAGACTTGTTCTGGCAACTAATTATTCTGATGCATGCCATGAAGATTAAATCATATATTGCTCCATACTTTGAGACCCTGTGACAGAAGAATGCATTTTATGAAATATTTCAAGTTATTTTAAAAATACATTGATTATGCAGTTAGTAAAAAAAAAACAAAGAATGTAGAATGAGAGATCTAGTTATTTCTGCAAAGTCAAGTCTGAATACATGTATCCGCAGTCTTGAAAAAGACACAAAAGGGGCTGAAGTACTTGATGTGTCTTCTTATTGTCTCATAAGGATTAGTGTGCAAAAGAATCTGTAAGTTTATTTTAATGGTGTATTTTGGACACATTCTTATAAAATATATGTGGCCCATATGCAGCAATATACCATTAAGCTGTAGTATTTTATATAGCAAAGGTTCTCATTTTCATGAGAACTAACCTGAAACTTATACATAACTACAGTATTTAATTTTTAATATATAAATATGTTCTTTAAGCAACCACAATGCTAATTTACAATTTATAAGGACTGATTAAGTGCTCACTGAAGTCAACAGACAAAATTCATTACCTATAAGCACTGTGCTTGACCACTAGGTGAGATCAAAATGTTTAAATCAAATTGCATTTTTAGGTTACTTTATTTAAGCCTACTCTGTATCTTTTGAAACAGTGCCATGAAAAGACATCACATTTTTTGGAAGGGTGAATATGCATCTTGGAGAGTCTCTTATGTCACATCTTCAGATGAATTGTTAGGAAAAGAAAATGACAATTTGTAAATAGATGCTGGCATTCTGCAACAGAATAATGATTCTTCCATTTCATATTCTGGACAAGACCAAGCAAATTTACTCTGCACTGCACTGCATTGTGGCATATTACAAAAATTATTTCAAATAAACTGTATTAGAACAAAATTAGTGTGATGCCAGGTAGCTATTGATGTCTCATGGATAAGATATTTTAAGTTGTTTACTGGTTTATTGCTGTTGCCTGTAATCTGCATCACATATATAGTTGATCAGTCTTATTGTATTTATTTAAACTTGTTCCAGTGCCTATTTTTAGTGTTACAAACATTTTATGTACCAATCTGCATTATTTGAGAGTCATTCTCCCTGACCAGGCTCAGAGAAAAGATGAGGTTTCCTTAGCAACACACCCTATCATAAATTTTGAAAAAGCCCTTCTGAAATACTCAGGTCTTCCTTCAGTTTATTATGTTTGTTCTTAATGCATGGAAAGTATTTCTGTGAGGGAGACACATATGAACCTTAGGAACTATTGAAGATTTACCCAAATTAAGCCACACTGTCACTTCCCTAGTATAGCTGGTTTTATGCAAGTGCTATTTCACAAATTCAACAGTCAAAGTTTTGTTTGATAACTTTTTACTGTTCAGATGAATCAAAAACAAGGGTGTGTAGCAATGACAGACTGCAGATTTGTTCCAGGAATATGACTCACAATGTGGGGTGGAACTGCTTGTCCAAAAGATAACTGATTGTCTTTTCATCCTCACTTGTGTCATGGCATCTGCTTCATCCTTTAAAAATTCAAACACTGAAAGATTTTATGATAAGACCCAAAGTTTGGATAGAACTTAAGAAAAATATCTACTATTTATTTGCAGTCACTACGGCTTCCAGAAGATTCTTGTTAGAGGAAGGGTGTCACCTTAAGCACCAAGGAAAAGTAGACTAATTGTTTTCTGAAGACTTTTCTCTAAAGCACAGATTTTGGATAATGCTTTGTCTTGCAAGAGAATTTGGTGAGATGCTGCAATTCCCCTGCTCATTGCCTCAAATGGGTGTAAAGCTCTAACAGCTTATTCCATTGTGTGCACAGTCAGCTCAGGACACAATTTTATGTGCCATTTTCAGAGTGTGTAATCACAGAATTGTCACAACTGGAAAAGATCTCTAAGACCACTGAGTCCAACCACCAACCCCCTCAGAAAACCACAAAAACTCATCATGCTCACTAGAGCATATCCTAAGTGCCTCATCTATATGTTTTTGGAATCCTTCCAGGGATGGCCACTCCATCACCTTCATGGACAGCTTGTTCCAGTCCCTGACTACTCTTTCAGTAAAGAAATTCTTCCTAATATCTAGTCTAAGCATCCCCTGGAACAGCTTCAGGAAACTTCTAGTCTTATTGTTATTTACTTGGGAGAAGAGTCAAACACCCAGCTCTCTACAACCTCCTTTCACATAGTTGTAGAGATGGATAAGGTCTCCTCTCAGCGTTTTCCAAACTAAACAATCCCAATTCCCTCAGCCTCTATTTACAGGACTTGTTCTCCAGACCCTTCGCCAGCTTGGTTGCCCTTCTCTGAACTCACACCAGCAGCTCAATGTCATTCTTGTAGTGAGGGGCCCAAAACTGAACACAGTACTCGAGGTGTGGCCTCACCAGTGCTGAGTACAGAGAGAGGATCACTTCCCTTCTGCTGGCCACAATATTTCTGGTACAAGCCAGGATGCTCTTAGGCCTCCTGACCACCTGGAGACACTAATGGCTCACATCCAGCCAGGTGTCAACCATAATCCCCAGATCCTTTTCTGCCGGGCAGTTTTCCAGCCATTCCTCCCCAGGACTGTAGCGTTCCAGAGTGTTATTGTGTTTGAAATGCAGGAGCTGGTACTTGGCCTTGTTGAACCTCGTACAATTGTCATCAGCTTATCAATCCTCTGCAGAGCCTTCCTACCCTCAACCAGGTGAACATTCCCCCCCAGCTTAGTATTATCTCCAAATCTGATGAGGAAGCACTCAGTCCACTTATTGAGATCAAGAACAGCCCCAAAACTGAGCCCTGGGGGACACCAATAGTGGCTGGCCACCAACGGGATTTAACTGCATTCAGCAGAACTCTCTGGGCCTGGCCATGCAGCCACTTTTTTACCCAGCAAAGAGTACACCTGTCTAAGCCATGAGCCACCAGCTTCTCTAGGAGAATCCAGTGTTAAAGCCTTTACTAAAGTCCATGTAGACAATGTCTACAGCCTTTCCCTTATCAACTGGGTGGGTCATTTGGTCATAGGAGGAATGCTACAACCTTGAAAAAGTACCATTCCTACATTTATTCTCGTTGCTTCTACAGTAGCTAATTTCACCGTCTTAATTATATGTAATACTAGTAATTTCATCATCAGCTGTGACTCTTTCCTCTTCCTATTTTATATCCAAATAATCTGTCAGATTGGCATCGTTTCTCTAAGATTTCAATCATTTTCTTCATAGAATTAAATAAGTTCAAAATGTGTCACTTTCTGCATAATGTTCCATGTAATGAATCTCTGTGATGAACTATTAAAGTGTTTTTATTTATGCTAGAATGATTCATCATACTATAGGTACAAAAAATAGGGTTGCTCTGAATGCATCAAAAGACAAATAAAAGATAAATCAACAGTATTTACATAGCATAATTACCCCTACATATGGTA